>CM062820.1:1181319734-1182519734 GCA_031772625.1 Pinus tabuliformis | reverse complement strand
TTGATAGTTATGCTCCCACCTCTATTTCTGTCTTTGTGACAGACTACTTCGCATCAAACTATGAATTTTCAACTAAGCTTCCGGTTATTATCTTAGCTGGCATGTGTAAAGATTTCAGGTTGAGTTTGGAATCCGATTCGCAATTCCCAACCGGGTTGACCCAGAATAGTTGGTCGCATAGAAAGTTATATTTTTATATATTATTATTATTTATGCTATATAAGCATGTGTATTACTAATTTCTATTTATTTAATTAAAGTATACAATATCACAAGAATAATAATTGAAATTATAAATAAAATAAATCAATTTAAGTAAAATAACTAAAGAGCTAGTTGGACAATTATGCAAGGAATGCGTGTGGCCCACGTGTCTCAAATTTTATCATTAGAAGGAAGGAATGACACGGAATGACACTAAGGATTGTTGAATGCGAAGAAGAGATTAGTGTACGCCAGGAGGAAAAAATTGAAATGGTTTGTATTACTTGTTATTGAGAGAGACGGAAAATTTTCAAAAGAGAACGAGATAGCAGTAATCAAAGAGAGCATCGCTCCTTGGAACAGCTGCAACATATTCTTTCGTGAACTTTTGTTCAAATATGTAAGTGCCTTTTATTTTCCCTCAAATTTAATTTTAATTTTGATAAATTTCAAGTGAATACAGACCAAAAGGGGTTGCTGACAAATAATAAAAGGCTGAAAATCCATGCATATCTTTATTTTCAAACTGAAATCAGAATTTAAATTATTTCTAGTTCAATTTATCACAGTAATATAAATTTAGGACACTTCACGGAATGACAGAAATCCAAAATCTTTATCACGGAAGTTTCTTTCATTCTTTTCTCAAATGACAGAGATGCAATAAATTTATGGCAGAAATTAGTTTTTTTTTTAATTCCAATTTCAAACTATAATTTAAATTATTTTCCATAAATTTTTTCGTAGGGATGTAGATTTATGACACTTGACGGAATGAGAGAAATGCTAGAGCTTTATCACAGAAATATATTCGATTATTTCCTCAAATGACAGAAACTCAAGACAATTAAGTTATTAACGCAGAATATTCTTGCAAACAAAACTTAAATTCTAATTATTTTTGGGTAAATTTACCGCAGGCATATGACTTTATCGCGCTTCATGCAAATGACGAGATGAAAGAAATGAAGAACTTTATCACAGAAATTTCTTGGATTTATTTGATTTCGAATCATGGAAATGCAAAAAAAAAAAAAAAGAAAAAATGTGGCACATAAATTCATGACAGAAAAATGCAAGAAATTCAGACCATTAAAGGATAGAATGAAAATCTTAGGGCATCAACAAATATAGAATAAAAGAAATAGCCCCTCTGCCAGAAGATGAGGGGAAAAAATGAATATTGGACAGACTGACCGTTCTAATAGCATTGTCCGAGCAGTCTTTTGAGCACCATGAGTTAGAGAGGGTCGTCATCCACCACCAGAACCTTCATGTCGCTCGGAGAGAAATTATCAATTTTTTTCATGCATCTCGACTCTTTCGTGAGCCTGACGCGGGTCCTCATCGCGGTCTCCACCTTTGGCAGTAGGCTACTCCCTTTTGATTACACTTCAATATTTCACCCTTGCAACAACAACAAACAAATGTGTCGTACTAACATCTCCCAACTCTACACTGGATCGAATCTTGTCAAGTACTTAACAAGAAACAATAACATTAATCATAACCTGCTCCCTTTCGTAGCTAATTTCCCCCGGTGACTGAGATTACACAATAATTGACCGCCTGTTTTGGACGATAGAACCCAATAGCTGGTCGAAAGAAAGAATCAACCCAAGGTTGGGATGGATAATAAACTGGCTTGCTGGCTTGTAGATAGCACCAGAGTTGCATGCATGTAGATAGACATGTGGCAGTAAATTTGGATATAAATAAATTGCCCGGGTTCTAAAAAAGTTTGGATATAAAAAACCTTTGCACCAAAAAACTTAGGATACCGAAAACTTTGGATATTATAAAACTTTGCCACAAGTCGACTTTGGATAAAATTACTTTGTCACTGCATTTTATTGCATCAAGAAAACAAATTGTGCAATAAGACGTCCATTCAAAACCTTCGCTAAAAAATCGATTGATAAATATAATAGCTATAAAACTTTGGTTAAACCATAAAAAGAGGGAAAAAATGGTCAACGCGCAATTTAATTGGAATTCAACGATCAATCGATCGCTATAGTCCCATGTTGGAGGCAAGGACTAATAAAAAATAACAGTGTCAATATTTAAGTAAAATGAGAAATCTAAATGGTCTCATGTGCTTCTGTGTCATCTTGAGAACTTGTAAATTCTATTCCAAATCAACTACCATAGCTCTTTCCATAATGCAACCTTTCCATGCATCTTCCATATCTACTATCATGACTATAATACAGACATCGATCGCTATAGTCCCATGTTGGAGGCAAGGACTAATAAAAAATAACAGTGTCAATATTTAAGTAAAAGGAGAAATCTAAATGGTCTCATGTGCTTCTGTGTCATCTTGAGAACTTGTAAATTCTATTCCAAATCAACTACCATAGCTCTTTCCATAATGCAACCTTTCCATGCATCTTCCATATCTACTATCATGACTATAATACAGACATCGTTAGTACAATCCTGATTATAATTATTGAAAAGGACGTTGAACCCAAAACGAGTAACCAAGATGAAGGTTGTTATCAGTTGCCCCTAATCTAACCTCCTTTCACCCTCATGATCGAGGGGAAGTCTCCATTTGTCACTCTCCGTGGCTAACTCTTATTTTTATATATCAAATTTATATGAGAGCATATAAGAACTTTTTTCCTTCCTCTCGAACATTTTTTTAATAGAGATTTGATTTTTTTTAATAAATATAAAATATTTGATATTTTCTTATTTTTCAAATTTCAAATTTATACTATTAATCCGTAGGAATTCATAAGCCTTTGATACTTCGAGTAGGAATTCTATCTGGGCGACCATCTGTATGGACCTTTTTTGTATAGTGGGCTTTGAGTAGTAGTGATTATAGCTATGGAGGAGTACATGACATGGTTTTATGAGGCGTTCCTTGGGGATCGTAGCCAATTTGGAATACACCAGAAGATTTCTCATCTAGGTGGGCTCCTGGAACTGGTTTGTAATTGGACTTGAATTGGTGTCTTATTAAGGTGGTGGTTTGTGTTATTCATTGTGGCTGGCATTGTAGACATTTTCCATTTTCTCGAACTTGGTTTTTTCGCTCATACACTTGGGATGTTAAATTATCCTTTACTGGAGAATACTTAGATTGGACTATTTCTGCTTGCAGCTCTTTATATTCTCTATCTAATTGTCATTGAGCAATGTGGTTCTTAGCATTGGAGACCACATGTCCATTTGGAAAGGTATTCTAAAAGAAATTAAACTGGAGGACAACATTGAGACTGGGATCCCGCCGAACTAGTTGAAGCTCATTTATCTTTGGAAGAAATGGATTGACTCTTTTTACATCTCACGTCCATGCAAAGAAATTGGCTTCAAGTCCTGCAATGAATGGTGGAAGTGTTGGGGATGTTGGTGTTGTTGTTGCTTCTAACAAGATTACATCCATCCTATTATGTTGTTTATGATTTCATCTTGTCTGGTGTAGTGCTTGCGACTAAATTTCTCTTGGAGGTGGGGGGTGGCGGATTTTAGATTCCAACTGGCTCATCGGGTTTCTATTATTTTTCGGGGAAATTTGAAATATTTCCCAATCATCCAGCCTCATTCATGCATTGTCCTCACCTGCAGCACGTGATCCTAGTGGATTTGATACTTCTACATATCAAGGGTGGTTGATTCGTCGACTTCTATGTGTCATAAACTGGGTTGGTGGTATATTACTACATGATTGGTACGTTGGAATATTATATTCCTTGTCTTCGTGTTTGGTGGGATCTGGGATCAGTTCCCTCTATTGGATTGTGGAATAGTACTATGTGATATTCAATCTGATTGACAATATTCATTTATTCTCCTAGTCCATTTCGAGAAATAACAACGATTATCTCTAAATTCTATTTCGATGGGGAGTTGCACATTTATAATTTTGGAAGGACCTCTCCTTTGGAGACTTGTGATTGGACTATCTATTAGGCTCGTACCCAAACTGCACTCCTGGTGTTATTATCCCCAACTTCCCACCTTCTCGAGTCACTGACTCCGTCTCAAATCACCGTACATCCATTATCAGTTACGGGATCTCCACCCCTTGTTTTGGTATTACACCTTTATTCTCTTTGCACTCATGGCACACTTGGTTGATTTCATAGCCTCCCTAGATGTTGATGTGTCGGCGCACGAAGCATTTATCCATGCCACCCTTGCTATTGAAAATACACACCCTTCACATCATCCCTCGAGGTCCCACCACTCCCATGTAGACCATCCGAGACTCCCAGCTTTTGGTACATGCCATACAGGTGGCACACATGTGGCTATTGGTAAATATGTTCAGTCATCTCTTCGAGGAGGTCATCGAGTTGGACAGTGGGCTCGCGGAAAACCCATTAACCCTTCTACTTGATAAAAGTCCTTAGTTTTAGCTACGATGTATTGTGGGATCGAGTGGTAAGCCTGTAGAAGCAAACTTTGGTGGCCAGGTGGTACTTCGCCGATTTGAAGGAACAATATATGCAACAGTGGGTGAATATTAAATGGACTCCTATCCTCGGCTATCCAACGAAGGTGAGTAGACTCATGAACGATGAGTTCAGTTTTCATTTTTTGCATCAAGAAGACGTAGAGCGAACTAGAAAAATTCCTTGGGTTCGGGGGCACAACTTCTTGCTTATCCATAACTGGTATGTGGGTTTTAATCAATTATGGGACACTCCGAAGAATAACTTCGTCTGGGTGAAAATCCCAAGTCTTCCTCTGGAATTTTGGACCCGTAGGATATTTTTTGAGATCGACAACTCCATTTGTCATTCATTTATGTTGTCCCAAAATGTATGTGGGCCAATGACAAATGAGTGGCCTAGATTCCTAGTGGAACTGGCGTTCTCTGGGGGAATTCTAGAGCAGATTGATTTGGCTTGGGATTGCACTGTTCATAAACAACGTCTAGACTATTGGTGCATTCCATTTCGATGCTTTCTTTGCCACCAGATGGGACACTTGCTGGAAAATCACCCAAGAAGATTATCACATAATGGCTTTTAGCAATGATGTAGAGGATGACTACAGAAGCACAGGACGGGCAATGTAGAAGACCCCTGATAGCACACAAGTACTGACATTTCCTTTGAGAAATACCTTGTCTATTTTGAAATCACTACTTCCTTTCCTTGCAACTCCCCTCGTCTTTCTCCAAACCTTATTTCACCTCACAGAGACCCTTTATCGAGGTCCCCTACTCACCATAATCCCCCTTCACCCCTTCATTCGCTGACCCATCATCCTCCTCTGACAATGGCTAAACCTATTCCCCTAAATTCACAGTTGGAGGACCCCCTTCCCATACCACCTCGTCAGGCCTCTACCCCTCCTTCTGATCACCCTCACCTTGAGGGTTTGTCCCCTCCCCCTATGATACTTTCACCTCCCTGGTCTCCCCTTTCCCAGTCGTGGTCAACGATTGACCTCTCCCCACACAATTCTGTTGGCAGTGATTTAGACTTCCTCATGGTCAACCCAGCTATGGACCTAGCGGCATTAACTATTCAAAAAGGCTCCTCCCATTTTACTTCCATTTCCATCAACCCTAACTCTACCCGTAATATCACCGTCCAAAATAAAGCGAGGTGGGGCCCTCGAAATCCAAAATCGAATTTGTCGTCAAATTCTCTTCTTTTTCTGGAGTCATATGGACTTTGTGACATTCCCATTACTCTACTTTCACTCGGGCCCTTGGAGTAAACTCGCCCGACACCTTCCCTATGTGATGAATTGAATTTCCCTAAATTTGTGTGGCCTGGGGGACCACACCAAATTTCTATCCCTCAAACACTTTTTCAGTTCTATTCACCCCTTTTTGATTCTTCTCCACGAAATGATGATTGTTATTGATCACGGTTTTTCATATTTTTGTAATTTTTTTTCCAGACTAGCACGTGGTGGTTGTTGATTCAAATGGATTATCAAGTGGAACGGTCGCTCTTTGGGACCCCAGATGGGCCACCATGACTGCTTATAAATTTTTCGTGGGTATACTTCTGACTGGCTATATTTTGGGTCATCTGTCGAGATTTCACTTTCTCAACTTATGTGCTCCATATAGTGGCAACTATACATTTTGGAAGTGCATGGATGACTGTGATCTACTCAAAATTGGGTCTTTAATCATGACAGATGATTTTAATGATACACTGTCTAGGGAGGAATGTTGGGGAGTCTAATGTCGGGCAGATCCTCTAGCTGACCACTTATGCAAACTATTTAACTCCAACCATCTTCGAGATGTTTGGCCTCATACATTGACTCCTACCTAGCATAATCAAAGAGCAAAATATGATCACATCGGCAAAATATTGGACCAATCCTTAGTTCATGAAACCTTCTGGAGCGGCTTGGGTGTATGCGATCCTGGGTGGAAAAATACATGATCTCAAATCATATGCCCATTGTACTTCAATGGAGGTTGTAACATCCTCGTTTTGGCATACCATCTAAATTCAATAGAACCTGGTTGGAGGATGTTGAGTTCAATACTTTCGTCATCAATTATTGGAGGGCACATACCAGGGAGGTGGGTCACTCCCTGATGTAACATCTTTCAAGATTACTGTAATATTTAAAAAAATGAGTAAGGGTATGGGAAAGGGAGAGAAAAAATTCTCTGTCCATTGAATTGAACTCTGTCATGGTGGAGATTGAAAAACTTTGCAATCTGGTGGATCAAGATGCTCCATCTGCAATTATTTGGGACAAGATAAAATCGTTGGAGAGAAGAAAGCAACAGACCCACCTCATCCAAGAATCGACCTGGAGATTAAATAGTAGAGCCCTATGGTTATGAGAAGGTGATAGAAAAACAAAGTATTTTTATAAATATGTAAATCAGAGGAAAAATGGAAATACTATCTGGAAAATTTGGAGTCATGGTGGGGATTTAGTATATACCACTGAGGAAATTCAAAGGGAAGTTGTTCATTATCTCAGTCCTTCTTTCATAGGCGTTTTGGGAACTTCATAGAAGATTAGTTATGGGGTACATCCTACTACCCACTTATGTTCAATGAGGATATGAATGAGGAAATGTTTAGGCCAGTCACATCGGAAGAAATCCTCCAAGTATTGAGATCATTTGCTAAAGATAAAATTTCGGGCCCGGATGGTTGGACGGTGGAATTCTTTCTCCATTTCTATGATCTAGTGGGGGTGGACCTGTTAAATATGGTGGAAGAGTCCCGATCCATGGGTCTTGTTTCTGGATCTATCAACTCTACATTTATTTCCACAATTCCTAAAGCATTGGTCACATTCTCCTTTCTTGACTATCGACCCATTTCACTTTGCAACACCATTTACAAACTTATTTCAAAAATTATTATAGAGTGCATCAAAGGAACCCGCTCACTTCACATATCGAGGGAAAAATCGGGTTTCCTACACAACAGGTTGATACAAAAGCAATGGCCACTGCTCAAGAGATTATTTATTCCAACTATACTAGAAAGACAAAGGATTTAGTGATGAAAGTGGATCTTTGGAAAGCTTATGATTGTGTTGACTGGGCATTCTTGCACCTCATTCTATCAAAGATTAGCCTATCTACACCAATCATTCAATGGATCGTGGCTTGTGTTACTAGTGCACATTTTGTTGTTTTAATCAATGGATACAATTCAAATTTATTTAGTGCAAGCAAGGGGCTTCGATAGTGTTGTTCACTTTCTCCTTTGTTATCCATTTTGATAATGGATTGCCTTAGCCTCAAGATTAAATTGGCTGTTTCAGGAGGTCAATTCAAAGGTATAAGGTTGTATGTAGGTATTAAGGTCTCACATAATTTCTTTTGGCATTTGGAATGGTGTCAAGAACACAATGGAGGGTGTTCTATGATATTTTGGAGCGATTTGGAGTTGCATCTGGTATGCTGGAAAATGAAGGTAAATCTTATATACTTTACTCATGGGGAAATCCAAGGGAGATTAATGAGATTGTTAGATTATTCAATTTTCAATGTCAGTCATTTTGGGATGGCCTCACATAACTTGGTTTTAGACTTAAGCCTAATAACTACAAAATCGTAGATTGACTTTAGATAATTGAAAAATATAGGCGTCGACTAAATGGATGGGCACATAGGTGGTTGTCTTTGGTGGGCCAATACATATTGGTACAAGATGTTCTTCAACAATTTATTGTTTACTGGGCACATTTATACATCCTCCCCACAACCATCATTAACAAAATCAAACAAATCATGGCTCATTTTATCTGGGCGGGAAGGGAAGAATTTCAAAAATATCATCTCACAAAATGGGAAATTATTACCATTCCAAAGGACCATGATGGCTGGGGTATTTTAGATATAAAAATATTTGGAAAGGATCTTATTATGAAATCCATATGGTGAGGCCTATTCAAGGAAGGCATATAGAGGGACATCATCTCCACAAAATACTTGCAAAGGAAAAGGGCAGAAAACTAGATCAGATCGGGTCTACTTGGGAGAAACTTTGGATCCTGTATCTAGAGAAGTTTCCAAAAAGTGTTGGACCTGTTTTTGCAGAGAATATGTTGGACATTTTGCAGGGGGAATCAAATAATTATTAAGATCGATAACATCAAGGAGGTGGATGTTGCACAGGATTTGACTGGAGATATGATACGACGTCTACACACACAAAGTATATTCCTGTTGGAATAAGAAATTGTTGGCTGGAACAAGAATTTTCCTATTTGGAAACAGGCGGGGGAGTTGGGCCTGACAGGAACATATGCGACGTAATGGGAAGTTTATATTTAGACTCTTAGACTTGCAGGGCTATGCAGAAACAAGGAGGGGGACATCATCACCTGGGTCGGGAAGCTATGATCAAATGTGGTGGAAGTGATGGAAACTTACATGTATCTCATTCTCACGACCCGTGCTCTACATCATACTATGTAGTTCTATATGGTCTCAAAACTTGATATCCCTATCAAGATCATTCTATTCAACTGGATGGTTTGGAGAAACAAGAATCTCACCTGGGAGAATCTATGTAAGAGGGTATTCAATGGGCCAAGGAGATGCCCTCTATGCAGGAAATCTTCTGAAAACAATACTCGCCTGTTCTTCATATTCTCGACTTCTATCATAGTCTGGAACAAAATTTTCTCTTCTTTAAATCTTCCTTGTAGAAGTTTTGGAAACATAGATGATTGTATTAAATGGTGATTGAAGTGGGGAGGTAAGTTTAAGGTGGCTCCTTTTCTCATGATTTGGGAATTATGGCGTCCCAGAAATGGTCACATATTTGAGGGACATCCCATCATCTCTCACCATGTCATCCAAAATATTTTACTTCGGTTGGAAAATGTAAGAACTCCTATCCAAGCACTCCAAGATCGATATCACATAACTCTTTCTCATCACTTGCACTTCTTGGTGGGGTCTTTGATGGTGTTGTGCAACGATATCTATGCGGTTGTGGTATATGGCTTCAAGTGAACTAATATTTTCAATACAGATTTCATTGGAATGGTGAACCGGGAACAAACATGAGGGTTGAAATCTTGACTCTCTGGGGACTTCTGTGGTTTTCCAGACAACTGTACATTGACACCCTATTTGTATACGGGGATCCGTAAGTACTTATCAACGGTTTGTCATCAAATTTTGAGTTCTCCCCCCCCCCCCCTCCCCCTAATATTAATGGTTGGATCTCCCAGATAAACATCCTCAGAGGGACTTTCTCTTCAATCTCTCTCCAGCACATATTCCGTGAGAAAAATGGGGTTGCAGACTCGTTGTCAAAGAAGGGGATCTCTAATAATTTTGGATATATGCATTACACACTTCTGGAGGTTGATTCCATCAGTGTTGAGGGCACTATTCCCCTCCCATAGCAGTATTTTCTTCTTCACATATTTTGAATTGGGACGTTTCAATGGTTATGCTCTTTTTATGTCTGGCCTTCTGATTTGGAATTATCTTTTCTTCCCTTGTTTTATATTGTTAGCATTGGTATATCATTCTAAAAACAATGGCAGATATGTCTCTTTTTCTTACTTCTTTTCCTGTTGGAAGACCTATGCAAGTTCTTTTTGTCCAAAAGACACATTTATAACTTATGCACTGGTACATAATATAAACCAACGTTTTTTTCGTCTAAAAAAAATGCAATGTGTAAGAATTTGATTTAGGTATTGATATAAACAAAATAACCTTCATAAAACTATTCTTTAGGGAAGTGTATTGTTATGTCCTTTCTTATTGTTAATGTTAGAGTTAAGGTTTGTGGAACCCATGAAGCTGGTAAGATGTGCTAACACTAAATATTCAAGAACGTAAAACCTATGTAATTGAAGGTACTCATAAGAAAGACTCTTCTACTGAAATGGGTTAGCCCAAAACTTAGTCATACTTTTACTTGTTGAACTATTTGTAACCATTTGCTTAGTGTAGACTCTAGGTAGTATATATTGCATCCATAATTCTAATCTTCTTTGTTTAAGAAAAATTGGTTTCCTGCAATAGGCTCAAGTTTCTCTAACGTTAGGCATCGCTCTGTTGGTTTCATGAATGTTATAGCTTTTTTTATTTTTTTATTTTTTTCTTCTTCTTCAAACAAAAAAACAAAGTTTCTTTATTGATAAAATGAGATATTACATACTTCATCAGCAAAAAATCATATTCAAAAGTCTCCCAAGAGAAAGGGACATCGCCTACCAAAAAAAAAAGAACTAAACAACAAATTTCCCTGAGAAACTGAGTCACAACAATATGGGCTTTGGCCAGGTGTTTGTTTTTTCTGTGTTTGTTTTTTCTATGTCATGGATATTATGACACAAATACACTATGTTTGAAGTTATTAATAATATGTTGTTGACAATATAGTTATTGGTGAGATGTTGTCTTGTTATTAATTCATCAATATAGTTATTGGTGAGATGTTGTCTTGTTATTAATTCATTTTATTTCATATTTTTATTTTTATTTTTTTAAAATTATATATTAATTTTTTTAATAATTTTTTTATACTTATATTGATAGGTATATTTATTTTGAAATATAACTTCCAATTATTTTTTTTTAATTATATTTTTTTTTCAATAAATTTATTTATTTATTTATTTTAGGGTGTGGTTCAAGGACACCTTGGTCAACGGGTGGCGCTACGTCCACGGAAAAATCTGGGCTGATTGACCCCGAAGGGAATCTAGCCTCGCGACCCACTAGCAAGGCCTGACCCCAAGGGCTTCGGGGAGATTAGACCCTGTGACCTCCCGATGACGAGGGATCAATAAATTTATTTATATTTATATTGATATGTATATTTATTTTGGAATATAACTTCCAAAATTGTAATTTAATTATCAATCATTATTAGGCGGATAGTAGGATTTAACTTTCATGGAATATTTTTAAGTATATACACAAATTAAAGATTGAGAATTATTTAGAAAGTAACTATGCATTTTTTGTTCTTTTAATTAAATTGATTAATTTTAAAAAAATGTCATATGAACAAATTTCAAATGAATGGGGATAAATCTCCATGAATAATAATTGTTTTCCATCATTGTCCAAATGTATATATGTTTAACTTATATATTGATTATTTTTTTATAATAATAAAAACAATAATAATAAAGTTATAATTTAGTTAACTTTTATGATTTTTTTTAATTTTAATAACTTTGATGTTTATTGTGGATTGATGTTTACCATCATTTATTAACCATTTAATTTATATGGTTGCACAAGCTACAATTATTTTAAAATTAATTATCTATTGGTTGATAATAAGGTGAAATTACTTTATTGTCTTGGTGTATGCCAATTTATTTTCCATGTTTCAATAACAAAAAGTAGGCAAATTTCTTATTGACTGAAGCTAATGGAATTAAATCTCTCACAATGTAGTTGTTGCCTAGGTTATGTTAACACCATAAATGCACTCACAACATCCTCTATGAAATCAACAATCCTGCATTAATAAAAATTTAATTAAGTTGTTTTCTAGATACTCCATAAAGAGCTTAGTGTCATGGCTCATGGCTTGCAACCATAAACTTTTGATTTTTTTAATGGGGGCTTCTCCTTGTTAACCAATATGTTATCAAGTTCATTTATAAAGAGGTTTTTTAATTGTCAAAAATAGAATGAACATATTGTAGGTATTGAGAAAGGTGGGGATGTTAGGTAGGGTTTAGTAAAAATAGAGGTCTTTTTAATTGGAAAGATGTATTGGGAGGGGTGTTCAACAAAATGATTTTGGGAGATATTTATCAATATCTAGTGAAATTAGAAGCATTCTTTAATATTCCATGAACTCATGTGCTATGACATAGTTTCATTAAGTGGAGACTTTGTGATTATATTAAGGATACAATCAAATAAAGATGGACCTATGTACCTAAACTAAAAGTGAATGAATATGTGTATCTAAACTAAAAGTGAACCATGTAACTAAAAGTGGATGAATATGTGTATCTAAACTAAAAGTGAACCATATATTTTGCCAAGAGTCAAGTTGCATTCCCAAAAACACAACCTTTGTTACTCCATCTACCTTCATTTTTCACCGGATTCCTAACTATTTAGTGCCTTGCCTTATCTATTCTATTTTGAATCACTTCAAGATTCACTCTCAAAATCTAAACACTATGTGATATAAAATTGCAATTACTTTCAAAACTTGGTCTCTTCATCTACCTTCATTTTTCATGGCATCATTAACTATTTAATGTCTTACCTTGTCTATTCTATATTGATATTGAATCACTCAAGGATTCACTATCTAAGTCTAAGCATTATTGATATAGAACTACAATTACTTTAAAGACCAAGTCTCTTCATTCAAAAAGCTTATGTTCTTAACTCAATAGCTTAGTGGGATATATCAAATAAATGTTATTGTTAAATCCAAAAAAGGTATATATTTTAATTTCATTTGTGTTTTTCATATATAAATGTTACTCTAATAGTAAAACAATTTATTTTTAATTTCATTTATGTGGTAAGAAATATATTTACGAGCGATCTCTTAAGATTTATTATCTTATCTTATTTATTCTATCTTGAGTGAGTCTTATGATTCACTCTCTGGATGAAAGCAAAACTTCGCTTGCAAAAATCTATATCTAGGGCAAACTAGCTTATGCTTTTATTCTTTCCTAGCAATTTCAATAGTTAGTTTGGTTAGATATGTTAAAGAAAAATAAATGTTTGCGTCCACGCACAATCCATGGATTCTGGATTTTATAAAGGGAAGGTCACTGCACATCATCTATCATGTTTTTTTGACCCTTTTTAATAATGGCGTGCTACTTTTGCCATTCCTCTTCTCCTTCGGTTATGCTATGCGATACGCATCACTACCCTTTTTTATAGCGTGCTACTTTGGCGTTCCTCTTTTCTTGTGGTTATGTTTTATGACGCATCATTTTCTTTCGATACACATTCCATGACCATTGAGCCTACACGAAAATTACATGACCCTTTGTTTACGTAAATGATATTTTATTTTTTTTATTTTTTTAATGGTAAATAATATATTTTCGTGTTTTTTTATGGTAGGAAAAATTATCATAATTTAATGGTTAAATTAGCAGTGAAAATAATTATTTTTGGCTGCTAACTATGAAGGCAGGTTGACTAACCACGCTAATGTGAATTAAAAGTAATATAGAGATTGTAGTGTGTTAGATAAACAATGATTCTTTAATGCAGAATAATTACTTATCGTAAAGAATCGTAAGCGGAATAAACTTTTATGCCCAAGATAGATTACCTCCAGCCATTGATGTTAATACCAGTGATAATTTTGGATTCTGGGAGCCTCCACCAGCAGATGAGTTTGCAAGCGTTGTTCGCTCGATCAAACCAACAATTTGAAGAAGATTCAAAAATCTCAGAACAACTAGAGCCAAAAGCTATCCCAAGTACGAAATGCCTAAAAAGAACTCTATCCTTCAGCGGTTCAATTTACCCTTTACGCAGAACAAAGCCTCTTGGGAACAGTTTCTCCGTGCGCTCAAAATAGAAATAGCGAGAGGGGAATTTGTTGCTGCTAAACCAATTGTAAAATACACCAAACGTTCTTCAAACACCCATGGCTGCCGACAATGAAAGGAAACACCCACAGTTGGCCCACTGGCATTTGATTCGTCGGCAATCACCATTCACTCGTGAGAATGAGAAAACATATCCACCTGTGAAACAGCTATTCCGATCACGCGTCGGACAGACCCTACAAAGTCCAAATCTGGGTATGCATGTTACAGAAAAGACGAACTTTTTCAGCCAAGAACGGTATTAGAAATCACACCTAAGAGTAATACGCCAAAGCAGGCAGATAAGAAAAACTAAAGGCACTTCCAAGCTCTGCTTTCTCAACTTCATGGTGTAAAACTGAAGGGGATTGAGTTAGTGAGCTTGGGGACCAAACAGAAGAATTTATAGCCAAGCTTCCATCAAGCTTCTGATGGCTATGTGTCAGGTGTTCCACAGATCATGGTAGAGAACTCCAGATGGAGTAATGGACGACTTTAGAAGCTCCCAACAAGAAATTAATTAACTGCAGTTGATTTCTGTAATTTAAGGAAATTACTGCAGTTGGTTTCCAGAAATTAAGGAAATGACTGCAGTTTACTTCCGTAATTGTAGGCAGCAGTTAGGAAAACTTAAAGGAGCTTAACATTCTCCCACTTGGTCCATACTTCCAATCTTAATGTCTCATCTTAAAACCCATTGATAATCTGTATTAAGTAATAGCTAGATGAATCATGGCGATAAGTCCTCTAATGACAAGTATTATCTTCCATGTATTACGATGTATTTATTCTTATTATAATTTATGTGGCAAAAATTTCTTAATGACTAAACCTTATGTTTATTCCTGGTCCTACACAGATGAATTTTCTCAAATCAAATTAAGGTGCACATAAATATGAGAAAAACATCACAATAATTAAGAATTTCATTAAAATAACATTGTCCATACAATGAGAAACTACATAATGGAACCAAGTCCCATATTCATTACATGATCCTTGAATTTAAACGGTGGCATGCCCTTAGTCAAAGGATCAGCGACCATCAACTCAGTGCTGACGTGCTCAATGACCACTTTTTTTCTTTAACACATTCCCTTATAGCTAAATACTTAATGTCAATGTGTTTATTTCGACTCCCACTTTTGTTGTTTTTAGCCATAAAAACAGCAGCTGAATTGTCGCAATATATTCTCAATGGCTTAGAGATAGAATCCATAATTCTAAGCCCAAAAATGAAACTCTTAAGCCATACACCATGTAAAGTAGCCTCAAAACAAGAGACGAACTCAGCTTCCATAGTGGAAGTGGCAATCAAGGTCTGCTTGGCACTCCTCCATGAGACAGCTCCACCGGCCATCATAAAAATGTATCTTGATGTTGATTTGCGTGAATCAACACATCCAGCAAAGTCAGAATCTGAGTAGCCAATTACTTCCAAAGTGTCCCTTCGTCTATACATAAGCATGTAGTCTTTAGTTCCTTGAAGGTACCTCATTACTTTCTTTGCAGCTCTCCAGTAGTCTATACCTGGATCACTCTGATATCGTCCCAACATTCCCACAACTTATATCGTCCCAACATTCCCACAACAAATGCAATGTCAGGTCTTGTGCAGACCTGAGCATACATTAGGCTTCCGACAGCAGAAGCATATGGAATGTTCTTCATTTGTTCCCTTTCAAAGTCGTTCTTCGGGCACTGGTTCAAATTGAACCTATCACCCTTCACAATGGGAGCTACACTTGGTGAACAATCCTTCATCCAAAATCTCTCTAAAATTTTATTAATATAGGTTTCCTGTGACAGACCCAAGATGCCTCGAAATCAGTCTCTATGGATCTTAATGCCAATGATATAAGATGCCTCACCCATATCCTTCATATCGAAATTTTTAGAGAGGAATTGTTTCACCTCATGTAGCAAACCCTTATCATTAGTTGCTAGCAAAATGTCATCCACATATAAAACAAGAAAACAAATTTTACTCCCACTAACTTTCAGGTATATACATTGATCCATAATGTTTTCTACAAAACCGAAAGAAGAAATTACATTATGGAATTTCAAATACCATTGGCGGGATGCTTGTTTTAAACCGTATAATGATTTCTTGAGCTTGCAAACCAATTGCTCACCATCACTAGAGGGGAATCCTTCAGGTTGTTTCATGTAAACCTCCTCCTCTAGATCTCCATTAAGAAATGTCATTTTCACATCCATTTGTTGCAACTCCAAGTCAAAATGGGCTACTAATGCCATAATAACGTGCAAGGAATCTTTCTTAGATACAGGAGAGAAAGTCTCCGTGTAGTCGATTCCTTCTTTCTGAGTGAATCCCTTAGCAACAAGTCTTGCCTTGTATCTCTCAATGTTGCCCAATGAGTCTTTCTTTGTCTTAAAGACCCATTTACATCCAATGGCTTTTGCACCATTAGGCAACTCAACAAGATCCCAGACTTCGTTACTCTTTATAGAATTCATCTCTTCCTTCATGGCATCGTACCATAATTCTGATTCTTTGCAACTCATGGCTTGTGAAAAGGACTCGGGATCATTTTTGGCTCCAATGTTATAGTCAGATTCTTGCAGATACACAACATAATCATTAGGAATTGTTGATCTCTTTAGTCTAGTAGATCTTCTTAATGTTGTACCACCATATTCCTGAGAAGTATGTGGTTCAACTCGTTGTTCAAAAGTTCTTGGAAACTCTTGAACTACCTGATCTACTGGAATGTCGTTAGTAGCTTGTGGAACTTCAACAATTGGTTGTTCAACACCAGTTTGTACTTGAGGGGTGCTATGAACAATAACCAATATATCACTTGAGGTGGAAGGTTGAGATTCTGAATGATCCTTCTCAAAAACTATGTTCCTGGTTTGATCGCTCCCACTGATCAAGTCATTTTCAAGAAAGTTTGCATTTCTTGATTACACAATCCTAGTGCTGTGAGATGGACAATAAAATCTGTAACCTTTAGACCTTTCAACATATCTAATGAAATAGCTACTAATGGTCCTTGGGTCCAGCTTCTTCTCTTGTGGATTATATATTCTCACTTCAGACAGGCATCCCCAAACGCGCATATGTCGCAAACTCGGTTTCCAACCTTTCCATAATTCAAATGGTGTTTTAGGAACAGCCTTGGTTGGAACACGGTTTAATATATACATTGTCATCTTAATTGCTTCAGTCCACAAGGATTTAGGAAGATTGGAGCTGCTAAGCATACTTCGCACCATGTCCAATAATGTTCAGTTTCTTCTTTCTGCTACACCATTCTGGTCGGGTGAACCAGGCATGGTGTATTGGGCAACAATCCCATGCTCTTGAAGAAATTTTGCAAATGGCCTAGGTGCTTGTCATCTTCTGTGTATCTACCATAATACTCTCCACCTCTCACGATCTTAATTTGCTTGCCGCATTGTTTATCTACTTCAGCCTTAAAGATCTTAAAGGCATCTAAGGCTTCGCTCTTTTTATGAAGCATGTAGATATACATATATCGTGAGTAATCATCTATAAAGGAGATAAAGTATCTCTGACCATGTGAGTCCATGTCTGGACTACATATATCAATATGTATGATCTCTAATATGTATGAACTCCTATTGACACCTTTCTTTGACTTGTTGGTCTGCTTTCCCTTTATGCAGTCCACACAAGTCTCAAAATCAGTAAAATCCAGAGTATTAAGTATCCCTTCATTTACCAATATTTTAATTCTTTCTATGGAGATGTGACCTAGTCTCCGGTGCCATAATTTAGAGGAATCTTCATTAATAGCACATCTTTTAGTGCCAGTGTGAACATGCATTAAATCATAAGTGACATTGTTTTGTAAATTAATGCAGTAAAGACCATTAGACAAAATACCATTCCCAACATAATCATATTTATAAAATAGACTGAAGGATGTTTATGAAAAGTTAAAGGAATATCCAAAAGGTACAAGCCTTGAAACTGAAATCAAGTTTCTAGAAAAACATGGAACATAAAAGGTCTTCTCTAATTCTAAAACAAAGCCACTATTTAAAGTTAAATAGCATGTTCCTATAGCTTCCACATGCGAGCCCATCTTGTTTCCTGATAAGATGCTTTGCTCACTTCCCACTAACTTCCTTAGCTTTTGCAAACCCTGCAAGGAATTCGAAATGTGAATTGTTGGTCCAGAATCAATCCACCATGTGTTAATATTAACATTAACCATATTAGATTCATAAAAAACAAACGAGATTGCATTACCTTTGTCCGCAAGCCATTTCTAAAATTTGGCGCATTCCTTCTTCATATGTCCCTTCTTTTTACATAAGAAACACTTGGAATCCTTCTTGATATCGGCTTGGGGAGGTACTTTACCTTTCCCTTTCCGATTGGCTTGAGATTTGCCCTTTCCACGCGTTTCCAACATTGCACTTTCTCCCAATTCCATCACCAGTCTCTCTTCCTCTTGAACACACATGGTCATGAGTTCATTAATTGACCATTTATCCTTATGTGTGTTGTATGAGATTTTGAAAGATCTGTATTAGTGCGGAAGGGGGTTCAGGATGTAGTGCACCAGGAAGGACTCTGATATTTCAACCTCGAGTTTCTTCAATTGAGCCATAGTGTCCCTCATCTGCATGATGTGCTTGCGCACACCTTTCACACTGGTGAGCCTTAGGGATGAGAACTTCATGATTAGGGTGCTTGCTAGTGCCTTGCCTGAAGTGACGAATTGATCATCAATGGCTTTCAGCAAGTCTCGGACCTTTTCATGCTGATTAACAGAACCACGAATACCAACTGAAATTTTAGTCTTAATGAACATCATGTTTAGGCGATTAGATCGCTCCCATCGCTCATAAAGCGTGATGTCCGCTGCAATGCTGGTATTAGTGAGTGCTGGTGGTTCATCTTTCCTAATAGCATAATCTATGTCCATCCACCCCAAATGAAGGAGAACTCTCTCCTTCCAGACCTTATAGTTATCTCCCTTAAGTTCAGGGATATCACAACGAATTTCAGAGAAATTTGCAGGTTGTACAACTGCATCAAAATTAAAGATCACATGCTTATGTTAACATTGAGGCCTAAATAAAATTTCATGTTTTACCAATGTAAATCATGCTTAAAATTGAATCTATTGACATAAAAATTGTCTGTGGGCTAAATTTTCAATTCAAGCAAATTCAATTATTCATAGTTTTGAACTTTATGATAAAACTATTAATTCATAATTCATGTGGGTAAGTTATGAATATTTTATCATAATTAATTATATAAATATAATAAAAATTCCTGTGGGATAAAATTTATTATATTTAGTATAATTAATTACTATTAATGTCTAAATAATCTTTATGTGATCCTAATCAATCATAACATATAATTTTATTTAATTAGAGATGCTGTGGCTATTCTCTAATCAATTAAAATTATATGGATCACTAGACATTATTTATTATAAATTGCATAAACAAAAATATACACAGTACTTCACATTTCATGCTACGTGAAATGGCGTATATACAGTTTAATATGAAGCAATTTAAAAAATATGGAAAGCGGAAACAATTACCGCACTAACAAAACACTTAAAAAATTTACTTATAAGATTATTAACATTTCTTTAATCAGAGTCAAAAACAATGTTTCGTGAAAAGAATAAGTCAAAATGACATTTTAAATAAACTTCATATGACTCCGCACTAATATAACCAGAACTATAAGTGACAGAGTATGACTAAAAACTGCCATAAGTAGCAGCATTACTGTAAACGACGACAATAATTCCTCACAAGATAAAATAAAATTAAAGCATCATTGTAAATTTGCACACACCAAAGCATAAAATTGCTCTAATACCAAATGTTAGATAAACAATGATTCTTCAATGCAGAATAATTACTTATCGTAAAGAATCGTAAATGCGGAATAAACTTTTATGCCCAAGATAAATTACCTCCAGCCATTGATGTTAATACTAGTAATAATTTTGGATTCTGGGAGCCACCACCAGCAGATGAGTTTGCAGGCGTTGTTTGCTCGATCAAACCAACAATTTGGAGAAGATTCAAAAATCTTAGAACCTCTGGAGCCAAAAGCTATCCCAAGTACGAAATGGCCGAAAAGAACTCTATCCTTCAGCTGTTCAATTTACCCTTTACGCAGAACAAAGCCTCTTGGGAATAGTTTCTTAGTGCGCTCAAAATAGAAATAGCGAGAGGGGAATTTGTTGTTGCTAAACAAATTGTAAAATACACCAAACGTTCTTCAAACACCCATGGTTGCCGACAATGAAAGGAAATACCCACAGTTGGCCCACTAGCATTTGATTCGCTGGCAATCACCATTCACTCATGAGAATGAGAAAACATATCCACCTGTGAAACAGCTATTCCGGTCACGCGTCAGACAGACCCTACAAAGTCCAAATCTCGGTATGCATGTTGCAGAAAAGATGAACTTTTTTAGCCAAGAATAGTATTAGAAATCACGCCTAAGATTAATACGCCAAAGCAGGCAGATAAGAAAAACTGAAGGCACTTCCAAGCTCTGCGCTCTCAACTTCATGGTGTAAAATTGAAGGGGATTGAGTTAGTGAGCTTGGGGACCAAACAGAAGAATTTATAGCCAAGCTTCCATCAAGCTTCTGATGGCTATGTGTCAGGTTCCACAGATCATGGTAGAGAACTCCAGATGGAGTAATGGACCACTTCAGAAGTTCCCAACAAGAAATTAATTAACTGCAGTTGATTTCCTTAATTTAAGGAAATTACTGCAGTTGGTTTCCACAAATTATGGAAATGACTGCAGTTTACTTCTGTAATTGTAGGCAGCAGTTGGGAAAACTTAAAGGAGCTTAACATAGTGTCTTTAAAAAGTTAAAAATAATAAAAATAATCAAATTGGTTTTGTTGCATTGTAATTATGTTTTTATTAATAAATTATGAATAATTTTTTTTAGATTAAAGAAAATCATAATATATATATTACATTAAAATATATAACTTATAAGTAGGATAATAAGTTAAGATCCATTTGACCTTATAAAATAAAATAATGACTTTAAAATCATATTTAAATTTAATTAATAAGCAAATCAAAAATTTAATACTTACAATATAACAACATATTTTCCATTAATATTATTAATTTGTAAATAGGCTTATAAATATTTTGTTTGATTTTTTTTATTAAATCTAAAAGAAAAAATTATAATTACTTTTGAGATATAGTTACACCTCTATCACATTAAAATATATCATATATAAATAGTAACTATAAATTAAGATTCATTTTACCATATGAATTAAAATAATGATTTTGTAACTACGTTTAAATTTTATTAATAAACACATAAAAACTTAATATTTAAAATATAACAAGATTTTAAACCATGGATATTCACCCCCACTTTACCATAGATATTATTAACCATACCATGGGCTAATATGATGGTTCATCAATACCACATGCCCAAAACCATCTCTTATTTTACAATCAAAATAATACTTACAATATACAAGATTTTTAACCATGGATACTTACCCCACTTTATCATGGATATTATTAACCATACCATACCATGGCTCATCAATACCACATGCTGAAAAACCACCTCTCATTTCACAATCAATATTTTTTTAATTTAATTTTATTACATTTTTTTAGCCAAAGGCACTCTTCATCCCAGTATGGAAGAGATGTTGTAATATCATGTTATATATGTTATCTAAACATTTTGACCCAATCAAATTACATAAAAAATAAATAAATAAATTATTAATTAAAACATCCACCTCTCATTTCACAATCAATATTTTTTTAATTTAATTTTATTACATTTTTTTAGCCAAAGGCACTCTTCATCCCAGTATGGAAGAGATGTTGTAATATCATGTTATATATGTTATCTAAACATTTTGACCCAATCAAATTACATAAAAAATAAATAAATAAATTATTAATTAAAACATTTTGACTTAGCGAAATTACATAAAAATAAAAATTAAATGAAAAAAAATAAAATTAATAATTAAACCAACCTAGATCCATCTTAATTATAGATCTATTAATCTTTAAGAGGGATCAAATCTCTCCAAGCACAAACACTTCTTCAAATTTTACACTAAAAAAAGTTTACACCTTCAGAGATTTGATCCCTCTCATTGTTTGATAAATCCAAAATTAAAATAAATCTAAACTAATTTAATTCCTAAAAAAAACTTTTATATTCCTCCCCATAAAATTTAAAAACTAACTATTAAAATTTCCACATATCATTTTACCTTTCTTTAAAATTTTATTTAATGCGATGTAGAGCCTCATGGTCTTTTCACTTTGAAGTGTTATGGAGAAATATCTTTACATATTTTAAAAGAACATTTATTTAAGACAATGGTAGATATTCCAAAAGAATAAAACATTTTAAAATAATATTATTATGATTTTTATTAATAATATTATACTTCTCTCGGAAAGATAAAGGATTGATACTTTGCCTTTGCCATAATTTAAAATAATCATATCATTATTTAATATTTTTTTTGCACATGTTTGCATGTCAAGTACGGTTAATTAGAAAGTCAAAACAGTTAATTTTTTTAATAACTTGATGAATAAGTGATTATTATAAATTTTCGTCGTTGTTACTATAACATTAAAGTATATTCAACAATCTGCAAGTTAGATATACTAATTTCTTATCATTTTGACAAAAGCCTAAATTCATGATAGGGAAGTTGTTAGGAAAAATTTATTCTTTGAGTCACACACCATAGCAAGGCAATATACTCAATGTGATTTTTTAAATAATAATATAATCTTACTTTATAAATTACTTTTGCTGGGTAGTTTGAATTCATTTATCCGGTTTCAAGTTTGTTGTTTGTGCTAGATGTTCTTGGTCAAAGATTCGTGAGACTATACAATTAATTAGATGAAAAGAGAGATTTTTCTAATTTTTTCAGAAGAAAAAAACCATATAGATTATATTAAGGAAATATAATGGACATTGTATACAGTAAACCAAAAATTCCGTATTGCCTGGAGACCCACGGCAGAACAGAATAAACCATGAAAGAGAGAAATGTACAGAACGACAGAACAGAATAAACCATGAAAGAGAGAAATGTACAGAATTTATAGATGTACAGATAGATGGAGAGATTAGTCTCGAGCCAGAAAGAGGCAAAATAAAACCAAAATAAGATCATCTGAAACCATAAGCTCCAGATAGAGCGAGAGCACCATAAGCATAAAAGATCCATTCAAGGCTGCGCGGCACCAATGACCACATCCAAGAAACAGAAGAGAGATTTTTCTAATTACCTATGGCTATTCATAAAATTTGGGTTACTTTTTTTAAAACATTACATTACTATATTACGTGCTTCTAATGCCAAATTTCCTACCAGGCATACCTCAACCAAAAGAAAAGTTATGAAGTGTTAGGTATCAGATTTAGAGAAGACATTGTACTTCACTTGAATTTGAATTTGGTTTGAGAGTAGAAAGAGTGGGTGACACATTAAAACTATTAAATAATATTTTGGGGACGGGCATTTTGGGAGACCTAACGCCAAAAGATTGACCAGTACGGTTTTTGATAGCCAATATTTGACCTTAAAACTTTAAGAAAAAGTTGTTTAATAGCCAATATTTGACCTAGATATCTTAAAGAAAAAGTTACACCAAGTCGTTTCAAGTGTAAGAAAATCCCAAGGTGACTTACACGTAATCCGATTGTAGATTTGGATCATGGGAAGGTAAATGAAACAAATCAATGCTTGATTTTATTGTTGACTAAATCCATAGCTAGAGTAGGTAGCTAATTGAAAAACAGATTGCAAGTTATAGAGGCTTTTTTTCAACGTTAGAATCTAGTAGAGAAAGAGAATCTAGTAGAGAAAGAACTAACCCTCTGCTACTTTGTGCAGGGAAAGGACTAACCCTAATGTCCTCTAGATAAGAGGTTCAACTTTTCCTTCTTCCAATTTGAAGGGTTATATAAAAAATATTTTATTAAAAATATATATAAATTTATTTAATCTTTAAAAATATAATATTAAATAATTTAGTAGAGAAAGGACTAACCTAATGTCGTGTTTTAGATAAGAGGTTCAACTTTAACTTTTTCTTCTCTTTCCAAGTTGAAAGGTTATAGGTAAATATTTTATTAAAAAAAGTTATGTTTTTTTAATAAAAAATACATAATATTAAATAATAATTATTGAAAATTTAAATATATATATATATATTTCAGTTTTGGTATTTGCAAAAACATATATTCTAAAAATAAATATATTTTTCTTTTATTTATGTGATTTTTTCCATGAATGGATAGAAGAGTATTTTTTGATTTTATTTGTTTTTTAAAATACTATTCCAATCTACGTTATTTTAGGCTATATTACTTTAAAAGATTTCTATTCACTATTATAATTTATAATTTATAATTTATAAAGACAATGATGTCATACAATTAAATACTTCAAATTTTAAATTTAAATTATAAAATTATCTTAAGCAAATGAATAAGAAAAGAGCTCCAAAAGTAGAAAGTTAATGAAAGTTTTAGGCGACATTACTTTAAAGGATTTCTATTCACTATTATAATTTAAAATTTGTAATTTATAAAGACAATGATGCCATACAATTAAATACTTCAAATTTTAAATTTGAATTATAAAATTATCATAAGCAAATAAATAAGAAAAGAGCTCCAAAAATAGAAAGTTGGTGGAAAGTTTTAGGCTACATTACTTTAAAGGATTTTTATTCACTATTATAATTTAAAATTTGTAATTTATAAAGACAATGATGCTATACAATTAAATACTTCAAATTTTAAATTTGAATTATAAAATTATCATAAGCAAATAAATAAGAAAATAGCTCCAAAAATAGAAAGTTGATGGAAAGTTTTGGAAAAACAATTGTTTCTACCAAATAATAAAAATTGCAAGTTGAATCTTGCAAATATGCATGACACATAAATAAAAGTTGAAGTTGAAGCTACCTGCATAGCTTATGTGGGAACTAGCTTAAGGAGGAATGCAAGACTAAATTTAGCGTGACTTCATTGATCTCTCTACAAAGTTTTTGCATTCATTCAAGTATTGCACTAGACACATAATATAAGGCATCATCCATAATAGAAATGAAATGATGCATCATGATAACATAGCTTACTTAATGTTAGAGGTAGCACTTAATAAGAAAATCAACCTATTATGTGGTTGGTAGGTTTTAATTATAATTATGTGTGTTTGTTCCATTACTTCATAAATAAAAGACTTAGATTTATTTATTTTTAGAAAACAAAAGGCTTTTGCGAGTCAAGTTGGAGAGGAAGGAGAATCCTTCCTAACCACCTTCAAATCAATATTGTCTTGTAGATATTTAACAAACTCCTCCCTTGTCAATGGTTTGTGATAAATTCTCAATCGATGACCATTTACAAGGAAGGTCACTTTCTCTTCATCAATGGTTCTAATCCTAACTGCACCATTATCAAATATAGTTTCAATCTCATAAGGCCCAAGCTAATGAGTTTGAAATTTTCCTTAAAAATCTTTAAACTTTGAGTAAAAAAGTAATGCCCAATCTCCACGCTGAAATTTCCTTTATTTTATGAACTTGTCATGCCATATGGATCTCTGTTTTTGAACTATGTTAGTTCTTAGAATAGCATCATGTCTCATCTCATCTAGATCATTGAGTTGCTCCATACTTTGTTTTTGTGTTTCTGATAGATCAAGACCCAATTTGATTGTTGTCTTAAAAGTCTTTATTTGGAACTCAATAGGAAATAGAACTTGTTTTCCATAAACAAGTTCATAAGGAGTCTGGCCAGTTGTATTTCTCCATGTGGTACGATATGCCCACAAAGCTTCTTAAAGCTTTTCTGCCCAATATTTTCGACGCAGATGCACAGTCTTGTAAGAATTGCTTCAATTACTTTATTGATGGATTCTGCCTGTCCATTTGATTGTGGATGATATGGAGTAGACTTTCGATGTTTGATTTTGTATTCCTCCATTATCTTCTGTACCAGCTTGGATGTAAATTGAGTACCTTGATCTGTCACAATTTCCCTTGGGACACCAAAATGGGTAAAAATATCCTTGAAAAGAAATGAAACTACAACATTTTCAGTAGCAAAAGGAAGTGCTTTAGCTTCTACCCATTTTGTAACATAATTAGTGCAAACAAGAATGTATCTTTTTTGTCTTGATGGTTGATTAATTGGACCAACAAAATCTAGAGCCCAATTCTCGAAATGTTCAATGAGTACTTGAGGTTGTAGAGGCATTTCATATAAAGGGACAAGTTTTTCATTCTCTGACAACTATCACATCTCTTAACATATTCCTTGGCATCCTTAAAAAGGGTAGGCCAATAATATCCTAAGAGAAGGACTTTATAAGAAGTTCTTTTATCAGCGAAATAACCTCCACATGGATCATTATGACAAGCCTTCAATATCTCTGGTACTTCATCTTCTCTAACACGTCTTCAAATGATTAAATCAAGCCTTGTCTTGTACAATTCTTCATTTATCCATGAATACCATGCACTAGTTTGAATAACCTTTCTTTTCTCTCGAGGAGACAAGTATGTCGGTAACTTCCCTGTAGCCAAGTACTTAGCAATATCTGCAAACCAAGGAGATTTAATAGATACTTCAAAATTATATTCATCAAGAAAATTATCTTCTACAGGAACATCTAAATTATCATTTTGAATCCTAGATAGAAAATCAACAACTGTATTTTGTTTTCCAAGTCTATCCAAAATAGTAATATTGAATCCTTGTAACAATAATAACCATCTTGTAATTCTTCCATTAGTGATTGGTTTATTCATTAAATATCTAATTGCAGAATGGTATGTATGTGTGAAGGGTGATGTAATGTCTGAATTTATTAATAGCATGGACAAGAGCTAAAAACTCCTTTTCTGTTACAGTTTAATTTAACTATGCAGGAGTCAAATTTTTACTGGTGTAGTAAATGACATAACGAGTTAAATCCTTTTGTCCTAATACAACTCCCAAAGTTGTATCAGAGGCAGCAGTCGAAATGTGAAAAGGTAGTTTCCAATTTGATCATCTTATAATGGGTGCTTCAGAAACATTTTCTTTCAATGTTTTGAAAGCTTTTTGGCAATCAGAATTCCAAATGAATTCACAATATTTTGTGAGCAATTTGAAAAGTGGAAAGGCAATTTTTTTAAAGTTTTCTATGAATCTTATATAGTAACCGGTAAATCCAAGAAAACTTCTAACATCTCTTTGACAATTTGGATTTGATAATTTAGAAATAACTTCTACTTTAGATGTATCCACTCTAATTCCATTTCCTGAAATAAGGTCTCCTAAGTCAATTCCCTTAGTAAACATCATAAAACATTTTTCATGGCTTAATGAGAGATTTGCTTCTTTATATCTAATGAGAGATTTTTCCAATTTTTTAAGAGCTTCTTCAAAGGAATTTCCATAGACAATAAAATCATCCATGTAGACTTCCACACAATCATGAATTAGATCAAAGGAAATGCCTAAAATTTCCCTTTGGAATGTTGCAGGTGCATTACATAACCCAAAAGGAAGTACTCGGTAGGCATAGGTTCCCCATGGATAGGTAAAAGTGGTTTTATCTTGATCTTCTGGAGCTACTTGGATTTGGTTATATCCACTAAAACCATCCAAGAATGAGAAATATTAAAATGTATCTAAAACTTGATCTATAAAAGGAAGTGGAAAATGATCTTTTAAAGTGGCTTTATTCAATTCCCTATAGTCAATGCATACTCTCCATTTTCCATTATTTTTAGGAACAATTACCAATGGTGAAACCCACTCGCTATCTGATATTGGATAAATGAAATTCACATTTAACAATTTTTGTAGTTCCTCCTTAACAATTTCCTTTAAATTTGGATTCATTCTTCTATGAGGTTGTCAGTTTAGTTTAGCATTTTCTTCAATGTAAATATGATGTATGTAGGTATTGGGATCAATTCCTTTCATGTTAGTGTATTCCCATGCATAAGAAGAGGAATGTTCTTGTAACATTTTTATTAATTCTTTCATTTGAAATTCTTCCAGATTATTATTGATATTCAATTTTTTTTCTAGAAAGATTTCTATTAAAGTATTGCCAATTTTTTCCATAGAATGTAAAGACAATTGACGAGATGATAAGTATTCAATATTACATTGTTCTTGAAAACTTTGATTAGGTTCACAAAACAAGGAAGACTCATTATTTTCCATTAAATTCAAAATCCAATCTTCTTCATCTATTTGTGAAGTAACAAAGATTGGTCGTATATCAATATAATCATATATCCATTCTTCACTTTCTACCTCTATTTTTGTTTTTGCAGGAGGATATATTGTGAATTTCTTTGTTGAACTCCCATAAAAAATAAACATATCACCATATCTACAACTTATAAAAGCATCAGCTGTAGCTAACCATGATCTTCCTAGAATCAATGTATGTCCTCCTAAATTATTCTTAGGTGTTAAGATCATAAATTCAACTGGATATTCCCAAGAACCTAAGGATACAAATATATCTTCTAACACACTATCAAGTTTGATAACATATCTAGCTTCTAATTGCAATAATGTAGGTGTATATTGAAGATTAGGAAGTTTCAATTGATTCATAGTTTGTTTACTCGTGATGTTTATAGTTGCTCCTAAATCAATCAATGTATTTGGAATTTTAATATCATTGATATGTGTTTTCACAATGGAACTTCCTCGATCAAGATATTTCTGAATTGTTGTTTTTCTCATCATGATATCTGCAATTTGTCCAACTATATGAATTATTTTGACTTCTTTCCTCTTTCTTCCTAGGCTTTAATACTTAACTTCCTGATTATCTTTGCAAATATTGGTATTTCTTTGATAGGTTGTAACAAAGGAATTTTTATGCAAACATTCTTCAGTTCATCTATCATATCATAATCAGGCAACATAACCTTTTTTTTTACCCCTTTATCAATTTTCAATCTTTCAGGAAAAGGTGGTGTTTGAACAAAAATTGAAGGTTGTTCTATAATGAGAGTTGAGTTTATTAGGATATCACTAGAATTTGGAGGGGTGGTTTGCTTTTGAGATTTTTCCTCTTGATGAAGAGATTTCTCTTCCTCAGAGAGATTTTATTTTTCATATTCTCGAATAACAACTAATGGTGACTTCCTTTCCAATACTCTACCAGATCTAAGTTGGACATTATTTAGATCTAATGGAGTTACCATGTAAGTTTGGAGAGTTTGTCCTTCCACATTGTAAACAGGTTGTGAATTTTATTATTATTCAGGTTTGGAAGTGGTTGAGCAGGCAATTGATTTGGTATTTGAGGAAATGGTAATGAAAGTTGTGGATTTGGATTCTGAGGTTGAGTTGGTTGAACGAGCCAAGGAAAATATTATGGTGAAAAAACAGGGTAAGGTTGTTGATATTGAGGATATTGAGGGTATTTACCATAATGATTTTTCCATCCTTGTGCCCAAGGTTGAGGCTAAGATTGTCAAGGCATTGTTGCAATCCAATTTCTTTGTGATGGTTGTGAAAATGTTTGAGTGTTAAAACCTTGAGTCATATTTGGTTGTGAATTTGTCCATGGTCTCTTAGAAATAAAATAGAGGGGTTCTACTTGAATTGGTATTACTTTCTCTTGATAGAAAACTTTAAGACCTGATATTGAAGGATATTCCTTTGTATCATGATTTTATCAGCATATAACACAGGTTTATACACTTTTTAAGTCAAGAGGTCATTCTCTCAAAGCATGCTTCTTTCTACATTTTGGACAAAAGATAGATAATGCAACATTTTCGACCTTTTGCTTGTTTTGTACTTTAAGGGTATCAATTTGTTCACTAAGACTCCCCATAATATATGTTTTAAAATTTTCAAACAAATTGCTAATTTAGCCCTACTTATTGTCCCAGTTGCAGATTTATTAAACCTAGACATGACAGGGTCTCTTGGATTTTTCCTGTTCTTGCTTTACCTCTTGAAATGTGTATGCATAACTCACAAATATCTTCAAATGTTAACTGAGAAATATCTCCCTTACCCATAAAATTGAGAAGATCAATCCATTCATGTCTAATGGATTTTAATAAGAGAGATTTCAAAGTTTCTTCATCTAGATTATGCATTTTAGCCCTTTTAACATTATAAGAAAATATTTCAATGAAATTTTTAAGATTATGGGGCATACAGTAATCCTCATATTTCTCTAAGAATATAGTTTTCATCTATTCCCGTCTTCTTATGGAATGTGATTCTAATCCCATGAACCATTTTAATGTTGCATCCTTAAGAGTTGTTGGAAACAATTTCAACTTTTGAGTGTCAAGAAAGTAGTCATAAGATCTACACAAGACTTGAAATTCAAAGATAAATGTTTCAAGATCTTCACTCCTTAATCCATGAAAATTTGGAAGGATGGAGGGTGGGATATTTTTCATTGTGGTTGTGGTTTCCTCATCGAGGATGGGAAATCCAAAAGGTTTTGGATCTCCTCTATCACCTGCTATTCCTTTTCCTCCACCTCTTCTACCTCCCTTATTTCCTCCTCTTTCTCCTCCAATCCTAGGTTGTTCACCGTTCACATTATGTACCTCTCCTTCCCATTCTCCAACCATTGTAGATTCTTTGGAACTAATGTAAGGTTCCAAAATTGGATTTTCTAGTTCCTCTTCTAGTTCTTCTGGTTCTTCTATCAATGGTAGGTTAAAATAAGTTTCTTCCTCTTCTTCACTAGAGATTTCTAGTTCTTGTCCTAGAAGTTTCTCTCCAGTTGAAGATAGAAAAATTAATCCTTCTGTTGGGGATGTAGGATCTTCTTCTACTATTACAGCTTCAGTTGATGGAGTTGGTGAATCTCTAGGTTGGATTTCAGATCTAAGTACCTCAGGAAGTTTGTGTTTACCTACAGTAGATGGAATATGAATTTGAGTGGATGGTGTGGCTCTACGAGGTTGTGGTGGGGTGAGTAATGATGTTGGAATCAAACTTCTACCTCTACCTACAAATCTACCTGTGGAATCTCTTTCTCTATGCATATCATTTTTTATTTTTTTAATTAAAAAGGAAAAGAAAAATACTCATATATACACTTACCTGGAAATGATGCCAAAATGTTTGGTAAGTTATTTGACCTTAAATTACTTACATGAAAAATCAACCAGGGCTAGTAAACTGACAAAGTGTATGTGCATGGTATGTGCTAGAAGTATTTTATTACTCACTCAAATTCTAAATTAAATTGAGTTATTGAGATGCACATGTCTTCTATGAGTAAATTAGTTATTCCTAGAAAATAAGATTAACTCTACAATGATGATCACACTTTCTTGCTTTCAAACAAAACTACTTTTGCTTATAAGATTCCACATTTTTCTTTGAAATAAAAATATCACACTTCTACATAAATATAAATCAATCCCACACTTTGCATAAATGGAAATTACTCTTCATCTCACGCTTAAAGAAAATCACACATCTGCATAACAAACTTGTATGAAAATAAAATGAAACAAACTCTTTCTTAAACACACTCACACCTGCTTAAATTAAAGATCACACTTGCTTGAAATTTAACATTCAACCCTACGAATAAATCCACTGTCTATAAGAAAGATAAAGTTTTGTCTATTTGATTGAAATGTAAAACTATGTCATTGTTTTATGCTCTATCCATGTGCATCCAAAATCTTTGTACAATAGAAATGATTATTAGAATGGTCTCAACTCAAATCTGAAAGAAATCGAAAACACAAATACTTAATCGAATAAACATAAATCTATGGAAAATATAAAGCTAATTTCTAACTGCTAAAACAAAATAGAAATCCTTACTGTCTCGAGGGGGGCCTCCACGAGAAGCAGACAATCACTATGCTATCGATCAAGCACTTAACCACGCATGAATGCTTACTTAGAAAATGAAATGATTCTTTAAAAACGAAGTATCAATAACATAGTTTCAGTTTTGCTGTCGCGTCCTAACTATCATTATTTTCATTTATGCTGAGTGGCATATTTACAGAATTCATGGCAATTAATTGTTCAAAGCTATACGCCTAATCGCTATAAAAAGAAACTAAATTTAACTTGAAAATATAGCATCACATAATTCTCTCATGATTTTCTATCATCGAAGCAAAACATGAGGCACAAATCTTGTTCTCGCTCGCCTGTTGCCAACTACGAAGGTTAACTTCACCTTTGATTGCATTACTAGGACTTGTTTCCATCGATTTGGCTCATGAGAGTTGGAGGAAATCGTTGAGTGCATCAATTTCCACCTACCCATATATTCGCTTCCCAACTGGCGCCTTGGAACCTATCAAACCACAGACTTGGCTACAGAATCATGTATTAGTTGCAGAATCATTGTAATTCGGTAGCTGAAGTAAACATCAAACTAAATAATAAAGAACATTATCATTTTATGAAATAAAAGACAATTGTATACCTGCCATGTTATAATTATTGTAACTTGATGCCCAATGTGTTATTATGAAGATAAAAAAGAAATAGTTGGGGTGAAAAAGGGTGCCAAAAGAAGCAATTGTGAGGTTCAACAACCTGCTTCACAATGCTCTTTGCTTGAGTATCGGTCTCCACACTTGCATGAAGTCTACTCTAAATCTCATCACTCATATGAACTCGACTCCTACTTTGTTCATCACAGTTCCCTTCCTCCTTAATCACAACCAATTGTTCCTTCTTGTTGAAGGCATCTTCAACATTATTGAGTCTACCTGACCTGTACTCAATAGTCATGTCAAATTCTACCAAGAAGTCTTGCCAACGAGCCTACTTCACTGAAAACTTTGGTTGGGATGAAAAGTAACATGTTGCAACGTTTTCATTCTTGACAACCAATGACTTCCCAATCAAATAGTGTTTCCATACCTACAAAAAATGGATGATCACAATCATCTCCTTTACATGGACCAGATATTGTCACTCTCTATCCTACAACTTTTGACTCTCTTATGACACTAGATGTCCATCCTGCTTGAGAATCCCCCAATCGCGAAATCAGAAGCATCTATGTGCACCTCAAATGGCCTCTCAAAGTCAAGAGGCTTCAGTATCAGTACTGTAACCACCCTCTTCTTCAACTCTTTAAATGCTTCATGACATATCTCTACCCAACTCCATCGCTTGTCCTTTTTCAATAAGTCTGTCAGCAGCGCAGTCAACTTGGAATAACCCTCTACAAACTTTCGTTCATAGTTTGTCATCCCCAAGAAGACTCTCATCTCATGGACATTCTTCGGTTCAGCCCAATCCTCTATCGCACGAACCCAACTCAGCTCCATCCATATTTAACCTTGACCCACCAAGTGTCCAAGGAACGGAATCTCAATTTGAGTGAACATGCCCTTTTACTTCTTCAAGAATAATTGATTCTTCCATAGTGCCTCAAATACCAATGCCAAGTGCCTATTATGATTCTCCATGATGTCGTTGAAAACTGTGATATCGTCCAAGTATACTACTATGAACGAATCCAAGCATGGACACAAGACATCATTCATCCGAGCGCAAAATGTGGCAGGAGCATTGCATAAACCAAACAACATGACAAGGAACTCAAGACTTCCATACCTTGTCACTATTGTTGTTTTCTTCTCATCACCCTCAATTAGCTGCACCTGAATACCCATGCCTCAAATCGAGTTTTGAAAACACTCGTTCCTTCGCAATCTTATCGAAACAATATGTTGTAAGTGGTAGTGAATACATGTTCTTTATCATTTTCTTATTTAATGCATGATAATCACAATGCATCCATAACTCACTTGTGTCTTTCTTCTTCTGGAACAATATCGGAGTAGCATATGGGGACCTTGAAGGTCATATGAAGTTTGCATTAGCCAACTCCTTCAATTAGCGCTTCAACTCCTTCAAATCTGGCCTTGATAACCGATAAGGAGCTTTTGCTAATGGTTGCTTCCCTGAATCTAGCCCAATGTGATGGACCTCTATTGTATGTCTTAGTGGTAGTACTTTTGGAAACTCATCGGGCAACAGATCTGCATACTTGTCCAATACATCAGAAATCTTGGCTGGAATAGGCATCCCCACTCCATCATCATCGCCAGTCTCTCTATTGACGGTCGCATATGTCTCAGCATCTGACCATCGTACTGCCTTACTCATACTTAGTGCAGAAACATGTTTCACCTTCACCTTACTTTGTTGTTGGTGAGTAGGAAAAGTCCAAGTTTGTGTGTCTCCAACCAACAAAATATCATTGCAAAACGACACAACAATGGCTTTGTTTCCCTTCAAAAATTCTTGCCCCAATATCATGTAAAATTCGTTCATCTCCATTACCATGAAGTCTAAACAACCCTACCAATCTGCAATTCAGACTGGCACATCACTTTCCAATCCTAACACTCTAGCCCTTGAGTTCACTTCCTTGACCTCCACCTGCTTGGGGGTTAGTTTCAACCTAACTTCCTTTGGCAGCCCTGTCATCATAAAATTATGTGTGGCCCCTGTGTCCACCAAGGCTTAGATGACCTTACCATGAATCTCCAAGCCTAGAATTCCTAAACTATGCAACCATCACTTATTTCCCTCAAGAACCCCAATCTGCATACATGCTTGATCACTTCCGCATTCCATTGCACTAGCTCTCATACCATTCTATCACGCCCCCAAGTCGGTTGCACTTCCAAGGGCGATGTGCGACACCGGAAAGGTTCATTACAAACCAACAACAACTACTTCTAGACTACACCTTACACAAATTTTCTCTTAAGTTCAACTTTGTTAATTAAGTTATGTGCGGAATCCATAACAATTCAAGTGAAATAAAAGCTAGCAAGAGACAAAATCGTACAACAATGTTCAATAATTAAACATTCGTTAATTCTACAATATTTTACAATAATTTTACAAGTATGAGGGGTTGCCCCAAATGGGCGCAACACTTTGCCCAAAGTGTAATCCGTTTAGCCTTAAAGCAGAAAAATACCAATACGAAACTTGAATTGCCTTCCTAGGCGAGCGCATGGCCTAGCCGCACTGCAGCCCAATTATTATGCATGTCTCCTGCCCAAACTACCTACCTGCGACTTCCTAAATGCGTCCCAACTCTCGTCCGCACTGCCCTTGCGATATGCCAACTTGTTTCTATGGTTGGATGTTCTACCCTTGGAGAGAGTTGCCTTCACCTTATTTATATGTGCTCGACCCTCCTCCAACAAACTGTGGTGTCTTTTGGATGAGTCAACCCGTAGCTGACCTGCCTGCCCATGTCGACATGCCCCTCTATTTAATGCTACTTGCAAGTCGTCTTGCACACGCTCGAGGTGTGGGCACTATTGCCCGGGTGTGCACCCTTGTTCACCATGCTCCTACCCGCCGCTATGTGTGTCGCTCGTCTGTTGGCCACCATGCATGTTGCTACTCACTACATGACTTGCCTCCACTGCGCGCCTTTAACCAAACTGCTACACGTACATTTTCCTACGAGTCTAGCGGGCGCCTGCCACTATGGTGCGCCCTCTCCAACGCCCGTTACACCCGACGCTCATTACAATACGGGCGTGCGTCCCTGTGACTCGCCCTCATGTGTCATGGGTGCCCGACTCGCTCAGGGGCGGTGATGCCGACTCGGGGTTTTGACAGATATTATGACAGAAATACACTATGTTTGAAGTTCTTAATAATATGCTTTTGGATAATACAGTTATTGGTAGCTTGTTATTAATGCATTTTATTCTATATTTTTATTTACTAATTTTTAAACAATATGTATTAATTTTTTTAATAAATTTATTTATACGTATATTGATAAGTATATTTATTTTGGAATATAACTCCCATAATTTTTTTAAAATTATATATATTTATATTGGTACATATATTTAGCTTCCATAATTTTAATTTAATTATCAATCATTATTAGGGAGATAGTTGAATTTAGCTTCCATGGAATATTTTAAAATATTTTTAATAATGTACACAAATCGAAGATTGAGAATTATTTCGAAAGTAGCAATGCATTTTTTGTTTTTTTCATTAAATTGATTAATTTAAAAGAATGTGATATGAACAAATGTCAAGTGAAATGAGTCATTGTTTTTTGGGCTTGTTGTATTGATAAGACATAGTATTAACCCATAATATTGTAACAAAGTCTATTTATAGATTAAGAATATCCATGGCAAAGTGGGGATAAATCTCCATAAATAAGAATTGTTTTCCATCTTTTTTTCAAATGTATATATGTTTAAGTTATATAATGATTATTTTTTTATAACAATAATAATATAGTTATAATTTAGTTAGTTTTATTTTTTTGTTTATGAGAGAAGGGACTTATTTTCGTATGGTGATTTGATTGCTACTAACACATATATACTCTATTTTTTTGGTTTTGAATTTATAATTTAAAAAAAAAAATACATGCTCTTAACTATTAACCCCATTTAATCATTACATTACTGTACTACTTCTAATGCCAAATTTCTTATCGAACATACTAAATGAAGTTATAAATTCACTTGAATTTGAATTTAGTTTGAGAGTAGGAAGAGTAGGTGACACGTTAAACATCAAGAAGATCACGGGATCGCTCGTTAGAATTAAGTAATATTTTGGGGCTGGGCCTTTTGGGAGACCTAACGCCAAAAATTGACCCGCACGGTTTTTAATAGCCAATATTTGACAAGTTACAGAGGTTTCTTTTCAACGTTATAATCTAGTAGAGAAAGCACTAACCCTTTGCTACTTTGAGTAGAGAAAGGACAAACCCCAATGATAAGAGGTTCAACTTTAACTTTCCTTCTCTTTCCAATTTGAAAGATTATAAATAAATATTTTATTAAAAAAATTATAGGTTTTATAATTTAGTAGAGAAAGGAGTAACCCTCTGCTACTTTCAGTGGAAAGGAGTAACCCTTTGCTAATGTCATCTCTAAGACGTTTAACTTTAACTTTTTCATCTCTTTGCAATTTGAAGCGTTATAAGTAAATATTTTATTAAAAAATATTATATTTTTAACTTTTAAAATATATATATATATATATATTTCAAATTTTAGTATTTTTTTAATTATACATTTTAATAATAAATAATAAATAAATCTATTTTTTTTTTTTTTGATACTTTTCATGAATGGATGGAAGAGTTTTTCAGATCTCATTTGTTTTCTAAAATAGTATTTCAATTTAAGTCATTTCAGCTACATCACTTAAAGGATTTCTATTCAATATTATAATTTAAAATTTGTAATTTATAAAGACAATGATGCCATACAATTAAATATTTCAAATTTTTAATTATAAAATTATCATAAGCAAATAAATAAAAAATGAGCTCCAAAAATAGAAAGTTGATAGAAAGTTTTGGAAAAAAATTGTTTCTACCAAATAATAAAATTTGCAAGTTGAATCTTGCAAATGTTCAGGACACATAAATAAAAGTTGAAGTTGTCTGCATAGCTTATGTGGGAACTAGCTCATGGAGGAATACAAGACTAAATTTAGCAGGCCTTCATTGATCTCTCTACAAAGTTTTTGCACCATTCAAGTATTGCACTAGACACATAATATAAAGCATCATCCATAATAGAAATGAAATGATGCGTTATTAACATTCTAATAACATAGTTTACTTAATGCTAGAGGTAGCACTTAATAAAAATTTGAATCAAGTATATATTCCATTACTTCAAAAACAAAAGCCTCTTGTTGGTCTTATGCATTTTTATTCACCATCCATGTAAACTCTAAGTGTTTGTCTCTAAATAATTGAAGTAAAAAGCATGATTTGAAAGGGATACATCAACCTTATTACAAATTTCTTCTTCAACTTTAAGCATCACCATTTTCAAATTTTTGTTGATATGGATTTAATTCAAATCTCTAATCTTTCTTTTTGAATCATCATAAATTTGTTGTGGCCATTCCTCCTCTCTTTGGACTGTAATGTCTTGATGAATTGACACTTGATCCTTCAATTATAAATTGCAAATTTGCTGCATTGGTACTTGAAGTTGTTTTTCTAATTCATTTTTCTTGTTAACCTCCTCTTCTAATCTACATTGTAAGGTATGTACCTCATTTTTTGAAAGATTGATTTTGCTTGCATAATTTATTTACTTTGAAGTGATTCTTTTTCATTAAATATTATTGATCCGGATTTAAACAGAAACGCAACAAATTACAGAGATAACCATAAACACAGAGATGCAGCGGAAATAATACTTCATTTCATTAATGTAAAATACTGAAATATGCTTACAAACAAAAATGGAAATAAAACTAGCTACGGCGGTGGCAGCTTATCTCTGAGAAGAGATGTGGCGGCTACATGCCTCTGAACTATGAGGCTCAAGGGCCTTTTTATTATTGAACAATAAGAGCAAACCCTAAACAACTAAAACCTTAACCTAAGGAGATGTAACACCAAGAGTTTATGGGCCCCATTGGGGTGAGTTGGACAACCAACTTCCTGGGTCGCGACTTGGTCACATTATCTCATTTGACACGCATGATAACCGTTGGAAAGATCTCTCTGAGGACTACGACAGAAAATACAATTTTAGATAATAAAAAAATCGCTAGCGGTAGATTTCCAAAAAAACCTCATTTAGGGCCTCAAAACGGCTCCAGAAGTTTAGGGCCAGAAAAACTGCTAAAAATAGTAAATTGTGCTACAATTAAGGAAATTTAAAACCTGAAAGAAGCAATGGTGGGGGTCCAAGTGGAATTGGTGGGTGGCCACCAATATCCACCTAGATCATTCCTCCCCCCTTAGGAAGCAATGGTCCCCATTACGTTGAGTTCCTCCATGAAATGAGGAAACTTCTGTTAAACTTGGTCCCTAGTGAGCCACTTACCCTGATGAAGTAGTTGGCCTACTTCGACAACTCGATACAGTTGGATATTCTGTTGGCGAGTGTGCTTGATCTGTGTGTCCACGATCCGATCAGTTGCAGCTTATTCCATGCAATCTGGATTTAACTCTGTGGGTGTGAGTTGTTCTCCAATGTCGGATGTGTCTAGTAATGGTGGAAAGTATGGCCGAAGGCGGTCCAAACTGAACATTGTGTGCAGGCCAAGGAATGGGGGAATGCAGAGCTCAAATGCATTATCTCCCACAACCTTGGTAATGGTGTAAGGACCATATTGGAGTGGTCTGAGTTTCCAATAAGCTCCGGTAAGGCATTCCTTTTGCAAATGCAACCAGACTTTGTCACCCACCTGAAACTTGTGTGGCACCCAATGTTGATCATGTCATTGCTTGTACTTGGCATTTGATTTCTCCAGAATGTCATGCACCTGCTGGCGAATATGTTGGATGTGCTCAATTAAGTTGTTTGCCTTGGATGTGTCGGCGCACGAAGCATTTATCCATGCCACCCTTGCTATTGAAAATACACACCCTCCACATCATCCCTCGGGGTCCCACCACTCCCATGTAGACCATCCGAGCCTCCCAACTTTTGGTACATGCCATATAGGTGGCACACATGTGGATATTGGTAAATGTGTTCAGTCATCTCTTTGAGGATGTCATCAAGCTGGACAGTAGGCTCATGAAAAACCCATTAACCCTTCTACTGTGATAAAAGTCCTCAGTTTTAGCTACGATGTATTGTGGGATCGAGTGGTAAGCCCGTAGAAGCAAACTTTGGTGGGCAGGTGGCACCGCCAATTTGAAGGAACAAGATATGCAGCAGTGGGTGAATATTAAATGAACTCCTATCCTCGACTATCCGCCGAAGGTGAGTAGACTCATGAACGACTAGTTTAATTTTCACTTTCTGCATCAGGATGACTTGGAGCATATTAGAAAAATTCCTTGGGTTCAGGGGCGCAACTTCTTACTTCTCCATAACTGGTATGTGGGTTTTAATCAATTATGGGACACTCCGAAGAATAACTTCATCTGGGTGAAAATCCCAAGTCTTTTCTGCAATTTTGGACCCGTAGGATATTTGCTGAGATCGACAACTCCATTTGTCATTCATTTATGTTGACCCAAAATGTATGTGGGCCAATGATAAACGAGTGGCCTAGATCTGGTGGAATTGGCGTTCTCTGGGGGCATTCCATAGAAGATTGATTTGGCTTGGGATTGCACTATTCATAAACAACATCTAGACTATTGGTGCATTCCATTTCGATGCTTGCTTTGCCACCAGACGGGACACTTGTTGGAAAATCACCCAAGAAGATTATCACATATTGGCTTTTAGAAATGATGCAGAGGATGACGACAGAAGCACAGGACTGGCAGTGTACAAGACCCCTAACAACACACAAGTACTGACATTTCCTTTGAGAAATATCTTGTCTATTTTGAAATCACTTCTTCCTCTCCTTGGAACTCCCCTCTTCTTTCTCTTCACCTTGTTTCACCTCACAGAGACCCTCTATCGAGGTCCCCTACTCACCACGACCCCCCTTCACCCCTTCATTCATCGACCCATCATCCTCCTCTGACAACAGCTAAACCTATTCCCCTAAATTCACAGTCGGAGGACCCCTTCCCATACCACCTCGTCGAGCCTCTACCCCTCCTTCTGATCACCCTCGCCCTGAGGGCTTGTCCCCTCCCCCTATGATACTTTCACCTCCCCAGTCTCCCATTTCCCAGTCATGGTCAACAACTGACCTCTCCCCACACAATTATGTTGGCAGCGATTTAGACTTCCTCATGGTTAACCCAGCTATGGACCTAGCGGCATTAACTATCCAAAAAGGCTCCTCCCATTTTACTTCCATTTCCAGCAACCCTAACTCTGCCCGTAATATCGCCTTCCAAAATAAAGCGAGGTGGGGCCCTCGAAATCCAAAATCAAATTTGTCGTCAAATTCTCTTCTTTTTTTGGAGTCAAATGGACTTTGTGACATTCCCATTACTTCTGCTTTCACTCAGGCCCTTGGAGTAAACTCGCTCGACACCTTCCCTATGCGATGAATTGAATTTCCCTAAATTTGTGTGGCCTGGGGGACCACACCAAATTTCTATCCCTCAAACACTTTTTCAGTTCTATTCACCCCTTTTTGATTCTTCTCCACAAAACGATGATTGTTATTGATCGCGGGTTTTCATATTTTTCTAATTTTTTTCAAGACTAGCACATGGTGGTTATTGATTCAAATGGATTATCAAGTGGAATGGCCACTCTTTGGGACCCCAGATGGGCCACCATGACTGCTTATAAATTTTTTGGGGGTATACTTCTGACTAGCTATATTCGGGGTCATCCATCAAGAATTCACTTTCTCAACTTATATGCTCCATATAGCGACAAATATACATTTTGGAAGTGCATGGATGACTGTGATCTACTCAAAATTGGGTCTTTAATCATGGCAGGTGATTTTAATGCTACACTGTCCAGGGAGGAATGTTGGGGAGTCTGATGTCGGGCAGATCCTCTAGATGACCACTTATGCCAACTATTTGACTCCAACCATCTTTGGGATGTTTGGCCTCATACATTGACTCCTACCTAGCATAATGGAAGAGTGGGAGATGAGCACATCGACAAAAGATTGGACCGATTCTTAGTTCATGAAACCTTCTGGAGTAGCTTGGGTGTATGCGATCCTGGTGGAAAAATCCATGATTTTAGAGCATATGCCTGTTGTACTTCAATGGAGGTTGGAACATCCTCATTTTGGTATACCATTTAAATTCAAGAGAACCTGGTTGGAGGACGTTGAGTTCAATACTTTCGTCATCAATTATTGGAGGGCACATACCCGAGAAGGTGGGTCACTCCCTGATGTAACATCTTTCAGGATTACTATAATCTTTAAAAAAGATGAGTAAGGATATGGGAAAGGGAGAGAAAAAATTCTTTGTCCATTGAATTGAACTCTGTCATGGTGGAGATTGAAAAACTTTGCAATATGGTGGATCGAGATGCTCCATCTGCAATTATTTGGGACAAGCTAAAATTGTTGGAGAGTAGAAAGCGACAGATCCACCTCATCCAAGAATCGATCTGGAGATTAAAGAGTAGAGCCCTATGGTTACGAGAAGGTGATAGAAACACAAAGTATTTTCATAAATATGAAAATTAGAGGAAAATGGAAATACTATTTGGAAAATTTGGAGTCATGGTGGGGATTTAGTATATACCACTGAGGAAATTCAAAGGGAAGTTGTTCATTATTTTCAGTCCTTCTTTCATAGGCGTTTTGGGAACTTCATAGAAGATTAGTTATGGGGTACATCCAACTACTACCCACTTATGTTCAATGAGGAGATGAATGAGGAAATGTTTAGGTCAGTCACATTGGAAGAAATCCTCCAAGTATTGAGATCATTTGTTAAAGATAAAAGTTCGGGCCCAGATGGTTGGATGATGGAATTCTTTCTCCATTTCTATGATCTAGTGGGGGCGGACCTGTTAAATATGGTGGAAGAGTCTCGATCCCTGGGTCGTGTTTCTAGATCTATCAACTCTACTTTTATTTCCATGATTCCTAAAGAATCAGTCACATCCTCCTTTCTTGACTATCGGCCCATTTCTACAACATCACTTACAAACTTATTTCAAAAATTATTGTAGAGTGCATCAAAGGAACCCTCTCACTTCACATATCGAGGGAAAAATTGGGTTTCCTACACAACAGGTTGATACACGATGCAGTGACCACCGCTCAAGAGATTATTCATTCCATCCATACTAGAAAGACCAAGGATTTAGTGATGAAAGTGGATCTTTGGAAAGCTTATGATTGTGTTGACTGGGCATTCTTTCACCTCATTCTATCAAATATTAGCCTATCTACACCAATAATTCAATGGATCATGACTTGTGTTATTAGTGCAAATTTTGTTGTTTTGATCAACGGATACCCTTCAAATTTATTTAGTGCAAGCAAGGGGCTTCGACAATGTTATTCACTTTCTCCTTTGTTATTCATTTTGATAATGGATTGCCTTAGCCTCAAGATTAAATTGGTTGTTTCAGGAGGTCAATTCAATGGTATAAGGTTGTATGTAGGTATTAAGGTCTCACATAATTTCTTTGGGGACAACATTTTAGCATTTGGAATGGTGTCAAGAACACAATGGAGGGTGTTCTATGATATTTTGTAGCGATTTGGAGCTGCATCTGGTATGTTGGAAAATGAAGGTAAATCTTATATACTTTACTCATCGGGAAATCCAAGGGAGATTAATGAGATTGTTAGATTATTCAATTTCCAATCTCGGTCATTGTGTGATGGCCTCACATAACTTGGCTTTATACTTAAGCCTAATAACTACAAAATTGTATATTAACTTTAGATAATTGACAAATATAGGCGTCGACTAAATGGATGGGCACATAGGTGGTTGTCTTTCGGGGTCGATACATATTGGTACAAGATGTTCTTCAACAATTTATTGTTTACTGAGAACATTTATACATCCTCCTCACAACAATCATTAACAAAATCAACCAAATCATGGCTCATTTTACGTGGGCGGAAGGGAAGAATTTCAAAAATATCATCTCACAAAATGGGAAATTATTACTATTCCAAAGGACCATGATGGCTGGGGTATTTTAGATATAAAAATATTTGGAAGGGCTCTTATTATGAAATCCATATGGTGAGGCCTATTCAAGAAGGAATTTAGAGGGAAATCATCTCCACAAAATACTTGCAAAGGAAAAGGGCAAAAGACTGGATCAGATCAGGTCTACTTGGGAGAAACTATAGATCCTATATCTAGAGAAGTTTCCAAAAAGTGAGGGATTTGTTTTTGCAGAGAATATGTTGGACATTTGGCAGGGGGAATCAAATAATTATTGGGATCGATAGCATCAAGGAGGTGGTTGCTGCACAGGATTTGACTGGGGATATGATACTATGTCTACACACACGAGGTATATTCCTGTTGGAACAAGCAATTGTTGGCTAGAACAAGAGTTTTCCTATTTGGAAACAGGCAGGGGAGTTGGTCCTGATAGGAACATATGTGGCGTAATGGGAAGTTTATATTTAGTCTCTTAGACTTGCAGGGCTATGCAAAAACAAGGAAGGGGACATCATCACCTGGGTCGGGAAGCTGTGATCAAATGTGGTGGAAGTGATAGAAACTTACATGTATCTCATTCTCATAACCTGTGCTCTACATCATACTATCTAGTTCTATATGGTCTAAAAACTTGATATCCCTATCAAGATCATTCTATTCAACTGGATGGTTTGGAGAAACAAGAATCTCACCTGGGAGAATCTATGTAAGAGGGGATTCAATGGGCCAGGGAGATGCCCTCTATGCAGGAACTCTTCCGAAAACAATACTCACCTATTCTTCAAATTCTCGACTTCTATCATAGTCTGGAATGAAATTTTCTCTTCTTTAAATCTTCCTTGTAGAAGTTTTGGAAACATAGATGATTGTCTTAAATGGTGGTTGAAGTGGGGAGGTAAGGTTAAGGTGGCTCCTTTTCTCACTATTTGGGAATTATGGCGTGCCAGAAATGGTCACATATTTGAGGGACATCTGATCATCTCTCACCACATCATCCAAAATATTTTACTTCGGCTGGAAAATGTAAGAACTCCCATCCAAGCACTCCAGGATCGATATCACATAACTCTTCTTATCCCTTGCACTTCTCGGTGGGGTTCTTTGATGGTGTTGCGCAATGATCTCTATGCAACTGCGGTATATGGCTTCAAGTGAACTAATATTTTCAATATAGAATTCACCGGAATGGCGGACCGGGAACAAACATGAGGGCTGAAGTCTTAGCTCTCTGGGGACTTCTGTGGTTTTCCAGACAACTGTACATTGACACCCTATTTGTATATGGGGATCCGCAGGTACTTATCGAAGGTTTGTCATCAAATTTTGAGTTCTCCCCCTCTCATATTACTGCTTGGATCTCCCAGATAAACATCCTCAGAGGTACTTTCTCTTCAATCTCTCTCCACCACATATTCCGTGAGAAAAATGGGGTTGCAGGCTCATTATCAAAGAAGGGGATCTCTGATAATTTTGGATATATGCATTACACAATTTTGGAGGCTGATTCCATCATTGTTTAGGGCACTATTCCCCCCCCCCCATAGCAGCGTTTTCTTCTTCACATATTTTGAATTGGGATGTTTCAATGGTTATGCTCTTTTTATGTCTGGCCTTTTGATTTGGAATTATCTTTTCTTCCCTTGTTTTATATTGTTAGCATTGGTATATCCTTCTAAAAACAATGGTAGATATGTCTCTTTTTCTTACTTCTTTTCCTATTGGAAGACCTATGCAAGTTTTTTTTGTCCAAAAGACACATTTATAACTTATGCACTGGTACATAATATAAACCAACATTTTTTTCATCTAAAAAAATGCAGTGTCTAAGAATTTGATTTAGGTATTGGTATAAACAAAATAACCTTCATAAAACTATTCTTTAGGGAAGTGTATTGCTATGTCCTTTCTTATTGTTAATGTTAGAGTTAAGGTTTGTGGAATCCATGAGCTTGTAAGATGTGCTAACACTAAATATTCAAGAACGTAAAACCTATGTAATTGAAGGTACTCATAAGAAAGAGTCTTCTACTGAAATGGGTTAGCCCAAAACTTAGTCATACTTTTACTTGTGGAACCATGTGTAACCATTTGCTTAGTGTAGACTCTAGGTAGTATATATCCATAATTCTAATCTTTGTCTCAGAAAAATTGGTTTCCTACAATAGGTTCAAGTTTCTCTAACGTTAGGCATCGCTTTGTTGGTTTCATCAATGTTATAGCTTTTTTTATTTTTTTCTTCTTCTTCAAACAAAAAAAACAGAATTTCTTTATTGATAAAATGAGATATTACATACTTCATCAGCAAAATATCATATTCAAAAGTCACCCAAGAGAAAAGGACATCGCCTACCAGAAAAAAGAAAGAACTAAACAACAAATTTCCCTGAGAAACTGAGTCACAGCAATATGGGCTTTGGCCAAGTGTTTGTTTTTTCTGTGTTTGTTTTTTCTATGTTTGTTTTTTCTATGTCATGGATATTATGACACAATTACACTGTGTTTGAAGTTATTAATAATATGTTGTTGACAATATAGTTATTGGTGAGATGTTGTCTTGTATTAATTCATCAATATAGTTATTGGTGAGATGTTGTCTTGTTATTAATTCATTTTATTTCATATTTTTTTTTTTTTTTTTTAAATTATATATTATTTTTTTTAATAATTTTTTTTATACTTATATTGATAGGTATATTTATTTTGAAATATAACTTCCAATTTTTTTTTTTAAAATTATATATTTTTTTCAATAAATTTATTTATATTTATATTGATATGTATATTTATTTTGGAATATAACTTCTAGAATTGTAATTTAATTATCAATCATTATTAGGTGGATAGTAGGATTTAACTTTCATGGAATATTTTTAAGTATATACACAAATTAAAGATTGAGAATTATTTAGAAAGTAACTATGCATTTTTTGTTCTTTTAATTAAATTGATTAATTTTAAAAAAATGTCATATGAACAAATGTCAAATGAATGGGGTAAATCTCCATGAATAAGAATTGTTTTAGATCATTTTCCAAATGTATATATGTTTAACTTATATATTGATTATTTTTTTATAATAATAATAACAATAATAATAATAAAGTTATATTTTAGTTAATTTTATGATTTTTTGTTTAATTTTAATAGCTTTGATGTTTATTGTGGATTGATGTTTATCATCATTTATTAACTATTTAATTTATATGGTTGCACAAGCTATAATTATTTTAAAATTAATTATTTATTGGTTGATAATAAGGTGAAATGACTTTATTGTCTTGGTGTATGCCAATTTATTTTCCATGTTTCGATAACAAAAAGTAGGCAACTTTCTTATTCACTGAAGCTAATGGAATTAAATCTCTCACAATGTAGTTGTTGCATAGGTTATGTTAACACCATAAATGCACTCACAACATCCTCTATGAAATCAACAATCCTGCATTAATAAAAATTTAATTAAGTTGTTTTCTATATACTCCATAAAGAGCTTAGTGTCATGGTTCATGGCTTGCAACCATAAACTTTTGATTTTTTTAATGGGGGCTTCACCTTGTTAACCAATATGTTATCAAGTTCATTTATAAAGAGGTCTTTTTAATTGTGGAAAATAGAATGAACATATTGTAGGTATTGAGGAAGGTGGGGATGTTAGGTAGGGGGATATATAGATATTTGGGGGTATAAAAAGCGATGTTTAGTAAAAATGGGGTATATCTAGTAAAAATAGAGGTATTTTTAATAGGAAAGATGTATTGGGAGGGGTGTTCAACAAAATGGTTTTGGGAGATATTTATCAATATCTAGTGAAATTAATAGGGTATATCTAGTAAAAATAGAGGTATTTTTAATTGGAAAGATGTATTGGGAGGGGTGTTCAACAAAATGATTTTGGGAGATATTTATCAATATCTAGTGAACTTAGAGACATTCTTTAATATCTAGTGAACTCATGTGCTGTGAAATAGGTTCATTAAGTGGAGACTTTGTGATTATATTAAGGATATAATCAAATAAATATGGATATGTGTACCTAAACTAAAAGTGAATGAATATGTGTATCTAAACTAAAACTGAACCATATATTTTGCCAAAAGTCAAGTTGCATCCCCAAAAGCACAACCTTTGTTACTCCATCTACTTTCATTTTTCACTGGATTCCGAACTATTTAGTGCCTTGCCTTAACGATTCTATTTTGAATCACTACAAGATTCACTCTCAAAGTCTAAGCACTATGTGATATAAAATTACAATTACTTTCAAAACTTAGTTTCTTCATCTACCTTCATTTTTCATGGCATTATTAACTATTTAGTGCCTTGCCTTATCTATTCTATATTAAATCACTCCAGGATTCACTATCTAATTCTAAACATTATTGATATAGAACTATAATTACTTGCAATTACTTTCAAGATTAAGTCTCTTCATTGAAAAAGTTTATGTTCTTCGTATATAAATGCTACTCTAATAGTGAAACAATTAATTTTAATTTCATTGTGGTAAGAAATATTTTTACGAGCGATCTCTTAAGATTTATTATCTTGCCTTGAGTGAGTCTTATGATTCATTCTCTGGATTAAAGCAAAACTTCACTTGCAAAAATCTATTTCTACAGCAAACTAGCTTATGTTTTTATTCTTCCCTAATAATTTCAATAGTTAGCTTGGTTAGATATGTTAAAGAAAAATAAATATTTGCGTCCACGCACGATCCATGGATTCTGGATTTTATAAAGGGAAGGTTACTGCACATGATCTATCATGTTTGACCCTTTTTAATGGCGTGCTACTTCTGCCATTCCTCTTCTCCTTTGGTCATGCGTTGTGACACGCATCACTACCCTTTTTGATAGTGTGCTACTTCTGGCGTGCTACGAAAATTACATGACCCTTTGTTTACGTAAATGATATTTTTATTTTTATTTTTTAATGGTAAATGATATATTTTTGTGTTTTTTTATGGTGCGAAAAAATTATCATAATTTAATGGTCAAGTTAGTAGTGAAGATAATTATTTCTGGCTGCTAACTACGAACGCAGGTTGACTAACCACACTAATGTGAATTAAAAGTAATATAGAGACTATAGTATCCTTAAAAAGTTTAAAATAATCAAATAATCAAATTCATTTTGTTACATTGTAATTATGTTTTTATTAATAAATTATAAATAATTTTTTTAGATAAAAGAAAATCATAATATACATATTACATTAAAATATATAACTTATAAGTAGCAACAATAAGTTAAGATCCAACCCGGATGCGGGTGTTTCTACTAGGCATTAAAAATGGCATACGCCACGCCACCTGGGAGCAGGACAGATCGTCGGCACCTGTACGCGGAGGCCTGCAAAAGGAATTACAAGTTAATGCACAAGGTAAGCGAATTTAGTGTGCAGCAGAGGAGACGGGACGCTGCATTCAAGCCGAGCATGGCTGCTCAGGACTCGATGCAGAACAGGAGTAGAGCTCAAGGCCTTTCCCCCGTGGTGAGAATGGATGCTACGTCGTATATTGGGATTAACATGTTAATCATAGAACAGAACTGGCCCATTGCTGCTTCCCGTGTTCGGAGAGAGGTTATACCGGCTTCCAGTATTCGAGGGATTGTTGAGTGTTTGGGGTCTCTGGTCTTAAGCGCCATGCCGCGCAGCCGAGGAGTACCCAGGCGAGGAGGGAGGTCTGGTACCCGTGTTGGCCTGGACATGGAAGATTTACAACCAATTGCGCCCATTGCCTCAGCGCCACCCTCGTCTCCCAGCTCTGAGCAGGAATGCCTTCTTCCACAGGGCACCTACCAGACTTTTCGCTTCAGGTTTCCTAGCCGCCTAATCAGACCAGAAGTGGTGGTCAATTTCACGGTTTTCATCTCTGAGGAAGAGCCTGGAATGCCCAATTCTAACTCCCCTGCCTCTGCTAGTGTTCAAGATAGTGATATCCTTCTGGGCGACATGAACGGATTGGTTTATAGAGCCCACCGTTACGAGGAAGCTCCAGCTCAGAACGCCCTGGTCCAGCAAGCTCCGACTCAGGAAATTTCAGGTCATGCCGCCTCTGTGCTAGAGGTTTTGCCGCCGCCAAATTCGAATATGGAAATGGAGGTCTTCAGCGCTCGTGCTCAACCAGTTCCGGGAGAGCTGCCTCAGGACGTGGATGGGATGGTCCTCTGGCTCGACTCGCCCAGCCCGGACAAAGGAATGCAGGCGGCCTCGCCCAACCAGACAGCCTAGTTCTCTTCGGGTGCACTGTTTTGTCTTTTTTGCAATCATGTCGATACAAATGGTGTTGTTTCCTTGTGTCCAATTCAGTCCTAGGTCTCAGTTTGGCTACTGCTGCAAGTCTCAGGCTTCAGCAGCATGCTCTTCTTGTTTTCGTGTCAATGATGTAAAATGGCTCTGTCCTGCCAGTAGCTATGGTGCTTTTTTCAGTTTGAGTCCAGGTTATTTGATGTCCAGGAAGCATTATTATGGACTGTGTTTTATGACTCGGTTAAAGCAGATAGACAGTATAGTCCAGCTTCTTCTGTTTGAGGACTGGCCTCGGCCTCCTCGCAAGATCTAAACTTTGTACATATTTTTCTTTTTTTAATATAGCAGTAGCCTTTACTTAGAAAAAAAAAAACAATAAGTTAAGATCCATTTTACCTTAAAAAATAAAATAATGATTATGGAATCATATTTAAATTTGATTAATGAGCAAATCAAAACTTTAATATTTACAATATAATAACATGTTTGCCATAAATATTATTAACTTGTAAATAGACTTTGTTACAATACCATGGCCCAATACCATGGCTCATCAATACAATATGCCCATAAATCATCTCTCATTTCACAATAAAAATATTTTGTTTGATTTTTTTTATTAAATTTAAAAGAAAAATTATAATTACTTTTGAGATATAGTTACACCTCTATCAGGTTAAAATATATCATATATAAATAGTAACTATAAATTAAGATCCATTTTACCATATGAATTAAAATAATAATTTTGTAACCACATTTAAATTTCATTAATAAGCACATAAAAACTTGATACTTAAAATATAACAAGATTTATAACCATGGATATTCACCTCCACTTTACCATGGATATTATTAATTATACCATGGGCCAATATGATGGCTCATCAATACCACATACCCAAAACCATCTTTTATTTCACAATCAAAATAATACTTACAATATAGCAAGATTTTTAACCATGGATATTCACCTCACTTTACTATGGATATTATTAATCATACCATACCATTGGGCAATACCATGACTCATCAATATCACATACCAAAAAACCACCTCTCATTTTACAATTAATATTTTTTAATTTAATTTTATTACTTTTTTTGCGAAAAACACTCTCCATCCTAGTATACAATTAATTAAATGAGAAGAGAGATTTTTTCTAATTTATCTCCTATGGCTATTCATATGCCATATAATTAGATGAGAAGAGAGATTTTTCTAATTTATCTCCTATGCCTATTCATAAAATTTGGATTAGTTTTTTAAAACATTACATTAATATATTACGTGCTTCTAATGCCAAATTTCCTACAAGGCATACCTCAACCAAAAGAAAAGTTATGATCACATGTATAAAGTGTTAGGTATCAGATTTAGAGAAGACATTGTCCTTCACTTGAATTGGAATTTGGTTTGAGAGTAGAAAGAGTGGGTGACACATTAAAACTATTAAATAATATTTTGGGGCGGGGCCTTTTGGGAGACCTAATCCCAAAAGATTGACCAGCACGGTTTTTAATAGCCAACATTTGACCTAAAACCTTAAGAAAAGGTTTTTTAATCGTCCATATTTGACCTAAAAACCTTGAGAAAATGTTTTTTAATAGCCAATATTTGACCTAAAAATTTTAAGAAAAAGTTTTTTAATAGCCAATATTTGACCTAAATATCTTAAAGAAAAAGTTACACCAAGTCGTTTCAAGTGTAAGAAAATCCCAAGGTGACTTAAACGTAATCCGATTGTGGATTTGGATCATTGGAAGGTAAATGAAACAAATCCATATCTAGAGTAGGTAGCTAATTGAAAAACAGATTGCAAGTTATAGAGGTTTCTTTTCAACGTTAGAATCTAGTAGAGAAAGAACTAACCCTCTGCTACTTTGTGCAGGAAAAGGACTAACCCTAATGTCGTGTCTAGATAAGAGGTTCAACTTTTCCTTCTCCTTCCAATTTGAAGGGTTATAAAAAAATCTTTTATTAAAATATATATATATATATATATATAAATTTATTTTAATCTTTAAAAAATATAATATTAAATAATTTAGTAGAGAAAGGACTGACCTAATGTCCTACTTTAACTTTTTCTTCTTTCCAAGTTGAAGGGATATAAGTAAATATTTTATTAAAAAAATATATTTTTTTTATCCAAAAAAACATAACATTAAATAATAATTACTGAAAATTTAAGAAATAAATATTTTTTTCCTTTGTATTTACAAAAACATATATTTTAAAAATAAATAATAAATAAATATATTTTTCTTTTATTTATGTGATCTTTTTCATGAATGAATAGAAGAATATTTTTAAATTTTATTTGTCTTTTAAAATAGTATTCCAATCTACGTTATTTCTACATTACTTTAAAGGATTTCTATTCACTATTATAATTTAAAATTTGTAATTTATAAAGACAATGGTGCCATACAATTAAATACTTCAAATTTTAAATTTGAATTATAAAATTATCATAAGAAAATAAAAAGAAAAGAGCTCCAAAAGTAGAAAGTTGATGGAAAGTTTTAGGCTACATTACTTTAAAGGATTTCTATTCACTATTATAATTTAGAATTTGTAATTTATAAAGGCAATGATGCCATACAATTAAATACTTCAAATTTTAAATTTGAATTATAAAATTATCATAAGCAAATAAATAAGAAAAGAGCTCCAAAAATAGAAAGTTGGTGGAAAGTTTTAGGCTACATTACTTTAAAGGATTTTTATTCACTATTATAATTTAAAATTTTTAATTTATAAAGACAACGATGCCATACAATTAAATACTTCAAATTTTAAATTTGAATTATAAAATTATCATAAGCAAATAAATAAGAAAAGAGCTCCAAAAATAGAAAGTTGATGGAAAGTTTTCGAAAAACAATTGTATCTACCAAATAATAAAATTTGCAAGTTGAATCTTGCAAATATGCATGACACATAAATAAAAGTTGAAGTTGAAGCTATCTGCATAGCTTATGTGGGAACTAGCTTAAGGAGGAATGCAAGACTAAATTTAGCGTGACTTCATTGATCTCTCTACAAAGTTTTTGCATTCATTCAAGTATTGCACTAGACACATAATATAAGGGATTGAATACATAATAGAAATGAAATGATGCATCATAATAACATAGTTTACTTAATGTTAGAGGTAGCACTTAATAAGAAAATCAACCTATTATGTGGTTGGTAGGTTTTAATTATAATTATGTGTGTGTGTTCCATTACTTCATAAATAAAAGACTTAGATTATTTCTTTTTAGAAAACAAAAGGCTTTTGCAAGTCAAGTTGGAGAGGAAGGATAATCCTTCCTAACCACCTTCAAATCAATATTGTCTTGTAGATATTTAACAAACTCCTCCCTTGTCAATGGTTTGTGATAAATTCTCAATCGATGAACATTTACAAGGAAGGTCACTTTTTCTTCATCAATGGTTCTAATCCTAACTACACCATTATCATACAATAGTTTCAATCTCATAAGGCCCAAGCCAATGAGTTTGAAATTTTCCTTGAAAATCTTTAAACTATGAGTAAAAAAGTAATGCCCAATCTCCAGGCTAAAATTTCCTTTATTTAATGAACTTGTCATGCCATCTAGATCTTTGTTTTTTAACTATGTTAGTTCTTTGAATAGCATCTTGTCTCATCTCATCTAGATCATTAAGTTGCTCCATACTTTGTTTCCGTGTTTCTGATAGATCAAGACCCAATTTGACTGTTGTCTTGAAAGTATTTATCTGGAACTCAATAGGAAATAGAACTTGTTTTCCATAAACAAGTTCATAAGGAGTCTGGCCAGTTGTATTTCTCCATGTGGTACGATATGCCCACAAAGCTTCTTAAAGCTTTTCTTCCAAATCTTTTCTATGCAGATGCACAATCTTGTAAGAATTGCTTCAATTACTTTATTGATAGATTCCACCTGTCCATTTGTTTGTGGATGATATGGAGTAGACTTTCGATGTTTGATTTTGTATTCCCTCATTATATTCTATACCAGCTTGGATGTAAATTGAGTACCTTGATCTGTCACAATTTCCCTTGGGACACCAAAATGGGTAAAATATCCTTGAAAAGAAATGAAACTACAACATTTTCAGTAGCAAAAGGAAGTGCTTTAGCTTCTACCCATTTTGTAACATAATTAGTGCAAACAAGAATGTACCTTTTTTGTCTTGATGGTGGATTAATTGAACCAACAAAATCTAGAGCCCAATTCTCGAAAGGTTCAATGAGTACCTGAGGTTGTAGAGGCATTTCATCTGAATGGACAAGTTTTTCATTCTCTGACAACTGTCACATCTCTTAACATATTCCTTGGCATCCTTAAAAAGGGTAGGCCAATAATATCCTAAGAGAAGGACTTTATAAGACGTTCTTTTATCAACGAAATAACCTCCACATGGATCGTCATGACAAGCCTTCAATATCTCTGGTACTTCATCTTCTCTAACACGTCTTCAAATGATTAAATCAAGCCTTGTCTTGTACAATTCTTCATTTCTCCATGAATACCATGCACTAGTTTGAATAACCTTTCTTTTCTCTCGAGGAGACAAGTATGTTGATAACTTCCCTGTAGCCAAGTACTTAGCAATATCTGCAAACCAAGGAGATTTAATAGATACTTCAAAATTATATTCATCGGGAAAATTATCTTCTACAAGAACATCGTTATTATCATTTTGAATCCTAGATAGAAAATCAACAATTGTATTTTGTTTTCCAAGCCTATCCAAAATAGTGATATTGAATTCTTGTAACAATAATAACCATCTTGTAATTCTTCCATTAGTGATTGGTTTATTCATTAAATATCTAATTGCAGAATGGTATGCATGTGTTAAGGGTGATGTAATGTCTGAATTTATTAATAGCATGGACAAGAGCTAAAAACTCCTTTTCTGTTACAGTTTAATTTAACTCTGCAGGAGTCAAATTTTTATTGGTGTAGTAAATGACATAACGAGTTAAATCCTTTTGTCCTAATACAGCTCCCAAAGTTGTATCAGAGGCATCAGTCGAAATGTGAAAAGGTAGTTTCCAATTTGATCATATTAGAATGGGTGCCTCAAAAACATTTTCTTTCAATGTTTCGAAAGCTTTTTGGCAATCGGAATTCCAGATGAATCCACAATATTTTGTGAGCAATTTGAAAATTGGAGAGGAAATTTTTTAAAAGTTTTCTATGAATCTTACATAGTAACCAGTAAATCCAAGAAAACTTCTAACATCTCTTTGACAAGTTGGAATTGATAATTTAGAAATAACTTCTACTTTAGATGTATTCACTTTAATTCCATTTCCTGAAATATGGTGTCCTAAAACAATTCCCTTAGTAAACATCATAAAAAAAAATTCATGGCTTAATGAGAGATTTGCTTCTTTATATCTAATGAGAACTTTTTCCAATTTTTTAAGAGCTTCTTCAAAGGAATTTCCATAGACAGTAAAATCATCCATGTAGACTTCCACACAATCATGAATTAGATCAGAGGAAATGCCTAAAATTTCCCTTTGGAATGTTGCAGGTGCATTACATAACCCAAAAGGAAGTACACGGTAGGCATAGGTTCCCCATGGATAGGTAAAAGTGGTTTTATCTTGATCCTCTGGGGCTACTTGGATCTAATTATATCCACTAAAACCATCCAAGAATGAGAAATATTTATTTCCTAAAAATGTATCTAAAACTTGATTAATAAAAGGAAGTGGAAAATGATCTTTTAAAGCGGCTTTATTCAATCCCCTATAGTCAATGCATACTCTCCATTTTCCATTCTTTTAGGGAACAATTACCAATGGTGAAACCAATTGGCTATCTGTTATTGGATAAATGAAATTCACATTTAACAATTTTTGTAGTTCCTCCTTAACAATTTCCCTTAAATTTGAATTCATTCTTCTATGAGGTTGTCAGTTTAGTTTGGCATTTTCTTCAATGTAGATATGATGTATGTAGGTATTGGGATCAATTCCTTTCATGTTAGTGTATTCCCATGCATAAGAAGAGGAATGTTCTTGTAACATTTTTATTAATTCTTTCGTTTGAAATTCTTCCAGATTATTATTGATATTCAATTTTTTTCTGGAAAGATTTCTATTAAAGTATTGCCAACTTTTTCCATAGAATGTAAAGACAATTGACGAGATGATAAGTATTCATTATTACATTGTTCTTGAAAACTTTGATTCGGTTCACAATACGAGGAAGACTCATTATTTTCCATTAAATTCAAAATCTGATCTTCTTCATCTATTTGTGAAGTAACAAAAATTGGTCGTATATCAATATAATCATATATCCATTCTTCACTTTCTACCTCTATTGTTGTTTTTGCAGGAGGATATATTGTGAATTTCTTTGTTGAACTTCCATAAAAAATAAACCTATCACCTGATCTACAACTTATAAAAGCATCAGTTGTAGCTAACCATGGTCTTCCTAGAATTAATGTATGTCCTCCTAAATTATTCTTGGGTGTTAAGATCATAAATTCAACTGGATATTCCCAAGAACCTAAGGATACAAATATATCTTCTAACACACCATCAAGTTTGATAACAGATCTAGCTTCTAATTGCAATAATGTAGGTGTATATTTAAGATTAGGAAGTTTCAATTGATTCATAGTTTGTTTACTCGTGATGTTTATAGTTGCTCCTAAATCAATCAATGTATTTGGAATTTTTATACCATTGATATGTGTTTTCACAATGGAACCTTCTGGATCAAGATATTTCTAAATTTTTGTTTTTCTCATCATGATATCTGCAATTTATCCAACTAACTGAATTCTTTTGACTTCTTTCCTCTTTCTTCCTGGGCTTTTAATACTTAACTCCCTGATTTTCTTTGCAAATATTGGTATTTCTTTGATAGCTTGTAACAAAGGAATTTTTATGCAAACATTCTTCAGTTCATCTATCATATCATAATCAGGCAACATAATCTATTTTTTTACCCCTTTATCAATTTTCAATCTTTCAGGAAAAGGTGGTTTTTGAACAAAAATTGAAGGTTGTTCTATAATGAGAGTTTAGTTTATTAGGATATCACCAGAATTTGCAGGGGTGGTTTTCTTTTGAGATTTTTCCTCTTGATGAAGATATTTCTCTTCCTCGGAGAGATTTTCTTTTTCATATTCCCAAATAACAACTGATGGTGACTTCCTTTCCAATACTCTACCAGATCTAAGTTGGGAATTATTTAGATCTAATGGAGTTATCATGTAAGTTTGCAAATTTTGTCCTTCCACATTGTAAATAGGTTGTGATTTTTTATTATTATTCAGGTTTGGAAGTGGTTGAGCAGGCAATTGATTTGGTATTTGAGGAAATGGTAATGAAAATTATGGATTTGGATTCTGAGGTTGAGTTGGTTGAACGAGCTAAGGAAAATATTATGGTGAAAAAACAGGGTAAGGTTGTTGATATTGAGGATATTTAGGGTATTCACCATAATGATTTTTCCATCCTTGTGCCCAAGGTTGAGGCTAAGATTGTCAAGGAATGGGTGCAATCCAATTGCTTTGTGATGGTTGTGCAAATGTTTGAGTGTTAAAACCTTGAGTCATATTTGGTTGTGAATTTGTCCATGGTCTCTTAGAAATAAAATAGAGGGGTTCTACTTGATTTGGTATTACTTTCTCTTGATAGAAAACTTTAAGACCTGATATTGAAGGATATTCCTTTGTATCATGATTTTATGCACATATAACACAGGTTTATACACTTTTTAAGTGAAGAGGTCATTCTCTCAAAGCATGCTTCTTTCTACATTTTGGACAAAAGATAGATAATGCAACATTTTCGACCTTTTGCTTGTTTTCTACTTTAAGGGTATCAATTTGTTCACTAAGACTCCCCATAATATACGTTTTAAAATTTTCAAGCAAATTGCCTAATTTAGCCCTACTTATTGTCCCAACTGCAGATTTATTAATCCTAGACATGACAGGGTCTCTTGGATTTTTCCCTGTTCTTGCTTTACCTCTTGAAATGTGTATACATAACTCACAAATATCTCCAAATGTTAACTGAGAAATATCTCCCTTACCCATCAAATTGAGAAGATCAATCCACTCATGTCTGATGGATTCTAATGAGAGAGATTTCAAAGTTTCTTCATCTAGATTATGCATTTTAGCCCTTTTAACATTATAAGAAAATCTTTCAATGAAATCTTTAAGATTATGGGGCATACAATAATCCTTATATTTCTCTAAGAATATAGTTTTCATCTGTTCCTGTGTTCATATAGAATGTGATTCTAATCCCATGAACCATTTTAATGTTGCATCCTTAAGAGTTGTTGGAAACAATTTCAACTTTTGAGTGTCAAGAAAGTAGTCATAAGATTTACACAAGACTTCAAATTCAAAGATAAATGTTTCAGGATCTTCACTCCTTAATCCACGAAAATTGGAAGGATGGAGGGTGGGATATTTTTCATTGTGGTTTTGGTATCCTCATCGAGGATGGGAAATCCAAAAGGTTTTGGATCTCCTCTATCACCTCCTATTCCTTTATCTCCACCTCTTCCACCTCCCTTATTTCCTCCTCTTTCTCCTCTAATCCTAGGTTTTTCACCATTCACATTATGTACCTCTCCCTCCCATTCCCCAGCCATTGTAGATTCTTCAGAACTAATGTAAGGTTCCAAAGTTGGATTTTCTAGTTCCTCTTCTAGTTCTTCTGGTTCTTCTATCAATGGTAGGTTAAAATAAGTTTCTTCATCCTCTTCTTCACTAGATATTTCTAGTTCTTGTCCTAGAAGTTTCTCTCCAGTTGAAGATAGAAAAATTAATCCTTCTGTTAGGGATGTAGGATCTTCTTCTACTATTACAGCTTTAGGTGATGAAGTTGGTGAATCTCTAGGTTGGATTTCAGATCTAAGTACCTCAGGAAGTTTGTGTTTACCTACAGTAGATGGAATATGAATTTGGGTGGATGGTGTGGCTCTACGAGGTTGTGGTGGGGTGAGTAATGATGTTGGAATCAAACTTCTACCTCTACCTACAAATCTACCTCTGGAATCTCTTTCTCTATGGATATCATTTTTGTTTTTTTAATTAAAAAAGGAAAATAAAAAGACTCATATATACACATCCCTGGAAACGATGCCAAAATGTTTGGTAAGTTATTTGACCTTAAATTACTTACATGAATTATCAACCAGGGCTAGTAAACTGATGAAGTGTATGTGCTAGAAGTATTTTATTACTCACACAAATTCTAAATTAAATTGAGTTATTGAGATGCACATGTCTTCTATGAGTAAATTTGTTATTCCTCCAAAATAAGATTAACTCTACAATGATTATCACACTCTCTTTCTTTCAAACAAAACTACTTTTTCTTATAAAATTCCACACTTTGCTTTGAAATAAAAATATCACACTTCTACATAAATATAAATCAATCCCACACTTTGCATAAATGAAAATTACTCTTAAACTCAAACTTAAATAAAATCACACATCTGCATAACACACTTGTATGAAAATAAAATGAAACAAACTCTTTCTTAAACACACTCACACCAGCTTAAATTAAAGATCACACTTGCTTGAAATTTAACATTCAACCCTGTGAATAAATCCACTGTCTATAAGAAAGATAAAGTTTTGTCTATTTGATTGAAATGTAAAACTATGTCATTGTTGCTATGCTCTATCCATGTGCATCCAAAATCTCTGTATAATAGAAATGATTAGTAGAATGGTCTTAACTCAAATCTGAAAGAAATCGAAAGCATAAATACTCAATCGAATAAACATAAATCTATGGAAAATATAAAGCTAATTTCTAACTGCTAAAGCAAAATAGAAATCCTTACTATCTCTAGGGGGCCCTCCATGAGAAGCATAAAATCAATATGCTATCGATCAAGCACATAACCACGCATCAATGCTTACTGAGAAAATGAAATGATTCTCTAAAAACAAAGTATCAATAACATAGTTTCAGTCTTGTTGTCACGTCCTTACTATCATTGTTTTCATTTATGCCGAGAGGCATATTTATAGAGCTCATGGAAATTAATTGTTCAAAGCTATATGCCTAATCCCTATCAACAGAAACTAAATTTAACTTGAAAAGATAACATCACATAATTCGCTCATGATTTTCTATCATTGAAGCAAATCATGAGGCACAAATCTCGTTCTCGCTCGCCTGTTGCCGACTATGGAGGTTGACTTCACCTTTGATCGCATTACTAGGACCTGTTTCCATCGATCTGGCTCATGAGAGTAGGAGGAAATCGTTGAGTGCATCAATTTCCACCTACCCATATATTTCGCTTCCCAGCTGGCACCTTGGAACCTATCAAACCATGGACTTGGTTGTAGAATCGTGTATTAGTTGCAGAATCATTGTAATTCAGTAGCTGAAGTAAACATTAAACTAAATAATAAAGAACATTATCATTTTATGAAATAAAAGACAATTGTATACCTGCCATGTCATAATTCTTGTAACTTGATGCCTAATGTGTTATTATGAAGATAAAAAAGAAATAGATGGGGTGAAAAAGGGTGCCAAAAGAAGCAATTGTGAGATTCAACAACCTGCTTCACAATGCTCTTTGCTTGAGTATCAGTCTCCACACTTGCACGAAGTCTACTCTAAATCTCATCACTCATATGAACTCGACTCCTACTTTGTTCATCACAGTTCGCTTCCTCCTTAATCGCAACCAATTGTTCCTTCTTGTTGAAGGCATCTTCAACATTATTGAGTCTACCCGACTTGTACTCAATAGTCATGTCAAATTCTACCAAGAAGTCTTGCCAACGAGCCTACTTCGCTGAAAACTTTGGTTGGGATGAAAAGTAACTTGTTGCAACGTTGTCATTCTTGACAACAAATGACTTCCCAATCAAATAGTGTTTCCATACCTGCAAAAAATGGATGATCACAGTCATCTCCTTTACATGGACTGGATATTGTCACTCTCTATCCTGCAACTTTTGACTCTCATATGCCACCAGATGTCCATGTTGCTTGAGAAATCCCCCAATTGCAAAATTAGAAGCATCTGTGTCCACCTCAAATGGCCTCTCAAAGTCAAGAGGCTTCAGTATCAGTACTGTAACCACCCTCTTCTTCAACTCTTCAAACGCTTCATGACATATCTCTACCCAACTCCATCGCTTGTCCTTTTTCAATAAGTCTATTAGCAGTGCAGTCAGCTTGGAATAAGACCTACAAACTTTCGTTGGTAGTTCGTCATCCCCAAGAAGACTCTCATCTCATGGACATTCTTCAGTTCAGCCCAATCCTCTATCACACGAACCCAGCTCAGCTCCATCTGTATTTAACCTTGACCCACCAAGTGTCCAAGGAACGGAATCCCAATTTGAGTGAACTTGCCCTTTTACTTCTTCAAGAATAATTGATTCTTCCATAGTGCCTCAAATACCAATGCCAAGTGGCTATTATGATTCTCCATGATGTCGTTGAAAACTATGATATCATCCAAGTATACTACTATGAACGAATCCAAGTATGGACGCAAGACATCGTTCATTTAAGTCCAAAATGTGGCAGGAGCATTGCATAAACCAAACAACATGACAAGGAACTCAAGACTTCCATACCTCGTCACTATTGTTGTTTTCTTCTCATCACCGTCTATTATCTGCACCTGAATACCCATGCCTCAAATTGAGTTTTGAAAACACTCGTTCCTTCGCAATCTTATCGAAACAATATGTTATAAGTGGTATTGAATACATGTTCTTTATAATTTTCTTATTTAATGCATGATAATCACAACGCATCCACAACTCACTTGTGTCTTTCTTCTTCTGGAACAATATCGAAGTAGCATATGGGGACCTTGAAGGTCATATGAAGTCTGCATTAGCCAGCTTCTTCAATTGGTGCTTCAACTCCTTCAACTCTAGCCTTGACAACCGATAAGGAGCTTTTTCTAATGGTTGCTTCCCCGACTCTAGCCCAATGTGATGGACCTCTATTGCATGTCTTAGTGGTAGTACTTTTGGAAACTCATCGGGCATCAAATCTGCATACTTGTCCAATACATCAGAAATCTTGGCTAGACTAGGCATCCCCACTCCATCATCATCGCCAGTCTCTCTATTGATGGTTTCATATGTCTCAGTATCTGACCGTCAGACTGCCTTACTCATACTTAGTGCAGAAACATGTTTCACCTTCACCTTACTTTGTTGTTAGTGAGTAGGAAAAGTCCAAGTTTGTGTGTCTCCAACCAACAAAATATCATTGCAAAAATGACACAACAATGGCTTTGCTTCCCTTCAAAAAGTCTTGCCCCAATATCATTTAAAATTCGTTCATCTCCATTACCATGAAGTCTAAACAACCCTACCAATTTGCAATTCAGACTGGCACATCACTTTCCAATCCTAACACTCTAGCCCTTAAGTTCACTTCCTTGACCTCCACTTGCTTGGGGGTTAGTTGCAACCTAACTTCCTTTGGTAGCCCTGTCATCATAAAATTATGTGTGGCCCATGTGTCCACCAAGGCTTAGATGACCCTACCATGAATCTCCAAGTCTAGAAACCCTAAACTATGCAACCATCACTTATTTTCCTCAAGAACTCCAATCTGCATACATGCCTGATCACTTCTGCATTCCATCACACTAGCTCTCATACCATCCCATCACGCCCCCAAGTCGGTCACACTTCCAAGGGCGACGTGCGACACCAGAAAGGTTCATTACAAACCAACAACTACTACTTCTAGACTACACCTTACACAATTTTTCTCTTAAGTTCAACTTCTTTGTTAATTAAGTTATGTGCGGAATCCATAACAATTCAAGTGAAATAAAAGCTAGCAAGAGACAAAATCGTACAACAATGTTCAATAATTAAACATTCGTTAATTCTGTAATATTTTACAATAATTTTACAAGTATGAGGGGTTGCCCCAAATGGGTGCAACACTCTTCCCAAAGTGTAATCCGTTCAGCCTTAAAGCAGAAAAATACCAATACGAAACTCGACTTGCCTTCCTAGGTGAGCGCATGGCCTAGCTGCACTTTGGCCCAACTATTATGCACATCTCCTGCCCAAACTACCTACATGTGACTTCCTAAATGCGTCCCAACTCTCGTCCGCACTGCCCTTGCTATATGCGAACTTGTTTCTATGGTTGGATGTTCTACCCTTGGAGAGAGTTTCCATTGCCTTATTTATATGTGCTCGACTCTCCTCCAAAAAACTGTCATGTCTTTTGGGTGAGTCTACCTGTAGTTGACCTGCCCGCCCATGTTGACATGCCCCTCTATTTAATGCTACCTGCAAGTCATCTTGCATGAGCTCGGGGTGTGGGCACTATTGCTCAGGTGTGCACCCTCGTTCACCGTGCTCCTACCCGCCGCTATGTATGTCGCTCGTCTGTTGTCCACCGTGCATGTTGCTACTCACTACATGATTTGCCTCCAGTGCGCGCCTTTAACCAAACCGCTACACGTACATTTTCCTACGAGTCTAGCGGGCCCCTAGCACTATGGCGCACCTACTCCAACGCCCGTTGCACTTGGCGCTCATCACAATATGGGCATGCGTGCCTGTGACTCGCCCTCATGTGTCATGGGTGCCCCACTCGCTCAAGGGTGGTGACGCCGACTCGAGGTTTTGACAGATATTATGACACAAATACACTATGTTTAAAGTTCTTAATAATATGCTTTTTGATAATACAGTTATTGGTGGCTTGTTATTAATGCATTTTATTCTATATTTTTATTTACTAATTTTTAAACAATATGTATTAATTTTTTTAATAAATTTATTTATACTTATATTGATAAGTATATTTATTTTGGAATATAACTCCCATAATTTTTTTAAAATTATATATATATATATACTTTTTTATATTTATATTGGTACATATATTTAGCTTCCATAATTTTAATTTAATTATCAATCATTATTAGGGAGATAGTAGGATTTAGCTTCCATGGAATATTTTAAAATATTTTTAATAATATACACAAATGGAAGATTGAGAATTATTTCGAAAGTAGCAATGCATTTTTTTGTTCTTTTCATTACATTGATTAATTTTAAAAAAAATGTGATATGAACAAATGCCAAGTGAAATGAGTTATTGTTTTTTGGCCTTGTTGTATTGATAAGACATAGTATTAACCCATAGTATTGTAGCAAAGTCTATTTACAGATTAAGAATATTCATGGAAAAGTAGGTATAAATCTTCATGAATAAGAATTGTTTTCCATCTTTTTTCAAATGTATATATGTTTAACTTATATATTGATTATTTTTTTATAACAATAATAACATAGTTATAACTTACTTAGTTTTTTTTTTTGTTTATAAGACAAGGGACTTATTTTCGTGGGACTCGCCCCCCCTTTGTAAAAAAAAAGAGACTTATTTTCGTGTAGTGATTTAATTGCTACTAACACATATATACTCTTGAATCAGTGACCGGAGAATCCATAGTATGAACATTTTTATACCAACGTTTCAAATCCCAAATGGGATCCATCATCAGGATTTAAGAATGATGATAAAAGAAGAGCAAATTAGACAGAATAAATACTCATGAGGATAAATTTTAAGGAACAACACACTGTCGGCTAGAATCTTAATATAATTTTATTTTATTTTTATTTTTATTTTAATAAATTACTTTTATTTTTATTAAAAATTTTGAAGAGTTAATATCTTGGTTTATAACCTATTGATTAAAAGGAAATAGAACTCATACTAAAATTAGCTAATTGATTGAACTAAAATATATTAATTTCTGAATATAATCCTAGATCCTAAAGAAAAGCGAGGTGGATCCTCTACAAGAGATCCCTTCCTCTCCACTGTGGAAAATCTCATCCAGTTATGGGACTTAGTAGACTTTAAGCCGGTGAAAGGAGCATACACTTGGACAAATAATAGAACAGGGGAACATCATATTTCAACAAGGCTAGACAGATTCCTCGCCAGCAGCTCAATCATGATGGACAACAGAATAGTTTTCTCCAAGATCCTTCCTAAACTAACTTCGGACCACAAGCCAATCCTCCTGTGCATAAAGGAGGAAGAAGATCTCGGTCCCCTCCCATTCAGATTCAGCCCTCTATGGGCCGAAAGAGAGGGGTTTCTTGAAACTGTACAAACAGCATGGAAAACAGATGTCTTAGGCTCCCCAAGCTTCGTATGGGAGCAAAAAATGAAGAACACCAAGAAGGCACTTAAAGAATGGATAAAGAAAGTCGCCAGCACTCCCACCAGCCAGAGGAAAGAAGCAACAAAACAGTTGGAAGAACTCCAATATGGACTGGAAGAGAAAGACATTTCAACCATGGACCTAGACAAAGAAAAATACGCCCAAAGGAAAGCATACAACTCCTTTAGAAATGAGGAAGAATACTGGCGATTAAAGTCCCGCAGCTTGTGGCTCAAAGCAGGGGACAGAAACACTACATATTTCCATAGACAATACAGGGCTCGGCTCTCGCGAAATCACATTGCAGAAATTACTACATCCAGTGGACAGGTATGCAGAGGATTTGAACAAATAAAGGAGGCCGCCGTTAAGCATTTCCAAAACCTTCTCAGTGCTGGAAAAGATGGGAGCGAGGAGGACATAGAAGAATTCCTCACAAACATTCCCCAGCTAGTTAGTTCAGATGACAATGAAACCCTTCTAAGACCAGTCTCAGAAGAAGAAATATCAAACATAGTCTGGTCCATGGAGCCAGATAAAGCTCCCGGGCCCGATGGATTTTCAATTCACTTTTATAGATTATGCTGGGAGATAATCAAATCTGATCTCCTGAGAATGGTTCAGGGTTTCATGAGGAAGGCAAAGGTCGGAGGCGGCATAAACTCTACTTTTCTCGCCCTAATTCCAAAGGAAGCAAACCCAGGTTCATTCGATAGATACAGACCTATCTCATTATGTAACTCATCCTACAAGATACTGGCCAAGTTGTTGGCAAATAGAATCAAACCACTACTTCAAAAATTAATTTCTCCTGCTCAAGGTGGTTTTGTGAAAGGGCGACACATCCTGGATAACGTCATCCAAGTTCAGGAAGCTCTGCATTCCAGTCAGATGCGAAAAGAACAAGGTATGCTAATCAAACTGGATATGTGTAATGCCTTTGATAGAGTTAATAGATCTTTTTTGTACAGGGTTCTATCATCTTTTGGTTTCAACCAGGACTTCATCAACTTAATCAAAGCCTGCCTGGAGAAGATATGGATAGCACCAATGATAAATGGCAGACCTGCAAATTTCTTCCCAGCCACCAGGGGCTTGAGACAGGGCTGTCCCCTTTCACCCTTTCTCTACATCCTGATGGCAGATTCTTTAAGTAGAAAGCTGACTATGGAAAAACAAAAAGGCAGTATACCAGGGATCAGAATCGAGAAAGGCATAGAACCAGTGAACCATGCACTATTCGCTGATGACTCGCTCTTGCTGGGGGGGCCTCTTCAAGAATAGCAACAGCCTTCAGAACCATATTACAGAAATTTTGCAGCATCACGGGCGCATTGGTAAGTGAAAAGAAAAGCGCGGTCTATGGTTGGAATACAGACCAACACTCAATTGGGAAAATCGCAGAAGACCTGGGATACACAGGGCACACAGAATGGGAAAGAATCAAATACTTGGGACTTCCAATAACGCTGGGCTCCAATAGAAATCACCTGTGGGAGGAAGTAATCTCAAAATTCAAGAAGAAGATAGCAGCGTGGGGAGGTTTTTGGTTATCTACAGGCGGCAAACTCACCTTAATCAAATCTGTCCTCTCGGCTCTGCCCACATTTCAAGCTTCACTGATGATGGCACCTAAATCCATTTCAGATCAAATTTCCAGATATATACGCAACTTTCTGTGGAACGGTGGGCGAGGGAACAACAATCGATTCCACCTAGTCTGCTGGGAAACAGTGAAAAGACCGATGGCGGAAGGAGGCCTCCAAATCCGCGATCCCGTGCATGCAAACTTGGCTCTAGGTTGCAAATTGCTATGGCAGCTCTGCGCTGAGCCCAACCATCCAGTAAGCCAGATCTTCAAAAAGAAATACCTCAAGAATCGGACCATCATGACTTACAAGCCGGAGAAGCATCCAAAAGGCACGCAGGCCTGGAAATTGTGCAGCAAAGGCATAGAGTTCTTCAGAAGCCATTTATACCGCATTCCTGGCAATGGGAAAAAAACCAATTTATGGAAAGACTGTATAATGGGACACCGGCCTCTCATCGAAAAAATGGAGATCGCTGAGATCAGAGACTGGCTCCGAGCAAAAGGCATCAGGAAAATCGAGGATTTATCAGAATGGGACAGCAATGGCAACTGGCAGAGATGGAATTTACCCAGAATTCCAGAACAATTAAAAAATCAGTTGGCTGTCCTCATCGAAGCAATCTCTGATTTTGCTCCAGTTCACATCGATGATGAAGACATTTGGGGCTGGGGCAAGAACGGAGTGTACACAGCAAGCCAAGGATATTATCAATTGCAAAGCAAACAAGACTCACCATACCAGGGAATTGTGTGGAAGCAGATTTGGGACAGCTTCAGCATCCCTAAAATCAACTTCTTTTTTTGGACATTATTTCACAACAAAATTCTTACGGGAGAAAACTTGTGCAAAAGGAGCATAGCAGGGCCACATAGATGCGCCCTCTGCAAAAGAGAACTGGAAACTGCAAATCATATGTTCATAGTGTGTGATTTCGCGAAGGAGGTATGGTCCATTTTCTTCTCCGGACTGAATGTGAACCCCCCTACTCAAAGCACGATAGCCTCCATGTTTACATCCTGGAATGCCAGCTATCCCCACCGTATTGTCAGCAAATCAATTTGGCACAAAGTATGGACAGCTGCTCCTAAATATGTTTGCTGGAAAATCTGGCTAGCCCGGAACGAGATTATTTTCAATAACACTGAGCTGCCAGCAGTGAAAGTGGCGGAACAGGCAAAGAAGCTCCTCTTAGAAACTCTCAATCACTATACAGCAAAGGAAGACAACTCCCTAAGAAGTGAAGAAAGAGCGTGGCTGGAAGACTACATAGGAAAAGACAGACATCCAACAATTAAGCGCCCAATCCACAAGGAAAGATGGCAGATCCGTGAATCTGAGGACAACTTCCAAAAGTGGTGGAAATCCCAGGACAAATGCACCATTTTCTTTGATGGAGCCTCAAAAGGCAACCCAGGGAGGTCAGGAGCAGGAGGTGTGATCTTCTACCGGAATGGGAAAAAAGACGAATTCAGCTGGGGCCTGGGACTGAAAACAAACAATCAAGCTGAAATTCTCAGTCTCTGGAAAGCTTGCCAAATTGCCAGAAAAGAAAACCCAAAGGAAATCCTAATCATAGGCGATTCAGAATTGCTGATAAAAACAATGGTAAAAAAGAAAAGTCTCAAGGATCCGGCACTGAACAAACAGCTAGCAAGAGTAAACAGAATGTTGAAAGATCTCCATTCGGCTCAAATATGCCACATTCTTAGAGGATTAAACAAAGACGCGGACAGATTGGCAAATATTGGATGCTCTCTTCAAGAAGGAATGATCAGCATAAATGCAGAACTTCCGATCAAGGCAAACATTCCTTAAGAGGAAAGAGTGCTTTAGTTATTATTGGAAATTGTAATGGTCGTTTAGGCTATGCCTGATCAGCTTTCTATCAATAAAAATTAACTGTTTCAGTTAAAATATATATATATATATATATATATATATATATACATTTTAATAATAAATAATAAATAAACATATTTTTCTTTCTTGATATTTTTCATGAATGAATGGAAGAGTTTTTTTAGATCTCATTTGTTTTCTAAAATAGTATTCCAATGTATGTCATTTCAGCTACATCACTTTAAAGGATTTCTATTCACTATTATAATTTAAAATTTGTAATTTATAAAGACAATGATGCAATACAATTAAATACTTCAAATTTTTAATTATAAAATTATCATAAGCAAATAAATAAAAAACTAGCTCTAAAAATAGAAAGTTGATGGAAAGTTTTGGAAAAAAAATTATTTCTACCAAATAATAAAATTTGCAAGTTGAATCTTGCAAATGTTCATGACACATAAATAAAAGTTGAAGCTATCTGCATAGCTTATGTGGAAACTAGCTCAAGGAGGAATACAAGACTAAATTTAGCGAGGCTTCATTGATCTCTTTACAAAGTTTTTGCATCCATTCAAGTATTCTCTACAAAGTTTTTGCATTCATTCAAGTATTGCACTAGACACATAATATAAGACATCATCCATAATAGAAATGAAATGATGTGTTATTAACATTCTAATAACATAGTTTACTTAATGCTAGAGGTAGCACTTAATAAGAAAATCAATCAAGTATATATTCCATTACTTTATAAACAAAAGCCTCTGGTTGGTCTTATGCATTTTTATTCACCATCTATGTATACTCTAAGTGTTTGTCTCTAAATAATTGAAGTAAAAGTATGATTGAAAGGGATACATCAACCTTATTACAAATTTCTTCTTCGACTTTAAGCATCACCATCTTCAAATTTTTGTTGATAAGGATTTAATTCAAATCTCTAATCTTTCTTTTTGAATCATCATAAATTTGTTGTGGCCATTCCTCCTCTCTTTGGACTGTAATGTCTTGATGAATTGACACTTGATCCTTCAATTATAAATTGCAAATTTGCTACATTGGTACTTGAAGTTGTTTTTCTAATTCATTTTTCTTGTTAACCTCCTCTTTTAATCTACATTGTAAAGTATGTACCTCATTTTTTGAAAGATTGATTTCGTTTGCATAATTTATTTACTTTGAAGTGATTCTTCTTCGTTAAATATTATAGATTGAATCGACCTAACCATTTCACTTCATTGGAAAAACACACATCCATATGCCCATTGCATATGCTAATAACATAGAGACCATGGGAATCTCGCTTAGTTTTTGAAATTCTTAATTTATTTTCTATTAAATATATATGAAAACAAATAACCTCAAAGTAAACTAGAAGATCTTCGACTCCCTCATTCTCCTTTTTCAACTCCTTGATTTTCCATTTTGTTATTTCAAAGGATATAATGAGTTTCCTAATTTGGTTATTATGACAATGGACCCAAGATTTATAGGCTAAGTTCAATCATTTCTTAGAGTGCTCTTTGATTATCAACTCCATTTCTTGGATTTATTTTTTACCTTCATAATATGTTTTTTTATTTCACTTTTTTTTTCTTGATTGAAGTAAAGGATTAATTTTATAACCTTTTAATTGAACTTTGTAAAAGAACAATGTGTTTGATAAATTTTTAAACTTAGAAGTAAATTTATAAAGCACATGATATAGAATATGTTTGTATAGTTGAGATAAAGTAGGTAATGTCTAGGCACTTGGGGTTCATTGGGGGAGAAACACAATACCACATGCATTCACATTGGAGGATATCTATTGAGAAAAAAATGACATAATATGTTGAGCATGTAATACAAGGTAAAGGGTTTTTATAGGTTTTGTATAAAAAAATGGAGCTCAAAGTTAATGAAAAATATGAAGGGATATAAAAAATGTTAATGAAAAAATAGATACCTACAATATCTAGAGAAACTGGGGGTTTTTTGAATTGCGAAGGTGTATTGGGTACGTATTGGTAGAGGGCTAAATAAAGTGATTTTTAAAGGTATTTTCCAATATGAAATCAAATTAAGGGTATTGTTTAGTATGCCACAAATGCACAGTCTATGTCATAGGTTCATTGAGTGAAGCCCTTGTGTGCCTAGATAGAAAAAAAATATAAAGTTTAAGTTTAATTATTGAATTGTTGAACTCAACACCATAATCAACTCTAGAAACTTTGGAAATTTCCGACAAGGTTGAATTCATATATAGTGTCATGGTTGTGAAGCAGAAAAAACAAACATATCTCAAGTAAGAAATGAGATTGACAAATTTAAAAAGCAATGAGTCTACATTCAAGGTTTTGGGTTTTCCCGTCCTTAGTCAAGAGATGGTTAGTTAATATCATGTTTCAATTCCACATAATTGTTGTTCAAATGCTAGAAAAATAAAATTTTCATTTCTAAAGAAATTGGTGACAAGGTATATGGTGAATCAACAAAAGATACACTTTTAAAAGATTTCATTATCATAATGTTGGATAAGTTGATTCATGATCTATTACCTATTCTTTTTATCTTAGGTCACAAGTAGAAATAACCTACAAGAAAATGAGGAAACCACCTTTGATTTCAACTTTAGACTGGGAAAAGTTGAAATGGTTTAAAAAGGGAATAATCGAATCAATCGCCCCGTTACAAATGAGTAGAAATAATTGAAGAGAAAAAATAAGAAAAAGGATTCATGGTTTTTATCTTCTTCTTTTTTCCATAAAAGAAAAGGAATGATGGATATAGGTCGACCTAAAGGAAGTGAACCTAGCGATAGTCAAAGGAAATAATTAGAATAAAAAAGCCTATTAATACGTATTCCATGTGGAATGAGTTATATTTGGTTAAGATAGATAGTTATGAATTTGTGATTTAAGCCCATGGGGCTTTGGATTGACGGTGAATGGGTGCACTGTTAAGCACTCTTTGCGAAAGGTCATTGGTTCAAATCCCCATAGGTGCTTACCTACCCAAAAAAAAAAAAAGAATTTGTGATTTAAAAGTAAGGGCGTGAGGAAGTCAGGCGGTGGGCATTTTATTATAAAGATTAAATTTGTAGTAAGAAATCACTCGAAGAGCTTACGAGTGTTCATCAATTTTATTTTAAGTTCTCCATAGTGAGCAGTTTGTTAGTTTGTCTTGTTTTATGTTCTTATTGTGTTTAATTGATATGATATATAGGATTTAAATTTGAAATATATTTATTTTATTGGATTTTGATTTTTAAATTTATTTTTATATTGTTGTTTGAAATACATATTTTTGTTGAAAATTAGCAATATTTAATATATTTAATGATTAATGACGATCTTGTAAGACATAATTGATACTTGTTATTATATGTTTGAGATTTGGTTTGGTTAATGATTTATCACATATTTGTGTAATATTTTCATTTCAGTTCTTTTTATTTTTATATTTTTATCTTATATCAATTAAATTGTGTCTTTTTATGTGTATGATCTGATCATTTAAGATTCTCACAAATTGTCTTAATGATTTATTTTGTTCAAATGAATATTATCTTTTAAGATTATATTATTTGATGAATGAAATATAATTTCATTTCTGTATCTAGCATCTATATTGGCCATTTTATTTATAAATTCATATAACAAATCATCAAACCATTTTGTTTTCTCCAACATAAATGATTTGGCTTTAATTCGTTGATATGATATTATTAGTGCAAAATCATTTCTATTACTGATAAATCTTAAATTATATTAAGGGTTATCCCCCTAGTCTAACAACTTGAGACATAAAGTGAGGAGGAATTTCTAACCTCTATAGCATGTCTTAGCATGATTCCTAATTGGAATCAACTTTGAGGAACAATAGGATGGAAACACCTACATGATTATCATGATTCTCCCACAATTGATTAAAGTTTATCATGATTCCTGGAACCACTTACTATTGGTCTTTTGACCTTTTCTTTCTCTAGATTGAGAGTTTTGGGAGGATCTTTGAATGCATGAGTATGAATTCACAGTTAGTGGGTTGAGGCATTAGCACCCGGAGGCCCCTAAGATCAATGACAAATTTCCTTGAGAAGGGTGTTATGAATAATTTGGACAGGTGACAACGGATTGAGAGTAGGTCTTTCCCATGGCAAGTTTCAACTATCTCTATTAAATGTAGATCACATAGATCCATTTCTTCTTGTTCCTCTTAAGCTACTACTTTAGTGTCTTCATCCATGATCCCCTTGTTGATTCCCTCGTCACCTTGTTTTTATCATGGTATTCTCAAATGGGTTGTGAATGTTGTCCTTCCTCTCTCTCGTTCGTGCTTGGTTGTTCTTTGAGATATGTCCTTTGGACTAGCAACTTCCTCCTATGAGAAGGATTTGAATCTATTGCATGTACTAGGCATGGGATTAAAGATCATATTATTTGGATTACAAAAGGTTTCTCCTCCTAGAACCTACCTTGATGAATCCATCTTGGTGCTTTTGCTAGTTCTGATGTTATAGGGGATCTCTATGAATAAGTGGTCAATATTGAAATAGATGGTCATACTTATGGCATTGTCTGCACCTAAAATAAATGTGTTCATAATCTATGGTTTCTTTCCGAATTGAATCATGATCGTAAATGTCAATGGACCCTAGAAGTTGTTGAAATATGTAACTAGGTTTGGTATTCATAAATGTATTTGAGATGTACTTATCCAAATAATGAATAAAATATTATTATTGTTATTACTATGACTTATTAAAGCAAGGATTTCATGCTTGGGTCATCATCTTTTAGGTCAAAGTCCCCATTGAGGACTTCTAGGATTTATTTTGAATCATTAGAGTAATTGCACATTAAAAGAGACCCTTCTTGGGCTTTTGAATCATGTAAAAAGAATTATTTTTTAGTCAAAAATGAATTTAGTCTCCTCCACACCAAGTCGGCCTCAAGAGGATAAAGTCTGTAACAGCCTTAGTGGAAATTACATGTAATAAAAGTAAATAAAAGGAAAAATAATAACCACGGTAGATGCGACACTTATTCCAAGCTAAATGTTGGGCAAAAATACTAGTGATGGGGAATCATCACTTGTGATTGTTCACGGCTAAGGAAATTGGAAAAGGAAATGGCTAAGGCTTTGGAAAGGCAAAACAGAATTTTAGCACATTTATTTATGAAAATAATGGAAATTAGGAGAAAAGGGAGGTGAAAGGTGATAGGTTGCATGTGAGGAGGGAATTGAAGGAAAATAATGGAAAATGAAGGAAATAGAGGCCTCATTCATAAAAACGATTCTGAGGATCAGTTGGTAACCTTTTGTCAGTTTAGTTTTGGAGCTCTCTCATTATTTTCTCTCTCTCATAGTCTTGGAGACTTAGAGTTTTCTTGGAGAACTCTTGGTGGGTGTGGCATACTTGGATTTTTGGAGTAAAGGAAGAGCAGGAAAGCGTAAGAAGGCATCGGGATCAGTGGCTACATCATATTTTCTTGCAGGTACCGAGTTGCATGTATGTTTCCTTCACTAGTTTTGGCATCCATGGCACATGCATGTGGTTTCTTGGTTGTGATTTGTCATTGGCATGGAGGATTGCTTAGATTGACAGTGGATTGCCTAACCTTGCCATTTCCTGGATAGCCATGGTGATTGTGGGTTTACTTTCATTGTCTGTTTTTGATTGGTTCTCATGTTTCCTTAGTTTAGGTCAAGTTATTAGTTCCTGGAAGCCCTGGTTGGAAAAACGCTATGGAAGCCCTGTAACATCTTGGGTTGAGTTACTAGTCTTGGAAACCTTGGTTGGACAAACTCTCTTGAAGCCCTTGGTGGGTTGAGTTACTAGTCCTGGAAGCCTTGGTTGGAAAAACGCTCTAGAAGCTTGGCTCCAACTGTGGGTTGAGTTACTAGTCCTAGAAGCCTTGGTTGGAACAAACGCTCTAGAAGCCCTGGAAGGCTTGGATGGAGACCAATTTGATGATGGTTTTGTGATGTCTGACCATGAGGTGGAATCACTATTTTATAGGTTGAGGTGGATGGTCTCTGGAAGCCCTGGATGAGTTTTGATTGATGTGTTCTATGAGATCCCACATTCATGCTTGGAATATGGCACGGGGGTGAATGACTGAAGAGAGATTTGGCTCAGCCATTCTACGGTTGGGTGGAACGTGGAAGTCCCATCCCGGGTTTGGATTTTGCATCATTAATGAAAGGTTATTTATCCTTGTATTTCTATGAGCATTTTGATGGATTATATGTGGTTTATATGGCTATACTTTCATGAGTATTTATGCTGCTATTATGCTGGTTATGTATGTGTTTTATGATAGCAGCCATGTGTGGCCCTCATCATGTTTTTACTTGTAATTTAATGATTAATGTATCTATGACCTAATGGATGAAATGGTAGTTGATGTGTTGAGGCATCAATGGTTCTTAGTGATTCTCAGCTAAGTATGAGACCCCTATGCTCAGAACTGTTAATTACACCTGTAGATCACACATTTGCAATATGTTTGATGAAATGCTTGTCATGGCTAGTAGGGGTCCAGTCAAGGTCTTGAACAAGTATTTTCTTTATTACTGTCATTTCCATGTTATTTTACTAATCAAAAGAGATGCTTCAATTCTGGGCAGTGACCTGGGCTCTAGGCCTGAAAAATTGGCTCAAATCCCAGAGTCACTGGCATAACACTCACAGTTTTGGTCTCTGGTCGTTGGTAGACAAGCCTGTGAGAGTGAATTTGGGTTGTTGGTTGCACTCATGCCTATAGCATGGGAGCAGCTAAGCCTTAAATTGTCAAAAATCTCAGTGGGTCCTGTAGCTGATGATTAATGTTTCTATGGTGTGTTTCCGCCAGTTCCACTTCCTTAACATGACTTAGGAGGTCGAATCATATCATAGTGGCCTCTCGTCGCATGTTTACCCCGATTCACCAATTGCTTAGGTAGATGTGGGTGGAGGGTGTTACAAAGTGGTATCAAAACATGGTTCACCCCTCAGACTAGATGGGCTATATGTTGGTCATGCATGCCTTGAATTCCATGTGCTTGTTGCATTTGCATGATGTTGTTCATGGTTGTAGTGATGTTGTCATTTGAACTTTGAGGTGTGATTGTGGAATACATCGTTGTCAGTGTATTACCAGTTGCATGTCAATTTATGTCGCTTACATGTATCGTTGCAGTATTCTTGGTTACATTCTTGCATGTTTGGTTACATTCTTGTATGCTTGGTTGTGTCTATCAGTCTTGCAGGTTTCATTTCAAGTATTGTTTATTCATGCTTAATAATACATGTTTATGCATATGTGTGGATGGTTATGCATCACTTATGCATGTTCATGGTTGCATGTGGGAAAGTGTATAGTGACGTAATGATGGTGGTTGTCATGCATGAGGTCGTGGTGTTTGTTGTTAGTGAGGTCATGCATTAATGATTGGACCCTAGCTAGAATGATGGTTGCATGGTCATATGCTTATGTTTTATGCTTCTATATGTTGTCATGATTATGTTATACATGTATCACACTAATATGTTGATCTTGAAGACAAGGTATCCTCCCCGAGCTATACTAAGGTACCCTGGTTTATTGTGATTTGGTTTAGCTTACATGATACACCTTGCAGGAAAAAATATCAAATGGCTAGCAAGATGGTTGACTACAAAGACTCTCCCTATGAATCTAAAGAGCATTATGGTGTTGGGAATCCTTCTGATTTGGCAGTTACACTGAGAAGCTTAAAGGAAGAAATAAGGAGTTGTAAGGCAAATAATGACATAATCATACATGCATAGGAGAAACAAGCAGAGGTAAATGCAATAACACTTCAGAGTTTGTGAGATTTGCAGCGACAGGGACCACATCGGATGAGATATGAACAAGAGGATAGAACTAATGGGGCATATGGTAGTCATTCGCATGGTGGTCACAAATCATATAGAGATGAAACAATTAGATATGGCAGATTGTTGGACACTCTGAATAGGAGAATGGATAGACAAGGGCATGATTCTAGTTCTAATTCAGATAAGCATTATGATCATCATCGGTATCATCCTTACAGGAGGAGTGATAAGGGGTATTTTCTAGAAGATTTTTAAGAAAGAAAACCCACCTAATTTTGATGGAGAGGTAAAGAAATCACAAGATGTGTATGCATGGTTACTAGGCATGAAGAAGTTCTTCAAGTTGCATGACTATTTAGAGAACATGAAAGCTAGAGTGCCTACATTGAGTCTCAAAGGAAAAGCATACATTTTGTGGGAATACATGAAGAATATCAGAGGTATAAATGAGGAGGATTTGACTTGGAGTGAGTTTGAGGAAGGTTAGGCATTTGATAGATTAACTAACTCACTAGTTCTCGAATTTCTAGATTTTACACTGGTAATTTTCTGCTATTTTTAGCATGTGTTAACAGGGTATTTTTGAGTGATTCCACTTCGAATGGAGGCCTAAGACATGATATTAAATAAAATAAAAATTCACAACAATTGATTTACTTGGTCATTCGATGAATTATATCTTCCTGTAGAAAATATGTAACTTCCTGTAGCGGCACCTGTAACTTCCTGTAACACTCTTCCAGCATGTATATACTTGCCCATATTTGCCAAAAAAAATTGCCAGGTTTGTGTCCCTTAGGGTTGAATCATAACCCCTTGTCTCTAAATAAATGGTTGAGGAGGAATAAACACCACTTAGTACTTGCCTTTTTACCCCTGCAAAACATCTCAATAATTTGGGTTAATGGACAAATTTATGAAATGGATAATACAATGATGATTTTCTTGATTGCCACATCCAATGAACTCTATCAATGGATCTAAAATATTTGAAATGTAATGATTTATATTTCGTTCATGATCCTTGCTTTATGCAATTAGAATAGGATTTTTTTCATTATATTTTCTTTCCTGCAATAGGTTAAGGTTTCCATTTCTACAATTAGTTTAGGATTTGATTTCATTACATTCACTCCATTACATCATGACAGTGCAAGAAGGAGACATTGTATGTTGCACATATAGTGTCGATACCTCTTAAGTTTGTACGAACCCCAGGTTGATAATTAAAGTTGGTAACCTTGGGAGTTACATCATTCTTGTTGCAATACTGAGGCTCATCAAACCCTCCATGAATTTATTCCCATCCAGCTCTGTCCTCACAATAACCCCCATGTTGGAGAAGCATTAACCCGCAATTGCTTCTTTTTTCAAGGTTATGGAGCGAAAATGGCTTCAAAAAATAGAGTATGTATGAGGGCTTAATTATCAATGGAATAGGGTTTATGGAGTGGAGTATATGCGCAATGATGAGTGGTGAATGGGCTTATGGCCAACTTCGTTGACAAGAAAAAATATTTATGGTTAAGTCCGAATTTGGAATAGTAATGATTACTTTAAGTGGTAGTAGCAACGTATATTTTATTTCATAATCTAATGTTTCTTACCTTTATTATTTAATCTAGTATTTACATACCTTTAGATTCATGATTATGATGCTTTGATTGATCTTTTGTAGGTTGTCCTTGGATGCCTTCAGTTGCAAGCTTAACCATCTTCTTCTTATGCCAATATCTTCAATTTTCCTAGTTGATCCTTGTCAATATCAACTACAGAATTTTGTTAAAGCTATAGATTCTCAACAATTCCATAGCTTCTTATTTTGAAAACAAAAACAGGGTTACAAAAAAAATGGGATTAGAATAGGGTTTAAAAAGAAAATCTAAGGTGCCAAGAGTACTTGGTTTTCATCATATATTTTCTGTATAAACATGCCAACAATGTTGGTTTTCATGTTTATACAATTTTTATTTTATATATATATATATATATATATATATATATATATATATATATATATATATATATATATATATATATATATATATTTTTATTATTTTTTTAGTTTTAGAAAGTAAAAGAATTTTGCAAGTCAAGTTGGAGAGGAAGGATAATCCTTCCTAACCACCTTAAAATAAACATTGTCTTGTAGATATTTAACAAACTCCTCCCTTGTCAATCGTTTGTGATAAATTCTCAATCGATGACCGTTTACAGGGAAGGTCATGTTTTCTTCATCAATTGTTCTAATCCTAACTGCATCATTATCAGAGATACTTTCAATCTCATAAGGCTCAAGCCAATGAGTTTGAAATTTTCCTTGAAAATATTTAAACTTTGATTCAAAAAGTAATGTTCAATCTCCAGGCTGAAATTTCCTTTCTTTTATTAATCAGGGATCAATATTTTAGCTAAAAATGAAAGTGCTCAGAATTGATTCAGACCTGGATAGAGTTCATCTCCAGAATTCCAATGCCACAAATGGTTCAAAAAATCGACATCATATGCAAAAGTTAGAGCTTCTGAAAGTTTGGTAAAAAAAAGCCTTGCGGGGCCATCCCCTAACGCATGTGACCAAGCACCCAAACCAGGAGCTACGGGCCAACTGTTAAGCGGGATTAGTGTGCCACTAATTATTTTAGCATTTAATTAATCCATAATTAAGTTGGTGGAATTTATGGTAGGGCCACTAAATTCGGAACCGCCACCAAACTTGGCAGACTTAACTCGAGTCTCTCTAGATTTAGCGGAGGTTTTCTAGGAATAATTGTTTGAGCCATAACTTACTCAATTCTCAGCCAAATTTCGAAAATGAATAGTCATTTTTGGCTAATTAGAATGCTAGGGACTCATTGGAGTAGGTTTCAGAGTCAGAAGAGGTCATATACATGTTTTTGTTGTCACTTGAAGATTTTTGAAGCCTAGGGCCACCAGGTGTTGGAGGCCATTGTCAGGCGGAAAGAGTCGATTGTGCGGACACAACCAACCTCCCTAGGAGCCTAAGACTCTCTAGTGACAAACAAGACAAACAAGAGCAATCCTTCTCTAAACATGCATTTACTATATGGGAAATCAAGTGTTTAGATCCTACCTGTAGTCCAACGCTGTTGTAGCAGTCCAGCTCCGCTGATCCGGATGAGCTCCTCCTTCACTTTGAAACCTGCATACACTAACAATCAAACGATTAAATAGCACTTGATAATCTCATAGAATAAAACATATTTAACACATAGACCAAGGAGTACATGAAACAACTCATAAATAACAAGTTATTGAGAAGAATGGAATCATTTGCATTAATAGGTAACAAAAGGAACAAATACAACCTGAGCCTTGGTGTTGTGCAAGTCCCTCCCAGGGTCCATCAAGAGTTCTCCTTTACTTTGACAAAGCTCACCCACTTCCAAATAGAACAAGCAAAGATGGCAATCTCTCCTCACAAGCTTCTAAATGGGAGTCCTAATTCCTGCAGCATTTACCCTTAGAAATGTATAGCTTTCAACCTCTCCTCCTTCTGGCCCAATGCCTGTATTTATAGTGCTCAAGAGGAAGTTAATCAGGTCCACCATCAATGGGATAATCCCCTCTTTGGATGGGATAGCTCCCTTATTGATGGGATAAGTTCCTCTTTGGTAGGAGTGCATGAACCATCTGGAGGCGCTCAATACACGTCGAACAACCTTCTAGAATGCTCTAGAAATGACCACAAGTAACTTTTTAAAGATGAAACTTGCGCATTTTAACCTTTACAGGGGGACGCACCTGCCCCTTTACATACAGAGCGTCCAAAGACGCAGCTTTTGTGAACATTGGGTGCGTCCCCGCAGGTAAGGTTGAGAGAACCTGCGTCCCCAGAGATAAATACATTTATAAAGACTTTCTCTCTTTTTGGAGTTTGACATGGAGAGCAGAGGCATAAGACTTGCCTAAGAGGATAGCATGACTGTTGATAGAGCCATACTAACTGTAAATAGTCATGGTGACATTTTTTAGTGTAACAGATTGCCCCCTAAAGTGCGAAGCCTGTAATAGATTAGGGTTTTGTATTATCTAGGAAGGGTGAAGCGCTTTATCATTTCAAGGATTATCTCGTGGAGAGCCTGGTCAGAACCTGCAATTTTCAACACAAAATACATGTATAAGATTATATCATCACTGAGGTAGGCATTCCCATACTCAGATTAAAACTTTAACTAACAGACTAACTACTCTGATACAGGAATGATCTTGCAGTACATCATAATCATAGACTTTTGTAGACACAGTATGGGCGTAGCCATCTGTTTATGATTAGTCTACTTAGATAATGAATACAAAACTCCTCGCAGCCTGGATGGTGGAAACTAGATCCAGGGTCTTCATTTCTACTTCCCGAAATGGTACGATTCTAGCCATGCGAATAAATGAGTTGATGTCGAACATGGTAGAAACCACTTGATTACCAGTCAATGATGCAAACTATTAACAAGCGTGAGAGAGACCACCAGTAATGTCAATGGTTCTCAAAGTACCCAGTACAATCCATGAGATGTGAATGAATGAGTTGATGTCAAACATTTCATGGAATCCTTCGATCGAAAGTCAATGATGTAAACTGACGTCAAAGGCGAGAAACCTGCCATTGATGCATGCAGACTTCAAGGCACTGACGATTTCTAAGTCATCTCTCTAGATAATGTGCTGATGTCGATAGAAAGCGACCCGTTGCAGGCAAGCCCACAACACGAAATCATTGTTCAAGTTGAAGAAATGTTGCTGTAAGGACTGACTCAGGGATGGTCAAATGGATGACAAGTATTTTGCAGATGAAAGTTTTGCTTGCAGACCTCTTGAACACATAACGACACGACAGATGGCTTGGTGATGAATAACTCAAAGTTAATCCCCGGAACCCGGCTGAAGACTTTCAAAGCGGTTTGATCAACTGTGAGGTAAAGGATTTCCCAACCCAGGTGAATGAAAAGTGTCGTGTTCAAGAGTGGTAATAAAGTTTCTTCTGAGACAAAAGGTAACAAATAGGCTCATTCTTCTCTCTTTTCCCCCACCATTTCTGGCAAGTACCTCTTTATTTTTAACAAGCTTGAGGAGGATAACATATGCTTGATTATAAGCTCATCCTTCGGATGAGTCCAACCTAGTTTTGATTCGAACCCTAGGAAGGAGTGGTTCGTTCCTGTTTGTAATTGAACAGGTCCTTTACTGTGAAATGTTTAACGAGCCCAGTATAAGAGAAACTCGGCGTTTTTCAATTTTAGAGAGTCTAAAAAACTTAAGAAGACTCCAAGTTGAACTTTTTTCGTAGATTTGTGTCCCTCAAGCCCGAAAAAGTATAAAATAATACCTGGGGGAACCGCTTGATCTTGCGACCAAGGAGTACTTTCATAATTAGTGCCACTGACCTAAAAAGTAAAAAGCGATCAAGGACACGTCGTTTTATTTCCGTATCGAGTTTGAAACGACAAAAACCCGGCAATCTTTTCCTGATTTTACGGTCAGAAAAGAGCTATAAGGGGACCGTCTTTTAATTCCGTTTTAACGAGTGTAAAAGAAACGCTCGGCAATCTTTTCATTTTTTAGGAGTTAGAAAAGGGCTTAAAAGATGACTCTGATATTTTGGTTCGTGAAAAATGACAATTTTCCCTCTAAATCCCTTTGTCCTGCACAAAAACGACACATTACTCATACCTGTTTAAGATAGGCAAAAATACATCGAAAAACATCCTTCCATGGTGAAAAATGAACAAATTCATCCAAAAAACCTATAAAAAGACTTTTTACCATGTCATTTTACCATTTTACTGTTGAGGTTGAAAAAAGGGCTTTTGGCAAGAAACTTCCCGTGGTCGCTGCGGAAAATCCAACCGTCAGAATCGAACGCCGTCTCTTCCAGGTATTTTACAACATCCTACTCTTCAATTTCATCCGATTAAAATTGTGTTTTAGGTTTTAGTTTTGATTTTTGGGGGGTTTTGGGTTTCAAAGTGCGCTCTGCGGGGGACACAGGTGCCCTTCGGGTGACCTGCGTCCCCCGACTTTTTCCTGTACAGGAAAAAGGTCGGGGGACGCAGCCCACCTTCAGGCCAGCTGTGTCCCGACGCCCTGTGTTCTAAACGCGGGGTGCGTCCCCCGTGAAAGGCGGAATTTGAAACCCCAAACTCCACAAATAACCATTAAAAATTTCCCAAATCAATTCTAATCTCTGTTTCTTGGTGTGTAGGGTACTCACCATGTTGGATTAGAGAGAAAGAGAGCACGAAGACGTTGATTTAGCCGCAATTGAACATCAACCTTCCATTGATGCCCTAAAAGCATGCGGGCTATATAAATACTGGGCCATACCTGGCATGAGGGCTCAGGTGAGATTCTTGGAATGGCTGGTTGAGAGATGGAACGTTCAAGAGCAATGCTTTTACATAGGAGGGCACCAGCTCGAGATAGAGCCCTCTGATGTATACTTTCTCACTGGCTTGCCAAATAGAGGTGAGCAACTCAATCTAGCCGGGACTAGGCCGGGTGGCCAATCCCTTGCTAGTCTCCGGGCAGATTGGTGCACACCCAATGCACACCATGCGAAAGGCGTGGAAATCAAACACATCTCTCTGCGTGAACTCAAAGTTATAGCTTTCACGGTTACCAGAATTTGCGGCGCAGCCGCTTTACATACTGCCTCCGGGTCCCAAATGCGGATGGCGATTGACTGTTACCAAGGCACCATTTTCAACTGGTGTGATGCTGTGTCGGCTAATATGAAGAGCCAACTGACTAGGGCAAAGAACGGACGACTGAAGACCTTTGGATATGGGCCTCTAGTTGTGAGCTTTGCCTTAGAGAGAGTTCCGATGCTGATCCCTCAGCAACTCACTGTTGATATTTTGGGTCCTCGGGAGCCAAAGCTGATACGATGGGTTACGGTGATGGCCCGGCATCCTGACGAGGGCACGGCGATTGTTCGATTCTCTGATAGTTATTTTCACTGGTTAGAGGACCAGGTTTTTTCGATCCAGGACTTTCCGTATGCCGGAGTAGATTTTCGAGGTGATCCGGACATGGTTCTTCCACAGGGAGAACAATGGGACGACAGAGGTACTTTATTTTTCACAAGTTTTCAAATTATGTATTTTTTTTGTTTTTTATATATATCGTCTCAAAACTGACAGTAAAAATTTTCAAAATGCAGATGTTGGTCCACAGCGCCCAGATGTTGGTCCACAGCAGCCCAGCCTCCTTGGCCTTTTGGAGAGCACATACGGTCCAGTTGTGCCGCACTCGCTGGGCAGACTAGCGGCTGCAGAAGTCTAGCCTTAGAGCTTGAGACAGGCCAACCTCCGGCCTTTTGAGAGGAGACATCCAGTTGCACCGGTACCGGCCCCACAGGACGCGGCTGCAGAGTCACTAGCTGAGTTGGAGCAGGATCTAGAGCGTCTGACGGCGGATATGCCTGAGACTACCATAGATGATATTCCTATCAGACTTCAGCGCTATGTAGTCGCAGTCCCTGGACCGTTTAGGAGATTTTTGTGTAAGGTAGCCCGTGCAGTGGTGTCGTATAGGGAGCACCACCAGTGATTGGCTAGTCACTTTGTAGACACATGTGACATTTTTGACTTTTTGTACTTTATCATTTTTGTCGATCATAAGGTGTTTTTCAACCTATGATCGAAGACGATGTATATTTTTTGACACACTCCTATCTATATATATATCACTATTACCGGCTTATCTTGTTTAACATATGTGATGAAATGTTTTTAAATTTACTTGCATGATTATTGTAAATGTCTGTCCAACATTCGAGAAGCAATTGCATCTGCTAATGTATTTAAAGACCTTGGAATATGCTGATATTCAATGTAATCAAATTCACGTTCCAAGAGACGCACTCTCAAAAACAACCTTAATAACACAGGATTTCTAATGGCATAAACTCTATTAAGCTGTAATACAACAAGTTCAGAATCTAACCTCACTATCAAACGTCGAATTCCAAATGAAATAGATTCGGATAATAATTCAACCACTGCACTGTATTCTGCAATGTTGTTCGTTGTTTGACCGAGGCTTACCCCATGCATAGAAACTAACTCGTCAGAGGGTGAATAGATAACCCAAGCTGCGGAAGAGATATTCCGTGTACTACGACAAGCACCATCAGCAAATCCAATGTATGTTTGGAGAGGCGTCGACATCTGCAATATCAAGAGTAAAACCAAGATAAGCCAGAATAACGACGAAAAACACACTCTCTAAGCTAAGCACACTAACTAAACTAACAAACACGCTAGCTAGAAAGAAAATCTAACCTAACTAAAAATTCTCCATACCCACCATTTAAGCATAATACCTCTTTAGGTAAAGTCCATTTCTGGGTTTACCCAAAGAGTCCCCATCAAAATCTACCAGCTCATAAGCCCCTTTTGCTAGCTTTCGCTTTACAATGTAGGGTCCATGCCACATAGGAACGAATTTTCCAGCACCTAGCTTATCGTTAGCTTGATCATATAATAGCACTAGGTCTCCCTCCGAAAAACTTCGAGGGGTCACATTTCTATCATACTGAGCTTTCATTCGCTTTGCGTGAGTCTCGATTGCCAATGCAGCGTCACGTCGAGTCTCATCTAATTTAGCTAAGTACAATAAACGTTTCTCCTCTTCGGAAGTAGCTGGAAGTAATTCGACAGCCATTTGAAGTGATGGGATTTCGCATTCAATGGGTAACACAACTTCCAAGCCATAAACTAGCTGAAAAGGAGTGAACCCTGTTGAAGTTTTCACTGAGGTTCGGTATGCCCATAGCGCTGAAAATAACATGTTGTGCCAATTCGACCAATGAATACCAATGGTTCGTCGGATCATGATAGCTAGAACTTTGTTGATAGACTCAACCAAACCGTTGGCTTGCGGATAATAAGGAGTAGAGCTATCGTGGCGCAAACCAAGCTGGCTTGTAAGCTTATCATCATGATGTTTCGAAAATGGCTCCCATGGTCAGTAATGATTGCTTGTGGGACACCAAACCTAGTTATAATATGATTGAATACGAAAACTGCAGCTGTTTTGCCGCTTGCGTCGAATGTAGGCATCGCCTCGGCCCATTTAGTAAAATAATCAACCGCGAGGATGATATACGCATGCCCCCCGGCTGAGTGAGGGTTACAAGTAATAAAGTCGATACCCCATTTGGCGAATGGACCAACGGCAATTATAGGGTGGAGAGGAGCAGGTGGTGCGCGCATCTTGCGATCAAACACTTGACAGTTGTGGCACTTCCGGACTGCAATGATACAATCTTTAAACATAGACGGCCAGAAATAGCCAGCGCGCAACACCTTCTGAGCTGTGGCATACCCAGACATATGACCGCCACATGCTCCAGAGTGACAATCATTCAAAACCCTCTCAGCCTCTTCGTGAGTTAAACAACGTCGAAAAACTAAGTCTGCCCCCCGGCGATAAAGTGTATCTCCAATAATTTTGTATTGCTGGGATTGAAACCGAATTTTTCGACGTTCCGCCTTTGAAGCTTCAGGCCGAAAGGTTTGGGTTTGGAGATAGATGATTATATCCCCGTACCACGGATCTAAAGTACTGATAAGAAACAAAGATTCGTCCGCAATGGACTCCTCTGCCACAGTCTCTATGTCAGCACGAGGGAAATCACACATCAATTCCGCAAAAACCAAGGATTTCTTAGACTTGGACTTCTCGAACTCCAAGTCGAACTCTTGCAGGATAACGATCCATTTAGAGTACTTGCCCCCTAGCAATTTTTTTGTCAAAATGTAAATCATAGGGTTGCAATCCGAAATAACTGTAGTTTTACGGAGAAGAATGTAGTGACGAAAACGCTGGACAGCTTGAACGGCTGCCAGGGCCAATTTCTCCACATGCGAATATTTTAGCTCAGTGGGATTTAAGGTCCTACTGAGATAATATATCACATGTTCCGCTCCGAAGTCATCTTCTTGAACTAACACCATTCCAATGGTGGAATGCGAAGCTGCGAGGTATAAGAAGTAGTCCTGGTTGTAGTTGGGAGGATGCAACAACGGTGCATGGGTCAACGCGTGTTTAAGTGCATCAAAAGATTGTTGGGCAATCTCGTCCCAAAAGAATTGAGCGTTCTGTTTCAACAACCGTGTAAAACCTTTAGTGACCTCGGCGTAGTTTGGGATGAATCGGCGTAAAAAGTTCGCTTTCCCTTGCAAACTTTGGAGTTGGCGCAAACTCGAAGGAGGAGGCAATTTGATGATAGCTTCAACCTTCGAGGGATCGACGCGAATGCCGGCTTTTGAAACAACAAATCCCAGCAATCGACCTGTTTCTATACAGAAAACACACTTGTGGGGATTCAACCGAATTCGATAATGTCTACACCTCATAAAGATTGCTTGTAAGTGGACAAGGTGATCAGCTCGATGTAATGAATGAGCAGGCAAATCATCGAGATACGGTTGCACAATGTGCTTGATGTTATGAAATGCGTAAGACATTGCCCGTTGAAAAGTGGCCCCGGCATTCTTAAGCCCAAAAGGTAATTTGCAATAAGCAAATGTCCCCCATGGACAAATGAATGTCGTTTTTGGTTGGTCGGCAGGTAGAATATTGATTTGATTATAGCCCGAAAAACCATCCATAAAGGAAAACATTTCACTTCCGGCACAATCATCAATAATTTGATCGATATAAGGCGTAGGATAGTTGTCTTTTGGACAAGCTCGATTTATATCCCTATAGTCGATACAGATTCTTATTGTTCCTTGTTTCTTGTTGACCGGAACAATATTCGATACCCAATCCGTTAACGGGATCGGATAAATGAAACCTGCTTTCAACAGCTTTTCGACTTCTGCTTTAATCGCAGCCGCTTTTCGAGGGTGAATCTGACGCAACCGTTGCCGGACGGGTTTAGCATCCGGGTAGGTTTTTATTTCATGAACAACAATGGCAGGATCGATTCCCGGCATTTCCTCGTAAGACCAGGCAAACACATCGCGGAATTCTTGGAATAGGGCCTTGTAAGTTTGGATTTCATCTTCTGTACATGCGGCACCTATATGAATGTTCTCCTCAATTCCGGGCTTCACTGAAATATCAATGGGAATAGTGCGATAAATATTCCCTAAATTCAACTCTGAATCAGAATGTTTCGTTGGATCCTGAGCGTCTTTGACATATTCAGCGGTAAAAATAGATGAAAAATCATTTTCAAATGCATCATCCTTAGGTAAAAACGAAGATCTGTGATGGAGATCTTCCCATGGTAGATCGTCTACACTTAGGATTTCACGAAGTTGTTCATCAGATGACACGACTTCGGGAAACGCTATCCATTCTAAGGTTGAGGTGAAAAGTGATTCTTCACTGACCACATTCATTTGGTCAATTTGGGTTGAACGCGAGTCGGTAAAAGACATGACGGCTTCATAAGCAATTTCATATGGACTCAAAGGCATAGCATCACTGAATGAGTCTATCTCAGATTCAGATGGGACAATCCAAGGATCATCATAAATAATTTTTTCTGATGTAATCATATGAATTGATGCAAATGAAGGATCTACGCTGAGTGGAGGGAGAGGAAAAGTTCCCAGTAAACCGGAATCTTTAACTAAACCTACGCCAACGTCCCTATAAGGGATTGTCATCTTACCGACATGCTGGATACTCTCTGAAGAGGCTGGTTCGGACACGAGCTCGTGCTTCTCCTTTAAGAGGAGCTTTCCTAGAGTACAAATGAGACAATTGGATTTATTCTATCACAAGATAAGCTACTTGTTTGGTTTTGTTGTCTTGGAGAGTTAATTACTCACCTACTCCAAGACACTAGCCTGATCTAAATTGGTGTTTCAGAGCCCTAGTAAATAAAAGTTACTACGTCGATTTTACTTTAAGCGTTAATTTTATGGTTTTTCTTAAAGACAAAAGGTAGAGGAAGTGAAACCAATGGTGTGTAGACTCGACTCAAACCACTACAAAGATGCACCTAAGATGATTTACGCTACTTTCCTTTTTCAATGAAATTCTTAACTAAGAGAGTTGAGAGATGCAAATTTTATAGAAAACAACTTTCTTAGTAAAGACAATCAAAGAAACAATTCTCTTTATCTTTTCAAGCATACAAACATGACCACTCTTTACGTGCACGAAAAACTCTTTTTCTTTCAAAACTTTTCAAAGCTACTTGAAACAAAGCTTTTCAAAGGAGATGTTTTTGTATTTTCTCTTTTTAATAAAGCATATAAACCTATCTTAACGAAAATCAATCTCAAAAGCTATAAAATCTATGAAAACTTGACTCTTAAGCAAATCAAAAGGGAAATTTACTCTAAGCAAACCTAACAAGGCAAAAGCTCACAAAGATGATTCTAGGTTGTTTTACTTGACCAAAATCAAATCAAGGACCAGCTAATGCAGAATCAAAAGACTAGTCAAAACAAAACTCAAATCTTTTTGTTCTTTTTGTAAAATGGAATTCAAGACTCAATCAACAAGCACTTCGAAATTTGCCCAAAGAGACAACTCAATGGTAAGTTACTCTCACAGGTAGACTTTATGACAGGTCTGACATCTAAGAATGCTGACAAAACCAGAGAGATCTAAGGCTTGACAACTTCTACCGCCAAAGTCACTACAAGACCTACTCAAAAATCAAACCCTAGGGCTTAAACTTCTTATGAAATCCACTAAAACACTCAATGCTATCGAAACAAGTTCAGGTGAAGATCTTTGACAAGAGACTAATGAATCTGGGCAGTAAAAACTAAGAAAAAGCAAAAACTAAGAAAAAAAATGCAAAAAATGGAATTTTTTCAAATTTTAGCAGGGGACGCAGGCGACCCGTTAAGACAGGTGCGGGCCCGCTCTGTGCACACAGCGACAGTGCGTCCAGGGACGCACTGTGCGATACTCAGAGGGTGCGTCCTACTGGAAAATTCAAGAAAAACCAAAATAAATCTAACCCTAAGCTAACCCACCCAAAGACAAAGTCACAGAGCCAAAAACCAGAAAAATAAACCAATTTTCTCAGAGCAAAGTTCATACAAAGGAAAAGACTTTCACATCAATGGAGTCCCCAGTATGGTCGCCAATTTGTCAGGCGGAAAGAGTCGATTGTGCGGACACAACCAACCTCCCTAGGAGCCTAAGACTCTCTAGTGACAAACAAGACAAACAAGAGCAATCCTTATCTAAACATGCATTTACTATATGGGAAATCAAGTGTTTAGATCCTACCTGTAGTCCAACGCTGTTGTAGCAGTCCAGCTCCGCTGATCCGGATGAGCTCCTCCTTCACTTTGAAACCTGCATACACTAACAATCAAACGATTAAATAGCACTTGATAATCTCATAGAATAAAACATATTTAACACATAGACCAAGGAGTACATGAAACAACTCATAAATAACAAGTTATTAAGAAGAATGGACTCATTTGCATTAATAGGTAACAAAAGGAACAAATACAACCTGAGCCTTGGTGTTGTGCAAGTCCCTCCCAGGGTCCATCAAGAGTTCTCCTTTACTTTGACAAAGCTCACCCACTTCCAAATAGAACAAGCAAAGATGGCAATCTCTCCTCACAAGCTTCTAAATGGGAGTCCTAATTCCTGCAGCATTTACCCTTAGAAATGTATAGCTTTCAACCTCTCCTCCTTCTGGCCCAATGCTTGTATTTATAGTGCTCAAGAGGAAGTTAATCAGGTCCACCATCAATGGGATAATCCCCTCTTTGGATGGGATAGCTCCCTTATTGATGGGATAAGTTCCTCTTTGGTAGGAGTGCATGAACCATCTGGAGGCGCTCAATACACGTCGAACAACCTTCTAGAATGCTCTAGAAATGACCACAAGTAACTTTTTAAAGATGAAACTTGCGCATTTTAACCTTTACAGGGGGACGCACCTGCCCCTTTACATACAGAGCGTCCAAAGACGCAGCTTTTGTGAACATTGGGTGCGTCCCCGCAGGTAAGGTTGAGAGAACCTGCGTCCCCAAAGATAAATACATTTATAAAGACTTTCTCTCTTTTTGGAGTTTGACATGGAGAGCAGAGGCATAAGACTTGCCTAAGAGGATAGCATGACTGTTGATAGAGCCATACTAACTGTAAATAGTCATGGTGACATTTTTTAGTGTAACAGCCATTACCAGAGTAGTTGGTAACCAAATTGAGTAAACAAATAGTAATTTTTGGCTAATTGGAATGCTAGGAACTCATTGCAGTAGATTGTAGAGGCAAAAGAGGTCATATACATGTGTTTTTGGTTGCTTGAAGATTTTTGAAGCCTAGGGCGACCAGGTGTTGGAGGTCATTCCGAGAGAAGCTGGTAACCAAATTGAGTAAACAAATAATCATTTTTGATAGATTTGAATGTTTTAAACTCATTGGAATAGGTTCCAAGAGAATTAGATGCATGTATCAGCAATTTGAGCACTATTGAAACTAATATAAAGGCCCACACTATGAAGCTGGACCAAGGAGATGTAGCTCAGGAGGGGTGAACTCCTTCAACAAAAAATTGTGTATTGAACTCTGTTATTTGTGCTTGTTGTGTTTTTATATTCTAAAGTTCATCCATTTAAATTCATGCTTTTAAGTTCGTGCAAAACACTAAATTTCACCAAGTTAGATGAATTGACAATCACATGCTCATGGATAAACTCTCTATGGATAAGCAAACCAAAGCAAAGAAAATTTTATATCTAGAAATGATACTAACACAACATTAGCTAGCAAGCAATTTTAGATCAAGTTGGTATCAGAGCACAAGGTTGCTTTCTTTATTTTCTTGAATGGTTTAATAGTTGCAATTATTTTTATGATTACAAGGTTGAAGTTGCAGAGAGGAGAAGGGAAGCTACTGATAGCTAGTCCTGAGATTAGGAAAAGAAGGAAGAAGGCTGAGAAAGCACCATCCTCACCCAAAGGACCACTCAAGGCAACACCTGAATCACCTCAAGTTCCATATCCATTAGTTGAGATAGAAGAGGCACAAATTGCACAAGAGGCTGAAGTGATTAATGAGGTAAAATCAGTACATATTTCTGAGCCTGAATCCATACTCATTATGTCTGGAGAAAGATAGCATGAAGGTCTCTCTTCAAAAGAGGAAGAATTCAAGAAATATTTCTATACTTTGATTGAGATGGTTAAAGTCCTCTATTAAGAGAGGAACACCAGAATGGTTGGAGAGATTTTTAAACCTCCACGTGGAGAAGGAAGCTCAAAGAACGAAAAGGATGAAAAGAAGGTTTCCAAAGGGAATTGTGGAAAGCCACCTCCATCTACACCATCCTCATCATCTTCCTCATCATCTTCACCATCTCACACAGCATCATCTTCCACTACCACCACTGCCCATACTCATTCCAAAACCCCAAAAGGAAAAACTCCATTATTGAAATTGGACATAAAATTCGAACTTCCCATGTACAATGGAGAAGTGAATGCAAAAAAGTTGGACAATTGGATTCGACAGTTGGAGGTATGTTGCAGAATTTAGAACATTCAAGAAGATGACATAAAGATCGAGTTGGCTTCACTGAGGCTAGAAGGAGCTGCACTAGTTTGGTGGGAAGCAAAGACTCAAGAGGAAATGTGAATCCATGGTAAGATATCCATTTCTTGGGTTGAATTTGTTTCTGCAATTAAAAGACAGTTTTATCCTTTAGCTTATATGAAAAAAGCCATCATGAGTTGGCAAAACTTTAGGCAACTAAAAGGCCAAACTGTCCAAGACTACACTCAGGAGTTTAGGAAGAGGGCTTTATTGTTGGGAGTAAACTTGAATTCACAAGACACACTCTTGAAATATATTGGAGGTTTACATTGTTATTTGCAGCATACTATCCTTATGTTTAACCCAAGCAACTTAGATGAAGTATGTGTGCAAGCCACGCATCTTGAGGTAAGGGGAAAACAAAACATAGAGGAGAAAGGTGAAAGTGAGGGTAAGGAAAAAGAGAAGGGAGGAAAATGGAAGGGAAAGAAGAATGCAAGTATAAAAAAAGAGAAGGAAAAACTCACATGCAAAAATTGTTCAAATACTGGCCATGATGAAGACCATTATTGGCAACTTCATCCAGAATTAAAACCATATAGATTGAAAGCCAAAGAAAAGGGCAAAACTATTGCTATAGCTGAAAAAGACTTAGGGTCAAATTCAGGAGATGAGTGTTATAGGTCTATTTGGGCAAATCACTCGTGATAATCAGATCAGTACAAGTAGGTCTAATCAAATCATAATTTAGTTGCTACATGCCCTAGACAAGTCATCAAATTGAATGCTTTCATCCATGAAAGTTTCCTATCTTGAAACCCTACTGAAATGCCACCTTGGGACACCAGCACAGCCTTGGTCAGGGGTAACTGCGTTGCAGAGCAGGTAGGCCCATTTAGACCTGCACTCTAGTGCACTTAGTCACAGTTTGACTTGTGCTAGGCGAGAATGAGCGAAAATGGCATAGGATTTTGGGAATATTCCTTGATTCTATAGCATTCTAGAAGGATGCCCAACTCTTATCTCATTCTATGAGCTCAACTTTGGATAAGCTATGGATCAATTAACCCTCTATCCTCTCATCCCTTTCTCCATGGAAACTAACTCCAATTTTGGAAAACCATTCAATGCCCAATTTATGACAAAACCACCTGCATTTCCCTATAAATTGACCACTCATCATAATGATCAAGGGGTTGGAATTTGAAGATTGTAGAGAAATATTGTTGGTTTGAGATTTGAGTTCATTGTTGAGTAATGTTATGCTGCTGGATTGATGTTCCATTGGTGTGATGAGGGTTTGGACTAAGCTGGATGAGTGACACGGGATCGAACCGCATTGGGTGTAACTCCTCCTTCTACAATCAATAAAGTTGTTTGTTCCTTTTCCCATATTCTTGTTCATATCTATGATGCATATATGTTTAAATGTTGTCGATTCCATTTGTTTATAGTAGATATATCATATTCTTTGATCGTTGTCGTCTTTTGTTTCTGTTGACAGGTACCAATTGAGCGAATTCAGTTCGAGCAGGAGCGACGGGAGAAATTCAAAGGAGATCAAAGGAAGCGAAAGATCACAAGTAGGTTCCTTCATCTCATCTATATATTGTAGGAAAAGTTTAAACTACTTTCTTTCTATTGTTCTAAGTGTAACTACCCACTTAGGGAAGATGTACTTATCCATAGGTATAAATTTCATATAACAATGAGACAAAAATTACAACTATGGGTTTGAAAGGTCAACATGTTGAAAGCACTAGTTTCTCAAATAGTCACAACAACACTCCAAATGAAGACAAAAGGGAAGAGTTGCTCACTGTCAGAGTAATCCCAAATCATACCAAGATTGATGCACTCTTTGATAGTGGATCACAAGCAAACTTGATTTCAGAATACTTAGTTAAAGAGCTTAAACTTGAAACCGTACCGCAACATAAACCATACCCTTTGGGTTGGATAATTAAGGATGCCAATTTACAGGTTTCAAGGAAATGCATTTTTAGATTTGCTATTACTGCAAACTTTGTTGATGAAGTCAAGTTAGACGTGGTTCCACTTGAAATTTCTGGAATTATCTTGGGAAGTCCATATTTTTATGACAGGAAAGCAGTGTTTCATTGCTATGAGCACAAATATCATTTTCTTAAAGATGGGGTGAAGTATATTGTGAGAGCTCATCGCAAGAAACTAAACATTTCTTTAGTTAATGCAGGGCAAATGAAGAGGCTAGTGAATGCAAGTCAGAACTTGACATTGTTGATGATCAAACAAAGAGATGTTTTGAATCATAATTTTCATAAAGATGCTTATATTTGTAATGAGTTGTTTCAGAATGATAACAGGTTGCCTTTGAAAGAAGGTGAAAAACATTTGCAGCAGCCAACATTGGTGTTGAGCGGTGTTGAAAACAAGGTGTCGGTGCAAGAAGTTGCAAAGGTCAAAGAGAAGAGGAAAAAGCAACTTGGCAAAGAATTCATGGGTTTCACAAATGTTCATTGCTGGTTTACAAAAGGAACATTACAATGCTGAAGAAACTTGGGCAAAAGTTGACTCAAGTACAAGGCAAAAGCAGCTAAAAATCACCATAGAGACAAAGTGCAAGGTGAGAAAGATTCCAAGTTTCCTTTGATTGTTGACCAAGGTAGGAACAAGATGTTTTCTGCAAAATTAGATTGTTGTTCTGCAAATTCAGAAATATTGCAGCATGATGGTGTCAAAGACAGCAATAGATGGTCGTCAGAATCAAGGAAAATTTTGACTTTTTATGAAAAGCTCCAAATGATGAAATTAGGAAAATTTCAATGTAGAAGGACTAGAAGGATGAGGGAACAGTCCCCTCATCAACATAATCAGTGATCAAGAGAGATTTTTGGGTCCAAAAGGCTTTTAGGGAGGAGGAATGATCAGGGATCAGTGTTTTAGTTAAAAAAATGAAAATGATCACAATTGCTTCAGACCTAAATGACTGGATAGAGTTCATCTCCAAGATTCCAATGCCATGAATGGTTCGAAAAACCGACATCGTATGCAAAATTTAGAGCTTCTAAAAGTTTGGTTAAAAAAAAGCCCCGCGGGGCTAGCCCCCACGCCATGTGACCAAGCACCCAAACCAGGATTTAAGGGCCAACTGTTAAGCCAGATTAGTGCACCACTAATCAGTTTAACATTTAATTAATCCGTAATTAAGTTGGTGGAATTTATGGCGGAGCCACTAAATCTGGAACCGCCACCAAACTTGGTGGACTTAACTGGAGTCTCTCTAGATTTAGTTGAGGTTTTCTAGGAAAAAATGTTTGAGCCATAACTTACTCAATGCTCAGCCAAATTTCAAAAATGAATAGTAATTTTTGGCTAATTGGCATGCTGGGAACTCATTGGAGCAACAGACAGAGGCAAAAGAGGTCAAATACAGGTGTTTTTGGTCACTTGAATATTTTTGAAGCCTATGGCCACCAGGTGTTGGAAGCCATTCCCAGAGCAGCTGGCAACCAAATTGAGTAAACAAATAGTCATTTCTAATAGATTTGAATGCTTTAAACTCATTGTAATAGGTTCCAAGAGAAATAGATGCATGTAACAACAATTTGAGCACTATTTAAGCTAACACAAAGACCAACACTATGAACCTAGACCAAGGAGATGTAGCCTAGGAGGGGCGAACTCCTTCAACAAAAATTTGTGTATTGAGCACCGTTATTTGTGCTTGATGTGTTTTTATATGCTATTGTTCAGCCATTTAAATTCATGCTTTTAAGTTCATGCAAAACACTAAATTTCACCAAGTTAGATGAATTGACAATCACATGCTCATGGATAAACTCTCTATGGATAAGCAAACCAAAGCAAAGAAAATTTTATATATGGAAACAATACTAGCACAAGATTAACTAGAAATCAAATTCAGATCATTTATGAACTTGTCATGTCATCTATATCTATGTTGTTGAAATATGTTAGTTCTTTGAATAGCATCTTGTATCATCTCATCTAGTTCATTCAGTTTCTCCATCATTTGTTTTTGTGCTTATAATAAATCAAGACCCAATTTGACTATTGTCTTGAAAGTATTTATCTAGAACTCAATAGGAAATATAACTTTTTTCCATAAACAAGTTCATAAGGAGTGTGGCTAGTTGTATTTCTCCATGTGGTACGATATGCCCAAGAAGCTTCTTGAAGCTTTTCTGCCCAATCTCTTCTATGCAAATGCATATTCTTGGTAAGAATTGATTCAATTACTTCATTGGTGGATTCCACATGTCCATTTGTTTGTGGATAATATGGAGTAAACTTTCGATATTTGATTTTGTATTCCTCCATTATCTTCTGTACCAGCTTGGATGTAAATTGAGTACCTTGATCTGTCACAATTTCCCTTGGGACACCAAAATGGGTAAAAATATCCTCGAAAAGAAATGAAATTACAACATTTTCAGTAGAAAAAGGAAGTGCTTTAGATTCTGCCCATTTTGTAACATAATCAGTGCAAACAAGAATGTTCATTTTTTGTCTTGATGGTGGATTAATTGGACCAATAAAATCCAGAGCCCATTTTTTGAAAGGTTCAATGAGTACCTGAGCTTTTAGAGGCATTTCATCTGAAGGAACATGTTTCCTATTCTCTAAGAATTGTCACATGTCTTAATATATTCCTTGGCATCCTTAAAAGGTGCAGGCCAATAATATCCTAAGAGGACTTTATAAGCAGTTCTTTTATTAGTGAAATATCCTTCACATGGATTGTCATGACAAGCCTTCAATGTCTCTAGTACTTCATCTTCTCTGACACATCTCCAAATCATTAAATCAAGTCATGTCTTGTACATTTATTCAGTTATCCATGAGTAGCATGCACTAGTTTGAATAACTTTTCTTTTCTCTCAAGGAGACAAGTATTTTGGTAACTTCCCTATAGCTAAGTACTTAGAAATATCTGCAAACCATGGAGATTTAATAGATAATTCAAAAAGATATTCATCAGGAAAATTATATTCTATAGGAACATCATTATTATCATTTTGAATCCTAGATCGAAAATCAACAACTGTATTTTGTTTTCCATGACTATCCAAAATAGTAATATTGAATTCTTGTAACAATAATAACCATATTGTAATTCTGCCATTAGTGATTGGTTTATTCATTGAATATCTAATTGCAGAATGGTCTGTATGTATGAAGGTATCATAACCAGTGATGTAATGTCTGAATTTATTGATAGCATGGACAACAGCTAAAAACTCCTTTTCTGTTACAGTTTAATTTAACTCTGTAGGAGTCAAATTTTTACTCGTGTAGTAAATGGCATAAGGAGTTAAATCCTTTTGTCCTAATACATCTCCCAAAGTTGTATCAGATGCATCAGTCGAAATGTGAAAAGGTAATTTCCAATTTGGTCATCTTAGAATGGGTGCTTCAGAAATCTTTTCTTTCAATGTTTCAAAACATTTTTGGCAATCAGAATTCTAGATGAATTCACAATATTTTGTGAGCAATTTGAAAAGTGAAGAAGCTAAAGTTTTCTATGAATCTTATATAGTAACCAATAAAGCCAAGAAAACTTCTAACATCTCTTTGACAAGTTTGATTTGATAATTTATAAATAACTTCTACTTTAAATGTATCCACTCTAATTCCATTTCCTGAAATATGGTGTCCTAAAACAATTCCCTTAGTAAACATCATAAAACATTTTTCATGGCTTAATGAGAGATTTTCTTCTTTACATCTAATGAGAACTTTTTCCAAACTTTTAAGAGCTTCTTCAAAGGAATTTCCATAGATAGTAAAATCATCCATTTAGACTTCCACACAATCATGAATTAGATCAAAGAAAATGTCTAAAATTGTCCTTTGGAATGTTGGAGGTGTATTACATAACCCAAAAGGAAGTACTTAGTCAGCATAGGTTCCCCATGGATAGGTAAAAGTGGTTTTATCTTGATCTTCTGGAGCTACTTGGATCTATTTATATCCACTAAAACATCCAAGAATGAGAAATATTTCTTTCATGCCAATGTATCTAAAACTTGATCTATAAAAGGAAGTGGAAAATGATCTTTTAAAGTGAATTTATTCAATTCCCTATAGACAATGCATACTCTTCATTTTCCATTCTATTTAGGAGCAATTACCAATGGCGAAATCCACTGGCTATCTGATATTGGATAAATGAAATTCACATTTAACAATTTTTGTAGTTCCTCCTTAACAATTTCCCTTAAATTTGGATTCATTCTTCTCTGAGGTTGTCGGATTGGTTTGGCATTTTCTTCAATGTAGATATGATGTATGCAAGTATTGGGATCAATTCCTTTCATGTTAGTGTATTCCCATGCATAAGCAGAGGAATGTTCTTGTAACATTTTTATTAATTCTTTCTTTTGAAATTCTTCCAAATTATTATTGATATTCAATTTTTTTTCTGGAAAGATTTATATTAAAGAATTGCCAAAATTTTCCATAGAATGTAAAGACAATTGATGAGATGATAAATATTCAATATTACATTGTTCTTGAAAACTTTGATTAGGTTCACAATATGAGGAAGACTCATTATTTTCCATTAAATTCAAAATCTGATCTTCTTCATCTATTTGTGAAGTAACAAAGATTGGTCGTATATCAATATCATCATCTATCCATTCTTCACTTTCTACCTCTATTGTTGTTTTTACAGGAGGATATAATGTGAATTTCTTTGTTGAACTTCCATAAAAAGTAAACATATCACCAAATCTACAACTTATGAAAGCATTAGTTGTAGTTAACCATGGTCTTCCTAAAATCAATGGATGTCCTCCTAAATTATTCTTGGGTGTTAAGATCATAAATTCAACTGGATATTCCCAAGAATCTATGGATACAAATATATCTTCTAACACACCATCAAGTTTGATAAAAGATCTATCTGATAATTGCAATAATGTAGGTGTATATTGAAGATTAGGGGGTTTCAATTGATTCATAGTTTGTTTACTCGTGATGTTTATAACTGCAATCAATCAATGTATTTGGAATTTTGATACCATTGATGTGTGTTTTCACAATGGAACTTCCTAGATAAAGATATTTCTAAATTGTTGTCTTTCTCATCATGATATCAGAAATTTTTCCAACTAACTGAATTCTTTTGACTTCTTTCCCCTTTCTTCTTGGGCTTTTAATACTTAACTCCCTAATTGTCTTTGCAAATATTTGTATTTCTTTGATAGCTTGTCATAAAGGAATTTTTATGCAAACATTCTTCAGTTCATCTATCATATCATAATGATCTAGGTGGATGTTGGTGGCCACCTGCCTATCTCACCTAGACCCCCACAATTGTCTCTTTCAATTTTTCATTTTTCTTAATTGTAGCACAGTTTACTATTTTTAGCATATTTTTGGGTCCTAAACTTCTGGAGCCATTTTCAGGCCCTAATCGACTTTTTTTTGGCAATCTATCACCATCAATTTTTTTATTAAAATCGTTCTTTCCATTGTAGTCCTTGGATAGATCTTTCCAACGGCATATCATGTGCGTCAAACAGAGATAATATGACCAAGTCACGACCCGAGGAAGTTGGTTGTCCAACTAACCCCAACGAAGCCCACAAACTCTTGGTGTTACATCTCCTTGGGTTAGGGTTTTGGTTGTTTATTGTTTGCTCTTATTTTTAAATAATAAAAAGGCCCTTGAGCCTCACTGTAACGCAGTTCAGAGGCATGTAGCCACCACATCTCTTCCCAGAGATAAGCTACCATCGTCGAACTAGTCTCATTTCCATAGTGTTTGTAAGCATATTTCATTATTTGATATTAATCAAAGGAAGTGTTATTTCCGTTGCATCTCTGTATTTATGGTTATCTCTGTATTTTGCTGCGTTCATGTTTAGATCCGGAATAGTGGTATCAGAGCGGTCTGCTCTTTCTCTGTTTTTCTTTGCATGTCCCCAACGAGGTCGGGATATAAGGAGTTAGGTCTTGAACTGGTCGAACCTTTACAAGACCAGCCTCGCTATTCCTGACGGCCTCCCATGGTGGAAGACAAGAAAGACGAGGGGGCAGGAGATCCTATCAAAAGCTTGCTCGAAGAAGCCCTCAAGCGACAAAGGAATGAGATGATGGACAACTTTACCCAAATCATTCAGCGGCTACCCAGGGGAGACATATCTACTTCCAGTAGCTACTCTAGAAAACCACACCCTTTAAGGTACAAGTTAACTTTGACATTCCCATATTTGAGGGTTAGATAGATGTAGACGATGTAGATAAATGGTTAAATCTGCTAGAAGGATATTTTTTCGTTCATGATTTTTCCAGCCAGGAAAATATCACTTTTGCACTTCTCAAAGCAGCCCCCCACGTCAAGGACTAGTGGGAAACCTACTGCAAGCAGAAGGATTAAAGTACGACCTCACTTTTTTTAGCTGCACCCACTTGGAATTTGTTCCGGGACACTATCAAGGAGAAGTACTACCCTGTTGGGAGCTATGAGGACAAATACATAAAGTGGACCACGCTGCGGCAGGGAAGGGACCAAGACATGCTGGATTTTACCAATATTTTTCATACCCTTCGCATAAAGTTGGGTATCAAGGATTCTGAGCGGCATTTGGTACTCAAATATCACAGCTTCCTACACAGGTACATCCAGGATGAGATGGAGTTCCTAGACATCTCCTCGCTCAGCACGACGTATCGATATGTTGTCAAAATTGAGCAAAAGTTTAAACAGAAGAAGCGAGACTTTAGATCCGCAAATCCGAAGCAAGGGAAAGGCTTCCCCAAACCGCAAAACCAAGGACAAAGCCAAGACGGCACAACCCAAGACAACCCATCGAAGCCACAAGAAAAGAACAACAAGACAAAGTCAAAGAAGGACATAGGAAAGTGGTGTGAATTCCAGAAGAGCCCCACTCATAACACAAGTGAGTGTCAGACCAAGCAGTCGCTGGTAACTAAGTTGAAGGCTTCAAAATCAGATGCATGTTTCGACCCTGAGTCAAAACCTGACAAGAGGAATGACAAAGGGAAGCAAATCATTGACGCGGAGCCTAGCGCCACTATTTCCACCGCCAAGATCCAGTAGAATGAGCTTGAAGATCCAGAGGAGGGGAAGCATATTTTCCACTCACAAATGTGGGTGAAGGGTTCGCCACTGTAATTCATTGTTGACAATGGGAGCAAAAAGAACCTCATTTCAGTAGAGGTCGTGAAGTGGTTAGGCCTACCAACTATACCACACTTGCAATCGTACAGTATCAAGTGGCTTCACCAACGACGAGATCTCTGAGTTTGCCAACAGTGCCGCCTTCCCTATAGTATCAAGCCCTTCACAGATGAGGTATTGTGTGATGTTGCACCTCTTGATGTTTGTGATGTATTATTAGGCCAACGATACTTGTGGAAGTGACATGCTATGTATGAGTCAAGGCCTCGCATTGTTATTATTTCTTTGGGTAATTCATTAAACAAGATACCAAAGGTAGCCCCACCTACCACCACCTCTTTGATCTTTGCTAAGAAATGCAGTAAGATCATCTCCCAGACTAGGAAATTTATTTTCTTTCTAGTTCGTTCTCAAAGTAAGGGGAATATTGTAGCCACATCCATGGCCCCCAAGAAGAGTTCCTCCACACAGCAGAAGCAGGTGGATATGGTCATGAAAGAATACAAGAACATCTTCTCCTCACCCACAAGGGTACCATTGCATTGTCAGGTCAAGCATTCGTTCGATCTGACTCCTAGAGAACCTCTACCCAACGGGCTGATATATCATCGCTCCATTGTGGAAAATACCAAGTACAAGCAGCAACATGATAAACATTGGGTGCCATAGAAGTTTAAGATGGACAACAAAGTCTGGTTGCATTTGCAGAAACAACGCCTTACAAGAGCCCATCAGAAGCTCAAACCACTTTGATATGGTCCTTACACCATTACCAAGGCTGTGGGAAACAATGCTTTGGAGCACAACATTCCTCCATTCCTTGGCTTGCAATGAGTGTTCAATGTGGACCGCCCTCGACCATGCTTCTTGTTGTTCCTTAAGAAACCAATTTCCTGGTTGTAGGGAAATTGTGCTTAAGACATTAATAAAGATTATTTACTGTCACTTATTGTTTATTAGATTACCAAATGAAGGACTTGGAAAACTTGGCCTTAGACTCTTAATACATGTATGATCAGAACTTCTTAGAATTCCATTTGCTGCTAAATATAAATGATGAATGAGGAAAGTTTGAAAGGGAAGTTAAAGACAATATGCTGATCTCTCACAGGAACTATTATCTGTAACTTAGAGGAATTATGATCATGAGGAATAAATCATAGACAATATGATGGTCTTTCACAGAAACTACTATCTATAACTTAGAAAGGAAATGAGGACTTTAAGTATAAGAGCGCTCTTTAAGGGATTTTACCTTGCAGCTTCATTACTACACTTAAAAAGAAGAAAACATTGCATGACACATGATAGTGAAACTTACAAATTATATGTAACAACTCCTGGAAACTTCTGGTTGTTTTATTAATCAATGATGTTATCAGAAATACAGTGGCCTGGTTCTCCAAAATTCCAACCCTTTCTTAGTAAATTTTTTCCCCTTTATACATTTCTGGAACAGTTATTGAAACTGTCAAACTACTAAACTGCCTTCTAACTATCTAAATTAAAAACTATTATAGAACTTTTCAGAGGTTTAAAGACACCTCAAGGAACATAACATAATAGAAAACAACTGAATTTTAAAGAAGACAATAATCGCTGACTTGCTCTGTTAATCCGCTGTCGAATGCCTTAATCTGCTTAAATCATACTGCTTTGTGTTAGATTTTATTTAAACCTGGGCTTACGCATATATTGGATGCCTTTTAATCAACGAAAACACCAACAAACCCAACCATTTCCTTTCCTTTAAATTTAATTTTAACGCCAATTTTCCATTTACACAGCAAAACTGATGCAAAACACGTGAAGCGGAACTGAAAAGGAAAGCCTGTTCAGTGTTGCATTGACTTTCCATTATAAATCGCAATCGCAATCGGCGCCTTTAAACGGTGTATCAGATCTAGTCTTAACAATCCTGCGATATGGTGGACCCGATGGTAGTATAGAATATGTGACATAAAGTATCGGGTCTGACCAACATAATCGCAAGCGGCCCTTTATTGACCTTTAAAAATATTGAACTTATATATAAACCCTTTGTATCTACACTTTCAAAAATATAATGTAAGACGTGCTTTTTCCACTTTTAACACTGCTCGCACGACTATCGAGGCATACCCCTCATCACAATCGGTAGTCGGTGTTTTCCATATATACATATATTATGTCATTGATGTGACGGACCCGCCGCAGTCATGAAACATAATACATAAGCTTTCAGGTCCAGCTAACCCATATCGCAATCGGTGATCATTGAATGCACCAACCTCTGTATGCATTGTTTTACGGACCTGGTGGGCTGTTAAATATAACGTAGATATATTTCGGGTCCGCCATCATTTATTGCAATCGGCGGAACCTAGTGTCCATAACTCTGCGGTGCGGCGGACCTGACAGGACTTTACAGCAAAATATAAATGTGTTCCGGGTCCGCACTGCTCATCGCAATCGGGAATCAGTGATTCCTATGGTAATAACCTGCCCGTTGCACTTTTGCGATTGTGATTTACTTGCATTATATATATATATATAGATAATGGGACCACTCCATATAACTTCTTATATTATGATTTGATTTAATCCTTGGCTATATCGGGGCCGATTCTTTTACACCTCTATCTTTTGCGATTTCAGTGTATAATAAACAAAATATTTCATTTCCCTTAGACTCTGCGGATATAAAGAAAATAAGAGAGCTTCATTAAGGTTGAAACCCTGCAATGATTTTAGACCCTCGATAGTGATATAACTGATAAATAAACTTAAAACAAAATATAAGCTACAACACTTCCCACCATTACTGGACACATCAGAGATTGCAAAATAGCTCACCGGGGACCAAGTTCAGCAGAAGTTTCCCCATTTCATGGAGGCACTAAACGCAATGGGGACCATTGCTTCCTAAGGGGGGAGGAATGATCCAGGTGGATGTTGGTGGTCACCCGCCTATCCCATTTGGACCCCCACAACTGTCTCTTTCATTTTTTCAGTTTCCTTAATTGTAGTATAGTTACTATTTTTAGCGTTTTTTCGGGTGCTAAACTTCTGGAGCTGTTTTGAGGCCTTAAACGACGTTTTTTGGCAATTTACCACCAATGATTTTTATTGAAATCGCCTTTTCCGTCATAGTCCTTGGAGAGATCTTTCCAACATGGTATCATGCGTGTCAAATGAAGATAATATGACCAAGTCATGACCCCGGGAAGTTGGTTGTCCAACTAACCCCAACGGGGCCCATAAACTCTTATGTTACATCTCCTCGGGTTAGGGTTTTGGTTGTTTAGGGTTTGATCTTATTTTTCAATAGTAAAAAGGCCATTGAGCCTCATTGTAACGCAGTTCAAAGGCATGTAGCCACCACATTTCTTCTCAGAGATAAGCTACCATCACCGAGCTAGTCACATTTCCATACCATTTGTAAGCATATTTCATTATTTGATATTAATCAAAGGAAGTGCTATTTATGCTGCATCTCTGTATTTATGGTTATATATGAAATTTGTTGCATTCCTATTTAAATGTGGATCACATAATCAGGCAACACAATTTATTTTTCTACCCCTTCATCAATTTTCAATCTTTTAGGAAAAGGTGGTGTTTGGACAAAAACTGAAGGTTGTTCAATAATGAGAGTTGGGTTTATTAGGATATCACAAGAATGTGTAGGGGTGATTTGTTTTTGAGATTTTTCCTCTTGATGAAGAGATTTCTCTTCCTCAGAGAGATTTTCTTTTTTCAGATTCCTGAATAACAAATGATGGTGACTTCCTTTCCAATACTCTACCAGATCTAAGTTGGACATTGTTTAGATCTAATGGAGTTATCATGTAAGTTTGGAAATTTTGTCCTTCCACATTGTAAACAGGTTGTGAATTTTATTATTATTCAGGTTTGGAAGTGGTTGGGCATGAAATTGATTTGGTCTTTGAGGAAATGGTAATGAAAGTTAGGGATTTGGATTATGAGGTTGAGTTGGTTGAACGAGATGAAGAAAATATTGTGGTGGAAAAACAGGGTAAGGTTGTTGATATTGAGGGTATTTACCATAATGATTTTTCCATCCTTGTGCCCAAGGTTGAGGCTAAGATTTTTCAAGGCATAGGTGCAGTCCAATTGCTTTGTGATAGTTGTGCAAATGTTTGAGTGTTAAAACCTTGAGTCATATTTGGTTGTGAATTTGTCCATGGTCTCTTAAAACAGAAGGGTTCTACTTGATTTGGTATTACTTCCTCTTGATAGACATCTTTAATTTTTAGCATTGAAGGACATTCCTTTGTATCATGATTTTCTGCACATATAACACAGGTTTCTACACTTTTTAAGTCAAGAGGCCATTCTCTCAAAGCACGCTTCTTTCTACATTTTGGAAAAAAGATAGATAATGCAACATTTTCATATTTTTTCTTGTTTTTTTACTTTAAGGGTATCTATTTGTTCACTAAGACTCCCCATAATATATGTTTTAAAATTTTCAAACAAATTACCTAATGCAACCCTACTTACTGTCACAATTGCAGATTTATTAATCCTAGATATGACATGGTCTCTTGGATTTTTCCCAGTTCTTGCTTTACCTCTTGAAATGTGTATGCATAACTCACAAATATCTCCAAATGTTAACTGAGAAATATCTCCCTTACCCATCAAATTGAGAATATCAATCCACTCATGTCTGATGGATTTTAATAAGAGATAATTCAAAGTTTCTTCATCTAGATTATGCATTTTAGCCCTTTTAACATTATAAGCAAATCTTTCAATGAAATCTTCAAGATTTTCATCAACTTTTTGCATCATTTTAAAGAATTCATCTTTAATATTATGCGGCATACTGTATTCCTTATATTTCTCTAAGAATATAGTTTTCATTTGTTCCCATGTTCTTATAAAATGTGATTCTAATCCCATTAACCATTTTAATGTTGCATCCTTAAGAGTTGCTGGAAACAATTTAAACATTTGAGTGTCAAGCAAGTAGTCATAATATCTACACAAGACTTCAAATTCAAAGAGAAATTTTTCAGGAACTTCACTCCTCAATCCATGAAAATTTGGAAGGATGGAGGGTGAGATATTTTTCATTGTGGCTGTGGTATCCTCATCAAGGATGGGAAATCCAAAAGGTTCTACATCTCCTCTACCACCTCCTCTTCCTCTTCCTCCACCTCTTCCACCTCCCCTATTTCCTCCTCTTCCTCCTTCAATCCTAGGTTGTTCAATGTCCACATTATGTACCTCTCCTTCCCCTTCTCCAGCCATTGTAGATACTTCAAAACTAATGTAAGGTTCCAAAATTGGATTTTCTAGATCTTGTTCTAGTTCTTCTATCAATGCTAGGTTAAAATAAGCTTCTTCCTCCTCTTCTTCACTAGGTATTTCTAGTTCTTGTCCTAGAAGTTTCTCTCGAGTTGAAGATAGAAAAATCACTCCTTATGTTGGGGATGTATGATCTTCTTCTTCTATTATAGCTTCAGTTGATGAAGTTGGTGAATCTCTAGGTTGGATTTCAGATCTAAGTACCTCCGGAAGTTTGTGTTTTCCTGCAGTAGATGGAATATGAATTTGGGTGGATGGTGTGGCACTATGAGGTTGTGGTGGCATGAGTGATGATGTTGGAATCAAACTTCTACCTCTACCTACAAATATACCTCTAAAATCTCTCTATCTATGCATATCATTTTTGTTTTTTTTTAATTAAAAAGGAAAAGAAAAAGACTCATATATACACTTCCCTGGCAACGGCGCCAAAATTTTTGGTAACTTAATTGACCTTAAATTACTTACATGAATTATCAACCAGGGCTAGTAAATTGATGAAGTGTATGTGCACTGTATGTGTTAAAAGTATCTTATTACTCACACAAATTCTAAATTAAATTGAGTTATTGAGATACACATGTCTTTTATGAGTAAATTAGTTATTCCTAGAAAATAATATTAATGATACAATGATGATCACACTCTCTTGCTTTCAAACAAAACTACTTTTGCTTATAAAATTCCACACTTTGCTTTGAAATAAAAATCTCACACTTCTGCATAAATATAAATCAATCCCACACTTTGCATAAATGAAAATTATATACACACTCATTTGCAGAAATGAAAATTACTCTTAATCTCATACTTAAAGAAAATCACACATCTGCATAACACACTTGTATGAAAACAAAATGAAACAAACTCTTGCTTAAACACACTCACACCTACTTAAATTAAAGATCACACATGCTTGAAATTTAACATTCAATTCTGTGAATAAATCCACTATCTATAAGAAAGATAAAGTTTTGTCTATTTGATTGAAATGTAAAACTATGTCACTACTGCTATGCTCTATCCATGTGCATCCAAAATCTCTGAACAATAGAAATGATTAGTAGAATGGTCTCAACTCAAATCTGAAAGAAATCGAAAACACAAATACTCAATCTAATAAACATAAATCTATGGAAAATATAAAGCTAATTTCTAACTGCTAAAACAAAATAGAAATTCTTATTGTCTCGAGGGGGCCCTCCATGAGAAGCCGGAAATCATTACACTATCGATCAAGCACTTAACCACGCATTAATGCTTACTGAGAAAATGAAATGATTCTTTAAAAACAGAGTATCAATAACAAAGTTTCAGTCTTGTTGTCATGTCCTTACTATCATTATTTTCATTTCTACTGAGAGGCATATTTATAGAGCTCATGGAAATTAATTGTTCAGAGCTATACGCCTAATCCCTATCAAAAGAAACTAAATTTAACTTTAAAATATAACATCACATAATTCACTCATGATTTTCTATCATTGAAACAAATCATGAGGCACAAATCTCATTCTCGCTCGCCTGTTGCCAACTACGGAGGTTGACTTCGCCTTTGGCTGCATTACTAGGACCTATTTCCATCGATCTATCTCATGAGAGTAGGAGGAAATCGTTGAGTGCACCAATCTCTACCTGCCCATATATTTTACTTCCTAGCTAGCACCTTGGAACCAGTCAAACCACAAAATTGGCTACAGAATTGTGTATTAGTTGCTCAATCATTGTAATTCGGTAGCTAAAGTAAACGTTAAACTAAATAATACAGAACATGGTAATTTTATCAAATAAAAGACAATTGTATACCTGCCAGTTCATAATTCTTGTAACTTGATGCCCAATGTGTTATTATGAAGATAAAAAACAAATAGATTGGGTGATAAAGGGTGCCAAAAAGAAGCAATTATGAGTTTCAACAACCTGCTTCACAATTCTCTTTGCTTGAGTATCGGTCTCCACACTTGCATGAAGTCTACTCCAAATCTCGTCACTCATATGAACTCGACTCCTACTTCGTTCATCACAGTTCCCTTCCTCCTTAATCACAACCAATTGTTCCTTCCTGTGGAAGGAATCTTCAACAACATCGATTCTACCCGACCTATACTCAATAGTCATGTCAAATTCTGCCAAGAAGTCTTACCAACGAGCCTGCTTCGCTGAAAACTTCGGTTGGGATGCAAAGTAACTTTTTGCAACGTTGTCACTCTTGACAACAAATGACTTCCCAATCAAATAGTGTCGCCATGCCTACAAAAAATGGATGATTACAATCATCTCCTTTTCATGGACTAGATACTGTCACTGTCTATCTTGCAACTTCTGACACTCATATGCCATCAGATGTCCATCCTGCTTGAGAAATCCCCCAATCACAAAATCATAAGCATTTGTGTGCACCTAAAATGGCCTCTCAAAGTCAAGAGGCTTCAGTATCGATATTGTAACCACCCTCTTCTTCAACTCTTCAAATGCTTCATGACATATCTCTGTCTAATTCCATCGCTTGTCCTATTTCAATAAGTCTTTCAGCGGCGTAGCCACCTTGGAATAACCCTCTACAAACTTTTGTTGGTAGTTAATTATCCCGAAGAAGACTCTCACCTCATGGACATTCTTCAGTTCAACCCAATGCTCTATAGTATGAACCCTGCTCAGATCCATCTGTATTTAACCTTGACTGACCAAATGTCCAAGGAACGGAATCTCGATTTGAGTGAACATTCACTTTGACTTCTTCAAGAATAATCGATTTTTCCTCAATGCCTCAAATACCAATGCAAAGTGCCCATTATGATCCTCCATGATGTCCCTGAAAACTATGATATCATCCAAGTATACTACTATGAAGGAATCCAAGTATGGACGCAAGACATCGTTCATCATAGTGCAAAATGTGGCAGGAGCATTGCACAAAACAAACAACATGACAAGGAACTCAAGACTTCCATACCTCATCACTATTGTTGTTTTCTTCTCATCGCCCTCTATTATATGCACCTGATAATATCCATGCCTCAAATCAAGCTCTGAAAACACTCGTTCCTTCGCAATATTATCGAAACAATCTATTACAAGCGGTAGTGAATACCTGTTCTTTATCATTTGCTTATTTAATGCACGATAATCACAACGCATGCACAACTCACTTGTGTATTTCTTCTTCTAGAACAATACTGGAGTAGCATATGGGGACCTTGAAGGTCATATGAAGTCTGCATTAGCCAACTCCTTCAATTGGTGCTTCAACTCCTTCAACTCTAGCCTTGACAACCGATAAGGAGCTTTTTATGGTGGTTGCTTCCCCGACTCTAGCTCAATGTGATGGTGTATTTCACGTCTTGGTGGTAGTACTTTTGGAAACTCATCGGGCATCATATCTACATACTTGTCCAATACATCAGAAATCTTGGTTGGAATAGGAGTCCTCGCTCTATCATCATCCTCAGTCTCTCTATTAATGGTCGCATATGTCTCAACATCTGACCGTCATACTGCCTTACTCATACCTAGTGCAAAAACATGTTGCACCTTCACCTTACTTTATTGTTGGTGAGTAGGAAAATTCCAAGTCTGTGTGTCTCCAACCAACAAAATCTCGTTGCAAAAAGACACAAGAATGGATTTGTTTCCCTTCAAAAATTCCTGCCCCAATATCATGTCAAAGTCGTTCATCTCCATCACCATGAAGTCTAAACAACCCTACCAATCTGCAATTCAAACTGGCACATCACTTTCCAATCCTGACACTCTAGCCCTTGAGTTCACTTCCTTGACCTCTACCTTCTTGGGGGTTAGATGTAGCCTAACTTCCTTTAGTAGTCATGCCATCATAAAATTATGTGTGGCCCCTGTGTCCACCAAGGCTTAAATGACCCTATCATGAATCTCCAAGTCTGGAAACCCTAAAATATGCAACTGACACTTATTTTCCTCAAGAACCCCAATTTGCATACATGCCTTATCGCTTCCGCATTCCATTCCACTAGCTCTCATACCATTCTATCATACCCCCAAGTCAGTCGCACTTCCAAGGGCGACGCACGACACTGGAAAGGTTCATGACAAACCAACAACTACTACTTCCAGTGTACGCCTTACACAATTTTTATCTTAAGTTCAACTTCTTTGTTAATTAAGTTATGTGCAAAATCCATAACAATTCAAGTGCAATAAAAGCTAGCAAGAGACCAAATCGTACAACAATGTTCAATAATTAAACTTTAGTTAATTTTGTGATATTTTACAATGATTTTACAAGTATGAGGGGTTGCCCCAAATGAGAGCAACACTCTACCCAAAGTGTAAGTCGTTCAATCATAAAGTAGAAAAATACCAATTTGAAACTTGACTTGCCTACCTAGGCAGGCACATGGCCTTGTTGCACTGTGGCCCAACTATTCTGCATGTCTCCTGCCCAAAATACCTACCTGTGACTTCCTAAACACATCCCAACTATTGTCCGCACTGTCCTTGTGATATGCGAACTTGTTTCTATGGTTGGATGTTCTACCCTTGGAGAGAGTTGCCTTCCCCTTATTTATATGTTCTCAACTCTCCTCCAATAAACTATCGTGTCTTTTAGGTGGGTTGACCCATAGCTGACCTGCCTGCCCATTTTGACATGCCCCTTCGTTTAATGCTACCCATGAGCTGACTTGCATGCACTCGTGGTGTGGGCACCCTTACCCAGGTGTGCACCCTCGTTCACCGCACTCCTACCCGCCGATATGTGTGTCGCTCATTTATTGTCCACTATGCATTTTGCTACGTGCTACATGACTTGCTTCCACCGCACGTCTTTAACCAAACCGCTACATGTACATTAGCCTACGAGTCAGGCGGGCGCCCGTCATGATGGCACGCCCGCTCCAATGCTCGCTACACCCGATGCTCATCACAATACGAGTGTTCATCCATGTGACTCGCCCTCATGTGTCATGGGTGCCCGACTCACTCCGGGGCGGTAATGCCAACTTGGGGTTTTGACAGATATTATGACACAAATACACTATGTTTGAAGTTCTTAATAATATGCTTTTTGATAATATAGTTATTGGTGGCTTGTTATTAATTCATTTTATTCTATATTTTTATTTACAAATTTTTAAACAATATATACTATTTTTTTTTAATAAATTTATTTATACTTATATTGATAAGTATATTTATTTTGGAATATAACTTCCATAATTTTTTTATATTTATATTGGTACATATTTTTAATTTTTTTAATTTAATTATTATTATTATTATTATTATTTATTTTTTTTATATAAATTTATTTAGCGCCCATAATTTTAATTTAATTATCAATCATTATTAGGGAGATATTAGGATTTAACTTCCATGGAATATTTTAAAATATTTTAAATATTATACACAGATCGAAGATTGAGAATTATTTCGAAAGTAGCAATGCATTTTTTGTTATTTTCATTAAATTGATTAATTTAAAAAAAGAAGTGAAATGAGTTATTATTTTTTGGGCTTGTTTTATTGATAAGCCATATTATTAACCCATAGTATTGTAACAAAGTCTATTTATAGGTTAAGAATATCCATGGCAAAGTGGGGGTAAATCTCCATGAATAAGAATTGTTTTCCATCTTTTTTCAAATATATATATATATATATGTTTAACTTATATATTGATTATTATTTTTATACTAATAATAACAATAATAATAAAGTTATAATTTAGTTAGTTTCATGATATTTTTTTTTTTTTTTTTTTATTTTGTTAATTTTTAACAGCTTTTATGATTATTATGGATTGATGTCTATGGTCATTTACTAGTCATTTAATATATGGTTGCACAAGCTACAACTATTTTAAAATTAATTACTTATTGGTTGATAATAAGGTGAAATGGCTTTATTATTTTGGTGTATACAAATTTATTTTCTTTTTTTTCAATAACAATAAGTAGACAAATTTATTATTGACTGAAGCTAATGGAATTAAAGCTATTACAATGTAGTTGTTGCCTAAGTTATTTTAACACCATAAATGAATTAAAGATTTCGCAATGTAGTTGTTGCCTAAGTTATTTTAACACCATAAATGCACTCAAAACATCCTCTATGGAATCAACAATCCTCCCATATCAGCCTGCATTAATAAAATTATAATTTAAGTTTAATTAAGTTGCTTTCTAAATACTCCATTAAGAGCTTAGTGTCATGGATCATGACTTGCAACAATAAACTTTTAATTTTATACATGGGGCTTCACCTTGTTAACCAATATGTTATCAAGTTCATTTATAAAGAGGTTTTATTTAATTGTAAGAAAATAGAATGAATATATTATAGGTATTGAGGAAGGTGGGGATGTTAGGTAGGGGGATATATAGATATTGGGGGTATAAAAAGGGTTTTTTAGTAAAACTAAGGTATATCTAGTAAAAATAAAGATATTTTTAATTGGAAAGATGTATTGGGAGGGGTGTTCAACAAAATGATTTTGGGTGATAATTATCAATATCTAGTGAAATTAGAGACGTTCTTTAATATCACATGAACTCATGTGCTATGACATAAGTTCATTAAGTAGAGACTCTATAATTTGATTAAGGATATAATCAAATAAATATGGATATGTGTACCTAAACTAAAAGTGGATGGATATGTTTATCTAAACTAAAAGTGAAATATCACATGAACTCATGCGTTATGACATAAGTTCATTAAGTGGAGACTCTATAATTTAATTAAGGATATAATCAAATTAAGATTGATTTGTGTACCTAAACTAAAAGTGGATGGATATGTTTATTTAACTAAAAGTGAACCATATGTCTTGTCAAGAGTCAAGTTGCATCCCCAGGCACAACCTTTGTTACTCCATCTACCTTCATTTTTCACAGGATCCCTAACTATTTAGTGCCTTGCTTTAACTATTATATTTTGAATCACTACAAGATTCACTCTCAAAGTCTAAGCACTATGTAATATAAAATTGCAATTACTTTCAAAACTCGGTCTCTTCGTCTACCTTCATTTTTCATGGCATCATTAACTATTCACTGCCTTGCCTTATCTATTCTATATTGAATCACTCCAAGATTCACTCTCTAAGTCTAAGAATTATCTGATATAGAACTATAATTACTTGCAATTACTTTCAAGACTAAGTCTCTTCATTAAAAATTCTTATGTTCTTACCTCAATAGCTGAGTGGGATATCTAAAGGTAACATCATATGTCCTTGCGTTTTTATAAATGTTATTGTTAATACCAAAACATGTATATTTTTAATTTCATTTGTGTTTTTCATAAATAAATGCTACTCTCATAGTGAAACAATCTATTTTTAATTTCGTTTGTCTAGTAAGAAATATATTTACTAGCGATCTCTTAAGATTTAACATCTTGTCTTATTTATTCTATCTTAAGTGGGTCTTATGATCCACTCTCTAGGTTAAAGCACTACTTCACTGGCAAGACTCTATCTCTACAACAAACTAGCTTATGTTTTTATTCTCCCTCAACAATTTCAATAGTTTGGTTAGATATATTAAGGAAAAATAAATGTTACTATAGTAACGAAAAATTGTATTTTAAATTTTATTGATGTTTTTTTGTAAATTTTATAAACATATGTTTTTTTTTGTAAGCTTGGTAGTTAACTTCCTTTTTCTATTAATTATCTATAGGCAAGTAACAAAAATATGTCTGGTGACCTCAATCTGCCCTAGGGAAACCAGGCATGTTGACCATTGATAAGCATCATAAGTCGTCCAAAATTTAAACAATTTAATCATAATCATCCATGTTAAGTTCACTACTATATCTACTATATGCTTAATCCTTTGACTTGTAAAGTAAATGCTATTCGTCATAAAAACAAAATTTACTTTCTACTACTCAGCATCAATCATCAGATGACTCAATAGGAGTCGACACCTTGGCACTCGACCTGGGTACTTTGTTCTGCAGCAAAGTTTGGATTTTTTTTTCAATTCATCCAAAACGGAGGTTCTTATGATATTGTTGTACCCGCACCGCCTGTATCTCCTTTTTGATGTCCTTTAGACTTGGCTCCTCCTCACAAGCTTGCACTAGTTCTTCTTTGTCCCTGTTTGTTATCATTGCCCTGGCCAGTAAGTTCTTCATGACCCAGTACTACTGGATGGTTTGTATGAACAGTGTTTGATGGCCTTGTGTATGCCCCGGATAAATGAGCAGTGGCTCCCTGTCCTCCATTGGAAACTCCTCCTTTACTGCATTGGCGTTTAGCTCCGCCTCCCAATTTTCTATTACAGTTTTTACCTGTTCTAGAGTTCCTACATGGTATGAATGAAGTAAGTTTTGCATGCTTTCCTCGCCTGTTTTACTTCCTCTTTTTCTCTAGGTTTTGCTCGCCGAAGCCACCAGAGCCTTCATTTTCTTTTCTACCTGTTTTCTAGCCCGCCGACCTCATTTTCTTCCCTGCCTCGCCTGCCTTCACCATATTTCCCTTCTTGAATTCTTTCATCCCCCACCCCTCGCTCTTTCTTACCTGCTCCTGTTGTCGAAGCATTGGAGTCAGAATAGTGGAGGAGTTAATTAAACCTGTAATGTTAACATAAGTGAAAACATTATAATCAATCCAAATTTCATTCACAGTCTGCAGCCCTTCTCTGTAATTCATATTTACAGAGTAACAACCTCAAATTTTCTTTCGACAACCCGGTTGCACCCCCTTCCCATCCTATCTTTTCTTAGTCCTTGCTATGTGAAACAGAAAGGGATTAGCTTCCCTCCTACGCTCAATTCCCCCCTTGAGGTCAGAGAACTAGGTTCCAAGTTGTGGTCAAACTCCACTCCAAGATGCTAGCAAACCAGGTCTGGGGTGTCCAAAGTAAGAATTTCAGAGTTTTGAATCTGTTTCAGTAGCTAATGCAAACCCTCTAGAATTGAGATGCCTCGACACCTCCCTCTTTCCTTTAAGAGGTTTGGCCCTCCCCTGCAATCCATTTTTACCCATGATAAATAAAATAGAGTTTAGTTTCCTACCTAGAGTTCCCCCTCCGGCCAGACTTTCGGCCCTCTACCCACTCATACCCCCATTTCCTCCAGGGAATGTGTGCCTTGCCGGCCCTGCTAGTTGCACTGGGGTTCTAGTCCCTCTTCTCAATCCCAGACTTCTGATTTTCACTATGGAAATTTCCAATTTCACTCCCCGGGATCTAAGAGTCCCTCCTAACCCTCCATAGATCCCCTCTTCCCCCCCATCCTTCTATAAAATGTAGCCAATACATAACCAAACATTAATAACAAAAAACTTAGCCAGGATTCTCAGATTCTTTCATTTCTTTCAGAAATTAAGAAACGAGACATCAACAACATAAAAATGGACCAACATTTTCCATAAACTTTCGACATCACCCTAATTCGATGCCAAACTCGTCTCCAATTTTACAACATTGATTCCAAATCTAGACTTAGGTAGGCTCGGGATACATACCAGTCTCCTTCTAAGGCGATGAAGACAAAATCCAAGTGCCGACAACAACCCCTTCTACAGACCTGGTTCTCCTCTCGGCTCCCAACCTCGTCACCTGACTCTCATTCCCTTCTCCCACCTTGCATGCATACACTAATCTCCCTCGCCACCTTTCTGTCTTGAAATTTCCCCCACCTACTCATTTGTTTTCCATATGGCTTCCTCCACTTGCCTCATTCTCCCGAGATCTTCTTTCACGTTCGTGTGGGGTCCTTGGATGGGCCACCCATGTAATCTAATCTTTCCTCCTTCAACCATATGTATGATCCCTATCTGTATCTGATCTCCCTTCACACCCCAATCGGGGGTCTTGTCTTCCTTCCCTGTCTTTTCCTAGGATCTCCTTCAGAATGCTCATTCCTTCTAACTGATTTATCTTGTTCCCAGGGATGTCCAGGTTTTTTCCCGGATTGCCACATCCCCACTTTGCTAGGAAATCAGCTACCACATTCCCTGAACAGCGGACATGTGTCGAAATAAGGTATGCTATCCCTTTTACGAGGATTCCTATTTCCAGGACTAATCTATTCGTTCTCCATCTCTTGCTTATTTTTTTCCATTAGGTTCCCTGTTGTAGTTTAATGTGGAGTCCCCTTCCACCACCAGCTTCTGGAATATTTATCTTCTAGTGATTTCCAATCCCTGTTTGAGTGTGTTGAACTCTACCTCATTGTTGCTTGCAATTCCACAGTCCATTGTAAAAAGTTGGATTGTTTTGCCCTGGTGGTCTCTGAATACTCCTTCGAATCCTTCTTCTCCCAGATTTCCTTTGGCGGCTCTGTCAAAGTTTATCTTTATGAAGTCCTCAGGAGGGTAAGCAAAGTATGATAGGGATTACAGGGGGGTAGGTTTCAAGTTCCAAGTGATGGGCATTAGCATTTGTGGGTGCAGATTGAGCATTGCCATTATTCTGCTCTTCTAGGGCATTACTTCCTAGTCTTATGGGTACCATTTCTCTGCTAGAATAGTTTCACAGATATTATGTTTTATAACCTTCCACACTTTCGTTGTCATCTTTTTTTCATTTTTGAAAACCATTTGATTTCTTTCTTTCCACACCACCCACAACAGGAATCCTAAGGAGATTTTCCAGGCTCGGTTGAGGATGGGACTCTCATATATTTTCTTCCTCCAATTTTCCATTGTTGTTTTGTGCTTGAGAAATCTCTATCTGAATGCCCAAAGAGGATTTCATGATTCTGCCATAGGATGTTGCTATAGGTGCAAGAGTTCAGTAGATGTTCCATCATTTCCATTTGTCCTTCACATATGCAACTCATAGAAGGTCCCTGTATCCCTCTTTTCTAAAGTTGGTCCCATGTGAGAGCTCGGCCATGGAGGACCACCCAGAGGAAAAAAGCTACTTTCAGCCATAGTTGATCCTTCCATATTCGTTCCCATATGGGGATCGCTTGTTGTTGTTGGTGTTCCGCTTTCAGGTAGTAACCTTCTTGTATTGTAAACATTCCTTTGATTTTGTATTCCCACCTGATGATGTTTGTTCCTATTGTTATTGTTACTCTTCTGGACTCAACCACTTTGTCATAGGTTTTCCATTGTGGAGAATCTGGTGCTTCCATCTAGTGTTCTCTCCTTTTCCACTTTCTCCATATTGATCCTACTTTTGCTTCCCAGAATTTGTTCACCATCTATTTTGCTGATCGGTTTGTGTTCAGGAATATTTCCGCCAGGTCCTCTCTAATGAAGATTTTTTCTCTCTGTTGCTAGGCATCTTGGCAGATCCTGGCCTTATCTCCTTCCATGATCTCCCAGAAGTTTTGGTTTCTTATAAAATTCTCTATTTTATGCTACTAGGTTCCATATAGCCGATCCCTTTGTATTTACGTTCTCAGTCTTCCTTTTGTCGTCCTTGGCATTCCATATTTTCTTCGCCAGATTTCTTTCCATAAGTCATTTCCCCCCTGTATCCATCTCCACCAAAGCTTGGCCCCCATTACCTGGTTCAGAGTGTAAGGGTCTCGAAGGCCCAGACCCCCTGCTTTTCTGGGCTTCGTTAGCTAGTTCCAAGAAAGGAGAGCCCATTTCTTTGTTGTTTGAGGCCCTTTCCATAGGAATTTCTTAAAGATATTTTTCATGTCATTGCATATAGTTTTGGGCACTGCTAGACTTGAAAGTTGGTAGATAGGAATGGATTGTAGCACCGCCTTTAGAAGGGTGACTCTGCTAGCCATGTTAAGGGCTCGAAAGGTCCAGTTTTGAAGGCGACCTTGAATCTTGTCCAAGAGAGCCTTCCAATTTTCCACTCTGAGCAGATTAAGGCTTAAAGGAATCCCCAGGTATTTCGAGGGTAGGTTTCCTATTTAAAAGCCCATTATTCTTGCCAAGAAGGCTTGGGATTGAGCAGTTGTGTTGAAGAAAAAGATATCAGACTTATCTTTATTGATCTGAGTTCCTGAGGCATTCATGAAATCTTGAAGGATGGCCAAGAGAGCCCTTGCTTCCCTAAGGGTAGCTTGACAGAACATCATAATGTCATCAACAAAATGTTGGTCAGTTAAAGGAAGATTGTTTCCCCACATACACAGGCTTTTGAATCGTCCTTCTTGAACTTTAGCTTTGACATATCTACCTAGACCTTCAGCTGCTAGGATGAACAGGAAGGGGGAGATCGATTCACCTTGTCTTAGCCCCCTTGTTGCGTTGAAATCCTTAGAAGGTGCTCCATTCAAGAGTATGGAGAACACAGGGGTCAATATGAAAGGGGAGATCTAGTTTATCCATCAGGGATTGAAGCCAAAGGCTTTCAGAATACTCTTAAGATAGGTCCAACTTAAACAGTCATAGGCTTTCGATAGGTCTAAATTGATCATGATTCCTTTGGACTTAAGAATCTTAAGGGAATGGATAACCTCTTGAGAAGTGACTATACCATCTAAGATTTGGTGGCGTTTGACAAAACTAGTTTGTTCTTAGGAGATTAAGGTCAGGAGGATCTATTTGAGCTGATTTACGATTATAGTTGAGAGGATTTTATATATTACATTGCACAGTGCTATACGTCTAAACCCCTGGGGCTCTTTAAAGTGATCAGATTTAGGAATAAGGGCTATGAAATTTGAGTTTAGGGCAGGATGTACCTTTTTTGTTCTTTTGGATTCTTCTAATACTTCCAAGATGTCTTTTCCTAGAATGGGCCAGGTTTCTTGGAAAAATTATGTCGTAAATCCATCTGGTCCTGACGCTTTGTTTTTTGCTAGGCCTTTGACCACCTCCTCCACTTCTTCCAAGGTGATAACTCTCATAAGGGCTAAGTTTAGGTCCTTGCTTACCAACTGAGGGATATGTCTGGTTATCCTATTTATGGCTTCTGACCTGTCAAGATTAGGTTCTAACATGATATTTTGGAAGTGGTTCACCAACAAATCTTCCATTTCTTCATTTTGAACCAACCGGTTTTCTCCCGAATCTATCAATGAGAATATTCGATTGTATTGTCTATGTTGTATCATAACTTTGTGGAAGAATCGGGTGTTTCTTTCTCCCTCCCAGAGCCATTGAACTCTCGATTTTTGTTTCCACAAGATCTCTTCTTGCTTTCTTCTTTCCTCGATCCTGGTCAGTAGTTTTCCTTCTTCCTCCACTAGGGATCCCGAGTGGCCGTTTGTTATCATCTGTTGTTGGACTTGTTGCATCCTAGCCTGAAGCAGTTCCTGATCTTGTTAGATGTTTCCAAATTCCTCTTTGTTCCATTTCTTTATCTTTCCCTTGAGCTCTTTCAGGCATAGATGGAATGTATGCATTTTATTCCTCCCCTGTTCTGTGCTCGATATCCACCATTCCTTAATTTTATCTATGAAGGTAGGGTCTCGTAGCCAGAAGGCTTCGAACCGGAATGGCCTCTTGTTTTGTCCTTATTTCATGTCTACTTACAGCCTAATTGGCCAGTGGTCTGATCCCATGCATGGCAGGATTGACGCTTCATAGTATACATCCCTACTTATCAGATCTTCCATTGTCAAGAATTGGTCCAACCTGGATGCTATTTGGTGGGTTCCTCCTCTGCAGTTGTTGCAAGTATGGGTGTTGTTGATGGTCGAAATATCTACTTGTTAAAACTCCTCTTGCATATCCCTAAACTGCTCCATTTTTGGTTCTTCTCTTCTTATCCCGCCTTTTTTTCCTGCCAGTGAAGTTATTAGGTTGAAGTCCCCTCCTGTTAACCATATTTTTTCTGTATGCATTTGACTTAGTTTCCTAATGCTCTGGAGAAAGCTTTCTTTCCCTTCAGGAGCATGAGGCCCATATACTGCCGAGATGATAATCCATTCTTTGGTCCCTATGTTGCGAAATCTTCCAATCAAAATTCTTGGCATTCCTATCTAGTAATCTACCATTACCTCTGTAGGATTCCACAATATTGCAATTTGATCTGTACTTACTTTTGCATCTAATGCTACTGCTTCGTATCTTGGTTTCATTTTCCTAAGTATTTCCTCTATCTTCTCTCCTGCTACCTTTGTTTCCTAAAGGATTACTATTTGAGGCTTCTCCCTTTTCAATCAATCTTGTAGGTACCTTTGTTTACCTCGGCTATTAAGGCCCCTTACATTCCATGAGATCACTATCATTGGGTAACTTTATTGAGTTGTTGGAATACCGCTGAAAGCGGTACTACCCTTCCCGTGTTTACCAACATCTCTCCCATTATTTGGATTGACTCTTGTAGATTTATCCTCCCCCTTTTCTTCCCTCCTTTACTTCGACTGTGTTGTTCCTGAGATGTTTCTTGTTGCATGTCGAGCTGCTCCACTATGTCTCCTTGTCTCTAGCCTTGGTTAGCCATATATTGTTGGAAGGTTTCTTTGTACAATTTCTTTTGATCCTCTGGAATGAATCTTTCATCAAGGTGCCTCCACTCATTCAAGAGTCTTTTCAGTACTACTTCCTCCGTGCTCAACTTGTCCCTGGCTGCATCAACTTCCATTGCGGTAAGATCTATTGGGTCTTGTTCTTCTTTTTCTATCATATCTATTTGGGCTTTTCTCTTTGGGGTGGTCGTTGATTTAGCAGGATTGTTCTCCTTTTCTCTATCCTGATTCTCCATTGTTTCTGGCTCATATGAGGTTTCTCCTTCCTCTTGCAGCACCTCGTATCTATTCTTATTTTCCCTTTGCTTTTGACTATGATTTCCTGGGTTCTGCTGCACTCTTGTGGTCTTCTTCTTATGCATGACCTCTTTGAACCCCTCGTTTGCCTCTTTGGGGGATTTGTCTGCTCCTCCTTTGGATCTGACGGGCCCTCCTGTTTCATCGGGCATGCTTTGTACATGTGGTCATATTCATGACACCGGCAGCAGTGAAACGGAATATGCTCATAATCCAGGGTTTGATGCCATATTTCTTCTTGGTATTCTAGTTCTACCGATGCAGGGATGGGCTCCAAGATATTCATATAAACACAGATTCGAGCATAGGAGGTATATCGTTCCTGGCGTGTCGATTGTGCTATTTTAACAAATCTGCCTATTGAATTACCAATGCCTTCTAGTATTTCCGGATCCCAGAAATCCATTAGGAGGCCGAAGAGCCGGACCCAAACAGGGCTGCCAGAAATTGCTCCTTATCTGGGTTATAACATTCCTCCTAGTATCTCATGAACAACCCTGCATTATGGTAAAAATATGGACCATTTTCAAAGACCCTTTCCGTATCCTACAGGTTTGAAAATATTACCGTGAAAATTCCTCTAGCTCCCAATTTGAGTTCTGTATGGCCTTGCTGTCATTTCTTTTGGATCCACTTTATCAAGTCTTTCTGTGTCAACCAAACTCCGATGAATTTGCATATCATCGCATGATCCTTCATATAGCTATGGTATTTCTCCAATTTTCTCAGTGGGATTACAAATTGGGGTTTCTTCATTGCACATGGCAAACACTACCCTTTACTTCTTGCCTAACATTGGGCTCCGAGAACACGACCATTATTAGGATCGGTGGCTTCAGAGGGACTGGGATGATTTCGAGTTTTCTTGCTTGATTCGTTCGCTGTTACATTTCGGTAGGAGGGGCTCTCCCCCCCCCCCCCCCCCCCCCACCTCTGGGGCTTGCATCACCTCTGTCAATTTACAAGTCATTCGTCTCCAGGTTGAGCCCTTAGGGTTGTAAGAATTCTGCAGGCTATAAAACCCTAGAGTTGTAAGAATTTTGCAGGTCGTCAAACCCTAGGTTGATTGCATCGTATGCAGAGTGGTTTTCTTCATAAACATATGTTAATATCATAATCAAACAATATATTTTAAATTTTATTTATATATTAAAAAATATATTTACCAAAAATATTTACTACCTCACCTTATGTATTATAATCTGAAGTGGCTCTTACATATACTCTCTAATTGGAAGCATTCCTTGATATAGAATCAAAATTGCTTATAAGACAGTTTTACATCCAATAGACTTAAATTCTTACTCCAACAATTTCAATAACTTCCTTGAATATCTCAAAGTAAAATCATATATCCTTACTTTTTATAAATATCAAAAATAAAAGTTACCATAAAAATTAAATAAAGTATTTTAAAAATTAAATAAAGTAATTTTTAATTTTATTTGTGTTTTTATAACATTATAAAATATCTTAAATTAATATCAAATCTCTTTGTGTTTATAAATATTAGAAATAAGTTAAAAAGACCGAGTAGTGTATCACTGGTCATATAGCCACCGCTTACCAACCACTTCGTCAATAACAATCCATGGATTCTGGATTTTATAAAGGGAAGGTTACTGCACATCATCTATCATGTTTGACCCTTTTTAATAATGTCGTGCTACTTCTGCCATTCCTCTTCTCCTTCGGTTATGCTATGCCACACGCATCACAACCCTTTTTGATAGCGTGCTACTTCTGGCGTGCTACGAAAATTACATGACCCTTTGTTTACGTATTTGATATTTTTATTTTTATTTCTTTAATGGTAAATGATATATTTTTGTGTTTTTTTATGGTCCGAAAAAATTATCATAATTCAATGGTCAAGTTAGTAGTGAAGATAATTATTTCGGGCTGTTAACTACGAATGCAGGTTGACTAACCACACTAATGTGAATTAAAAGTAATATAGAAACTATAATATCCTTAAAAAGTTAAAAATAATCAAAATAATCAAATTCATTTTGTTACATTGTAATTATGTTTTTATTAATAAATTATAAATAACTTTTTTAAATAAAAGAAAATCATAATATATATATATATATATATATATATATATATATATATATATATGACATTAAAATATATAACTTATAAGTAGCAACAATAAGTTAAGATCCATTTTACTTTAAAAAATAAAATAATGATTCTGGAATCATATTTAAATTTGATTAATAAGCAAATCAAAACTTTAATACTTACAATATAATAACATGTTTGCCATAAATATTATTAACTTGTAAATAGGCTTTGCTACAATACCATGGCTCATCAATACAATATGCCCGTAAACTAGCTCTCACTTCACAATACAAATATTTTATAAATATTTTGTTTGATTTTTTTATAATTACTTTTGAGATATAGTTACACCCCTATCACATTAAAATATATCAGATATAAATAGTAGCTATAAATTAAAATCTATTTTACCATATGAATTAAAATAATAATTTTGTAACCATATTTAAATTTCATTAATAAGCACATAAAAACTTAATACTTAAAATATAACAAGATTTTTAACCATGTATATTCACCTCCACTTTACCATGGATATTATTAACCATACCATGTGCCAATATGATGACTCATCAATACCATATGCCCAAAACCATCTCTTATTTGACAATCAAAATAATACTTACAATATAACAAGATTTTTAACCATGGATACTCACCCCACTTTACCATGGATATTATTAACCATACCATACCATGGGCCAATACCATGGCTCATCAATACCACATGCCGAAAAATCACCTCATTTCACAATCAAAATATTTTGTAAATATGTATATTTTTTTATTTTATTGCATTTTTTGGCAAAACACACTCTCCATCCCAACATGCAAGAGATGTTGTAATATCATGTTATATGATGTTATTTAAACATTTTGACCCAATCAAATTACATAACAATAAAAAATAAAATTATTAATTAAGATATTTTGACTTAGTGAAATTACATTAAAAAAAAAAAAAAACCATCTTAATTTTGGATCTATCAACTTCTAAGAGAGATAAAATCTCTGGAGGTGCAAGCATCTAAACATCAATTCATTACAAACTTTAGGAAAAATCATTATATATATATATATATATATATATATAATATATATATATATATATATATATATATATATATATATATATATATATATATATATATATATATAATTGTGGCAGAAACCATATATATACATTGTTATAAGGGGTTCATATCCACGCGGCAGCAATCTATGTTGTGGGATGTCAACTCCATCTGACCTTGCCATCTATCGTGACTGTCCGTCGTTGATCCTTCGTTGGCCATCGGACGGTGGAGATGAGCTAGGGTTTAACCTAACTAACTCTGGGCGCCGAAACCCTGAGCTCTCATTGTTGTCACTCCTCTATGTCGCGCTGCTCTGCGAGGGTTCTGGTTTTTGTGCTTTGCGTGAGGTGATGGCCGAGGAGGTCGATACCACCATCATAGTAGGTATACCTCGCAACTCTGCAACCCGAAGCTTTGATTTCTGGTGTTGGAAGTCAGTTAGGAGTTTAGGTATCGGTTTTATGCCTGTGCTAAAGCTTTCTCGTCATTGTTCAGGGGAGACTTTTACAGTTCCGGACATGAAGGAAGACATAATTCTTACAGGGCCATCAGCAACAGGTATTTTCACATCATAAGGCAAATTCCCTTATTGAAAGTTTGAGCCCAATCACATTGCAGGAGGGTTTAAAATTCTAGCTTGTTTTTTAATTAAATGGTTATGATACATAATTTTTTTTTCCTGTCTTTGCGGGTTCGCGACTCGCCGAGGCAACGCTCTTAAATCAGGTAAGAACCCATCTCGATTTTGGGTTGAGGCTATGTGTAGAATAGCAGATTTATTGTCTCTGCCAGCAGTGACTAATTTGTAATCTTTGAATGCAGGTATGCCATCTGCCAGAAGGTTTACTGTTCGAGACCGCAACCCTTGAGTTCGTAGAAATTGATGGCGTTTCCATGGCTTTTCAGGTTGGAACTAAGCCCTTGGTCTCTGTTCGCAATTAAGTTATTTGAGGGTTTAAGATGAGGGTTTCAAAAGAGGGTTTCTTTGATGGCGCAATAGGGTAGTTTTTGATTAAGCACTTGTAGTCTTGAACCGAAAAGTTCTAGGTTGTTCAACCAGCTACGACTGTCATCTTTTCTCCAGTTTTTGATATGTAATTTGTAACGGTTTAAGGGGCCTCCGAGCCTGCTTCTAATTATGCTGAGTAGAGACTGTAATGGTTGTTTTCGTCAGGTTTGTAAGGAGGCTGATAAGGCTGTTAATTCGGTTGTCCTATTGGCTTCATTACTGTCTGGTCTATTATGTTTAAACAGTTATAAACTCCTATATTCTTTTTGGTCTTACTGTGTTAAGAAAGAGTTACCGCAATTCTTATTTGCGTTACTGTATTAATTTCTACAGCAGATTCCTCCAGGATTCACAGGTTTCGATATATTTATATATATGTATATGGATTACTTATGATGTCATCTATCAATGCCACCATACTATGATGATTAATGGCTATTTTCTTCTGTTTTCGTTAATAGTTACAACTTTTACATATTCTATAGATAGGTTGTAATATTGCAACAATAGATTAAATCCAAATGACTGCATTTAAGTAGGGGGTTCTATATCAGTATGCTGCGCTTAATCGCCCGCAAGATCTTTTCTTAATTTCATTCATGTGATAGATGGATACTTCGAATATAGGTGTAACTGTCTTGTCGTTATTGGTTAACGAATCACCCTCTAGTTATTCGTGCAACAATTAACATCTACATTATGTATTACCTGTACTTTAATTGTTAAAAGCTATTGTTCAATGATTGTTAACCTGTAAAATAGATATGCATAACTATTGGACATTACATTTTATATTTCTTCTACAAAACCATAGTTATAGTTCAACAATAAATTCCTTAAAAGTTTGATATCTCAGTTATTTGAAAAACTTGTAATGTAATTGTATTCGAAAGGTCTCTCCTCCCAGCCATGAGTCTGGCAATCACATCCAGACTCTCCCCTGAGCACCTTCTATTCTTTATGCTGGATCTAGTCCAGTCACAGTCAGTACTATGGGCCTTAGGACTTCTGTCCAACCACTATCTCTATACTCTCTGGTCGACTGTACTGAGAAAATTTCCCACTGGTTTGTTCCACCCAACTCTAGGACGCTTTTCTGCTCTTCTTTCCTCTCTATATCACCCTTCTCAGGTAGAGGGTAACTGTTTCTTTTAAATAAACAAAACAGATTCATTTTTGTTAAAGTATTACTACCTATAATCTAGGTAATTACCATCTATATTATTCATCAAAATATAATAATATTTAAAATTTCTTTTAGTAAAACATTCACTTGATGATCTCAGTAATCTTTTATGCGACTAGGGGTGTTACATCTCCCCCCCATAAGATGAACACCGTCCCCGATGTTCTCTACATTTTCATAAAACAGTGTTGGATAAGCCTTTTGCATGAATTATTCCTCTTAAGAAGTGGCCTCTTCCGAGCCAAAGTGCTTCCATTGCACTTTAACCTGGGTGATGGCTTACATCCGCAAGTTGGTTTCCCGCTGATCGAGAATACGAAGAGGTTCTACCAAGAACCCTCCTAGTTCGACCTGCACCAAAAACAAAAATTCAATTATTTCCGAAAAAATACAACAAAAAGATATATCCAGCCTTATACCCATTAACCTCTTTACCTGAATATTTTCCCAATCAATAATGTGTTGGGGGTTATACACATATTTCTTTAGTAAAGATATGTGAAATACATTGTGGACCTGGATGTGGCTTGGTAGCGCAAGCTTATAGGCCACTGGTCCAATTCTTTCCAAGACTTGAAAAGGCCCGCAGTATTGGGGTGCTAGTTTAGCACAACCCCGCCACTGCAAGGAACTTTTCTAGGGCTTCACCCTCAGGTAAACGTGATCTTTGGGTTGAAATTCTCTGTAAGTCCTCTTTTTATCTGCATACACCTTCTGTCTATCCTGGGCTGCCCTCAAATTTTGTCGGACTTTCTTAACAGCCTCCTCCATTTCTGCTAGCATGTCAAGACCCAATGCTAGCTTATTCACTAGATTATTCCAATCTATGGGTACTCTGCATTTTCTTCCGTACAACACCTCAAAAGGGCTCATGCCTAACGATTCGTGATGTCCATTATTATATGAAAATTCCACTAGATGGAGGTAGTCCTCCCACTTGTGTGGTTGCTGCATCATGAACATGCGTAGCATGTCTTCTAACACCTGATTTACCTATTTAGTCTGCCCATCTGTTTGAGGATGGTAGGTAGTACTAAACTGGATTTGAGTACCTAATCCTACAAAGAGAGTCTTCCAGAAGGTGGATGTAAATTTCACGTCCCTATCTGAAATCACCACCTTGGGTATCCCATGTAAGCGAAATATCTCCTTCATAAATATTTCTACGATTTCCACGATTTTAAATGTGGACTTCACAGGTATAAAGTGAGTTGTTTTACTCAATTTGTCTACCACCACCATAATTGAATCATGTTGCTTCCTTGTACGAGGTAGACCAGTGATGAAATCTAAGGATATGGTCTCCCATTTCCATTCCAGAATGGGCAAAGGTTGTAACAATCTAACTGGATGCTGGTGTTCTACTTTCACCAATTGGCACTCCAAACATTTGGACATATATTCTGCAATGTCCCTTCTCAATCCATGCCAAAAGTACCCTTTTTTATGGCTAAAAACATTTTTTGATACCCGGGGTGGCCGCACAAGGTTTCTTATGAAACTCATCTAATATCAATAATTTAATCGAGTTTTGGTTTGGAATATAAATTATGTCTTTAAAAGTAAGGAGATTATCGGGATTGATACCAAATTTTGTTTTCCCCTTTTTCAGCAAGGCTTCTTTTGTCTGTTGCCAAAGGAAAGTATACTCTAGATCTTTGTTGGCTACTTCCTTTATGATGTCAGGAATATTTGAGCTTACTTGGCTCATTTGGAATTCATAAATACAATGTAATTTTCTACTCAATGCATCGGCCACACGGTTTTCCTTCTCCTTTAAATGCTTCATCTCAAATTCAAATTCACTTAAGAAATTTGTCCATCTAGCTTGTCGAGCATTCAAGTTAGGCTAATTGAAGAAATTGGTAAGACTGTTATGATCTGTTAGCAGCAAAAATTTCTTCCCCAATAGGTAGTGTCACCACATTTTAAGTGCGTGCACTACTGCTGTTAATTCAAGGTCATAAGCTGAATATCGTTGCTCATACTCCTTCAACTTTCGAGATTCATAAGAAATCACCTTTCCTTCCTGTGTTAGCACACCACCAACACCCTCTTTGCTCGCATCTGTGCAAACCACGAAAGACTTTCCTGGATCTGCTACTTTTAGTACTGGTGCGGTGGTGAGCAGATGCTTTAATTTTTCAAAGCTTTGCTGACATTCAGTTGTCTAGTGAAAGTGCAACCCTTTTTCTGTAAGGAGGTCATTGGAAAAGCGATCTTTGAAAACCCCTTAATGAATCTATGGTAGTATCTAGCTAATCCCAAGAATGATCTGATATCAGCGACATTCTTTGGGGCTGTCCATTCCATGATTGTTTTGATCTTTTCTGGATCTACTACAATGCCTTCTGCTGATATAACGTGACCCAAATACTGAATTCGATCTTTGAAGAAGTCACACTTGCTAAATTTGGCATACAACTGATTTTCCCTTAATGTCTGCAATACTATTTTTAGGTGTTCTTTATGCTCCTTTGGATCCTTAGAGTATATTAGAATATCATCTATAAAAATCAGCACAAATTTATCTAGGTAAGGCTGGAAAATACCATGCATCAGACTCATAAAGGTGGTTGGGGCGTTTGTGAGGCCAAATGGAAAAACCACGAACTCGTAGTGACCATAACGAGTACGGAAGGTTGTCTTGTAAATGTCTTCATATTTTATTCTTATCTGATGGTATCCGGATCTTAGATCGATTTTCGAGAACACTTGAGCCCCTTGCACTTGATCAAATAGATCGTCAATATGTGGTAGAGGATACTTATTCTTAATGGTTAGTTTGTTTAGTTGTCGATAATCGATGCACAATCTGAGGGTTCCATCCTTTTTCCATACAAATAATACGGGAGCTCCCCAAGGGGATACACTGGGACGAATGTATTTTTTATCTAGAAGCTCCTGTAACTGCATTTTGAGTTCTGTTAGTTCAGGTATGCTCATCCGATATGGAGCTCTGGATATGGGGGCTGCACCCAGAATTAACTCAATGGTGAAGTCAATATCTCTCCTTGGTGGTAAACCGGGAATGTTTTCCGGAAAAACATCCACGAAATCCTGAATTACAGGAATACTTTCCAGCGAAGTCATTTTATTTTTAGAGTTTGAAAATCCCACCTGTACAACATATATTTGACACCCTTTTCTAATGCACCTTCCTAACTGACTGGCAGTAATAGGACGTAGCTTGGTACTGGTTTTTATCCCTTGTAGTTCTTTTCTTTGACCTGATTCTGAAATAAAACTTACAGTTTTCTGTTTACAGTCTACTAGAGACCAACATTTTTCCAACCAGTCCATTCCAATTAAGATATCATAAGAACCCAAAGGAAGTATATTAAGATCAACATAAATAGGCTGTCCAGAAATGGTTATGGGACAACGTTCTGTCTTGGCATTAACCCTTCTCTTTGTACCAGTGGCTAGTTGAACTAGCCAAGGTTTTGAAAATTTTCTGCTCACTAACTGACACTTTTCAACCACTTTAGGACTGACATAGCTTAAGCTAGCACCTGGATCAAATAAAACAAAGACAGGTTGCTTAGCGATCATACCTTCACATTCAATCATTGTGGGTTGAAATTCGGCCTGATGATCATCCAAAGCGGCATTAATTTTGGGTATGTTCCTCGCCACTTCCCCAACTATAGATGCTTCTTGCATATTTGATAATTGTTCTGTTCTAGCTCATTGTGGACAATTTTTGTAATAATGGGGTTCTCCACATCCCCAACATTGTAGCGGCAGTTTTGATTGCTGATCATTGACAGATTTTGTGACTCCCTCTGCTGGTTTGTTTTTCAGAGTATGCAGTTCTGGGTTGATTTTTGGTTGGAAACTTGCTGAATGTCTTTTGCTGCGCATTCCTATGGTTAACAAATTTTGGGTGTCTATTAGGAATCAGACTTCTACCTTTCTTGTTTAATCCCCCTTTTGGCCCTTCATTTTTTTGTTTCATTTGTTGATAGCAAATGCGGGCCTTCCGCACAACATCGTCCATTGTCTTGGGGTAATCAAATTCCAGTTTTTCCTTCATGAAGTTTGGTAAACTGTTGATGAAACGCTGAATTTTGGCTTTTTCCTCTTGCATGTAAGGCACATAGCGTAGTAAGGACATAAATCTAGTCACGTATTCATCCATGGTTAAGGTTCCCAATCTTAACTCATGGAATTCTTTCGCTCTCAGTTAGATATTTGTCCTTAAAATGTTTTTGAAATTCATTCCACGTAACTTGTTCCTCATCAATTTTCCTTACTGTCTTGATTTCCTCCCACCAGAGAGTCGTCTTTCCTCTTAACTGATAAACTACCAATCATGCCTTCAGTTTGTCAGTGTACTCATAAATCTGAAAGTACTTGCCCATATCGATTAACCAGGCCTCCGCAGCTTCTTTAGATTCTCCCTCAAAGAGTGAGGGCTTAATTTTCTTAAATTCTCCGTGTAATTCTAACTTTTGTTCTAATTTTTGTTCTGACTTTTGTTTCTTGGTTTTACGCTGGTCGGAGACATTATCCAAACGTCCCTCTTCATCCTCTCTATGTCTTTCAGCTGACTCAACGTTTTCTTCTCCATGTTGAGTGGTTAGAGTCTTTTCCCGATCTTCTGCACTGGGGTCTGGGTGGCGCTGATTTTGTCTATTGGACAAACTCCTTAGAATTCTTTCCTATTCTAAGCGCATTCATTCATTGTCTGTCCTCAAACTGGTCATTTCCGCCTGCAACTGCTGCATAGTTTCGAGTAACATGGCATTAGCTTGCCGGGATTCCTCGCCCAGTTGTATCCAAATATCTGGATTGGCATTCACATAAGTTGTTCTGGGCGATTCCGGTGGTCCGGAGTCCCTTTGCATGATGATCTTTCTTTTTTGTTGTTGCAGTGATCTTTTCTGTTTTATTTGTATTCACACTTAAGTTTATTTAGTTTACAACAACAAAAAAACACCAACACGAGGTTCCTGTTCCCAAAGAGTCTCAGTGTACAAACCTGAGCTCTAATACCATTTGTAACATCTAAACATCAATTCCATTATAAACTTTAGGAAAAATCATAAAAATATATATATATATATTGTGGCAGATAACTATTGACTCATAACCTATTAAACCATATATATACATTGTTATTAAGGGGTTCGTATCCATGGAAATGTACAACATCATGATACTTTGTACAACACTTAAATGCGTTTAAATGATAAATTTATTGGACAGGTGGGAAGATCCGACCGGGGATCCTCCTGGTTAACTAAGCACATGAGTCTATGGTTTTCTCTGTCGTATGGGCCCTCATCCGTAGCTCCACGCGGCAACAATCTATGTTGTGGGATGTCAACTCCATCTGACCTTGCCATCTGTCGTGATTGTCCGTCATTGATCCTTCGTTGGCCATCGGACGATGGAGATGAGCTAGGGTTTAACCTAACTAACTTTGGGCATCGAAACCCTGAGCTATTGTCACTCCTCCGTGTTGCGCTGCTCTGCGAGGGTTCTGGTTTTTGTGCTTTGCGTGAGGTGATGGCCGAGGAGGTCGATACCACCATCATAGCAGGTATACCTCGCAGCTCTGCAACCCAAAGCTTTGATTTCTAGTGTTGGAAGTCGGTTAGGATTTTAGGTATCGGTTTTACGCCTGTGCTAAAGCTTTCTTGCCATTGTTCAGGGGATACTTTTATAGTTCCGGACATGAAGGAAGACAGAATGCTTATAGGGCCATCAACAACAGGTATTTTCACATCATAAGGCAAATTCCCTTGTTGAAAGTTTGAGCCCAATCACATTGCAGGAGGGTTTAACATTCTAGCTTGTTCTTTAATTAAATGGTTATGATACTGAATGTTTTTTTTCCTGTCTTTGCAGGTTGGCGACTCGCTGAGGCAGCGCTCTTAAATCAGGTAAGAACCCATCTCGATTTTGGGTTGAGGCTATGTGTAGAATAGCAAATTTATTGCCTCTGCCAGCAGTGACTAATTCGTAATCTTTGAATGCAGGTATGCCATCTACCAGAAGGTTTACTGTTCGGGACTGCAACCCTTGAGTTCGTAGAAACTGATGGCGTTTCCATGGCTTTTCAGGTTGGAACTAAGCCCTTGGTCTCCGTTCACAATTAAGTTATTTGAGGGTTTAAGATGAGGGTTTCAAAAGAGGGTTTCTCTGATGGCGCAATAGGGTAGTTTTTTATTAAGCACTTGTAGTCTTGAACCGAAAAGTTCTAGGTTGTTCGACCAGCTACGGCTGTCGTCTTTTCTCCAGTTTTTGATATGTAATTTGCAACGGTTTAAGGGGCCTCCGAGCCTGCTTCTGATTATGCTGAGTAGAGACTGTAATGGATGTTTTCGTTAGGTTTGTAAGGAGGCCGATAAGGCCGTTAATTCAGCTGTCCTTTTGGCTTCATTACTGTCTGGTCTATTATGTTTAAACAATTATAAACTCTTGTATTCTTTTTTGTCTTATTGTGTTAAGAAAGAGTTACTGCAATTCTTATTTGCGTTACTGTATTAATTTCTACAGCAGATTCCTACAGGATTCACAGGTTTCGATATATATATATATATATATATATATGGATTACTTATGATGTCATCTATCAATGCCACCATACTATGATGATTAATGGCTATTTTCTTCTGTTTTTGTTAATAGTTACAACTTTTACATATTCTACAGATAGGCTGTAATACTGCAACAATAGATTAAATGCAAATGACTGCGTTCAAGTAGGGGGTTCTATATCAGTATGTTGCTCTTAATCGCACGCAAGACCTTTTCTTAATTTCATTCATGCGATAGATGGATACTTCGAATATAGGTGTAATTGTCTTGTCGTTATTGGTTAACAAATCACCCTCTGGTTATTCGTGCAACAATTAACATCTACATTATGTATTACATGTACTTTAATTGTTAAAAGCTACTGTTCAACGACTATTACCCTGTAAAATAGATATGCATAGCTACTGGACATTACATTTTATATTTTTTCTACAAAATCATAGTTATAGTTCAACAATAAATTCCTTAAAAGTTTGATATCTCAGTTATTTGAAAAACCTGTAATGTAATTGTATTCGAAAAGGTCTCTCCTCCCAACCACGAGTCTGGCAATCACGTCCAGACTCTCCCCCGAGCACCTTCTATTCTTTACACTAGATCTAGTCCAGTCACATTCAGTACTATGGGCCTCAGGACTTCTGTCCAGCCACTATCTCTGTACTCTCTGGTTGACTGTACTGAGAAAATTTCCCACTGGTTTGTTCCACCCAGCTTTAGGACCCTTTTCTGCTCTTCTTCCCTTTCTATATCACCCTTCTCACGCAAAGGGTGACTGTTTCTTTTAAATAAACAAAACATATTCATTTTTGTTAAAGTATTATTACCTATAATCTAGGTAATTACCATCTATATTATTCATCAAAATATAGTAATATTTAAAATGTCTTTTAGTAAAACATTCACTTAATAATTTCAGTAATATTTTATGCAACTAGGGATGTTACACTCTGCTAGATAACTTCTGAGTTAAGATAAATCTAAACTACTTTCTTTCCTCGAAAATAACTTCTATTTTCAATCTCTCCCCCATTCTTCCCATAAAATTAAAAAACACATTATTAAAATTTCAACAAATAATTTTACCTTTGTTTGAAATTTTATTTAATTATTTGCGATGTAGCGCCTCATGGTCGAAGGCGAATATCCGCGTCTTTTTCACCCCTTACGTATCTTTATATCATCCTCGCTAATCACATAAATTATGAAATGTTATGGAAAAATATCTTTACATATTTAAAAGAACATTTATTTAAAACAATTGTAGATTATTCCAAAAGAATAAAACATTTTATAATATTATTATTTTTATTTTTATTAATAATATTATACTCCTCTCTCCTAAAGATATAGGATTGATACTTTGACTTTCCCATAGTTTAAAATAATCATATCATTATTTAATATTTCTTTGGACATGTTTGCATGTCAAGTACGGTTAACTAGAAAGTCAAAGCAGCCATCTTACACCATTGTGGAAATATTTTTTGAGGTCACTTTCGTAACCATTTTTAAATAATAATATAATCTTTTAAATTGCTTTTGATAAGGGTAGTTTGAATTCATTTATCGGATTTCAACTTTGTTGTATGTGTTAGATGTTCTAGGTCAAAGATTCAGACTATACAATAATTAATTAGATGAGAAGAGAGCTTTTTGTAATTTATGATCACATGTATGAAGTGTTAGGTATCAGATTTAGAGGAGACATTGTCCTTCACTTGAATTTGAATTTGGTTTGAGAGTTTAGAAAGAGTAGGTGACACATTAAAACTAGTCCATACGTTGAGCATCAAGAAGATCACGGGATCCTTCGTTAGAATTAAATAATATTTTGGGGGCCGGATTTATCGGAGGCCTAATTCCAAAATATTCATCTATCATGATTTTTTTATGGAGTCGAGGTGGAAGAATTACTTGAAGGGTTAAAAGTGGTCGGAATCCGAGCAAAAAAAATTTCAAAAAATCTTGTAGATGTAGTGTTTGAATCGTATTTTTGATGGTGGAAATGGATTTAGCACCATCAAAAACGTATAAGACACCTAAAATTATGAATTTTGACAGTTTTTACTTGGATTTACAAAAATCCCTACAGATTTTTTTCAAAATATGACCAAAAATTCCATAACTTTCCAAGAAAAAAACATAATTTTTAGACTATAGCATTTTTAATAGCCAACATTTAACCTAAAAACCTTAAAGAAAAAGTTACACTTCAAGTGTGAGAATCTAGAGGTTTCTTTTCAACATTAGAATCTGGGAAAAAAAGAACTAACATTTTTGCTATTTTGAATAAATAAAAATTATTTCCAAATACCAAAATTTGAGAAACGAAATTATTCCAAAAAAAATTCAACTTTAATTTGCCTTTCTCCAATGTGAAAAAATTAAAAACAAATATTTTATTAAAAATTATTATTATTTTTTTTAATCTTAAAAAAACATAATATTAAATAATTTAGTAAAGAAAGGACTAACCCTCTCCTACTTTGACTAGAGAAAGCACTCACCCTAATCAGGTAAGAGGTTCAACTTTAACTTGTCCTTCTCTTTCCAATTTGAAGGGTTTTATGTAAATATTTTATTAAAAAAGTTATATTTTTTTAATTTTTAAAAAATATAATATTAAATAATAATTATTGAAAAATTTAAAAAATATTTTTTTTTTATTTTTAAGTTTTAGTATTTATAAAATTATACATTTAAACGGTAAATAATAAATAAACATATTTTTTTTCATTTATTTGATACTTGTCATAAATGAATGAAGAGTGTTTTTAGATCTCATTTGTTTTCCAAAATAGTTTCCAATCTAAATCATTCCAAGCTATATCATTTTAAATGATTTCTATTTACTATTATAAAGTAAAAATTGTAATTTATAAAGGCAACAATGCTATATAATTAAATACTTCAATTTTTAATTAAAAATTATTATAAGCAAATAAATAAGAAAAGAGTTCCAAAAATACAAAGGAGATGGAAAGTTTTGAAAAAAAAAAAAAATTTACCAATTAGCAAAATTTGCAAGTTGAATCTTGCAAATGCTTGTGACACATATTTTTGTTTCATTTATTTGATACTTTTCATAAATGAATGAAGAGTGTTTTTAGATCTCATTTGTTTTCCAAAATAGTATTCCAATCTACATCATTCCAAGCTACATCACTTTAAAAGATTTCTATTCACTATTATAATTTAAAAATTGTAATTTATAAAGGCAATGATGCTATATAATTAAATACTTCAAAATTTTAATTAAAAATTATTACAAGCAAATAAATAAGAAAAGAGTTCCAAAAATACAAAGGAGATGAAAAGTTTTGAAAAAAAAAAAATCTACCAAATAACAAAATTTGCAAGTTCAATCTTGCAAATGCTCGTGACACATATTGTTGTTTCATTTATTTGATACTTTTCATAAATGAATGAAGAGTGTTTTTAGATCTCATTCATTTTCCAAAATAGTATTCCAATCTAAATCATTCCAAGCTACATCACTTTAAAAGATTTCTATTTACTATTATAATTTAAAAATTGTAATTTATAAAGGCAACGATGCTATATAATTAAATACTTCAATTTTTTAATTAAAAACTCTTATAATCAAATAAATAAGAAAAGAGTTCCAAAAATACAAAGGAGATGGAAAGTTTTGAAAAAAAAATTCTACCAAATAACAAAATTTGCAAGTTGAATCTTGCTCGTGACACATATTTTTCTTTCATTTATTTGATATTTTCATAAATGAATGAAGAGTGTTTTTAGATCTCATTTGTTTTCCAGAATAGTATTCCAATCTACATCATTCCAAGCTACATCACTTTAAAAGATTTCTATTCACTATTATAATTTTAAAATGTAATTTTAAAGACAACGATGATATATAATTAAATACTTCAAAATTTTAAGTGAAAGTTCCATGAAAAATGTGACGGCTTTGAGAGCTTCAAAACATTAAGTGAAAATTCCAAGATACACAGTTACAATGTTGCATCACTAGCGCCAATAGTGGAACTTGAAGCCACCATTTGATCCTCAAAAGAATGATCTTATCTCATATCCCTAGCTTGAGAAGCCAAGGTGAAAATTCCTTTGCTTGAGTTATGAGGGTTTATTTATAGCAAATGAGGTGACCTTTCACCTCCCATGTGACTCTTGACCTCCATCATGACTTTTGATCTCCCATAAGACTTTTGAGCTCCTACATGACTCTTGGACTTTCTAGTGACTCTTGATATTGCATGTGTGACCCTAAGGCTTCCACACATTTTACATTTTCTTATTTTGAACTTACAAAATTACATTCCACCAAAATTGTGGCAAGACTACATGGGACAAAGTGACAACTCTTGTGTTCACACTTTAAGAAGCTACAATTTGGCGAATGTGACATGAGACTTCATTGTAATGTGTCGATGCCAAGTCCTTCTCTTTGTTGCTATATCTTCAACTCTTCATGATAGGCATGAAATGTGTTTCATATTTACTCTCTGAAGGGTTTGGGTAAATATTGGAGCCTTATAAGTCATCATGAGTTGTCATCTATCTGTCGTAGTCCAAGATTCCAAGGAATATTTTAAGGAAGGACATTTATCTAAAAGTTTAGAAACTTTGGCGAATCTTACTAATCCGTATTATGCAAACTATACAAATTTTCGTGACATTTTTGTAAAAATATGAGTTTCTTATGATTTTATATAGTCCCTATAAAATTTGGTGATTTTTAAGATACAATAGTTTTATAGTATAAAATTTGGGTGAATATTTTTTAGAAAAAATGAAATTGGCGAATCTTTTTTCTAGAAAAAGCATGGAAAATTAGCCCGCCTGCGAATATTAGCCCCTAAAATTTTCTATATGGACCTTTATTCATGCATGATATCATCTTTATGTCTCACCTCCACAAGTGTCTTCTTGAAACTCCTTGATGACATCCTTGAACATCATCTGCGATGTTAGGATGATAGTACTTCCAAATGGATTTCGCTCATGGCAAGACAACATCAGTCCCAAAATCACTTATTCTACCTCATTTTCTCATGAAAGATGTTGACTGTGATGGGACCATGCACAAGGACTAAGATACAAGCCTTCTTGGGTGCAAAGTGCAAGTTCAAGAGGAAAGAGGTAAAGGTATGGGCATTGGAAGTGTGTAGTGCGCAATGGAAAGAGAGAGATCCAAGGCTTGGGCGCAAAGAGCGAGTCTAAGAGACAACAAGGGTTGAGTGACACTGCTCTAGAGATGCATAATGCACAATGAAGGAATTTGTCCTCAAGATGAGTGAAGGGTGTAGGTTTAGGAGACAAATGTCTTATCACCGAGGCTTGGAAGTACGCAATGCGCTTATCACTTGGCTAGAGGTTGAATGTGCTCATAACTTGCACATGATGTGAGGACAAGGAAGAACTCAAAATTTGACTGTGTAAGATTAGTGAGGAGAGAGAGAGAGAGAGAGAGAGTAAGAGCATACAAACATGTCCCATACATGATCACACACTCATACACAATCAAACACATGGAAAAAGTATGCACAATACCCAAAACCGACACGCATACGTTGAAACGACAACAAAAAAACACTTATCTCCAAGTGCCACAATTAGAGAGCAAGTATTTACGACACAAGTGTGGACTGCAATCAAAAGATGTGTTATTCCATGGGGGTGTTTCCAATGCATGTTCTTGTGATAGATAGGATCAAATAATGAAAGAGAGTGCATTGGAGCTACTTCTTGAAGGTGCGCCAAAGTTTCCTCCAACAAAAGGCGACACTTAGGACAAAAGACGACACTTGGGATTTCATTAGAAGGGAACTTTAATACTTAAACAACAAGCATGGAACAACTTTAATGACTTGAGACAACAATTCAAACGATCAATAGGAGGCTCCGAAGTTTGAATGTAGGAAACATTTGGAGGGGGGTTGTAGCAGCTACAACACATTCAAAACAATAAAAATAGAAATCATAGTGCATAAGAGGCAATTGACACAAGATATTAGGCCAGAGGCCAGGGAAAAACCCACAGGGGGAAAACTTGTCAATCCTTTCCTTATAGATTCTTCACCAACAAGAGAAATCTAAGTCAAATTGACCAGTCATCCAATTTCCAAGTCAGCCCTCTAAACAATGTTATATTTTTTCCATGATATAGTTAACTAATCTACCATATACTTGTCCTTAAATGCCTCTAACTCTTGTATTATCATGCACCTATAAATATATTTAACCAATATGTTATATTTTTTCCATGAGATAGTTAACCAATATGCCATATACTTGTCCTTAGATGCCTCTAACTCTTGTATTATCATGCACCTCCAAATCTATGAAACCCATATCTTCATGTACCTCTGAAACATGTATCTTCATGTACCTCAAAATGTCTGAAACTTACATCTCTATATATGTCTAGAAACTCGCATGTCTATGTATCTTTGAAACCCTAAAACTTGTATCACAAATATAATCACCACATTAACTCGCATTATACTAAGATATTAGCATGTCTGTAGCTTGCATGATAAACATATATAACATACTACTGGAAACTCATATCGTCATAGAGATAATGTTACTTCTATAGCTCACTTTCTTTAGGAATCATGGTATGCTTGTAGCTTGTCCCTTTCACAAAAATATAGTGTCTTATCAAGCTAGTGTACCATAGAAAGGTTAGTCTCAGATGTCTGAATTTCCTTCTATAGATGTGCATTCAAATTTCTTTCCAAGTGAAGGAATACATATGCCAATATATAGTTGTTTCTTCATGTGAAAGGTCATGTCCTTTGAGCGGGCTAACTTGTCTGTTCAGAGGGTCGACTTAGCAAAATGGAGATACAAATGAAACTAACAAAATATTATTTTTTTCTTTTTTCATAGGGTCATGAAGAACATGCCCTTTGACTTTTTCTTTTGACCAAAACAAAGCATGAAAAACATGCTTGATAAAAATAATAATAATAATTTTTCCTTTTTTTTTTTACATGAAATACATATCCATAAAGTATAATAATTATGAAGACTAAACATAGTTACAATTTCAACACTCCCATTACTATTATAATCTAAAAATTTTAATCTATAATTACAATGATACAACATAATAAAATATGTCAAATTATAAATTATACAAGTCCTCATAAGGAAATAAATAAGAAGGGAGCTTCAAAAATGCTAGGGAAGATGAAAAGCGTTGGAAAAGGATATTTTCTACTAAATAATATAAGTTACAAGTTGAATCTTGCAAAAAAAACTTGGAGGAAATGTTCAAGAGAGAGAACATATATTAAAGTTGAATTTTCTTGCATGTGTTTAGTGGGAACTAGCTTAGGGAAAGAATATAAGACTAAATTTAGCAAGACATTATTGATGAGACATTTCTTTTGACTTGGATTATGGGACAGTCTCTCTCCAAAAAGATTTTGCATTCATTTAGGTATTGCACTAGACACATAATATAAGACATCACCCATAGTATAATTGTAATGATGCATTATTAATATTCTAATGAAAAATTACTTACGTTTGGAGGTAGCACTTAATATGAAACCCTACATGTTGTGGTTTTGGTAGGTAGCACTTAATATGATGTTTCAAATGAACTAGTCAAAGAATGCAGTGAGTATCTTGAAGTGGTGTACATTGAGTTTTGTTGGCTAATATACAACAATATATGTTCTTAGATGTGCATGTTATTGTTGTATATTGCATTTGTTGTACATCTTGTAAGATATATACCACATAATGTGTGTGTGTTATACAATGTTCCATTACTACATAGACATAAGCCTTCAGTGGGTCTTTTGCATTTGCATTCACAATCCATGTAAACTCTAAGCATTCACCTCTAAATAATTTAGATAAACTTGCATGTTTTGAAAGGAATTCATCGACCTTCTTACAAATGTCTTCTTCAAGTTTAAGCATCACCATCTTTAAGTACTTGATCCATTCCATTGATGTCACTTTATCGACAATTTCGTCCTTTCCAAGCTCTTCCACTGACACAACTTTGTCAATAACAACATTGGGTTTTCCTACAATAATACCCCTATCCATCTAGACTTTTTATTTCATCTTCTTCTCATTCTTCAACAACGTCATATTAGAAAACTTTTGAGGTCTAAAATGGGCAGCCTAAGGAATATTATAAGATTATAGTGAAAATAATAAAATAAGATTAGATTACCTCATCAAGTTTTGGAGGGGAAAAAGAAAAAACTACTTTTTTCAACTCATATTTTCAACTTATCTCCCTACGATTTTACTCAAATTTTGAGCGGGAGCACTCATTGGATGAAAAAATTAATTTTGCATCCAATGAGTGCCTAGGTTGCATACTCTTGGTGAACCCTACTACACGAAAAATGTGAAATACATGAAAAAACGTGATTGTAATAATGTTTTTTCATGTATTTTACATTTTTCGTGTAGTAGGGTCCATTAAAAGTATGCAACCTAGGCACTCCTTGAATGAAAAATTAAATTCTGCATCCAACGAGTACTTCCGCTCGAAATTGAAGTTAAATTGTAGGGAGATAAGTTGAAAAAAAATAGTTTTTTGTTTTTGTTTTTGTTTTTTTTGTTTTTATCTTTTGACCTTTTTACTCCAAAAATTGTGAATCATCCCCCATGGTTGACATCATCATATTGAATCCTATTGGTTCCTATAAAGTTGATTTTTGCTGTATATTTTTGTTTTTTACCTTAAAATTTCTCTAATTTTATACCAGAAGTGTTCTATTCTTATTTCTCAAATGATAAATTTCATCACCTTTTGTTGACATATTTATACTAATATCTTCAATCTCTCTTCTATGACCAACATTTTGTTGTTATTTTGTTGTTGCAACTCTTTTGTATTTTGTTGCAATTCACAAAATTCTATATCTTGGAACTTTGATTTCATATGGGTTTGCCTAATTTCTTCATCTTTACTAATAATGATTTTGTTTAAATCTCTAATCTTTCCTTTTTAAACATCATAATTTTGTCATGGCGACTCCTCACTTTGGACTGCAATATATTGATGAATTGACGCTTGATCCTTCACCTGTACTTTCCAAATTTGTTTCACTAGTACTTGAAATGATTTTTTTAATTTGTTTGTTTTGTTACCCTCCTCTTCTAATCTACAATGTAAAGTGTAAAGTATATACCTCATTGGTGAAATATTGGTTTTTCTTGCATAATTTATTTACTTTGAAATCATTCTTCTTCCCAACTTCAAGATTGAATTTGTTTCACCTCATTTGAGAAACACACTTCCCTATTGCCATTCATATGATAATAACATAGAGACCATGCAAGTCTTGTTTAGTTCTTTAAATCTTTAATTTATTGTCTATTAAAAATATATGATAATATATAGTTCAAACTCCCCCATTTTCCCTCTTCGAACTCCTCCATTTACCATTTTCTCATTTAAAAGTCATGGAATCAGTTTCCTAAGTTATGATGACGACATACCCAAGATTTATAAGCTAAGTCCATTCATTTCTTATAATAATCGACATCTTCAATTGTCAATAAGCTTTACACCAACTTTCTTTCTTCACTTTGTTATATAAATTTATAATCCTATAAATAAATCTTTCAATATATGTTTGATATTGATATTTGACCTTTTAAAACATATCTTAAAAGTTGTAAATACTTTTAACTTTTATTTACTTTATGACTCTTACCTTTTCAATATTTCCATGTTATTCCTTCTATGTTTTCTCCAGTGAAAAACGAAAGGGAAACAGGAGACGCAGAACTCTCACATCAATTTCGTATGGAATATTTGAAATCATAATGTATGGATTCGTACTCGTATTTTAGGTTAAATATATATTTTAATGTCGGTAATAAATAAATTATCTTATTTTTTAATTTAAATGCAACATTTTTATATTAATATTAATAACAATTTTAGTAAAAAATGTATTTAAAAGACTAACATAAATGAAAAATAATGTTTTAAGAATTCATATTATAAACTCCATATACAAACCCAATTTTTAAAAAATAATATATGAGATCGTCTTCAATTCTCAAATTAAAGGATAAAGTTCTAAGAAATCATGTTATGAAGTCTCTAAGTAAATATTAAGAGACAAATAGAAAATCACATCATTGTGACAATGTCATGGTGCTTATACATTATTGTGACCTCCTTGCATGATGCTACAGTTTTAGCTGGTGTGCAGGCAATGCCCACTATTCAACACGTCTTACTTGTAGGATGTCGTTAACGTTATCGTTATCTTATATTAACATGCAAATTGCATGCAATGCGATGGATAGAAAAGTTATTATATTGTTTAATATTGTTTCAGTATCAGACATGGAATATCCTTAGCCTTGCAACGTTTAAACTCTTTTCCATAATAACTTTGGAAATTTGTGTCCTTTGTTGAACATGATCTATACCTTGCCCTGCAAACACTTTATTGAAGAAAGGGAAAGGAAATGGAGGGGGAAATGTTTGAACTCTTTTCCATAATAACTTTGGAAATCTGTGTCCTCTGTTGAACATGATCTATACCTTGCCCTACAAACACTTTATTGAAGAAAGGGAAAGGAAATGGAGGGGGAAATGTGTTGTTGAGAAAGTAAAAGATGTGATAAGGGTATAAGTGACCATAGTTGGCATTTAAAAGTGGATTAAAGGAGGTTACATGGAAGGATCAACAACGATTGGTCTACGATCCATAAATATCTATCATGATTTTTTTGTCAAAGTTTGTGAACTTTTGAAACACTAACAACTATTTATTCTACTCTATCTAAAACCTACATTGTATCAAGCAATTCACCTAGAATATGCAAAAGACACTAGATTAAAGGTCATCTAACCACTAAGATCGTCCATTAGCTTTGGTAGAGGAGAAAGTGATGGTAGGATAAATACCCCTAAAAAATTACTTATGTTAGCTTTGGTAGAGGAGAAAGTGATTGTAGGATAAATAACCCTAAAAAATTAATTATGTTTGACAACACTTACCTGTTGTGTAGGATAAATGCCCCTAAAAAGAAAACTTTGTGATAGATATTCCATCTAAATTCAACATTAAAAACATTATTCCTTATAGTTTTATAGTTTTATTATAGTCCAAGTTCAATTGATTCTCGTTTGAATATGTTTTGAGTAGCAGTGAATTGACATGTTATACCAAGAACAATATATATTATCCCTCATATTTAGTTTATTAGTTTGAGAATATAATAAAAAATGGTGGATGGTATTAGCTAGGGAATTATAATAATGTATTAGTATGAGACACTTTAGAAGAGGTTTTAGAGTAGTGTTAATGCACTAGAGGTATTTATTAGCATTCAATAGTAAATAATTGTGTGATACAAATTTGAGCATGGAGATATGTGAGAAAGAAATGATACTATTCCTTCCAGCAATTGATATTTGGTACATGTATGTCATTGGGAGACACTTTGTAATCAAGATGTACATCAATGCTCACTCGCTTAATTTCCTCCCTCTCAAGAAGTATTTTGGTTTTACAACTTTGCAAAGTTATCTTTTTCACCTATTGTCTTCTCTTCTCTTCTACTTAAGATCTCATGTTGGCATAATGCAATGATAGTAATTAGAAAAACTTAACTTATCTAAGTCATTTCTACATAGTAATTATAATCTGATTGTCATATATTTGTATATATATTGGAAGGGTGAAGAAAACCCAAAACACTATTGGCATGTCTTTACACCTCTTGGTGCAAATGCTAGTTTATTGTTCTATTCAAAATTCCTCCAGCATGCAAAGAGAGATTTGCATTTCCTTTTTTTCCTCCAAGTACAAATGTCTCCACATAAACAGAGAGATTTGTATTTCCTGTTTTTTTAATGTCTCCACCTAAAGAGAGATTTATTCACTTTACTTATACCATCTATGAAATTTTTGTTTGACTTGATACTTCATTACTTCCACTTTACAAAATATTTAGAAATTTCCCGTTCTATTTGGAAACTAAGTTTGGTCATTGCATACCATATAATATTTGTTTGACTTATCTTTTCATGTGCAATTTTAAAAAAGATTGAAACCTTTTATTTTTATATAACTCCAAAATTTTGACCACATCTTTCACCTCAAAGAAGAAAGGGAGATCAAATTTGACTGGGGCATAGGGGACTCAACTAACAACTAAGCTGAATACTTAACATTGTGGCAAGGATTGGAATTGTCATCCAGCAAAGGAATTCATCATTTTATGGTCTTCAATGAATCAATGATTATAATAAACCATGTGAGAAAAGTAGAAGGAAGTCTTCCACAAAATTTGACCCCAATCCTGCATAGAATTAAGCTTCTCTTGGCAAAATTTGAGAAGATAGAGTCATTTCATATAAAGAGATATCTCAATATAGTGGCAGATTATTTAGCCAATCAAGGAGTTCTCTTGGAACAAGGAGTAATGAAAATGGATGATGGGGAGTATATAAACAAACCAATTCCATGAAAGGTCAATCTAAACTTCATGGCACAAAGGTGTTAAACATAGGAAAGTATAGAAAATGGGGGCAAAAGAAATTATTTTGTCTAGATAGTGTGATTACCATCCTAGTGACATCAATATTAATCCACCGTGTGCAGCAGAGGCGGGCTCAGACCACTAAGGGATGCAACAATATCTCCATATGAAATATGATCATCATGCAATGTTGGAGAATGGATAGGTCAAGGCTTAAAAACAATCTCAAGTAGGAATGCAAGGCGAGCAAGTTAATTCTTGATTTATCCAAGAAGCTAGAAACAAGTGTGAGCCCTTCACTGTCACCTCAGTCTATAATAGAAAACACCCTTCACATGATGACATTGGACTTCATTGTCTAATCATTGTATGGGGATTACTATAACAATAAAATAGTAGTTACAATTCATAAATGGAGGAGAGTGGGCTTCAGAATATATAGAGCCAAAAAGTAATCTTGTGAAGCCAAAGTCAGTGAATTGTGGCAAATACTTTCAAAGGGAAGGAATTGTGTATGGAAATCAACATGGATAGTATAGACAACATCAGTGAGGTGAACAACATAGTGGAGTAGTACGAAGGTGCATTGGACTACACAATATCTTTATCAATAATATTGACGAGAATGATCCTTATAGAGATGAGTACGCACTGTGAGTTAAAAACCTAGAAATTGGGACTTTTGGAACCCAAAATGGAGAGGCTCCAACTGGTAGTATATATGTTAACATTTCGAGTGGATGTGATGGCTCTGGTAGTGAACAGTCCAGTGGTTGAGGAACACATCAATGCTCCAAAATACATGGTGCAGAGGCAGAACAATTTAGAAGTGCAAGATGGTGATGATGTCAACATGAGCACAAGCATGGGTCAGACCTCACCATCTCAGCCTGAGAAGAAAGACGGAGAACCCCAAGTCAATTATGCAAATAGGAACATGTAGCAAGGTCCAAGATCAAAGTACTTTTATATGTTTTGCAAGTATGTAGCGTTCTTAGGTGTTTTTTGGAAATTGTATAAGGAGAATATGTTTAGAAGAGATGTATCTAGAGAGGGTGCAATATGTAATAGACATCAGTGGAGTTTTTGAAGGCTAAAAAGGAATCATGGGTCTAATATGTACCAGTTCTAGCCTATATTCCCGAAAGTTTTAATGGATATATATATTCATTCTTATAAAAAAAAATTGACCGCATTCTAAATATTATTTGTTAAATTTTTGCCCCTTTTTTTTAATGTAAAAACGATTTATATTCTTTATTATTAAATTCACTCAAATTCTTTTATCGCACCAAGCGGCACATTCTAAGTTCCAATATGAGGGAAATCTCTCCATGCTCAACCTAGAGTTGACAGATGTTCCTTTTAAATAAAAATTAAATATTCTATAAATTAAAAAACATTGTTGACTATAATATAAAAAAATGAATATATTTGTTTGGTTAGTCTCAATTAAAAGTATTCTAAAATCCACTGTCAAAGAGTTGTGGTAAAGATATTTCACTCTTACTCTTAGCCATAAGTAAAATATTTGGATATTCATATGAAGAAACATAATTTTGCACCAATTTTAGAGATAATTAAAAGTAAAAGAATATTATATTTCACTTTTGAATGTGGGTGAGATGTATCATTCTTATACATTTTAAAATATTTCCATACATTACTTAAATAATATATTCCAATGTCCATGCTAACTCACTTATTTCAATATCAATTTCATGGGACATTCATCCATCTGCATTTACGAGGTTTCTGACCTCCGAAGTCTAACCATCGCCTAGGTGACATCATGATGACATCATCCACACCACGTGTCGACTTGCGAGAGGTCCATGTGTCACCCATATGTGGCTCCTTTAGGTACCCAAAAACTCCCAACTATTTTTCACGCGTCCTTCAAGATGTCATGCTAGCGTCATCTCCACCTAACGATAAGTCACCATCTATCCAGTTTAAGGAGAGCGAGGAATCCCTCGGTGAATGGGTTCACACTTGGTTTTACTTAGAAAATAGGAGCCCTCGAACCTAGAGCCCTTTAAGAGATCAGTCTCACAACCCTCTCGGGTTCCGACCTTCAAGGCTTCCAAGGTGGCCACCTCTAGCATCTTCCCCAACTAATGGATTTGAGTGACAGAAGAAGTTTATGTCATCTCACAATAAAACATCAATGCCCTTTATTGTTGAGTCCCCGACTCTAAATTAAATTATCTTCTGGGCTTTAGACTCTACAACCTTTCTGCCCCATCATTTCGACCAATCACGTGAGGGGGAATCTGAGTCCACCATTTGGAAGCCTCCCTTGAATAGGGTTTTGACCATCAAAAGGATAAGGTTATCCCAAACTTTCATATAAGTTCATGGCCCCACTCCTCTACATTGCAGCAAGGCCTTCCTCCTCATCCACTTCATGAATCGACCAAGGGACCTTGACTCTGCATCACGTAGTGTCTTAGACAAAGAGCTTTGCAACCTCCCTGACTACAGGCTCTGCTTCCACACAGGCTTCTTCAAGCCAGTCTTACTGACTATGGCTCCATCTCCATAATCTGGTAGACTCCCACATGTGCTTTAAGGTTTCATGATGATGCCCTTGGTTTCTTAGGGCAATATATGACATTATCCGTCCTGAGCTTGGGTGATAGATTCTCCATTGGGTTCTCGGCCCGTGAGTCTTCCCTTCCCACTATGAGGGAATGCTACCCAAGGTGGCGTAGGCACTCCTGCATTGCTTACCTACCATGGGCTTGGTGTGGATTCCTGAGAGGTTCCTACCTCTCTTTCCATAAGCCAATGGTACCAGACCCTATTTCAAGTTTTCAAGCATCTCCATAGCGCTACAAAAAGCCCTCAGGTGCCTTTGAAGCCAACCTAAGACACAAACAACAGGTATCCAGCTTGCTAAGAATGCTAGGCTGAAGTTCATTTAGGAAAACTTGGCAACTTGACTAGTCTTAGGGAAAGCTCCCCTTGACATTAATGCATTGCTTTCCATGCAACACAACAACTTATAACTTGGAAAACAAATGACATGCAAGCAAATACATACCCCACTATGTAGAGGGTCTTCCATGTAATCTTCATATTAATAAAAGGGTCTCAGAACCCACTATTTTTCAAGTTTTAATCCAAGTTCTCATGGCTCGGGCATGACATGTAACACATTTTGTCTCTTCCTTAATAAGTGATTTATGTGTTGCTTCTCACATTGTTAAAAATGTTGGAAATTGTACAAACCAATGCTCCCATGACAAGAGATCGCTATACTTTTGGAGATATGATCTGAGGAAGTTAGAGTTTTTGCAAACACCATCTAACACCAGTTTTGGGAGTGTGCAAAAACCCTAACTTCCTCAGATCATATCTCTGAAAATATAGTTGGTGTTTCTCCAGGTATCCTCGAAGAGGCTTATTTTGAAGGCGTTTATCTCTCTTTTCTATCTTTTGTGAGTCGGTTTCATAATAAGCTCTCTCTATGAGGAGGAAATCCAGGAACCTCCACTGGAAAGATATCTGCATGATGTTGCAAAATAGGATACCTTTGAATCAATTCAACTTCCTCATCCTATGTTTTTCTATCAACTCCATCGTTCTTAGAAAATTGTACTACAAACAATGTACATCCCTTCTTATTGTTGTGTTTGGCTTACATAGTAGTGATCAACCTCACTGATATGGGATTTTTCTTGCCTTGCAACACTCTTTTAATTCCTTTCTCATCCAAGCATTCTATTTCCTTTTCATATCAATATACCTTGATCTGGTGTACGTGCAACCAGTCGATTCCTAGTAATATGCCATACCCACCCAATGGTAGCATGTTCAAGTGGGTTGTTGCAGGCATGCCACTGATTTCAAATGAAAAATACTTCACCCAATGGTTGATTCTTCTCGTTGTCCACATTGCCAATTGAACCAGTCAAGGTTATTTATGTAATTACTTGTTCAATCCACACTTTTTGACAAGCTCTAGGATGACATATCTATAATTAGAACCTAGATCAATCAAAATAGAAACAATTTTTTCTTATAGCTTACCTTCCATCTCAATGATGGATGCTTGGTGGTTATTCAATGTTGCATAAACCCTTGGCATACTCTGGGATACTTCTCCCACCGTGCTTTCCTCTGAGCACTGTAGATATTGGGACCGACATCATGCTAATGTGGATAGTCCCTTCTCCTATGGTTCCTACCACAGGTCCAACACTTGAATGGTTCTTGATCTTCAATCTAGGGTTAGGTTGACACTGGTTGCTGCACATTTTCTACTGCGATTGTCTTGTTTGAGTTGGGTGTTTCCACTCTTTTCCTTATGGATTCTTCCTAGACTAGTTCCTCTTTTTTCTTGCGGTGCTTTTGACTAACTAGTTACTTTTAATCTCAAGCCTATGCCTTACCTTCTCATAGAAATGTTCTAACTTCTTCATCGCATCCTGCAGGGTCTGGGGTTCCAACAATTCAAATTTATCTCTGAATATGATTGGCAGCTCACTGATGAGCCTCTGAATTTTAACTTTCTCATCCTTGAGATATGGTACATACCTTAGTAGTCCTAAAAACTTGGTAACATATTCATAACTGGTCATCTGACCCATCTTAAGTTCATAAAACTCTTTTGCCTTATTTTCATAGTTGCGTTCATATAGGTATTTCTCTCTGAAGAGCTTCTCAAACTCCCCCCATGCCAACTCCTCCTCAATAATGGCTCTAGTATTCTTCAGGTCCTCCCACCAGATGTCATCTTTTCCTTTTAAGTTGTAAGAGGTGACTCTGGCTTTCATATTCTCAGAATAATCATGTATTTTAAGGAAATTATTCCTCGCTAGTAACCATGCTTTAGCGTCATCTTCCTTCTTCACATCCCCATTGAATGTGGGTGGATTTTCCTTTTTAAATTCTTCAGGCGCATGTTCCTTTTCCTTGCTCTCTGAGCGATGGTGATGAAGAGAGTGATGGTATCTCTGGGTGGTAGAACTAGACGGTTAGCTCGAGAAAGGCACCTATGTTCTAGCCCTTCCTCCTAGAGTACTCAAAGGTTTCCCCTTGGCACAATGTCCTCACTTCCATGCCTATGCCTCTTTCTAGGTCTATCGCCATCTGCTCTATTAGTTTTTTATTTTGACTCACGAAGGATTTTTCTATCTCTATGATTGGTCCTCATTTCAAATTGCCTTTGCCTCTGCCAGTCTGAGAGACTTTGCAGGATGATTGCAATGATCTCAGCCTGCCTTTCTTGGGCTCTTTCCATTATTTCATTATCAGCCTTAAAGCTCCTCACTTCATCCTGAAGGCTTCTCAAGGTATCTATCCAATCTGGGGAGTGATTAACTCCCCCCTTGCCCAACTGATTTCTCTTCTTCATTGGTTTGACTTCATCACTTCCACAATGGGATTGATTAGAACTATATTCAACCATTCTGGTCCTCATCATTGTATCATTTCTATGTTATGTTGCTTGTGATGTGTTGTCAACCACACATTGTTAGACATTTTAAATAGTAATTAAGCACAAAATCAGGACCATGAGATTGCATTCATAGATTTGTCATGGGGGTTCCTACAATAATAAAACAACGATGTTATCGTACAAGCCATTTACAAATCATATGCAACAGCCATTCAATTGTGCAATTGGTTCATAATTAATGATAACAATCTAATCATAGCCATAATCCTTCTCCCATCGAGTTGTTATCCATCCACTAACTTACCTTAGCACAATTTCATTAACAAACAACAGGCACAGTCCACACTAACTTAGTACCCTATAATTACTTAATAAAAAATCCTTGCTTACTTATGATGAAACTAATGTAGTCCAAGTATTGAACCTAGACACTCTGGTACCACTTTGTAATGTACTCAACTGCTTTGTTTTACATTCAAGGAATGGGGTAAAAAAAATTGTTTTGTCTAATTCGGTGCAGCTTCGGGACCCCAACACACCTTGAAATTGCAATTCAGAGTCCCCTCTAGAATCTAAGACTTTCGTCTAACTTGTCATGACTCTGGGACCCTCGGACCATCCCAAAATCTCAAGTTGAGGTCCCCCATGAAACTTGACCTTCTGGTTGACGTGTCATGACTTCGGGACCCTCAGAATGTCTCAAACCCTTGAGTTGAGGCCCCCCTCCCCCCTCGAAATTCGACCTTTTGGCTGTCATGTCACGATTTTGTGACAACAACTAACTCTCTAGCCAATGGCCGATCATGTTAGTGTGGGTCTGACCACCCATCCTCTATCCATCTTGTTACCCCATCTCTTCCAATATTGTTTTCCATAATGGTTACGAGCTTCTAGTATCTGAGGATGCCACGTAACCCTCCACGCACTATTTGTCGGTGTCCCTGTGAGTCCCACAACTTTGGTGCCTATATCAGAATACTTTCAAGTTAACAGCCCCAAGTGACATAACAACTCTCCATCAACCCGTGCATCATCAACTAACGATCCTTGGTACTTGCGATTCCCCGAGACATTCAACCATCTGCATTTACAAGGTTTCCAACCTTCGAGATCTAACCATCACCCAAGTGATGTGAGGTCGACGTCATCCACACCACATGTCGACCTATGAGAGGTCAATGCAGTACCCGTATGTGGCTCCTTTGGGTACCCAAAAACTCCTAACTTCTTGCCATGTGTCCTTCAAGACATCATGCTGATGTCATCTCCACCTTATGATAAGTCACCATCTATCTGGTTTAAGGAGAGCGAGGGATCCCTCTGCGACTGGGTTCACACTTGGTTTTACTTAGAAAATGAGAACCCTCGAACCTGGAGCCCTTTGAGAAATCATTCTCACAACCCTCCGGGGTTCTGACCTGTTAGACTTCCGAGGTGGTCACCTTCGATAGCTTCCCCAATTGACGGATCCGAGTGACGGAATAATTTTTCGTCATCATCTCGTGACAGAACCCCAATGCCCTTTACCGTTGAATCCCTGACTCTAAATTAAATTATCTTCCAGGCTTCAAACTCTATGGATATTTTGCCCCTTCATTCCAGTGAATCACGTGAGGGGGAATCTAGCTCCACCAATCGAAAGCCTCCCTTGACTAGGGTTTTGACCATATAAAAGATAAGGTTATCCCAAACTTTCCTATAAGTTCATGGCCTCACTCCTTTGTGCCGCAACAAGGCCTTCCTCCTCATCCCCTTCATGGCTCGATTAAGGGACCTTGACTCTGCATTGCATAGTGTCTTAAATAGAGAGCTTTGCAACCTCCACGACTACAAGCTCTACTGCCACACAAGCTTCTTTGAGCCAGTCTTGTAAACTATGGCTTTATCTCAAGAATCTGGTAGACTCCCAGACATGCTTCAAGGTTTCATGATGATGCCCTTGGTTTCTTAGGGTGATCTATGAAATTATCCTCTTGAGCTTGGGTGATAGGTTCTCCATTAAGTTCTTTCCCTACGAGTCTTCCCTTCCAACTAGGAGGGAATGCTACCCAAGGTGACGTAGGCGCTCCTGCATCACTTACCTACCACAGGCTTGGTGTGGACTCCTAAGAGGTTCCTACCTCTCCTACCACACGTCGACGATACTGAACCTTATGTTGAGCCTACAAGAAGCTCCATGGAACTACACAGAGCCTTCAGGTGCCTCAGCATCCACCCTAAGACACTAACAACAGGTATCCATCCTGCTAAGAATGTCAGGCTGAAGGTCATTTAGGAAAATTTGCTAACTTGACTGGTACCGGGGGAAAACTCCCATTGAAATTAGTGCACTGCTTGCCATGCAAGGCAACAACTTGTAACTTGGCAAAAAAATGACATGAAAGTGAATACAGACTCCACTATGCAAAGGGTCTTCCATGTAATCTTCATATTAATAAAAGGGTCTTAGAACCAACTATTTTTCAAGTTTTAGTCCAAGCTCTCATGGCTTGGCCATGACATGTAACGAGTTTTGTCTCTTTCTTAATAAGCTATTTATGTGTTTCTTCTCACTTTGTTAAACATGTATGTAGATCTAGGCACAACACAACATTGTGGTATAGTCTTGTTATCATGCGGTTTGTTATGCCTCTTAATCATCAAATGTTTTGTGTCTACCATTAACAATCATTACACACATTTTTTCTTTCAACTTTCACACACATTCATCTATATATTCATCATCATCATCATCATCATATATATATATATATATATATATATATATATATATATATATATATCCCCATAGAGGTGTACTACATATGAAAGCATAATCAACACAATGCAGTCCCTGAATTAAGAACCATTTTTTTTTTTCTAAATTAGACTAATTATATTAATGTAACAAAAGAAGTACAAGGAAGCACCGACCTCTACAAAGCAATCCCCAAATTATGCCATGTTTAACAACAAAAGACTGGAAAGAGATTGCCCGCACCTGGGAAACAGTCCAAAACTATAAGAGTTTGCTACCCACGCAGGGGTAACAGCCTGTAGTGCCAGAGTGGAATAGCTTTTTGAACAATCATCAAAATTAACAACATTGCATAAAAAAGCACCAGAATAGACCCATAGTATTGGGAGCCGGGAACCCAGAACCTGAAAAACATTGACTAGCTAGGTGTCGTTGGGAGAAAGAGGTTCTTCCACTATCAGACACCTGTATGCCTCCATATCATCTTCTGCATCCTGTTTGTCTCTCGGAGTTTCTTCCATATTCTTGAAGTGGCCTGGATTGGTGCGTCCCTGAGCTGCTTCGCTACTTCTATGCGTCCCTGAGCTACTTCCAGGGGATTTTCTCTTGTTGGTGGTGTTCCGCGCCTGAGTATTGCGGGCTGGGTCTTCAGAGTTTTGTGGCTCCTCTCTAAATGCCACTGAGATAGTCGCTATTATGCAAGGACGTTCCAGCGTGCAGCGAAATTGAAATTGTGTAGAATGACTGAGCTACAGAGATGATACAGAGGTAGTAGGAGGCTGGGGAGCAGTGTCAACAGGCCGAGGACCTGCAGTCTGAGCCCATTCCTGACCGTTGTGAGTGGCTGGGTAGTGTCCAGAGAAATGAGCCGTCGAAGGGGAGGGCGATCTTCCTCTGCTACTGCCCCTCCTGCAGCACATTCGATGACGCAGATGAGGCATGCTCACCTGGGCAAAATTGAGTGGACGAGGACAAGAAGGAGCAGTGCCAAAGAATGAGTGGTCAATGGGAACAGAAGGACTTGTAATCAACGGTTCAGAGCAGAGATTCAAGACCGAAGAACCAGTTTGTAGGCAACATAAAAGACTCTGTGAGAAATGTGCACCATCCACCATCTCAATGTAGCACAGAACTTGGTAGCGTCTCCTTGTTGTCGTGCACGAGCTCGGCTCTGCAGCAGCAAGGAGACAATTGCAATTCAAAGGAGGCGGAGCGGGGGGGAAGACAGTCTGAAGAGGCCATCTTAAAAGACAAATTGATGAAGCCTCGACCCGCGTAGTTCATTAATGTGCCATTAATATCGGTGGTGGCTTTCTGTATATGCTTTTGAATGGAAGCGTGGGTGGCCAGGTGGCCTCGCCACTTGCCAACCCAAGGTCGCTGCATAGTACCTGCGTGCCTAAACACCCGCATCCGGGACTGAATTCAGAACCATTATCCACAACACAACGACATGATTCATTAGAAGATAATCGACATGCACAGATACAAATATTTGAACTTGTAGGGAAACTGAGTCTGGGACAAGGACTCTCCACCCAACCATAGACAACTACAACCACACTTACTTGCAACCCTCACCCCCAAGCCAAATTCCAAAGTCTAGGGGAGTTTCTTTCTTATGGGACTAGCACACTAACTGCCATTGAATCGGGGACTCTAGAGGACTTCCTTCCTGAATCCCACCAATTGAAAACTACTTCCTTGGTTGACACCAGGAGTCCAGAGGTTCCCCAACCTCACCCAAACTGTGCACACAATGGTTCACCCCCTCTTAGGGAGTCCAAAATCCATTGTACCGTCAAGGAAGTAACCATAAGTCTTAATTTTCATCTTCCCATGCTTATGCTCTAGGATGGTCTCTTCCAAAGTTTTTAGAAGGCTCCAGAGTCTATTATCTCAACCCACAACTTCCAAGGGACCCAAGCTATTATAGGGATCCATAGATTTCATCCCAACCCACAACCTCCAAGGACCCAAGTTGTTACAAGGCTCTAGAGACCTCTATCTCAACCCACAGCCTCCAGGGGCCTGAGTTGTTACAGGGCTCCATTGTTCCTATCACAACCCACAGCCTCCAGGGACCCCAAGTTGTTACATGGCTCCAAAGACTAGCAACTCAACCCACAACCTCCATGGACCGAGAGCCAATCCCCGTCTCTTCTCTTCTCTTCAGCATTACCCGTTTGAAGCTCTTACTTAATATTACCCTCGATACCACATTTCTTCTGTCTTTGTATCTCCTCTTCTTGTCTAAATGTGTCTCTCCCCCCCGTATCCAGCTTTTCTTGGCCTCTTCCTCGACCACCATTACTTATGTGTCCTTGTTGGCCCGTAGTGCATAGTCCCTCCATAAAATTGCCATCCTTCTTTCTTTTGTTTTCTTCTCAAGCGACATGGGCCTGCATAGTTCCTCTTGCAACTCATTTAATTTCAAGAGTTCCTTCATCAATTCATGCACCAACCAACCTTTAATGGTTGTCCTGCATTTCAAATTTCTTCTCTGCAAAAGAAACCATTACTTTCCAAGCAAGCGACCTCCTCCCCAGCTCTAGAATTTGTGTCCCTTGACTCAATCCCCTTTTCTTGACTTCAAATGTTGCAAAATATTTACAATACATTTACAATGCAACTTTTACGAGGACTTTGGGTGGGTTTGTCACACTTGCAAGCTCCATTCTCCAAATAGCGTTAGAAATGGTTGCATTTGGTCTATCTCTTTGATCTATTAATCGTCTACTGATCACATAGCTCTCAAGGAAGTCAAAGATAAAGAGAGGTTGAACTAGCAAATTCCCTTGTTACTATGGGTCATTTCACATGTAATAGCCCTCGTGAAAATTTCATGTAATAAAATTTAATAAAGGAAAAATAAGACCATGGTTAAGGGACACTTATTCCAAGATGAATGTTGGGAAAAGGTATCCTAGTGGGCATCACTGGATGTGTGTTTTGGCTAAGGAAAATTGCAAAGGCTAAGGCAAAGGCATTAAAAGGAAAAAAGGCATTTTTGGCACATTTATTTATGAAAATAAAGGAAATTAGGAGAAAAGTAAGGTGAAAGGTCACAGGTTGCATGTGAGGAGAAATTGAAGGAAAATAATGGAAAATGAAGAAAATAGAGGCCTCATTCATAAAAATGCTTCTAAGGATCAGTTGGTAACCTTTTGTCAGTTCAAGTTTGGAGCTCTCTCATTATTCTCTCTCTCTCTCTCTCTCTCTCTCTCTCTCTCTCACTCACTCTTGGTCACTTAGAGTTTCTTGGAGCACTTAGCTTTGGATCAAGGAAGGAAAAGCAAGTAAAGGGAAAGGAAAGAAAACAAGGATAAAGGAAGAAGAATAGGATCAGGTAGCTTCAGCAGGAATACTTGCAAGTAAGCTTTTGCAGGTGTGATTTCCTAGTTGATTTAGACATGCATGGATTTGCATGTTGGTGTATGGTTCTCTTCTTGTCAGTGGCATGGTTTTGCCAGATTATGACAATGGTTTTCAGCCTAGCCTTGCCTTTTTACGGATGCCATGGTGTTGGGACGTTTATTTTGGTTTTTGAGATTTGGTTTGTCAGATGGATTTTGGAATTCGAGGCGGAGGTGGTCTCAAGTTTCATTCCCAAAGGCCTAGGAATCCCTTGACCAGTTTTGGTGGGATATGCGGTAAAGCCTGAGGGAGATGTCTTGGTTTAGGGCCTAGTGATCTGGGTTTGGATTACGCTAAATCTTGAGAGACTGGTCTCTATTTAGTGCCTAGTGATCCAAGATTGGATTGCGGTAAAGCCTAAGAGACAAGGAGACAGAAAATTACTCAAGGATAGTGATGGATTCCAGATGGCATTCCAAGGTTGGTTTGGTTGTGATCGGAGCACCGATTTTGGTGTGATCACGATTTGATGAGGGTGGAGGTAGTTTAACCTCTAGATTCCCTTGGTTTTTCATGGATTGGTTGTTCTGTGAGATCCCACATTCATGCTTGGAATATGGCACGAGGGTGACTGACTGAAAGAGAGATTTGGTTCAACCGTGTCTACGGTCGAGTGGTAGGTGGAAGTCCTGAAGCTGGTCTGATTTGCCTACTTTTTTGCTAGTTTATATGTGGATTTAATGCCTATCATATCTTTGATATTTATATGGTTTTATTCTGGTTATAAGCATGGTTAAATGGTTGGTTCATGTCATGGTTATTTCATGTATTTACTTGTAATTGTTAAATGGATGGATGCAAGACCTAATTGATGATATAATAGTTCAATGGAGGAGGTGGTGATCCTTTTGGTTATGTTTCATAAGTTTTTTAAGTAATTTATGCTCTGTCTGGTATCCTAGATCTGTAGGTTGCATTGATGCCAAGTGTTTGACAGAATGTCAGTCCTGGTTAGCAATGCTCAGGCCTAGTCCCGAGGTTGATTTTTAATTTGTTTATATTTTCATCATGTCTTTGATGGATTTTGAAGGTTATAACAAGTTCTAGGCAGAGGCTGATATTCTGGGCTAGAAATGTGGCTCAAATCTTGGGGCCCCTGGCACAGGTATGGTGGGAAAAGTCCAAGGACGCTGGCACACAGGCCTATGAGAGTGAATTTGGCTTCTGGTCATTGTCTTGCTTATATCATGAAAGTGACGAGGGGTTAAAAGGATTAAATCATTTGTGGGACTTAAGGACATGATGTCTGAGTGGTTGACATATCTCTTAAGGGTGTTGTTGTTGATGTGGATGGGTTTGTTTGATATGTTCTGTCAGTTCCATTTCGTTAAGGTCACCAAGGAAGTTGAATCCTTTATTGTAGCTTTTCTCGTCACATGTTTAACCCGACGGACCGATTTCTTGGGTGAACCTAAGAGGAGGGGGTGTTCCATATTGGTATCAGAGTTTGGTTGTGCTCTCCTTGGGTGAAGTGTTGGCCATGCGTGCATGCCAGTTGCCTGTGTGTCTCTTACACTTGCATTCCATGTGCTTGTTGCATTGCATCATGTTAATCATGATGCTAGAGATGAGCCTCATCATTGGGTAACTATCTGGACCTTAATCCACCTCCTAGCTTAGTCAAATCAAATCTTCTCACAATTTATTACATATTTTTATTATATTTTGTTTAATGAGATGAGTCAAAGTGAGATATTATGCCTAGTGGACTAATGTGCATTGATTGCAGGTTTGTGAGAGAAAATCATGGAATTTTGGCTATTTAAGGGCTGAAACTCGAATGAGACAAGGTGGAGAGATTGTAGGAGGTATATCCTCCTCATTTAATCCTCCCTCATTTGAATATTCCTCCATAAATCACACTAGCTTAGAGTACAAGAAGCCATGTCATGGAGATCAAAAGGCAGTCGAGCAAGTGACAAATAAAGAGCTAGTTTATCTCGAGTTTGGGAGCCGATCCTACCTAGATTTAAGAAATTTATTGGGGACTTCAGTTGGATAAATAAAGAGGCCTAGAGCCTCATTAGGATTCGAATTTTTTCTGTAAAAACACTAGTCAATTTCGAGTTCAAGACTCGTGGAAGACATTGTTATGTAATTTTCTGTTTTGATAATGAGAATGAGCAATTCCTTGATCCAGCACTGAGTTAACTCAAAGGGATGAAGCTCTTGGGTTAGGGCCCAACCCTAGCAACAAAGGCTCCTCTTCTTGTATTTGTATGCTTAGATTGAATTCATAGATTAATGGTTGAATTGTCTTTAGAATTATTTCACTGCAAGTAGTGTAGATTTGATTAGTTTGCTTATTAGCTTGCTTCCATTTGTGCTTTACTTCACCAGTGGTTTAGAAGAGATAAAGGAACATCGAAAAGCTGCCAATAGGTGGTTTTGGCCTCACTCCTTCCTTCAGGGATCATGGTTTGAGGAAAGAACTCCAATGCATCCCCAAAAAGACAGAATTCTAGTTTCTTATGGAATTTAGGGTTTTCTGTACTTAGGCCAACATTTGATCAGTTTGCAAGAGTAGGATTTAGTTATCATTTCTTCTACCTTCGTTCTTACATTGGATCTCATCAATATTCCCTCTTGTTCTACAAGTTCTCCTCATTCATAAAGTAGGCAGCTAGCTCATGAAATTTTGTTTCCCTTAGATAATTGAAATTCTTCTTGTTTACATGATTTTTGGGTAAATGTCAATGTTTGATGCAGTGTAGGTGTTTTATAAGTATAGAGAGATTTCATAGTCAGCAACCTCATTCCAACTTCATCCATCCATGATCATTCTTTGCTTTCACTAAAACCCTCACCAATTTCATCATTTCACAAGGAAACTTCTCCAAGCTTGTTGAGCAAATCCAACCATCTCCCAACCTTGGTTTTGAGTTCTGAAGTGGTCCTAGGCACTCCCTTGCCTCATTCCATCCACCAACCACCTTCCCTAAGCCTTCCATCACCTTCAACACCCATCCTTTTTCTCTCGACTGTATCTTGTAGAAATACAGGGGATCCTATAGGTTTTCAGGACATCTTGTAGAACGCATTAGGACATCCTATAGGTTTACCTGTAGTGGCCTGTTTTGAGGCTGAATTGAGGAAAAAGCCTCTAGGAAGCTATAAAAGGTCCCCTACTAGTCTCCCCAACCTTCTAGCCATTCACCATCATCCCTAAGCCACCTACCACATCACCAAAAGAGATTAGCTTTCACACTTTCACATAAAAAAGACAAAAACAAAAAACAAAATTATTTTATTCATTTACATGCACAGTAGTAGAATGTTTGATGCTTTGAATTTGCATGCTTAGGACAGTAGAATTGCATACATGTTAACTTAGCATTCTTTTGAAGCATATCCTCTTAGCAGTTAGTTAGAAAATGGTGTGTTTTAGCATTTGATTTCAGTATTTTTCCTTACTACATTAGACAAGCTTTCTCTTAGAGTAGATTTCTCTTTCCCTCATTGGTAATCAAGCTTCTTCTGAATTCATAGAAGTTTGGTTTGGAAAAACTTAGTCGTCTATCGCCAGCTTAGCAGTGAAAATGAGCAGAACCATCACATTTACTTGTGTATACAACATTGTCACCTCCAAGTTTGTACAAACCCCGGGTTGATAAAGTAAAGTTGGTAGCCCTAGGAGTTGCAACATTCTTGCTGCAATACTGGTGCTCATCAGGTAGTAAGTTTGTCATGAGGAAATTGATTTGATTTTGTGGGATGCATCATCGGAAGTATATGACTGGTTGCATATGGTTATATGTCGCTTACATGTTGATTATATGTCACTTAACTACATCCTTGTATATTAGGTACATTCTTGAATGTTTTGATTACATGTATCAGTCTTGTAGGTTGATTACAAGAATTAATCTCTTATGCTTGAATACATGCATTCATACGTATGTGTATTTTATTAGGCATTGCTTATGCATGTTGATAGTTGCATATGGAAATGTGTGCAATGGAGCAATGATTGTTGTCATGCATGAGGTCATATCATGCATTGTTGATATGGCCTTGCATTGATGTCTGGACCCTAGCTAGAATGATGTTTATGCATTGATACACTTATTCGATATATGTTTATATGTTGTTATGATTATGTTATACATGTATCACATGGACTTGATGATCTTTCAGACAAGGTATCCTCTCTAAATTATGCTAAGGTACATTGGTTTATTGTGATTTGGTTTAGCTAACATGGTATGCCTTGTAGGAAAGAGATCATATGGCTAGCAAGGTGGTAGACTACATAGAATCTCCCTATGCATCAGATGGGTAGCGTGGTGTGGGGCACTCTTCTGACTTGGCAGACACATTAAGAAATTTGAAGGAAGAAATAAGGAGTTGTAAAACAAACAATGACATCATGCTGGCACAAGAGAAAAAAGCAGAGGTGAATGTGATAATACTTCAGAGTTTGTCAGATTTTCAGTGATAGGGACCACTTCGGATCATCCATGTACATGAGGATTGAACTAATGGGGCATATGATAGTAGGTCTCCTAGTAGACACAGGTCGAATAGATATGACATGATCATAGATGGCAGGTTATTGGACACTCTAGTTAGGAGAGGTGATTGACACGGGTACTATTCCAGTTCTAGTTCTGATATGCATCATGATCGTCATCGTCATCATCTTTACAGGAGTAGTGATAGGGGATACTTTCCGGATGAGTTTAAGAAATCGAAGCCACCTACCTTTGATAGAGAGATGAAGAAATCATAGGATGCAGAAGCATGGTTGCTTGGTATGAAGAAATTCTTCTGATTGCATGATTATTCAGAAAACATGAAAGCAAAGATATCCACTTTTAGTCTCAAAGGTAAAGAGGATATTTGGTGGGAAGATGTGAATAATTACAAAGGTATACATGAGGAAGTTTTGACTTGGCATGCATTTGAAAGGCTCTTCAATAAGAAGTACTTGTCAGAGAGGTACTATGATGATGGAGCTAAGGAGTTTTATGAGTTGCGAATGGGTTCTATGACAGATGATGATTGTACTAACAGATTTTTGGAGTTGTTGAGATATGTGCCTTAACTAAAGGAGGAGAAGGCCAAGGTTCAAAGATTCATCAATGGATTTCCATGTGCATACAAAGACCATTCATGAGCCTAGATCGTTAAGGGAGGCCATCCAAAATTTGAAGCATTATTATGAGTAGTCGAAGTGCAAAGTTGAGCCTAAGCATGACTTGAAAAGAAATGAGAAAGCTAAAGGAAAATGACCACCAAAGAGAGGAAGAACTCAAGATGCAAGTGAGAAAGAAAATGTAGTTCCTTACAAGAGATTCAATACAACTGAGAAGGGGCGTGGAGAGCAACAAGCTAGAGGCAGTGGTAGGGAACCATTGCAGTGTTGGATATGGGGTAAGGATCATCGTAAGAGGAATTGTCTGTGGTATCAGATTGGTGGTAGACCCCAAATCTACAATGATCATGAGGCACATACAATTAGTGATGTTGGTCATAGCATTCCTCTAATCTATACAGTTGTCGACAACATGTAGGTAGATCATGAGCCATCGGTCATTGAGATGGATGGTAAGATTTCTGATCAATTTGTTTATATTTTGATTGATACTGGATCTAACTATAGTTATATTAATCCTGACCTAGTGGATAAGTGTGGTCTGAGAAAAGAAGTGCATGCAGAATCTTGGTTGGTATAGTTGGCTATAGGTACAAAGAAGCAAGTTCACCATTGTGTAAGAGCATGTGCATTTGAGTTAAATGGTATGCCTACAACAACACATTTGAATGTATTGCCATTGGGATTGTATAGTATGATTTTGGGTATGGATTGGTTATACCTTCACAGAGCCAATGTGGATTGCTTCAACAAGGCCATTGAGTGTGTGGATGATAGTGGGGAAAAGAGGACTTTGCAGGGGGATAAGAAGGCTACATCGGTGAGGATGGTTTTCGCTATGCAGGCTAAGCGTAGTTGTAGAAAAGGTTGTGTGATGTTTGCAGTACATATTTCTAGTGACAAGGGTAAGGAGGTTGAGGATTTAGATATGTTAAGCAGGTGCCTCGTTTTGCAGTAGTTTCAGGATGTATTTCTTGGGGACATTACAGAGTTTCCACCCCACAGGGAGATACACTTTTCTATTGAGTTGGTGCCAGGGGCAGCTCCAACATCAAGAGCACCTTACAGGATGAGAACACCTGAGTTGGTTGAGTTAAAGTTGCGGCTAAAGGAAATGTTGGACAAGGGGTACATAATGCCAAGTGTATCACCTTGGAGTGCGACAGTGTTGTTCGTGAAGAAGAAATATGGTACTCTCAAGTTGTGCATTGATTATAGGCATCTTAACAAAGTAACGATCAAGAACATGTACCCATTTCCAAGGATTGATGATTTGTTTGATTAGTTGAAGGGAGCAGCAATGTTCTCTAAGATCGACTTGAGATCGGGATACCATCAAGTACGCATCAAGGAAGAGGATATCTTCAAGATTGCGTTCAAGACCAGGTATGAGAATTATGAGTTTGTTGTTGTTCCATTCGGTTTGACTAATGCTCCAGCTACATTTATGTGTTTGATGAATAGTGTGTTGCGTCCTTATCTGGACAAGTTTTTTATTATATTCATTGATGACATATTGGTATATTCTAAGAATGAGGAAGAACATGTCGAGCATTTAGCAGCAGTGTTGAGATTGCTAAGAGAGCATCAGTTATATGCTAAACTTAGCAAGTGCATCTTCTTTCATACTGAGGTACATTACTTGGGGCATGTTGTCTCCAAGGATGGCATAACAGTAGATCTAAAAAAGATAAGGGATATCATGGAGTGGGCAGCTCCTAAGAATGTGGATGAGGTGAGATCATTCATGGGATTGGCAGGTTACTATAGGAGGTTCATTAGGAACTTCTCATGCATTGCATATCCTGTCACATCATTGCAAAGGAAATGTAAGAAGTTTGAATGGATAGAAGAATGTGAGGCTAGTTTTGAGCAACTTAAGTAGTTGTTGACACATGCACCAGTGCTAAAGATTGCGGATCCGGACAAGGATTTTGTAGTGTGTAAAGATGCTTGCAAGAGAGGACTTGGTGGATTTCTCATGCAATAAGGATAGGTAGTGTTCTATGAGTCATGGAAAATGAATGAGCACAAGAAGAACTACTCTACGCACGATCTTGAGCTAGCAGTGATTATATATGCATTGAAGATGTGGAGGCACTATCTTCTGGGTAGGAGGTTTACATTGATGAGTGATCACAGTGGGTTGAGATATTTGTTTGATCAACCGAATCTAAATGTTAGGCATGCTAGATGGTTGGCTACCCTTAGTGAGTTCGACTTCTATATCAGATATATCAAAGGGAAGGAGAATCAAGTTGTGGATGCTCTTAGTAGGAAGGTACAAGTAAATCATATAGCAGCTATGAGCTCTTATGGGATAGAGTTACAGGATAGGATCTTGCAGGCAGGACAATGGGATGACAAATACATGGAGATCATGCACAGGCTACAATAGAGAATAGGTACAGGTACAAGTATAGGTGCAGGTGCAGGTACAGGTGATCAGGATGCAGACTATCGTCTCACGACAGATGGTTTGGTGAGATTTAGAGACAGCATCTATGTACCGAATTGTAGTGAGCTCAAGAAGCTTATCTTGAGGGAGTTTCATGCCAAGCCATACTTGGGTCATTCAGGATATCAAAATATGTTGACGACAATGAAGAAGTTATACTATTAGCCGAATCTGAAGAAGGAAGTAGCAAAGTGCATGGCTAGATGTTTAGATTGTCATCAAGTCAAGGCGGAATGTAAGCATCCAGGTGGTTTACTACAACCTATAGAAATTCCAGAATGGAAATGGGAGGTCATTTCCATGCATTTCATTATAGGTATTCTGAGGTCAGTGAAGCAACATGATTCTATTATGGTCGTGGTCGACAAGTTGAGCAAGTTACCTCACTTCATTCCACTAAAGACTACATATTCAGCGAGTGAGGTAGCATAGGTGTTCATCAGAGAGATAGTGAGACTACATGGTGTTCCAAAGAAGATTGTGTCCAATAGAGATGAAAATTTCACTTCCAAGTTTTGGAAGGAGCTATTTGCAGGCTTGGGTATAGAGTTGGCCTTTAATACAACTCATCACCCGCAGAAAAATGGACAGAGAGAGAGGGTCAACAAGAGATTGGAGGATATGTTGAGAATGTACGTGATGCACCAACAAAAGAAATGGGAGGAGTATCTTCCGTTGGTTGGGTTCAATTGGAGTGATCCAGTGAATAGGGTACTTATTGGACTGGACATACTGACAGACATGGAGCGGGAAATGTAGGTTATAAAGAAGAATCTAAAGGCAACACAAGATAGACAGAAGAGTTATGCAAATCAATACAGGGTGTTCAAGGAGTTTCAGGTTGGGGAGCATGTGTATTTGCGCATCAAGCCCAAGAAAATCTCTTTGAGGATTGGTTCATGTGGCAAGTTGGCACCATAGTATTGCGAGCCTTTTGAGATCCTTGAGAGGATTAGACCAATGGCATATCGGCTTGCACTACCTTCAACAGTGAAAGTACATGATGTTTTCCATATTTCATTGCTTAAGAAGTATATAAAGGATGTTCATCATGTTATTGATTGGTCTATATTGCAGGTGGAGCAAGAAGGAGAGTTCCAGCTGGAGCCTTAGTGCATATTGCAGCGGAAACATCTCATGCTCAGGAACAAAGCGATAAAGCAAGTTAAGGTGTAGTGGAAGCACCTTAGGCCTGAAGAAGCTACATGGGAGATGGCAGATCAGATGCGGACCCTGTATCCTTCATTGTTTGCCGGTTGAGGCAAATCAATTTTGGTTTGATATTGGTATATGTTTGGCATATGTTTTGTTGATGTTTTGGTATATGTATGTATATGTATATGGATGTAAATACCGCCATGAGCTAAGTTATAAATCTCCAATAAGCAGTATGGGTGTCATTTATTATGGTTATTATATTTTTATGTTGTAATGATGTTTTGATTTTAAGCAGGTCTTTCGTTGTAAATACTACAACGAGTTAACTTATAAAGCTCCAAGGGCAGTATATTTTATTTTCAATGATTTTGTTGAGGTTTTGGTGTGGTTTAACACCAAGGACGATGTTCCCCAAGGGTGAGGGTTCTGTAACATCCCTGGTGAAAATTTCACGTAATAAAAGTTAATAAAGGAAAAATAAGACCATGACTAAGGGACACTTATTCCAAGTTGAATGTTGGGCAAAGATATTCTAGTGGGCATCACTGGATGTGTGTTTTGGCTAAGGAAACTTGGCAAAGGCATTTTTGGCACATTTATTTACGAAATAAAGGAAATTAGGAGAAAAGTAAGGTTAAAGGTCACAAGTTGCATGTGAGGAGGAAATTGAAGGAAAATAATGGAAAATGAAGAAAATAGAGGCCTCATTCATAAAAAGGCTTTTGAGGATTAGTTGGTAACTTTTTGTCTGTTTAAGTTTGGAGCTCTCTTATTATTATCTCTCTCTTTCTCTCTCACTCTTCGTCACTTAGAGTTTCTTGGAGCACTCTATCTTTTGATCAAGGAAGGAAAAGCAAGCAAAGGGAAAGGAAGGAAAGCAAGGATCAAGGAAGAAGAGCAAGATCACGCAGCTTCAGCAGGAATACTTGTAGGTAACCTTTTGCATGTGTGATTTCCTAGCTGGTTTGAAATTGCATGGCTTTGCATGTTGGTGTATGGTTATCTTGTTGCTGATGGCATGGTTTTGCTGGATTATGACAATGGTTATTAGCCTAGCCTGGATGCTTATTTTGGTTTTTGAGCTTTGGTTTGCTGGATGGATTTCAGAATCTATGGTGGAGGTGATCTCAAGTTTCATTCCCAAAGGCCTAGGAATCCCTTGATTGGTTTTGGTGGGATACACGATAAAGCCTGAGGGAGAAGTCTTGGTTTAGGGCCTAGTGATCCGGGTTTGGATTGTGGTAAAGCCTGAGAGACTGGTCTTGGTTTAGGGCCTAGTGATCCGGGATTGGATTGCGGTAAAGCCTGAGAGATAAGGAGATGGAAAATTCCTCAAGGATAGTGATGGATTTCAGATGGCATTCCAAGTTCAGTTCGGTTGTGATCGGAGCACCAGTTTTGGTGTGATCATGGTTTGATGAGGGTGGAGGTGGTTTAACCTCTAGATTCCCTTGGTTGTTCATGGATTGGTTGTTCTATGAGATCCCACATTCATGCTTAGAATATGGCATGGGGGTGACTGGCTAAAAGAGAGATTCGGTTCAGCCATGTCTACAGTCATGTGGTACGTGGAATTCCCGAACCTAGTCGGATTTGCCTATGATTAATAAAAGCTAAGATCTCTTACTTTTGCATTGCTTTATATGTGGATTTAATGGTTGTCATATCTCTGATATTTATATGGTTTTATACTAGTTCTAAGCATGGTTAAATGACTGGTTCATGTCATGGTTATTTCATGTATTTAGTTGTAATTGTTAAATGGATGGATGTAAGACCTAATTGATGATATAATAGTTCAATGGAGAAGGAGGTGATCCTTCTGGTTATGTTTCATAAGTTCTTTCAGTCATTTATGCTTTGTCTTGTATCCTATACTTGTAGGTTGCATTGATGCCAAGTGTTTGACAGAATGTCAGTCCCGGTTGGGGATGCTCAGGCCTAGTCCTGAGGTTGATTTTTGATTTGTTTATATTGTCATCATGTCTTTGATGGATTCTGAAGGTTATAACAAGTTTTGGGCAGAGGCCGGGATTCTAGGCTAGAAAAGTGGCTCAAATCTCAGGGACATTAGCATAGGTCTACTAGGAAAAGTCCAAGGACGCTGGCACACATGCCTGTGAGAGCGACTTTGGCTTCTGGTCGTTGTCTTGCCTATAGCATGAGAGAAACCAGGGGTTAAAAGGCTTAAATCATCAGTGGGACTCAGGGACATGATGTTTGAGTGGCTGACATGTCTTCTGAGGGTGTTGTTGCTAATGTGGATAGGTTTTTTTGATATCTTTCGTTGGTTCCATTTCCTTAAGGTCAACAAGGAAGCTGAATCCCTTATAGTATCCTCTCTCATTACATGTTTACCCTGGCGGATCCTTGGGTGGACCTAGAAGGAGGGGATGTTACACCACACTTAGTCACTACCTTAAGAATGACTATGGAAGATTAGTGCTTGACACCATGGAAAAATCCATCTTGCTAGCTTCAGAGTGACAAAAAACCCAAGGATGGTATTTTGATTCTCTTACTTCTCGCCTCTATTTTTAATTCTCAGTGTTTTCCCATAAGGGATATACTTTATTATCTCTAGCCATACATTTCTAGGGCAACCATAGGTCTAGTTGTTGATCCTTGTTGTATCACAAGTTCCTCATGGTGTATCCCTTACCCCCAGACTTCGATGGCACATAACAACTTTGTGCAGTCCTTGGTGGTCCTCAATCATGGGGTCTCTTAGCCATGGTTCAAGACTCTATTTTTTCACAAAAAAGAACAATTCGAAGGCATTTTACCATATTTTTATTAAATGGCCCAGCCGGAAGACCTCAACTTTCTAGGTAAGAGATATATTTTTTGTCTCTTCCCTCAAACAATTAATTAATGGAAAATGTGGCATGCCTTCACATTTACAATGTTTGCAATTCGAAGGCAAGGTTCTACATGACACTCTACAACTTAAAGATTATTGTATTATAAAAAACTCAACCATCATTCTGAACTCAAGACTGTGAGGCGATGCTAATGGATCCAAGGCTTCAAATGGACCCTTTGTCTCATTCAAAGAAGAAATTCAAGGGAAGATCTTTGCCCCTAGAAATTAGATCTAGAACATTTCGGGCCCCTATATTGTTGAACAAACGGAGAAATATCCTTCCATGGAAGTAAATATCTATGAGACATATTCTATTTTCTCTATTCTACAATCTAAAGTAGTAATTTGTAGATTTAATGGCTCTTGGTATAAACCTGAAGCTTTATTTCAGTGGATTTTCTCCATATGGACTCTAAACTATGACATATACCTTTGCTCAAAGGGTTTTTTCATAGTTGAATTTGAAACAAAAAGTATCTGAATTTTTTTCTAAATGAAGGACCTTGGTTATGGGGTAGAATTGGGTTATTCATCACTCCATGGTTCCCTCATTTTCATGCCACCACTATGGTGGTCACAATCATGTTGATTTGGGTGAGGCTCCCAAGCCTCCCCCTTCCTTTCTAGCATCATAAAGTCCTTGAAGAAATAGGAAACGCTTTGGGAAAAATCATGAAAATAGATCTGGGAAGTACAAATAATGGGCTCTTCACATTTTCTAAAATATTTGTGGAGTTTGATCATAGCAAAGAGCTCCCGAATCATACAAATTTGAAATGCAATAACTTCCACTGGTCCCAAGTCTTAGATTATGGGAATATGACATCACAACATTTTGATGTAGTGTATGTTTTCAAACTATACATTTACATAATCCGTGTCCATAAGAAAAGAAGAATCTAAAGAAGAAGAAGAGACATTCACAATAGACCAAAATGGTGGAAATTCCTAGAACATCACCCTTCTAAGGATGAATAATAAGATAACATGGAAATTCAACTCGAAAAAGAAATGAATGTTACGGCCCAACATGAAGACTAACCTATTGGGGATGTGGAGGATTTGCCAGGTACAGTCACCCTTCTTCATAAGGGAATGGACTTAGAGGTCTATCAGACAATGTATGGAAAAGGAGGCACAAAAAGATCTCATGTTTCAGAGAGCACAGATTTAGATAAAGAAGTCCCTCAAATGGGATAAGAATCGACTTTAGTTCTTGTTGAACCAAATTCTTAAAAAGGAAAGGTAAAAAAGAAAAGTCAAATGTTAAATGCTAGTGTACAACCTTAACGTTCTTTTCATTTTTTGTTGTTATTTCACAACTTATGCTATCTCATTCATAGCCTTTTCTTGAACCTTTTTTGTTGCTTCCTTTACTCTTTTGCTCCGACATGTATTTTTTGTCTCTATATGCATACACACTATGTGTGTTTACAAAATTTATTTTTTATATCATTAATAAAAATTTCGGTTTTTTCCCGTGGAAAAAAAACAAACATCTTTAAATAACAATATTATAATTTTCAAGATATTTACTTAATGTTTTTATATCAATTATTTTTTCTACAAAATATATAAAATTTGAATAATCTCAGTTTTCAAAATATTTAATAACAATAACCTAATTTTTGAATTATTTATTGAATATATCTGTGAGGTAAATTTGATTTGGTGAAATAGTTAAAGTTGTTAGCTCCATAATGGTGATTTCTAGCACATGCTTTGGTGGCCAGTGGTATTAGAACTTATGGATTTTATGTGATGAATCATGGGGATTCTCCATTGCAATACACATGAGTTGAATTGAGGGCTCACTTGGTTGGGCTAGGATGTTGTTCAACTTGGCTACTTTTAAGTCAAGGTATGACTACTTTTATGAAATGAAGAATATTATATCTTTTATTTGCAATTGGTTTTCCCACTATGATTTTTTGAGAAATAAATGTTGTTCATGTGCTATTATTTTTTTATGTTTTTTTATTGATTTATTTCTTTCTCATTTTTTCTAGAAAGTGGTATTAAAGCCAAGGGATCATGGACTATAAGAGGAGGTGATGGTTGCAAATGTTAGCACATTGTATGTTGAGGTTGAAGCTAACATAGAGAAGCCCAATTAGGATTAGATTTGTATACCTGAAGATTGATTAAGAGGAAATTAAGGTCCATCCGAGTAAGATGTAGCTAGAGAAGATGAGGAGAGCACTTTGTGTGAGGACCTCTGCACATGTGACAGTGGTGGCATTAGTGTGGAACATCAATAACAAAAAAATTACTTTGGAGATGATTTTTTTTAGAATATGGGCATACTCCTATAAGACTCGGTTTGGCATGGTTACCCTTGTCACTAAAGTCTTGGAATAACGTAGGTGATATGGTAGGAGAGTGCATCTTAGAATTTTAAAGATGTCAATGCTAGGGTAAACTTGACTCATTGAAAGAGTCAAAGTCGTTAGGTCCATAATGGATTACATATGATGAATCATTTAAAAGGCTTGGGGATTCTTATTGATAATGTGGTTGAGTTGGGTAGAGAGCTCACTTGACCATGTCAAGAAGTTGGTCGGCTTTGCTATTTTTAAGCCACGAGGAACAATAGATCTATTAATCACACCTAGTTTTCTTACAAGGGTTTAAATGATAAAATAAAGTGTTCATGTGATAGTAATCGTTTATGTGTTATTATTGATTTACTTCTCTCTCATGATTTCTAACAATATCTATATCTATCTATTTAAATTAAACAAAAAATATCTAAATAATAATATTAATACAGTAAGAATTTTAAAACTTTTCATATAACTCTTATAAAACTACCCAAAAAAAAAAAATATATATATATATATATTTATATTTTTTCCTTTAAGAAATTATTTAAAAATACTAATCTTATAATATTTAATCATATTAAGAAATTATTTAAAAATACTAATCTTATAATATTTAATCATATAAAGATTATTTTGTATATTAAATTTTTTTAGGAAGAAATCACATAATCATTTAAGAGTTTTCGAACCATCCAGTGTGTTTCATCATCAGGATTGAGATGAAGAGCCATTTGAGTAAGAGCTTAAATAGACAAAACAATGTAGAGAGAGTTCAAAGGATGGAATAAAATAGTCAAATTATGAATAAAAATAATATTAAAAATTATAACGATCAAGAAAAAATTAATTGATTCAAAAGGTCAAATATAACAAACCCCAACATATGGCTAAAATTAAAGAATGAAAGTAAGAAGGAATGAAATAAAGTTAACAAAACAACTAAAACATTAAAAATAGTGAGCTGTAAAATATCTAGAAAATAATAAATAAATAAAAATCAAATCCAATAAAATACAATAATTAAATAAGGGCTACGTAGTAGCTAGTACCTGCGGCTTAGCTTAAATATAGCTTAATTAAACTAAAAAACAATAAAAAGAATGAAGATTTCATCACAAAAATAAAACAACTAATACAATACTATATTATTGAATGCCATCACCAAAAATTAAGAAATATGATTAACATGTTCACATATATACATTTTAACCTATGTGTTTTTTTTTTTTGTTTTATATTTTTATGTGTTATATATATATATATATATATATATATATATATATATATATATATATATATATATATATATATTATAATTAAATTTATTAAAATATATTTTTAATATAATAATAAGTCATCTTAAATTCAAAATATGGAGGAAAAAACTATAATTTATGAAAATAGATATTACAGAAAAAGGGGAAAAAACAAAAAATAAAAAGTTAAATGAAAATGAAATAAAACAAAAAATTAGTAACTAATAGAATAGAAATTACTAAATAACCTATAATAAGACCTTAACCAATCACCTTACAAATAAATAAATTTAAATAATAATAAAAAATACAAAAAATGAATTCCCAATATTAAACTATGTATAAACGATATAAAGTTTTGGTCAAAGACAAACTAATAAGAATTCAAAGGCAAAACTGAATGACTAAATACATAATTATTCTGTAGAAACAAACCAAAATTTGGAATAATGCTAGGTTCAACTAGAAAGATGAAAAAAAATACAAATAAACAATCTATATATATATATATATATATATAAAATTCAACCGTTAGAAATCCATTAAATCTAATAAATAAATTTACAGGGTCAAACTTAAAAAAGTCGAAGTCATATATATATATATATATATATATATATATATATATATATATATATATATATATATATAGCACTTAATAATATCCAAATTTAGGGTCTGTGAGCCATATTTGACAATTAAAAAAAAATTCCGGTAATAATCAAGAGAAGTTTTGTCGATGCATTCTAAACCATCCAATGTCGTTCATCGTCAAGACAAGATACCATCCAGTGTGGTTCATCGTCAAGACAAGATGCAGAATCATCGTCACGACAAGATGCAGAATCAGATCTTGGCAGCAGATTAAATAGAAAGATCAATATAGAGGCCCTTAATAATGTTAACGGTTATAATAAATAACTAGGTTTTGAAAAATTAATATTTTAATATATAACCTCAATTACTTAGATCAAATTATATTAAATTAAATCAAATATTAAGTTATGGTTAGATATTTAGTCAAATATTTAGATTAAAATAAGAATAAAATTAAAAATTTGAAGTGAAACATAAAACAAGGAGTAAGACCCTAAAAAATAATATAAAATAATATAAAAAACTAATCAAAATCAAACTTAAAATATGGAGTCAATACCTTAATAATATTTTTTTTGAATAATCAATAAAATAATTAAAATTAATCAAAATAATAAAATTTCATTGAATAAACAATATAAAAACAATAAAAATATAATTAAAACCAATTAAGAATAATCAAAATTAATAAAAACCTTTGAATAATCCATAAAAACAAAAAATAAAATAGTTAAAAATAAATAAATAAATATAAGAAAGATATTCAATAAATAAAATAAGATACAATGTAATATACATATAAAATTACAAAATACAAATGAAAGAAATTAAAATGAAATGAAAAATAAATTCAATGAAGTTAAAATTATTAAATTAAATTGAGAAGATATTATTTTTAATATGAATAACATTATTGAGAATAATTTTTGTAATAATAATAATGATATTTGATTTAATAATAATAATAATATTTTGCTCAATAAAACTCTATTTTCGAGTAATAATGTTAATTATATTTCTTCCTTTAGTAAAAGGGTTGTTAATCTCTCTAGTTTTTCTTTTGATCCTCTGATTTATAGTTTTCTAGAGAAAGGTTGGAATTTTGGTTTGAATTTTGCCCTTGCTTCTAAGAAAATCTCGATCATTGAGATTATTTGTGACATTGAAAATGGAATTAGAGACTTATTGAATGTCACTAAGGATATCATCAAACAAGACTACGAAGTTATCCTTAGAAAGACAAAACCCCCTAAGAACATTAGCAAACTTGAGTTTGACTCTCTCAAGTTGTTAAACAATAGCAATGGCGTTGTTGTTCTCAAAGCCGACAAGGGTGGTGCGGTGGTTATTTTAGATAAAGAGGATTACCGTCAGAAAATGTTGGACCACCTATGTAATAGCAATAGCTACAAGAAACTTAATAAGGATCATTTGAAGAAGATCTCCAAAAATGTGGCTCTTGCTATAAAATCCAGTAGCACTAGTAGCTCTTTTAGTCATAAGCTCATCTAAAGTGACACTCTTACCTCCGGAATCTATGGCCTTCCAAATATTCCTTGTAGAAATTTTGAATAATAAACACATATTCAATGGAGATTATCCTGATCATGTACTATTGTGGAATACATACACAATACATAAGCTCCTCTACGTTGATCATCAATTTAGCAGCATCAATAATAATAAAACATCAAGAGCATGCACACATTAACACAGTATGTAACCCGGGGAAAGCTTATAGCTGAAAACCCCACAGTATCTGTATATTAATGATTGAGAACATGTAACATTACAATAGTCAATACTTCTCACAAGTATCCAGCACTATCTCCACCTGTTACACACAATACAGCTCAGATCTGATCACCAAATCTATTCCACTGCTCAATACCTGCTCAAGAATGAATGGGAATGGTTTAACCAAACTCGTATTTACCTCCAAAGAATCACTCACACTGGGAAAGATGTGAGCAGAGGCTATAATACTGGGCATATACTGGGCAATACTCATTGGCATACTCAATCCCTTGGTTGTGAAAATCCTCATGCACAACTATAGTCACAACTGATAGCAATCTGATCCTCTAACACCTGTCCCTATTGAACTGAACATGCACTGACATGCAACTGAGTTAACTGATGTATTCTATAGTTGCATTATGAGTTAATAATTAGTTTAACAGCTCATCATTAGTCTATTTGCAGTTAGACTAATTACAACTAGTTTAACCAAGTCAAATTGAACACAACTCCATCAACTCCACAATCAACTCCACCAAACTCAACTGATTGAGTTCTAACTGAATTCATGCATGCAACAACTCAACTGACCCACAAAGAAAGCGTACTTCCTTCTGACAGCTGCATGTGCCACATCTATAGCTCAAACTGAAGTGCTCCAAGAGAATAAGATCAAGTTTATAGTCCAAATATTATTATGAGACAATAATATTTGACTTTTCTATTTTTGACAGCCAGTCTAAAAATAGACTTTGATCACTCCTGCTGTGATCACTCCTGCTGTGATCATCCCTGTTGTGGTCACTCCTGCTGTGATCATCCCTGCTGTGATCCAAAAATAGAACTTGCGCCATAATTTTCCTGCGGGCCCACTTAGTGAAGGCGACTCTTTTCACTAAGCTCCATCATCTTGTTGCAATCTCAACACTCCCTCTCAACAAGATATGGATTATCAGCATCTTGATCCTCCGTTGGAATGTATGAAAGAAACATGATCCTCCGCTGCACACAATCTCTGATATGATGGTACCTGATGTCAATATGCTTAGATCTATCATGAAATACAGGATTAGCCGAGAGTTTAATGCAACTCTGGTTATCACAGTAAATCACAGTAGGATCCAAATGAGAACCGAACAAACCAACCAGGATCTTCCTCATCCATATAGCCTCACATGCAGCCAAACTTGCTGCCATATACTCGGCCTCTGCTGAATTGAGTGCCACAGATCTCTACTTCCTGTTGTACCAAGAAACTGTTGTCGATCCAATACTGAATACCCCTCCTGATGTGCTCTTTCTGTCCGTTGGGCTCCCTGCCCAATCTGCATCCGTGAAGCCACATAGCTTCACCTCATCCTCCTGTCTGTACCACAATCCATATCCCGATGTGCCTCTCAAATAACGCAATACATGCTTGCTCGCCTTCCAGAAGAGCTTGGTAGGCTTAACCATAGCTTGTGAAAGCTGGTTAACTGCATAGCATATATCGGGTCGTGTATTGACCAAATACATCAGCGACCCCACCAACTGTCGATAAAAAGTGGCATCCACTTCTTCTGCCGAAGTGGCATCCTCCTTCCTCCAACCTCCAGGAAGAGGAGTATCAACAGGCTTGCAACCATGCATGTTGAACTTCTCCAGTATCTCCCGAACATACTTGCCCTGAGAAATAAACAGTCCACCACTGCGCTGCCATATTTCCAATCCTAGGAAATAGTGAAGGAGGCCCAAGTCCTTCATCTCAAACTCCTTAGCAAGATCATCCTTGCATGAAAGTGTCAACAGCTCATCACCCGTTAGAATCAAATCATCAACATACAGTACAATGATAAGCAACTTACCCTCCACCACAATCTGGTATAGGTTAGGATCCGCCTTGCTCTTAGAGAATCCAAGTCTTGTGAAATAGCTGTCTATCCGTGTGTACCAAGCACGTGGTGCTTGCTTCAACCCATACAACGCTCTCTTGAGCCTGCACACATGCGACTCACTGCTGAAGACCTAAAAGCCTTCGGGCTGCTCAATGTACACCTCCTCCTCAATGACTCAGTTGAGGAACGCAGTCTTCACATCCATATGATGAATGTGCCATCCCATCTGCGTTGAGAGAGCAAGAATCGTCCGTATGGAAGAATACCTTGCGACAGGTGCAAAGGTCTCCTCATAATCGATCCCCTCTATCTGTGAAAAGCCTCGGGCAACAAATCTTGCCTTGTACTTCTCCACACTCCTGTCAGCTGCCTGCTTAACTTTGTAGATCCATCTCGAACCCACCACTGATTTCCCTTCCGGTCTAGGAACAATCTCCCATGCACTGTTTCTGACAATAGAATCATACTCTTCCACCATGGCGTCTACCGTGCGGGATCCTCCACAGCGTCCTCGAAAGAGGATGGCTCAGTCACAACACACTTGCTCATAAGAGCCATGTATCCAGTGTATCGATTAGGTGACTGTCTCTGCCTGTGTTGGGCTGTAGGTGGTCCTACAACTTTCTCTGCATCTTGAGCCAGTCGCCCAGCTTCTGTCAAGCGCTTTCGCCCTCTAATGGTTGGCGCTGCATGAGTGGTCTCTTCCACTCCATGAACCTCATCCTGTGGCTGATCCACGTCCTGAAGCTCATCCTTAGGAACTAATAGCTCCTCATCTGCATGCAAGTGTAGCTCCCTCTCAAGCGAACACTTCATGGCTTTCTCCTCCTGAAATTTTATATCCCGTCGCACAACAGTTTTACCACTGTTTGGCAAATACACACAATAGTTGTGGGGCGTATCAGTGTACCCCACAAATATCCCAACCTCTGCGGTCGGCTCCAACTTCTTCCTGGCATCCTTCATCACATGCATGTAAACGTTAGCACCAAAAATCCTCAAATGAGAAAGATCAGGCTTCTTACCAGAATAAGCCTCCTCGGGTGTACTCATGCCAAGTATCCTATGAGGACAACGGTTCTGCACATAAACTGTTGTATTGCATGCTTCCGCCCACAAGTGAAGGGGTAGGCCCTGATCATGCAAAATTTCCCGTGCAGTACCCACAATCGTTCTGATATTCCACTCGGCTACCCCGTTCTACTGTGGGTTATGGGGAGCTATGAGCTCTCTTCGAATCCCTTCTGCCTTGCAGAAATCCTTGAACTTGTCCGAGATGTATTCACCACCATTATCGCTCCTAAGAGCCTTCACCTTCTTCCTTGACTCTTTCTCGACTAGTGCTTTGAATTCACAAAACTTTGAATATGTCTCGCTCTTCTTCTGCATGAAGAAGATCTAGCACTTACGAGAGAAATCATCAACAAAAATCACATAATACCTGTGTTTTGCTGTCGAAGCAACTGAGAAAGGTCCACACACGTCTGTGTGAATTCTCTCAAGGATTGTCGTGGCGCGACTATCCTTCTCGTGAAAGGTGGTTTTCACAAACTTCCCCAAAGTACACCCCTTGCACTGATCTGACTGCGCAAGAGTGCCTTTAGGAAGCCCTGTAGTGATCTGTTGCAGTATCTTCAAGGCTCCATGGTGAAGGTGACCCAATCTCCTGTGCCACAAATCGCCATCATCTCGGCTCACCAATCCTTCTGCCTTGCCTGCCATTTCTGCGCATCCATCTACATGCAACTGATAAAGGTTCCTCACTCGAACCCCTATCTTCCAGGTCTCACCAGTTGTCTTGCTGCGCAGGAAAGCTTTTCCCTTGCTGAAAACAACATCATACCCCTTGTCTTCTAACATCGCCACAGAGATAAGATTCTTCTTCAATCCTGGAACATGCATGACTTCCTTCAATACAAAGGGTTTACCAGACTCCCTCTCAAAGGAAATGGTACCGATACCGGTTGCACTGTATCTACCATCATCGCCCATCTCGATGTGCACTCCAAGATCTTTGTCCTCCAGATCAGAAAACAAATCTCTATCTCCCGTCATGTGAAAAGACGCACCACTGTCCAAGAACCACACCGATCCCATCACACTTGAAACCAAGCATGCGATCAATGAAAAATCAAGCTCAAACTGCAAGGCTAGAGCCTCTCCTGCTACAGATCCAGCAGCCTGCTTGTTCTTCTTCTTCTGCGGACAATTAGTGGCATAGTGTCCGTGCTGGTGACAGTGAAAAGACTTCACCTTGGACATGTCCCGCTTCTTGCCTTTCACACCAGACTGAGAATCTTTCTTGCTCTTGCCTTTTTTTGCTTTGGCAGCCAAAGCAAAATTTTCTTCATCAGCTCCCTTTGACGAAGATCCGTCCCTGGTACTCCGCCTGATCTCCTCCTGCACAAGATCTGACCACAGTCTTTCCCATCCTGGCAATTTCTCCCGACCATTGACAGAGTCCTGATAAGAATGCCAACTCTTCGGAAGACCAAGGAGAGCCAAGCTCACCAAGTCCTCATCATCGACAGTAACCCCCACACTTCCCAGCTCATCTTGACACTGAGTGAACTTCGTGAGATACTTGGGCATACTGTCACCCTTCTCGCATTTGATGTTTCTGAGTTTATCTTTGAGCGCCAGCTTCCTCTGATCGCTCTTGCTTTGGAATAGATCTGTTAAAGCCTTCCACATCAGATATGGAGAAGTCTTTCCATGCAGGCTGGACACAATGTGATCCTTCACGCCCTCCAACAGAATCCTTCGACATTTTGCAGTCTTCTTTTGCCAAGCATCAGCTTCAATAGCATTAGTAGGCTTTGGGACATCCATCTCTATGAACTCCTTTAGCCCGTTATCATCCAATACTGCCTCCATCCTATCCTTCCATGCAATATAGTTTGAGCTGCCCTTAAGAGCATACTCCAATTGCAATCCGTTGAAAGACATTGCCTTGTTGACACCAAGAAAACACTGCTGCAAATTCAAATTCCACCAGCTCCAAACTCAACTGCCTCGGATCTAAGATTCGCGAGAACACAATATTTCTCATACAGAGATTGACTGTATGGGCATTCACTGGATATCTCACCTTCCAAAGGAAGGATGAATCCAGAGGCTACCTGGCCCGATTACAGACTCTGCCTGAAGAAATAGAATGTAAACACTTCCTGAATAGTATATCTGATGATCAACAACTCTGATACCATGTAGAAATTTTGAATAATAAACACATATTCAATGGAGATTATCCTAATCATGTACTATTGCGGAATACATGCACAATACATAAGCTCCTCTACGTTGATCATCAATTTAGCAGCATCAATAATAATAAAACATCAAGAGCATGCACACATTAACACAGTATGTAACCCGGGGAAAGCTTATAGCTGAAAACCCCACACTATCTATATATTAATGATTGAGAACATGTAACATTACAATAGTCAATACTTCTCACAAGTATCCAGCACTATCTCCACCTGTTACACACAATACAGCTCAGATCTGATCACCAAATCTATTCCACTGCCTCCACTGCTCAATACCTGCTCAAGAATGAATGAGAATGGTTTAACCAAACTCGTATTTACCTCCAAAGAATCACTCACACTGGGAAAGACATGAGCAGAGGCTATAATACTGGGCATATACTGGGCAATACTCATTGGCATACTCAATCCCTTGGTTGTTCAAATCCTCATGCACAACTATAGTCACAATTGATAGCAATCTAATCCTCTAACACCTGTCCCTGTTGAACTAAACATGCACTGACATGCAACTGAGTTAACTGATGTATTCTATAGTTGCATTATGAGTAAATAATTAGTTTAACAACTCATCATTAGTCTATTTGCAGTTAGACTAATTACAACTAGTTTAACCAAGTCAAACTGAACACAACTCCATCAACTCCACAATCAACTCCACCAAACTCAACTGATTGAGTTCTAACTGAAGTCATGCATGCAACAACTCAACTGACCCACAAATAAAGCGTACTTCCTTCTGACAGCTACATGTGCCACATCTGTAGCTCAAACTGAAGTGCTCCAAGAGAATAAGATCAAGTTTACAGTCCAAATATTATTATGAGACAATAATATTTGACTTTTCTATTTTTGACAGCCAGTCTAAAAATAGACTTTGATCACTCCTGCTGTGATCACTCATGCTGTGATCATCCCTGCTGTGGTCACTCCTGCCGTGATCATCTCTCCTGTGATCCAAAAATAGAACTTGCGCCATAATTTGCCTGCGGGCCCACTTAGTGAAGGCGACTCTTTTCACTAAGCTCCATCATCTTGTTGCAATCTCAACATTCCTATAAATGAGGTCATTGAATTCATCAAGCGTATTACCGATCCTAATATGGCTAAATTAGTTGAAATTTGTCTCACCTCTACTTTCTTCACTTTTGATGGGAATTCTATGAACAAACTTGTGGTGCTGTCATGGGTTCCCCCCTCTCCCCTGTAGTGGCTAATCTATTCATGGAGGACTTTGAATAAAAGGCCTTGTCCTCTGTTTGATTTATTCCTAAGATGTGGAAGAGGCTTGTGGATGACACTTGTGTCATCTGGTCCCATTGTCGAGAGAAGTTGGAACTTTTTTTCCAAAATCTTAACAATCGGTCTAGCTCCATAAAGTTCACCATGGAATGTGAAAGCAATGGAAGTTTGCCTTTCCTTGATGTCCTCCTTTCGGGGAAGGATGGTGGTTCCGTTTTCTCATAAGGTCTTTAGTAAGAAAACTCATATGGAGAAATATCTTCACGCTAAATATCATCACTTCCTGACTCAAAAGATGGGTGTTCTCAACACTTTAGCAATTAGGGATTTAAGAGCTTTTGATGAAAACCATCTTAATGATGAGAAAACTCATCTCCTTAATGTTTTCAATAATAATGCGTACAATAGGCACCAATGTCTTAAGGTTTTCGTTAAAGATGACAAAGGTCCTTAAGATTAAAAAAGAACCCAAGGACCGATTTGCAGGGGTCCATCTCCCATTTATCCAAGAGACCACTGACAAGGTTGTGAAGATACTAAGAAAGCATAAGGTTACCTCAACCTTTAGGCCTCTAGATACCATTCGGAGCTCTCAAAGATCTAAAAAAGACCCGGTGGACCCAAAGAATATGAAAGGTGTTTATGTTATCCCATCTTCTTGTGGGAATCCCTACATAGGTGAGACCGATAGCTCAATTAATCAAAGGATTCATGAGCACGTCGTTGATATCAAGCATGGTAGGACCCATTCCTCAACTTTGACAGAACATACAAAAAAGACTAAGCATCACATCTGCATTGAAAAGGCTCAGGTCATTGCTAGAATTAGTCATTTCCATCATCGAAAATTCATGGAAGCCTTAGAAATGGAAAGAAGGCCTAGTAATCTTAATAGAAATGATGATTGGAAAATTAGCAGATGTTGGGTCCCTGTCCGATCTTCCTAATTTAATCTAATTTAATAATTTTAACTTAATTGAATTTATTTTTCATTTTATTTTAATTTATTGTGGATTTTTATATGTATATTACATTGTATCATATTTTATTTATTTAATATCTTTATTTTATTTATTTGTTTATTTATTTATTTTTAACTACATTATTCAATGGTTTTTATTAATTTTAATTTATTTAGATTACATGTTTATTGTTTTAATATTGTTTATTCAAGGAATTTTTATTATTTTGATTAATTTTAATTATTTTATTGATTATTTAAAAAAAAATATTAGGGTCTTGAATCCATGTTTTAAGTTTAATTTTGACTAAATTTTTTTATTAATTTTTAGGGTCTTAACTCATTGTTTTAAGTTTGAATTTGAATATTTTATTTTATTCTTATTTTCTAAGTATTTGACTTAAAATCTAACCATAACTTAATATTTGATTTAATTTAATATAATTTGATCTAAGTAATTTATGTTATATATTAAATTATTATTTCTCAAAAACTAGTTGTTTCCATTATTAAGGGTCTCTAGATTGCTTTCTCTATTTAATCTGGTGCCAAGATCTCATTCTCCATCTTGTCCTGATGATGAACCACACTGGATGATTTGAAACGCGTATACAAAATTTCTCTTATGTGATTATCACGCAAAGTTTTTTTTTCTTAATTGTCACTTTATAATATTAGAAATACACAATAATAGAATAAAATGAGAACATATAGATCAAAATAATATTATTAAATCATGAATAAATATAAATAAATAAATAACATCTAACCATTAGAAGTACATAAAACTAAAATAGAATAAAAAATATTATTAAATCATAAATAAATAGATAACATCTAACCATTAGAAGTCCATAAAACTAAAATAAAAATAAAAATAAAAATATTACAAAGTCAAAATTTATATAATAAAAGTTGAAATTATATATATATATATATATATATATATATATATATAATCAATTAATTATTAATAATAATAATATTATTAATCATATAGTATTAATAGAAATACACACTAATAATAATAATAGAACATATGGATTAAAGGAATATTATTAAATTATGAATAAATATAAATTAAAATCTAGAAAAGAATTTTAGAAACATAAAAAAATAAAATAAAATAATGAAGAATATTATAAAAAAGAAGAAGAGGAGGAAATTAGAATAATGGAAGGAAGCCATAACAACTTAACTAATTAAATAATAAGGGCGAGAAATTAAGCGGAAAACAGAAAACTAAATTAATAAGATAATGAGGAAAAAAACTTAAGAAGAAAGAGCAGGGATCCAACAACTACTAATTTTCAAGTCATCATCTCTATTGAGATTAGAATGTCTCTTTTCAATTTCTATAGCCTCCCTAAACTTTCCTTGCAATGACCCTAGCCTCTTCAATGCATATGTGGTGCTTTGTTTTCTCTGCATATTCCACTAATGCAAATGAGTGAGTCCTAGCATGGTTGATGTCGGTTGCATGCTCCTGAATCCTTTGATTTATTGAGTGTCAAATTTCGCCAATGTAGGGAGTCCCACAGGAACATGAGATTACATAAGCATCTTTCCTAAATACATAATTATTTCTTGATTGCAAGTTTTTTCCGAGAAAATCACATCAAATTTTATATCTAGTGTGGTTCATCATCAAGACAAGATGGAAAATCATATCATAGCATGGACTTAAATAAGGTAGCGATGAGGAGAATTCATTTTTGAATGCTAAAATTTAATAATTAATTTTGATTAGGAATTAGTATTTATTAATAAAAATATTTTTATATAATAAAAGTAACCATTAGAATCTCCTTGTTAATCAATTTTTTTAATTTATAATTCCATAAATATAATTATTAAATGGATTAATACATTGAGTTCGAAATTAGAGAAACCAAATCCAAATAAATAATTAAATATTTAATTTTGAATAAAAAAGATAAATATTTATTTTCTATGGAATAATTATGTATTTAGTCACTTATTTAATTATTGTATTTTATTGGATTTAATTTTTATGCATGTATTATTTTCTACATATTTTATAGTTCACTATTTTTAATATTTTAGTTGTTTTATTTTATTTCAACCCTTCTTACTTTTATTGTTTAATTTTAATTATATGTGTAGGTTTGGTTTGTTATGTTTGATTTTTTGAATCAAATAATTTTTTCATCATTGTTATAATTTTTAATATTATTTTTATTCATAATTTTATTGTTTGATTCTAATTTTTAAACTCTCTCTATACAGTTTTGTTTATTTAAGCTCTCACCTGGATTAGACACTCCATCTTAACCTAGATCATACTCTCCATCCTAGTCTTGATGATGAACCACACTAGATGGTTTGAAATGCTTAGACTGTGAAATGAACTCTCTATCTTAGAACCGAAGTGGATGGGTCGAAACACTTAGAGTGTGAAATGATTATGTGATTTCTTCCTAAAAAAATTAATATAAAATTATGGATTACAAAAACCTAAATTCAAAAACATATAAAAATTAATCATATACTTTTCATATAACTATTCTAAAATTACTAAAAATTAATAACAATTTATTTATATATTTTTACTTTAAGAAATTATTTATAAATATTAATCTTTAATCATAGGAAGATTAATAATATCATATTATATTAAATCAATTTAAACTAATTTATTATATATATATCTATCTATCTATATATATATATATATTTCATTTTTCAAATACAAAAATGTATTTGAGTGGTTAATAATTATATTTTATTCAAGTTTTTGTGATCCATAATAAATTAAGCAAATTGTATTAGTAGAAATCATATAAGAGAAATTTTTTGACCGACGCATTTTAAACGAATAAGTATGGGTCATAGTTAAATTATCAATCCACTAAAAAATCACAAAGTGTAAAAATATTATTTAGAGAATGGTTTGCACAAAATAACCTTCATATTCTAAAACTATTCTTTGGGGAGTATATAGTTCAGTAAACATCAGTGGAATCGATGAAGCTGGTAAGCTGGTAAGGGGTGGTGTGTGAGAAGACCACCCCTCTCATTCAAAATTCAATCTTTCAAGAAAGTAAAACTTACATTAATTAAAGGTTACCCCAAAACTTAGCCTACACTACACTTGTGGAACCATTTGCATGGTGTAGACTCCAGTAGGTGGAGATTGCATTCAGTAAGCCTACTCTTCTTCGCTGAAGAGACTCGTTTTATTACAATCGACTGAAGTTTCTCTAACGTTATGGGCATTCAATTCCAATGCATCGTTTTGTTAATAAAGCCTGCCGGTCTGTCGGTTTTACCAATGACATGCTATTATGACTTAAATCCAATCCAGTCTGTTTTTTCTAAATTGGTAATTGGTCATAATTTGCATTGTTTCAAGTCAAGTTCATTGGCTTGACACAAATCCAGTGATTTTTTTAATGGGCAATTGGTCATATTTGCGTTGTTTCAAGTCAAGTTCAATGAATTACAAGAATTAGTTGAATTGTTCGATTATCATCAATGTGATTGGGTTCTTGATTCCGACAAACACTGTATCACTAAACGTGGAGTAGAATCCAGGCTGTAAATGATGCTGACTTTCTAACTTCTTAATATTTTGATTTCGTTTTTTTGATCTCACTTCTTATTTATTTTTTTTGGATCTCAATAAAGCTGGAAATTATATTATAAATTATTAAATATATAAATGAATTTAGTATTCTAAAAAAACAAACCATTAATCAAATAGCATCATGTGTTGCGGAAAGTGTTAGGAAGAGAGGGTATTCGTAAAGGTTGACACAAACCATGTTTATAGTTTGATGACTTGCTTTGTGTATAGAGAGAACATGCTTGAATGAATTTTTCCACTTGTTTGGGTAAGGCAAGCTAGTAGAAGTGGCACTGAAGATTGAAAATGGTTTTGGCTATGCCAAACTGCCCTCCACATGAAGAGGCATGTGCTTCATTGATGAGAAGAAGAGAATCATCGGATTGTGGCACACAGAGCTGGTTAAGTTTATTTAACCAAACATCACGAATGGTATAGTCAAGAAAGGGAGTTCGGTTATGACTATAGGTTGTTGCAGAGCTTCCCATATCTCACCAAATACCAAATATGTTGCATGCATATCTTTCCAAACATCATATGCATGACAACGCACCTCTAGAATGTGTAGGACCTGAATAGGTCGTCGACTTAACAAATCAACCATTTTATTAGTTGTCCCCTTCTTAAATTTAATCATGAGATGGAATTGTTGAATGTAAGCATCCCACATGCTCTTGAATCTTGCGCCATGAGTTGATGAAGATCAATGGGTGATGATATTTATGGAGGATGGTCTCTTTGCCAAGAATGTAATGGCACCACTATTTCAATGCTTGCAATGAATTGTAGAATCCTTGTCATATGTGTCGTACATAAGCTTAGATTCTACAAACATCTCAAAATGGTATGCCATAGGGTGGCCTCCATTTTTAAGAACAACGCTAATGGCGAATTGAGAGGCATTGGTTTCCATCTCAAATGGTTGATTCATATCTGGAAAACGAAGAACAGGGATAGAGCATAAGGCATTCTTGAGTTGAGCAAACTGTCACTCAGACTCTACATCCCAAATAAACTTTGCTTGATTAGACAATTGGTGTAAAGGGCAAACCAACTGGGGGAAATGAGAGACAAATTTTATGTAGAAATTAATACCTCCCAGGGAGCTCTTGAGGTCATGTGCATTGGAAGGTGTTGGCCACTGTGCCAAAGCCTATACCCAAGAGGGATCTAGTCGAACCCATATTATGTCAATAATAAATCCCAAATATTGAACCGATGTTTGTCCAAAATAGGATTTCTTCGTTTTTACCTAAAGTTTATATGCTCGCAATAACTCAAGTATGTTGCGAACGTGCTAAAGATGGTGTTCCCAAGATTTACTAAATACCAAAATATCATTAAGGTAAATGACCACAAACTTACCTAAGTGTGCCCTGAAAACATCATTAATGAATCTCATAAAGGTGGTCGGTGCATTGGTTAGTCCAAATGGCATGACCAACTATTCAAATAGCCCAAACTTTATTTTGAAAGAGATTTTCCATGTGTCAACTACATGCATGTGAACTTAATGGTATCTTGCAATCAAATCCATCTTTTTGAAGAAACAAGCCCCTTGTAAGTGGTCCAACAAATCCTCAATTCGGGGTAGGGGTAGTAGTTTCTAACAATGGCTTTATTAATGGCCCGCTAGTCTGTCACGAGGCACCATTCAAAATCATCCTTTTTGGGAATAATAAACGTTGGAGATCCAAATGGTGAGGATAAATGTTGAATATGGCTAGATGTCAACAATTGTTCAATTTGGCATTCCACCTCAGTGGCCTCTCGAAGGGCAAGGTGATGAGATGGGGCATTAGGTGAGGAAGCACTTGGAATAAGATCAATTTTGTGTTCAATAGAGCGTGTTGGAGGCAACCCCATGGGTTGGGTGAAGACATCTGCAAATTCTCGGAGTAGAGGAGCCATTGCAGTTGGTACTGGGTTGGTGAGGTTTTCTGGCTTGAAAGGGCAAGGCAAACACAAATCTAAACACATTGGTTTAAATTGAATCTCTTAATTAGAGCTTTGCCAATAGGAGGTTAGGTTTATGTGTGAGTTGAGGATGTGAGCAAATAAGTGCGTCCATTGTGCTGCAAGTGGTATTGGTGATCTTTAGCATGATAAACAACATGTCAGCCTCGTTGGTATGGAATGCCTAGTAACAAATCGACACAATCGAGAAGAGAAATATCACATACCACAATATCTCAGAAAGGGCTAATAGCAAAGGTTACAACACAACGTTGGGACATAGTAAGATGAGGTCCTTCATTTTGGACCCAACCAAGATGATAATGGTTTGGGTGTAGAGTGGTGGGAAGGCGAAGGAATTGAACCAAGTTCTGTGCCACAAGATTCCAATGACTCCCATCGCTGAGAATAAGAGTCACCAAATCATGTTTGATTTGAAAATTATGGGTAAATAGAGGTGCAACAAAGGTGTATGTTGCATTAGCAGCCATGAAGATGAGAGAGGGGTCCACTTCAGTAGGATTGTTGAGAGAAACAACTTCAAGCGGGGTAGGGGCATTTGGTCGCTCAACCTTTGTAAAAAGAGTCTTGTTGGGGCGCACATTTTTAAGTGCTTGACAGTTTGTAGAAACACGTGACTTGGTCTTACGAAATGTACACCAGGAGGTATTGTGAGATGTGGGGGGTGTGGCAGAGGCCACAATAGAAGGATCATAGGGAGACGAACCATTATGGCTTGCGGAAATCAGGTTCGAGGAGTCACTTTGCATTCCACAACCAAGGCCCAAATAAAGGCCTTTGTCCAATTAAGTATTATCAAACAACTCAACTTCTCAACAAAAAACCATTAGCAAACCATAATTAAATTTGATTATTAGTACCTCTTATGAATCAAAGGTATGGAGTTGAATGCGCAACTTGTAGACGACATCGATTTAAGCCTGCACTGATTGATTCGGTAGTTGCCGAAGTTGTAACCATTTGGCAAGGAGATTTTGGATATATCATGGGGGATAAAAGCGTTCTCATAAGGCTTGGCAGAAGTCATCCCAAGATGTGATATGTGTCAATCTGGTCTCTACTAGTTCTCCAAGCTTGACGACCAAAGACATATTCTCGAGCTAAGTATCCCACCATGTTTGTGTTAGGCCCTCCAACTCTAGACTGATGATTTGAAGTGTCATGTCCTCTTCCATTGTTGGACATGTTCTAAAATAGTTGGAGAGATTGCAGAGCCAAGAACCGACAACCTCAACATTCATTTGGCCTGAGAATTTGGGCAAATAAAAGAGTGTATCTAGATGCATTTTCCTTGGAGGATGTCGATGTTATTGCAATGTAATTAGCTCTTAAAGAGCCATGGCTAATTCATGGACTAGTGAGCCCTCAATTGAGGGTTCTTGATGGGGTGGCATGATTTTCATCCATCAAAGGGATTGCAATGCATGACTCCCAAAAAAAAAAAATCTTCCAACAAGTGAATGGCTTCCAAGATCTTATGCTCTAGTACCAATTTATGGCATCCGAAACTAGTCCAGAAAATTACATAAAATAACAATATAAATTCAAGAAAAGAGAACAACACATACTTTTGGAAAACAAAACTACAATTTTACTATAAAAAAAAGATGAACATTTTATAAACAATGCAAACATTCTCTTTATTAATTTAGTTACAAAAAATATTACATAAAAATCAAATACATTATTAAATAAAACAAATACAATAAAATATTTTATTCTTTACCATTTTTAAATATTTCCTTCTTTTCTACTCTTAAATATTTCTAAAAGAGTGCTTTTTTTTGATTGCCCAATCAATTAAATGTTTCTCATTTTTATATATTTCTTAATTACCCACACTCTTAAATATTTCTAAAAGAGTGCTTTTTTTAATTGCCCAATCAATTAAATGTTTCTAATTTATATATATTTGTTAGTTACCCATACTCTTAAATACTCTTAAATATTTCTAAAAGAGTGCCTTTTTTTGGTTGCCAAATCAATTAAATGTTTCTGATTTGTGTATATTTCTTGGTTGCCTAATTGCTCCAGTTTAAGATATCAATATTAAATTCAATAAAAAGCCAAAAGCTAATTTGGTTTGAGTTTTGAGAAACAATTGGGAGCTGAATGCCATTACAAAAATGACAATAATATTATTGCAAGACTAGGAGCTGAGGGTAATGGGGCCGTTTAACTAAAATATTAAAATCTGACTATATAATTTCCAGAAAGTTTGTAATTTTTTATTATTTAAAATATAATTTTAAATAAATGAATAGATTCCGTACCCTCAACAACTTTTTAGATTAAAAAAATAAATTTTTAATGTCGGTATTGACCATAAAAAGTAACCCGAAAAGACCGTTTCATCTGCTCGTTTTCTAATTATCTGCTATGAATTCAGCAATTATTGTTTTAATCAGCACATTACTGTTTTACCTGTTTTAATCGGCACGTTATTATAGCAAAATTTTCGATCGGTTATAACTCAACTTCATGAAGACTTGACAATCGCGATCTGCAGAGAGCCGTGGGTACCAGATTTAGACGAGACATTGTCCTTCACTTGAATTTGCTTTTGGAGTTTTAAGAAAGTGGGTGGCTCAATAAAATAGTCAATTATTTCGGAGTCATGCTGATCACGGGATCGCTTGTCAAGATTAGAGAATATTCGGGGGCCAGTCCTTTTAGGAAGCTTGACGTCGAACGATCGATTCCCACGTCCTTTTCACAGCAAATATTTGACCAGTAGACCTTGATAATCGCAGAGAAAGGTGAAGTTATATATGAATCCTTAAAAAGTCCAGAAAGGATGGGATCCGGGGCCATCAGATCGCTTCCGAATAAATCTGCGGTTTTTAACACTTAATCCGATTTGTAAATTGCAGTTTTATATGGCTTTGAGGGTTTTCAATCTAATTAAATGTCCAAATTAATTTAATGTTCAAACCTGTAATGTAATAATGTAAGTAGATATAGGACCGACCTCTAATACAGGGGTTCGAGTTCAACTTCTCCTCCGAGTTGACGGCAAATGGTGGGCGATGACGACAACTACGCCTCTAATGACGTCATCTTTGACAAAAAAATCAATGGTGTAAGGCGGGCGACGAGACAACGAGGCCTGAAATGGCGTCATTATTGACCAAAAAATTGGAGCAATGCTGAGCTGCTGTAAAGTGTAAAATTTTAATGAAGCGCGCGAAACACCTGGTAAGCCAAGTCGACAGTTTTATGGTGAAATTCATACTTTTCTGCTCGAATTCTTGTATACGATTTGCTGTTCTCTTTCCCCTTTTTTTCATAAATTTCAGGAGGGTTTGCAGTCATTTTATTTGTTGATAATAACTAATAATTACCTTCTCAACTTGTTTTTTAAATATTGAATGTTTCTTTAGGATCATGGTTTTTTATTGGAGAGGTTGATCTGTATGAACCGTTTGGCATCTTTAAAGAATCAATATATTTTTAATAACAAAGTAATAAATTTTGATAAATTAAATGATAGATATCTTAATTTATATTATATTTATTATTTAAATATAAATTTACATATTAATTATATTAAATTCATGATGAAGATGAAGTTGAAAGGGGGTCCGCGGAGGAAGCCTCGGGCTTGAAAGAGTAGGCTGAACGAAACTGCAAATACAGAGAAGCGAGTTTGACTTCGTACAACTAAGTTAGTGAGACGGTGATAAGAAACGAAAGGACGATAATGGTAGCCTAAGGGGTGTGTTGGAGGCTGTAGCAGTGAGGCAAGTAGTCCATCTCTTTTAGTGAAACGACTCCAGCTATTCGATATGTCTTCCGTTTTGTGAGAACACGGGTATTAGTCTTTTTGACTGTCTGCAATTCTCATTTTTAGGCACAGAGGCCAGGCTATTAAAGTGAAGATTGCAAATAAAGGGCGATATTTGGGCAGGAAGGCCAGTAAGGTCAGTTTCTCTGAGTAAAGGTTACTACCATGGATCTTGGTATGAATCAGAGCCCCAAGATTTTGGAGGAAGACAGTGAAGAAGGAGACAGGGGGTCTAGAATGGTTGCAGTTGCAGTTGACAAGGATAAGAACAGCGCATATGCAGTCAAGTGGGCTCTCGATCGCTTGGTTGTTAGGGGAGAGACTTTGGTTCTTATACATGTACGACCACCAATTCTAACCATTCCAACTCCAAGTATGATATCTTTTTCCTGCTTTGATACTCTGTGTGGGGGAGGGGAAGGGGTTCAAAGATATGTCGCTGGGTAGATAGGGTATAAATCCACAGAATCCTTGCACAGATACTTCGGATCTTGGTGTTTAAGAACTGTTTCTCCTTTGTATGCTGGGACTCTGCACAATCTTATTTTGATAAGTAAAATAACAAAAGATTGTGCAATGCCCTGATTCAACTTGCAAATCATCTATGTTTTGTCAGTTTTCCTAGTTTTTTTGTTTAGCTTGGCTGCTTATGCTTCATTGAGAATTGAAAATGAATTTGGAAACCGAGATTTGCAATAGAAAATATCACTTGTGACTTCTGATCTTAAAGACATAGTTTTTGTTCACTAATTTTCCTGCTGAACCCAACTCACCATTTGCCAGATCTGCAAAGGTAAGTTTTAACTTGCACACCCACTGACGTGGATGTGTCCAAATCATTTGACTGTGCAAGAAGTGATGTTTGTCTATTGTTTACAGTTCATCACAGCCTGCCTTCTGGATATGCAAGAAATATGCTTCCTACAAATCCTGCATGTTCTTAGAGTATTTCTGCTAATAAAATTCATTGCCAAAACTCGTTCCCTGGAAATCTATTCTTCGCTCGTTTGTTCATAAAACAGGATCACGCCTACCCTGTTTTACTCTTCCAGTAGGAAGCATCACTCAGTGTCTACTGATTGATTTTTGGAGTCGGACATGACTAGTAAGAATCGAATTTGAATGGCAGCGCCACAAGTTTACAATCGTGTTTGCCTACATTCAAACATACAAGAAATGTGTTCACACACATCCTATCTTGGGCTTAAGGCACCTAATTCCCAGTACAGATGCAGAAAGTCCATATACAAAAACCGCTAGATATTTAAACCAGACTAGAAGCTCAATTAACCCGTCTACCTCCAGTTGACCACCAGCCTAAGTTGATTATGCGTGTGCTCCTATTGGGATCGCTTTGACTGCTCCAGTCGACTATTGGCTTTTGTTGGCGATCGACACTACTCTTTCAACTTGACTGTTGACCTCACCGTCAACTTGTTGTCCCTGGTCGATTGTCTGGACTAGACTTGTTGAGGTTCATTCTTAGTCATCTTGCCCAACCAGACCGTCGACTGACTGAACTCCAGTCATCTGAAACTACCTGCAAAGAATAACCTCAATAGCCTAGTGTTTCTAACTAGTTTTGCTAGCATGTTCGATTACAAAAATTAGTTCCCATGGAATCTGTCATTCATCCTTTCATTCATAAAGCAGAGCCACTCCTACTTGGCTTTAACCGTCTGGCCTCAACTAATCATCACTCTGTCTACCGATAGACTACTAGACTCTCACCTGCCTGTTAATAATCAAATCTGAATTGCAGGAACCAAGGTTTTTCTCTTCAAAATAATGAAAAAACTATTCGATCACTGAAAAACCATTATATCTTTGCCCCTTCTCTTAACCGCCAAGTTAGTGGCATGTATACCTTGCAGGGGAATGGGAAAGAAATCAGATCAGGTAGAACCGTGGTATATTCAGCATAAAAGTTCAACCTTAGTCCAATACATCTTTTATTAACTTACTGTGAAATTCAGTAGGACCGTGCTAATTTCTCTTCAGATGACACAAAGTACTCTTTTGAGTGCAATCACGCCTCAGGCAGTTAGTCTTTCAGTTCCCTTCTAAGGTTTTTTTTTTCGAATTTTTTTTCGCTACAGAACCCACTTTTTTATCCGAAGTTTAGGTTCGTAGCTTATCTGGACAATTCAACGTGTATTACTGTAGTTTCCACTTTAATCCTTTTGCAGCGCCTCAATCTTTTCCATTTTTCCTGTTTTGTGGCCCAAACCATCGACTTTCTGCACAATCAACAGGTTAACCTTCCAAAGTTTCACAAGTACTTGCATGACCAAAAGATGTTTGTAATCAATGTTTCAAATACCAAGAGTTCATTCTAAATGGCCTGAATTCATTCCAATTGCAATGACAACATAGGCACTCTAAGTTATTCTTACTTATATGTCTATACCGTCGAAAACCTCATACTTACTGTAATTGCCATTTTATCAAAATTTAGTTTCCTTTTCCACTACTGGCTCAGTATGAAACGTGATTGCTTGATACGAGGATTGAAACTCTGCTTTACATGGTGGTTCTTTGTATTTTTCATTTTGGTTACCCTGATATGAGTGTTTATTGTTTTTGTCTTGCTCTGTTAATCACGTGAACCATTTCAGTTATACATGATGTTCTCCTTAAAACAGAGAGCCGAGATGTTCAACTCATGAGATATTTACTACTAACATGAAAACTCATATCTATTTACAGTGGGGAATCGTGTTCCAGTTACACTTATAAGTGATGATGTTATGGCTACTTACGTGCAACAAGTGGAATCACAAACTGATGAACTACTGCAGCCCTATCTACAACTCTGCAATAATAGAAAGGTTGTTTCTAAAAAATCATATTCCTGAAGATGCCTTCTTATGAAGAAGATCCTTTACAGAATTCAATCTTTGGTTTTAATTCATTGTGTTTGCTAATGGTCATTATCGTCCAGGTACAAGCTGAGATCAAGGTTATTGTAGATGATGACATACCAATGGCCATTGTAGCCTATATTTCCAATTTTAACATCAGGAAGATAGTTATGGGATCATCTTCTCGAAGCATACTTCCAAGGTAATATAACTGTTAATAATTGGAAATGAAAGGAGTGCTTCTAAATAATTTGAACGTCATTTTCAATTAAGGATTCAAGAAGGCCTATCTGAATTAAATTTGTAAAATCAATTGTTAATTCTAGACTTCTATCACTAAATGTGCCTAAAGGAATATGATCTATACTTTGCTCAGTTCACACGCTCTTTTATGTGATTCCCAATTTGTAATTAACAATGCTGCAACTAATGGATCAGAAAAATAAAACGAAAGGGAGGTCAGGTAGCATCCTTGAGTTTTCTAATTTTAAGATGTTGATTCAAATGAAAATCATGAGTATTGTATTTGTCCAGATCCTATTAGTCTGCAGCTAAATTTTCTAGTTTTCTCAATATGTTATCTTCATGATCGTTCCCTGAGCTTATAATATTTGTCAAATAGATTGTTTTGTAGGAGGGTCATGGTCCCTGATGTACCAGCAAGGGTGGCAACGATTGTTCCAAGTATTTGTACTGTATATGTTATATCAAAAGGAAAACTCTCTTCAGTGAAATCAGCTGCTTCTTTAGAGTCAAGCAGGGGCAGCAAAGAAATTATCTCGAGGACTTGCAATTTTCAAGGTTCAGGTTATGATTTTTGATTGATTTTCAAATATTTTCCATCCTAAGTTTTTCAGGATGATTGAATTCTTGGCCGCATGCCTTGTCTACACGGCTGTGTGAAATTTTATTACATTATACTTTTTGATTGCATATTCTTTGCTATCATTATGTAAAAGAAGTCTTAACATGTTGCTTTTCAATTGGCAGAAGAGGCAGATCCGCTAGTTGGGAAATCAACCACGCTTCTTGATTTTAAGAATATCAAGAGTAAAATGGGAATCAGGATGACTAGTGAGGACAGTGATGAGCGATCTCCATCAATTGATAATTATTCAGGCACATCTTCACTGCCAAGCACGGTGAGAGATAAACATATCCTTTATCAAGTTCCCTCCCAGCGTTTCTTCTATTATGAATACCTTATGAGCAGATCTAGGTAAAAATCTTAAAAAACACATGCTTGTTTTATCAACTAGAGATGTCTTAGTGAAAGCTCTCACAGATGTTTCTTCTTTCAAAGAAAACTGGCAAGGGAGCCTAGGAGATGTTTCTCTTAGTAGAGATATCATTTAGATGTTTCTATTTTCACATTCACAGAGTTACTTCTCTGTCTGCATTCTTGGTTATGTTGACTATTTCTATATTATTAGCTGCATGATATGTAGATTCCGTGATGTTGAGGTTCAGTTCAATGTTTACCCTGTCTTTTTCCTTTTGCACACTTTCCAGCAGGCCTATATGATTGAATATATCACCTGTTCCCGCTCCCGTGTCACATTTTCTAGGTACATAGTTAACTCAGGATCCATTTTGGTCTTCTATGTCAGAACTGACTTCAACTTGTTTACAGTCTATGAAGTCACAGCTTGAAAACGAGCTAGAAAAGTTGGAGCTTGAACTGAAACAGCTTCGTGAGATGTACAGCCAAGCATGTGAAGAAGCAGTCAGCGCACAAAACGTGGGCTTCTTTCATATATTTTCTTTCAATTGGGCTGTTTCTGCAGTTTGACAGACGTATGCTTAAAATTCTGAATGCTGATGACAGGCCAGAGAGATGCACATTCAGAGAATGGAAGAGCTAAAGAAAGTGGAAGCAGCAAAGGAAAGAGAAGAATTTGTAGGCGTAATAGATGCAGAAGAGAAAGCAAGGCATGATGCAGACATGAAGGAGGCAGAAGCAGCGGCTAAAATAGCAGAAATTGAGGCACAGCAAAGGAGGGTTGCCGACTTCATAGCTATAACTAAATCAAAGAGTAGAAAAGTTGAGGATGTGTTTCCTTTGACTGTTCAAGCATTCAAGCAATACTCCATAGAAGAAATTGAGGCAGCAACAGATTTCTTTTCAGAATCAAATAAGGTTGGAGAGGGCTCATATGGGTCTGTCTACAAGTGTACATTGGATAATAGCCTAGTGGCCGTCAAGGCTCTTCACCCAGATGCATCCCAAGGGTGGAAACAATTTCAACAAGAGGTATGAAGCTCTGAACTAGTTTAAGGAATTTATACTTCCTGACTATTTAGGTGAGAATTCTAGCAACATTTTATAGATGTACATGAAACATATTTACAGCATTTTTTATTTTGATCATTCAGTTAAAAGCATAGAATGATGAAAGCCTTTCACCAAGGGAAATTTGGAAAAATAACCACATGAAGAAACTAACCTCCAAATTTATATCAATAGAACTACTACGAGGAACATCAAACCTCGTATATTCTGTGATTTATACAGCAAAGTTAGACACTATTATATTACAATGGACTACGGTTTTATTATTCTTATTGGGCTGTTTTGCAGGTTGAAGTTCTTAGCCGTATACAACATCCCCATATAGTTTTGCTGCTTGGAGCTTGTCCAGAACTTGGATGTTTGGTATATGAATATATGTCAAATGGAAGTTTGGAGGATCGTTTATTTCGCAATGGAGCAACACCACCTCTTCCATGATATACACGATTTAGTATTGCTTCAGAAATAGCCACTGGGTTGCTCTATTTACATAGTTCCAAGCCTAGGCCATTAGTTCATCGTGACCTAAAACCAGCAAATATTTTGCTTGATCAGAACTTTGTGAGCAAAATAGGTGATGTGGGCCTGGCCAAGCTTGTTCCTCCAACGGTCTCGGGCAGTCTTACACTGTACAGGAACACCACAACCTCAGGCACATTTTGTTATATTGACCCAGAGTATCAGCGAACAGGGATACTTGGAACCAAGTCCGATCTCTATGCTTTTGGAGTAGTACTCCTCCAATTATTGACTGCTAGAAAACCAATGGGGATTGCTCATGATGTGGAAAGGGCTATCGAGAGGGGCTCGTTCAAAAATATTCTGGATCAATCTGTTACAGATTGGCCTGTTAGGGAAGCTATGGAGCTAGCCAAACTTGCATTAAAATGTGTTGAGATGCGGCGCAGGGACAGGCCAGATTTTGAGGCAGTTGTGCTGCCAGAGCTTCAGAGATTCAAAGCTTTTGCAGAGTCCCGACATGATGTGAGGAGAGAGGACAGTGCTGCTACACCACTGAGAAACTTGTTTTGTTCAATTCTTTTGTTTCGTAAAACAATTGGCAGAGGAAAAGACAGGCCAGCCAAGATTTCCTGCACCAGGAAAGTATCGAGCTTTTGTAGGAAGATATATGGGTCTTGAAAAGAGAAGATTTCCCAGAGTTTCTGTCTAAGGAAATATCGGATTGTAGAATCGATATCAATGTAGACTTTGGATGTCCATGTGTGGTACCGAAATGGGGTTGTCGAAGGTGAGTTGAATTTAGCACTGATAATTAAGTTCATAATACATTCCTAATTTCCACCACTGAGTTTGGTGCAGGAAACCATGAAAAATCCTCACGTTGCACCACACGGTCTTACCTGCGAGTGTGCAGCCATGGATAACTGGCTCGAGAACGATGACATATTTCCCATCACATATCAGAGGATTTTCCAAAAGCAGTGTATTGCAAGCTATTCTCTTCAACCGGCCTTAAATCCGCAGAATTTTACATACAAATGATACCCTCAGTTTGTCTGATCCTATTTTCAACCCTTCAAGTGTTGCTGAGGTTTCCAGTTATCCCACACATAGTGTTTTGAGTACGCACACGGAAACAGAGATTCTATAATTTGTGTACAACATAATCTATTCAATTTAAATGGTTCAACCTATTCATTTGCGAGAGTGTACGATATATGTCAATACGACTTTAATCGATTCAATGTAGGGAAGACTAATCATTAGTCTGCTGAATTTAACATTTAACTTGATTGCAGATTTCAGAACGTTTTGGGAATTAGATAGATAGGAGTGGACTATTTCAGAATATTTGGGGAATTTGATAGATTGGAGTGATGTTAATCAGTTGACTTCGCTCAGGTAAATCAGATCTTTAAAATAATCTAGATTGTGATTGTAGATAAGGATGGATGGCCGTTATTATCAAGTATATGAATTTTTAAGGAATACATTTTCAATCTCTCAAAAAAAAAACAGAAAGCCCACTCAAACTAGTTACTGTACTAAATTACTAATTAATAAATCTTTATTCAATTTCATTCTGATCATTGAGACCTCCACATCAACTTCCTGCTCCCTCAGGATTCAAAGTTCAAACCTCTAATTTTCATAGATTTATTCAATTTCATTCTGATCATTGAGACCTCCACATCTACTTCCTGCCCCCTCAGGATTCATAGTTCAAACCTCTAATTTTCCAATGGGACAAGAAAGTAACTCGGTATGGGAAGCGAAACAATTTTACATCCGAATGAAGTGTGAGCGAGAACATAGCAGGCTAGCAACAGTAAAATGTAATTTATTTTTGATACATTCCTGGTATTTTACAAAATAAAAATGATTTTAAAAACACACACTGCTTCCAACGGAAACTACTTACTGTAAGTTTGCATGACTGATCCATGATGCTGCTCATCTCAAGAAAAATATCTTCTGCGATATGCAATTATATGAAACCAACTAGTCTTATCCTCTGCGGCAGAGTCTCTGACGATGATATTGATTTGCATACTTTCAATTTCATATATAGTTTCTTTATAATAACTTTTTCTCTTTGCTGCATGAAAACGGATTTAACTTTGGTTTCGCAGTGTCTTGTTTTTTAAAAGCATGTAGATGTCATACAGATATTGCCAAACAGCGTGTATTTTTTGTTTTACTTTCACAGAGAAGAGTGAACAAAGCTGCAATTGGGCTTTTGTCAGTTATGCAAGAGCCTTTTGGAGGAGGTGCGTCGTTCATGCAAACCAGCAAGGTAGGCGGGGAGAAAATATTGTCCTTTAAAGAAAAATGTAATGGCTCGTAACCGAGGCTTCAGCGGTTTGAAGTCGAGGTGGTGAGCATTCAGGTTCGATTCCCTTTGAGCCTGGTGGCATGTTTAACCTCACCTCAGTCATATGATGTTCGAATGTGGCTTCCCACTTTAATCTTGGATATATAGCGTTAATAACCTATAAAACAAATGTGACTTTTCATTGTGATATTGATTACGTAGCATTAAAATTTTAAATATTTTGGAAAAAAAAAATGGTTTTCCTTCCTACAATTCACTTTTTTGTTTTCATTTTTTGGTTTGTTGGTTAGTTAGTTACAGATTATTTTCTTTTACCATTCATTTTATTTTTGTGTGTAGATGGTTGTTTATTGGCAAATTTACTATAGTGTTTTCAGGGTAATTAGGGTAAATTTAATTCAGTTATAAAATTAATTCACTATTAAGTTTGAGGTTTAAGTAATCCATGGTTTTGCCCATAGTATTTTCATATTATGTAACCTATTCAAAGGGACTATGAATTTATTACAGGAAGCTTTTGGGCTATTGTGAGGGCATGGTAAAAAACAGTGTGCATAATGTTAAAGTATAGGAGAGACATAATAAAAGGGCCTGGCTTCTCCAAGTCTAGACTCCATATTGAGTGAACTGCATAAATTGTATCCTTCATGGCTTGTTAAATTTTGTATTTTTCACCAAGTAGAAATAACAATCAGACATATCAACAATAAGTATAAACCATGTGCACTTAATTTGCCATAGAATATCCCAATGGGGAAAAACAAGCCAACAATAGATCTATTATTTTATGACTTAATAACAACCAATATATTTGGCTTAAACGTAGTCAACCCAAACTATTATCTTAAAAGTCGCCAATACCCTTGACTTGAAAATATTCAATCTTGCCAATACCCTTGACTTGAAAATATTCAATCTTGCTAATACCCTTGCAAAGTGAGCTTCTGCCCAACTTTGGCACATTATAATGGATAATCCCCAATCCTTTAAAGGCTTTAACTCCTCATAATACAACATGTTTAATACCACACACCAACGATACCTTGTGCTTGAAACCACAATTGTTGACCTAATAACCTTGACTTCTTTGACCAATCAAGATTACCTAACAAGTTCTTACGTTAGGATTATCCCCTATAATGGAGGAAAGTAGTCTAAACTAAGTTCAAAATGTTACAATTGGATCTATAGTTTTTGTATATGGATTGTCTTCTAGGTGATCAATTGCAAATTTTTATGTAGGATTATCACTTGTGTGTAATTTGAGGAAAGTAGTATTAGCCAAGCTTAAAATGTTTGTGATTCGTTTATTTGACCATATATTACATTATAGAGAGAAAGGTTTTGGAAAACATCATATAGAGTTTGTAAGCATATCCATCTTAATCTCTAATCTATAGAGGGATTAAATTTTTTCATTGGCAAACCTCTTTTGGAGTGTAAAATTTAAGGAAAAGTTTACATTATGAAGGATTTGATCCCTATAGATGCTTTGATAGATTCAAGGTTAAGATAAATCTATGCTAGTTCCAATATGGGAGGCCACACCAAAGCAATGTTCCAAACCACCAAAATTACTTCACTAAACATTTCATCCAAAATTTTATATATGTGATTATAGTGTAAGTAATCAAAACAAGGACAAAAAAAATACATGATCAAGATAGTGAATAGTGATGAAGTAATTATGGTCAATGATAAAGATGAAAGAACACAATTAAAGATAATTATGAAATACATATATATTATACATTGATTGACCTCAATCTATGTTCCTTTGTGTTTCTCAAATCCACTTTTGCTTGTTTCGTTATCTTTTCACAATGATCATATGAGAAAGGAGGTTGAATGTGACCATTCAAACCTTTAACTTGAGATGATGTTGTAAATGTGAGACCCTTCTCTCTTGCTTTCTAATATTTATAATTGATTTCTATTGACATCTTTATGAATTATGGATTGTCAAACCCCAAATAAGTTTCAATGGAAGTTGACTTCTTCTACCTTTTCCATTAGGTGCAATAACAACAATATGAAGTAATACTTCAGCGCATGGAATCCCCACATAGTTATCAATTCTTACAAAGGCATATGTAGAGTTGTTGAAGGTAAGCTTCTAGAATTATTCATAATGTTTTCAATGAACCTATGAGCTCTATTGAGAAGTCATGCATCAACGCATAAGTTTGTAGTATTACTCTAGTTTGAATTGAAATAATCATTTCCTTCCATTTTCCTTCCCCTCATCTACAATAGTATAATATTTTGTGTTAGTTCTATAATACTAAGTGCAATAGGATGATTTAGAGATGTCAAATAATGTTTATTGTGATTGCTAACATAATTTTTTGATGCAAACAAATGTATGGCTCTATCAAATGTCTATTTTGTGGAATCATCCAAAGGAGCACTTGTATGACTTATTACTAATTTATGGTAATCTACAATGAGAATGACTCATAACTAATTTATGGTAATCTACAATGAGAATTGCATCTCTAACATTCATGAGAAGTTGAAGAAAACATTTTGACCCTAGCTTTGTCCGTCTTTCCTGAGCATTATATTTGAGAGTTACAAGTATGGTGAATATGTTTGATAATTATTTCACATGACCTTTTGATGCATATATAGCTTTATCCATAACTAAAGGAAGTTTTCATAGATCATTGACCAATATAATTGATCTCCCTCCAAAAGGAACATATAATTTTCAAGAAAAGGTGGATGGAGTCGAGCATCAATTTGTGTTAATATATTTCTCCCTATTAAACTCATCTCATTGATAAGGACATTTTTAATACGACGTATCTCTTCTTGTATGCTAACCAAACATGACCCTTCTAAATTGGTCATGTACTTGATTAATATATGAAGTGCATATTGCATTGTTGATGTAGATATATTGCATGCTACAACATTGATCAAGGCCAAAAGAAGCAAGGATGTATTCTAAAGAAAATACTCGATTTTGAATGTCTATTCAATAACATCAAAATACTAGGACTTTCTTGGTCATGTAGTTCCTTTGATAATCGTATGCAATGGTTCACTATTCCCACCTTTATAATGTTTAAGGATGATATCATACGTTTTTTATTTGTTTTTTGAGATTTCAAATGAATAGGGCCTTGTATTATCATTAGGAACAATGTCATTCAAATATTGATTTTAGGATATGAAATGCATTATGCAATTAGAAGTGTCATTATCCACAAAATTAGAGTTCCAATTTTCCATAACTTCATGTTCCCTAAATCCATGCATTTCAAATTCATTGGTATTTATATATTTATTCTTAAATAGCTCTGATATGATTGCTTGGGAATGCATCGGAGAATCCTTTTATAGAATTTTCTTTTCTTCATCTTTAGATTCAACTTGTTCCTCTAGTGTAATTGGATTGTAATCAACATAGTAAGCACTATATTGAAAAATTTCCCAAATTTGTACAATATCATTAGAGGTGTGACCTATACCATGTGGAAATCATGGGATGTCTTGTAGAATACCAAATCAATCCAACAAAACTCAACATATAAATTTCATTAGTTGGAATTGAGTTGTACCAAGGAAAAACTTGTGACAATAATGATGATGATGATTAACATCCAGTAAGACTGAATATGGTTCCTTATACCTTAAGAAGGTTAGAGATTACTTAGAAATATTTAAAATGTTATTTCCATGCTAAAAAAGCATTATGAGAAGCGTTCCAAGATCACCATAGTTTTGTTAGGTTAAATGGTCAAGAAGGTTGGTAGCGTGACAAATATTTTGAACTTTAGATCTTGTTTGAGTATAAGCTAGATAGTCTAAGAGAAAATGTTTTTCATCTTCAACCCTCTTAGTGTCACAAAGGTGATAGACTCTTTCATCCCATGGTGTTTTGGGAATTGGCCAACACCTAGTTTTAGTATGGAGCTCATAGCCCCAAGGGTTAGCTCAATCGGTCAAGCCAGGGCCTCGCCAATGGGAGGTCACAAGGTCGAAACCCGAAAGCTCTTGGGGTCAGGTCAATCAATAGGGCGAGGGGTGTGACCCCCTTCGGGTGGGGTCCACCCTAGCGTTGTTCGATCCTGGACGTAGCGGACCCACTGACCATGGGTATCCATGAACCAGTAGTGAAAAAAAAAAGTATGGAGCTCATGAGAATTTGTTCTTAGTTTAGCAATGTTTATTTTATTCTTTACACTAGTCAGGATAGGGAGATACTTTTGATTTTCAAGATTTGGATTGCTCACCTCCTTAAAATATCTTAGTTTCTCCTTTTTCCCTCTAACTTGTTATTAGCCCACAATTATCCTTAAATTTTTGATATAAAAATATTTTTAATATTACCCTTATTCTGCACAATGATCTCTTACTTTATCCCCCTTGTGGTCTAGACAAGACTAAGCATCCTTATGCCATTCTCACTTTATTTGAAGGTGATTTTTGCTAGAGTTAGAAGAAATTTAAATGTTATAAGCTACTTTTGGATTTGTTATGTCTTAGGCTTTATGACCCTTAGGAGATATTGCATCCCTAGAGCTCACATCCATGTAAAATAATATGGATGACAAGATTATCAAAGAGGATTGTTCTTTTATCCCATGTCCAAAGATCCATTGACTTAAAATTATTTTCGAGTCCATATTAAGCTTTCCATCCTCCATTTATCCTTTTCTCAATGTCATAATTATAGTTAAGCTTCTAATGGATATTGATTCTAAGATATTTTTGAATTTAATTATCACGACTTTCATTTTTCAGTATTAATTGATCGGAATCAAGATTAGGGGCACAAGTTTGCTCAAAAATCAAAGTTCTTAGAATTGCTCAAAACCCGAATGACCGCGTGGGTCTCGGCGATACGATCCCAATGCAACTCGTTTCACTCAAAACGGAGTTCGTATGAGAAAGATAGAGACTTCTGTCCGTTTTGTCAAACAGGGAAATTTTGGGTACACGCTGATTGTGATGCTGACTAGGCATTCGTACAGCCAAGTTAGCAAAAATAACATTCCAAGGAATATTCTTAAAATATTCCCACACATGGTTCAATCAGGTTGTAACAAGTGTCGACACATTATTTGGTCAAGGGCATTAAGGTGGGACTAATGAGAGGTTGACATGTGGCAAGCCCGAAGGTTGCCACGTGCCCTCTCAAAGGTCATGTAAAATGTTTTGGCAAGCTAGGGAATCGAACTCACAACCTCGCCCACACAAACCTAAAGCCTTACCACTATGCCACGCCAATGTTCCTTAACATACCTTACATCGAGTATACCTTTTGAACTTTGATTTGTACTGCATGCCGCAATGGAAGTTATATGAAGCAAAATATGAGACAAAGTAACGTTGACAGTCTGGAATGATCTAGAATCGCTGGAATTGATGAGTTCCAATATGATATGTTGAAGGAAGCTAAATAGAATTACATGAACATGTTGAAAAGGCCCCAACAACCATTCCCCCATGCCTGAGGTTTTGTGTGTCCTCATGCAACAAAGTGAGGTACTGAAGAAGTGAGGAGGGTTGCTGAGATGGATCTAGTATAAAGGAACTTAAAAAAAAAACAATGGAACTAATGAGATGAATATTGAACAAAAATAAATCATCTTAGAGTTAAAATGATGTAAAACTAACATTAATCATAAAATAAATTCCAAATCACTCATTACATATGATTTCATCAATCTTTAACAGTGTTGTTCTCAAGAAAGAAACTTTTTATAAATTTAAGGGGCTCTCCTTCTTTGTAGGTAGGAGGCTTTTTATGATCACAACAAATGATGAACCAATGAAAAATTAGTTATTACTAATCAAATCCCAAATTCTTATAGTTATCCAAGTATTACAGATAAGCTTTACAGTTGAATTTTATTAATTCTCTGTGATCATAGGTCCCACTTCTAAGATAATTAAATCTTAGATATAGTATGAAAAATCATTGATAAAGGAATCGAGGTTACCTTAAATCCATTCTTTAGCAGGAAATTTATGGAGTTTGTTTTTACACTTGACTTCATCCACACATGTTTCCTTTATTGTAACACTATAAAGTAACCATCATACATGTAGACAAAAGCCTTGGTTTGGTTGACACTTCTTTAGGGAGAATACCACATTGCCTATGAGCATCCATAGCCCTGATGGGTTTGCCTAGTGGTATAACAGGTTAATACCTGTTGCCAGCATGCGTCCATAGCCTCGATGGGTTAACCTCTTAAACCTATTTTACATTGAAGGCTCTAGTCTCATGCTTCCTACCATTTTAGGTTTAGATTATGGATATTTCTTTTGCAATTGGTAGATGGGGGAGCGACTTCAAAAAGCCTCTTAAAGGCATAGGATGATACCTTTCAGAGTGACTTAGATTACTTGCATAATGTCTTAGATGCATAAGGTACTTATAGGTACTCAAAGGACATAGCATGAATGATTCATTTTAATGTGAGATGGATGAGGTTGCCAAATAATAACCAAAAGACACCTAAAGTCCTACTAATCATAGTTTCCATGTATGCTTTCGCCTTTAAAGTAGTGTTCCACTATGAGTAGAGACTTCAGTAACTCTCTTGCAAGTCTTAATAAAGATGCTTTAGATATCATGCTTTGGTGTTATGGTTATAGTATTCAAGTTTCTTTTTCATCGGTATCATTGTATGGACCTATTAACTTTGTTTTAATCCCCTTAGTATGTTTTGGTAACTATATTTTGAGCAATTGTTTTGTATTGATAATTAGAAATCTATATGAATAAGATAAATGAAATTCCAAAAAAAGAAAAAGTATATCAACTATGAATAGTTTGGAATTATCATTTAATTCAACTTTTATGAAAATGATTTCTTATTCAATCATCTTCATGAAATAGATGTCTTAATGATAAAGCATGAATACAACATTTTTAACAACTTAAGGAAAAATATAAAGATATCATCAAATACTCCCCTAAGTGTTGATGGCAATGTCTTTTCTGCTTTTGAAAATATTCTTCTAGTATTTAAGCATCCCAAATGAACAATATCCTTGAATCCTATTTTTTTCTTTGCAAAATAGCAAATTGGTACCGGAATTCTCGATACTGGTTAGATAAAATATGGTACTAAACAATTGGTATGCAATACTAGACAATGTTGCAATGCAATCATTTCCAAATTCACATAAGATTCCAAACATAATGGTCATAGCTTACTTTATTGAAAAGAAAAACTAGAAACAAATCTAACTATCATAAAGAAATAATAAGTGGGAAAGAAAAGTAATAGTTGAACCATGTTGCTTTGAAATAAGACTGAGTGACAATCTTCATTAAAACAATATGCAACTGAAAGAGACCCCAACAAAAATATGTAATATGAACATAGATCTCCCATTTTCAACTAATTTCTTTTTAGCTGTTAACATCCCCACTTATACAAAACAAATGAGAAAGATGTTGTAGTATATTTTAGAACTAAACTAACTATTATATGCAACAATTATTTATTTATTTATTATCCTACTCTACTTGAGAAAAAGAAATTCATCTCCTCAAGTATATGAGTATTTCCAATGTAACCATGTGTGTAACAAGTATAAAAATACATTTATACTCAAGTTTAGAATATAATCTTCAATGAATACCTGAGTATGAAGAACTAGTTGTTTTAATGATGATGTCAAGAAGTAAGGAAGAATGAAGGAGTGGTATGGCCTTATAGTTTCTTGAAACCAACTTTCAATAAAATCAAAATGCTCTTGGTTTACCTCTTTATTTCGCTCATTTGGCATATCCTCCTTTACCGTTCCATGCAGATCTTCTATCATTAGGTGATTATCCTCTTGTGTGCTTAGAGGATCTGTAGATAGGCATGTCAAAAATTCTTCAATCTCAGGTTCTAATGCTTGCTCTCCATCAGATGCAGTCCATGATTCTTCAGTTTCCTCAACAAGTTTGCAAGAGTAAAGATCTTCGTGTGGATGTGATTCATGGAGTTGTTGTTCTTCTATTGATTCTGGGAAGGCAGATAATTTCTTGGCTACTATCAAGATTTGTTCTTCCTAAGAAGAAGAGATCCCAACTGCTACTAGGATTTGAGAGAGTTCTTCCAAACTCTTGATCATCCTTGAATATTGCTTTGTTGGTTGCTAATCCCTATCATGCACATGGATTAGTGTATGGAATTCTTATTAAAAATCCTAAAGAAATAAGAAGGAAACACACTTAAAACAAAGGCAAGAAAACCAATCATGTACTCGAAACACCACTGTGCTACTAGAATCCTAATGTCACCAAGTTATCTTTAATTCTATGCATATGAAAAAGAAACTATAAAAACAATTAGAGACAACCAGACTTTGGAGCGACTCCCAAGCAAAGCGGATGCGTGGCTCTTCACTCACATCTTACTATCTTCTCCGCCCTCTAGTTGCCCTGCAACTAAGATCACATAGAAAACTTGTGAAAGAAACTATGCTCTAATCCCTTTAGCATCTCCCCGGCAACGATGCCAAAAATGTTGGTGGAATTATATGTATTCTAATTCCAATATTTAATTATCAATATGGGGTCGTAAGAATTAGAGATGCAAGCACGAGAAATGCAGGACTAGAGCCTATTCTAGCCTATGCTAACAATTAACACTAGAAATAACTTTTCACTAAGGATTATCACCTGTCACTGGACTATGGGACTCTAATGCTTATCAGGGTTTGAACCACAATCTTTTATTAAAATTGTTCATATGGTTGTATATATATATATATAGTTTATTAGGTCTTGAGACTTAAGTGGTTTTAATCCTATAGTGATGAAAACCCATTAAACACATTGCAGAAAAGTAATTTGCATAAAAATAATTACCAGCAACTATAAGCAAAATCAAACAAATCTAATACGAATACTATGTGAAATACAAATCTAATGAAAATTGAAAGAAACATCAAATAAAATATGCAATCAAATGGAATTCACTTCTTAAACCTAAAGGTAAGTACTAAACACTAAATTGAGAGCATGAAAGTGAACAAATCTAAGTTTTATCTAACATAAATCCATTGCAAAATAAAACTAAATTGTTAGATGTAAAACTAATCTACAAAACACATGAAGCATAGAAACACTTACCCACACTGAGGGGCCCTTCCCAGGAAGTTAGTGCTGCTAAGAAAAAATCATATCAAGCTAAAAATATGTACCACAATTCAGCAACCATCAATTCTTTATTCACATCCAAAATCTCTGTTATAAACCAGCTCTCTAAATCTCTCCCAAAACTAATCATTGATCTCCTCCATTACAATAATGAGCAAACTCCTCTTGATCTCTGTCATTTGAGACCTTATTTATACATAAAATTCATTGGGGAAAGATAAGATCCAATCCCCTCAACTTTGAAAACGAATTTATAATTTTAGAGGAAAATCTCATAATTATGGTTTTTTTGCAATTTTATACAAATTGGTGTTAAAAAACTAACCATATATTCTCGACCATGATGTATTTTGGAAATATGTTTCTATAGAGTCTAATTTGTTATACTATGGGCAAAAAAATATATTGGAATTTCTTGATTCACTTCCATGGCCTCGTAAATCATGCCCAAAGATGACTTCTTGAATCTTTTTCCAATCTGGGTTTTGCAGAAATTTAATACAAAACTGCTTCGAAGAACAAGCTATAACTTATAAATTGTATTGAATTTTTTTAAACGGTTTGAGATCCAAATAAATTTCTATGTTTTCTCTAAACCTATTTTCCATATTCTTGTGATTCTCCACCATTTTCATGTAAATCGAGGTAAAACATGTCAGTTCCAAAACTGTCACCTATTTTTGGTTGTAACTTAAATCATGTGATAGGATCTCATGTGAGTTGGGTATATTCCAAGGCTTGTACCAACATATTAGGTCCATGTGGCACCTAATTTATCATTCTAGAGAAAATAAAAACATATTTTATAATTTTGAATTATTTTCCTCCATTTGTGCAAGTGCAGAATTAAGTACCGGATTGCTGAACTGATATAGAGACAGAAATTTTCATAGTCAAACATGCTCCTTGGCCACATAACCACATTAGTAAACCATCATTGAAAAAACTACATTAAAAACTCATTTAATCATTAAAAATGCAAGAAATCATTAATAATTAACCACAAGGTAAAATGAATGCATTTACAAAAAATTGGTAATATGATAGTTACGAAATATGTTGTAACGGTATGAATATGGCTCGTAAATGAAAGGTTTGGATAGCCAATATGATAACATATATGGGGCCCAACAACCACTCTTTTCTTCAGTGTCTATTTGTCTATTTTTGAAGGGTTGGGCATCAAGCGTAGACCATCTAAAGCATATGACAACCTTTGAACTCTTCTCCATATCTTAGCTATTTTAAAATACCTCTAACCTTATGTATATGATACCGTCTAAAGCATATGGAAACCTTTGAATTTTTCTCCATATCTCAGTTATTTTAAAAGGTCACTAACCTTATGTATATGATACCAACAACGTTTGGTTATAAAATTGATGTATATGATATCAACGACATTTGGTTACAAAATTTATGAATATGATACTCCCACTTGTTCAAGTTTTCATTTGTTGAATAATGGTGTGATCAAGGCTCACAACCTGCTCACCACATATCACTACATTATAAGATTAAATTTTATATGCCTTATGTATATTTTGAAACTGATCAACATTATTTTCATGGAGAATTATTATGTATGATGATATTATTATCTTTGGATGGCTGTTTGGAATTTTAACCTTAAAATAATGTTATTCATGAAAGATTTTGATATGGTAATCACACATTTGAATTTTAGTTGATTTGATTAAAGTTGACGATGATATTATTAGTATTATCTTGTTACTTTATATATGTTTTGAAAATCGTCAATTTTTTTTATGGAAAATTATTATGTATGATGACATTACTATTTTTGGATGGATGTTTTGAATTTACGTTAGAATAATGATATCTTTGATAGATATTGATTTGGTAGTCATATAGGTATATTGAAAATTGTCAATGATTTTTTGATGGAGAATTATTATAGATGGTGATACTGTTATTTCTTGGATGGATGTTTTCAATTTCCTTTAAATTTATTTACAAACATTATGTTATCAATTTGAGTTGTGGTATCTTATCTAATGATATTGGAAACTGTGATATATTGCACTATGTAATTGAAATTAAAAAGAAAATGAACCCATAAAGGGGGTCATAAATGGAAAAAAAAATTACAATCTAAACAAGAAGCCAAATATGGATGTAATCATGGATGCAAAACTGTAGGTAGAATTGAATGTTAAACTATGCATCAAGATAATATGCAAATAAGGAAAGAAAAATGGTTTTAAACTAGAAGTAAAAAAAGGTGTAACACTAGACACAAAAGGGAAGAAAATAGGGCATAAAAAAGGGTACCAAAACGGGTGCAAACAAGGATGCAAAAATGGACACAGAACTAGATGCAAAAAAGGAAAAACAAATAAATATAAAATTGAATGCAAAAGGGGATGCCAAGTTGGGTGCTAAAAAGAAACAAAAGAAGATGCAAATTTAGACACCAAATGAGGATGCAAAGCCTTGGTGTAAAATTGGGATGCATAATTGGGCTAAAAAAGGGGTGAAACAAATGACACCATATTGGATGCCAAAAATGATGCATAACTAGATGCAAATTTAGACTCAAACAAAATGAGATGCAAATGTGGACACAAAATGAGGAAGAAAAAATGATGAAAATTTGGATGTTGAAAATGATGCAAAATTAGACAACAAATAGGATACAAATTTGGATGCCAAAAATGGTGCAAAAACAAACACAAAAATTGGAGCAAAACCAAATGCAAAAATAGGTACAAAATTAGAAGCAAAAACCAACGTAAAATTAGATGCAAAAAATTGCACAAACTAGATGCAAAAAAAGGCATTAAATTGCATGCAAAAGATGGTGTAAAGCTTGATGCAAATGATGGCATAAAATTAGAAGAAAAGAATGACACAAAATAGGAAGCAAAAAACGATGAAAAACAGATGCAAAAAATGGCACAAAAATAGAAGCAAAACTTGTTGTAGAACCAGATGCAACTCCCAATGCAAAATTTGATGTAAAAAAGGATGAAAAATATGGTGTAAGAAAGGATGCTTTAAAAAATGTACAATAGAGCCAGGCTTAGCACCAGGTTTCTCATCCTAATTGGAAAAAAAATGCACTACAATCGGGTGCTAAATCTAGGGCAAATTCTTTGTTTTGTTGTAGTTTTAACATTGATATATGCACCACCTATAGAACCCACAAGGATAGAGGAAATAATAGTATATGCACCACCAATCAAGGTAAAAATAATAGGATCCATGAAACTAATAATAATTGTAGCAATACTGGAAGAGGAAACAAAACTTGTAAATGTAATGGAACTAGAAGGACCAACTAATGGCCTCAAACATTGTGTTGGGTAAGAAACTATAAAATCCAATTAGCAATTGTAAACAATAGATGTTGAACTATTTAGAAACATAAATTGATAATCATAATGAAAACAAACATGTCAATGGGTAAACTTTTCTCATTATCTAGGTGAAGGGCATGCCAATAGAAATTCCAACACCTATGCCTCTAGTAGATGCATGACCAAAAAGTAATTTAAAATGTGTATGAGGTGGAAGATAAGAAGTCCCCTAGACATTGGAAACTCAAAGCGAAAAATAAGATAGGAATTTGTGAAACACTAATAAATTCAACCCTATTTAGCATGTTGTGATGAAGCCAGTTTAACTTATTATGTAATACTTGAGTGTGGATCATGGCCACAAAAATTTTAATGCTCAATATTAGAGGGGATTGGTGGTATTTGAATTGGTAGTGTAGGCTAACCACAAATAACACATATATGTACTATAAACAACATGTTCAATAACAAAACATATCATTTTTTTTTTTAATGAAAATAGCATATCTATGTATCCTACCAACAACTATAAAAACATGTTTGGAAGTAATTAGATGAACATACGAAAACATGAGAATACTACAACATTATAATTAAATGAAATTAACTTGTTATAATACCTATGGTGAGGTATCCCCATAGAACAAGGCGCCACAACTACTACATTAGCAATGGGAGAGTGAATCATACCACTACCACATAGGAGTTTTAACAACTAGATATTCCAAATATTAGGCAAATAATTCGATAGTTTAAAAATATATATAATTAACTTGATGGGAAATTGTATACACACACACACACACACACACACACACACACATATATATATATATATATATACTTGAATTTCATACCAACTTCATCTATAAAACTCTCCTAGACAAGAATCTTCATTGGCCCATAACAAGTTCACCCACAAATTGAACATGGATGATGATCACATGAACTCCGACCAACAAGCCTAGTATTTCAATATGCCATACCTTGACTAGAATTGACTGTGCCATCAAGGATTGAATATTATCTCTTCATTGTCATGTTGCACATTAGCTAAAGTTCCCTCCATGTGGGTTGAAATGACATATGTATTATGTTTAAGTGAACTATGTGTAAGAGTGGAAATCAAAGTTCAGGTCTCATGAATCTTGTATCCAATATTGGAATATTGGGCAAGGGTTTAGGTGTATTCCTAGGAGGGCCTGATCCTCTCAATAAGTAATGCGTAACAATATGTTGATCTTGCACAAACCCATAATCATTCATCCACTGGCATTCACTAATATTAAAGTAGTTAACATAGATACCTAAAACAAATTTGGCCTATAATGTCTCTTTCCAGAAGGTTTGGCATAACCCATAAATAATGTATCCATCTAATGGTTTACAAATGGGTGCAATGTGAACATGAAGCAAATACATAATTTCAACTTGTGGGGTCATTATGTTTATGTCTTAACATGAACTTTAAATGACCTTTAGTGAGTGTTTATTTCTCATGTTATTTTTTTTTTTACAAAGTCGGCTACTCATATATTAAAAAACGTGCTGAAGCAAACTATTACATAATAAGGGAAAGCATGAGAGCAGAGGTACAAAATCGGGTGCGCAGACCCAGTTTCCTCATAGCTTCTCTTGATTGAAAACCAAACTAAGTTTAGGCGGCTATATTGCCGTACAAAGGACCCTCCTAACCAAGCAAATTTGCAGTACATAAATCACGGAAAGTGAGGAGTGACCGAGTCTTCCTTCTGGGCACTTTCTCTGGTCGGAGCTTCTGCCTTATTGCTTTCAGTGAGAGTGCGAAGATGGTCAATAACCGCCTCCATATGGATGCAGCGGTCCTTCAAAGCTTCAATCTCTTTCTTGCGTTTCCCCAACTTCTTTCGTTTGGATTCACGGTCAGCATAATAGTCCTCTGATAAGTCTTTAATCTGTTTTTTAATACTGTTGATCATTATGGTGTGTGCCAAGCACATATTGCACTCTTTGTTGTTGAAGAGCTTCCCCATTGGATCGTTGTTCTGTCCCTGATTGGAGGGCTGACCTTGGTTGTTCTCCATTGTCGCTGGCTGAGAAGAAGGGGCCGAGAGAGCGTTGCTGAGCAAAAACAGGATAACAAGGAGTCGGGGAGAAGAGAAGAGGGGAGGATGATCCCAGGAAACAGTATTGGGTGTTGAAGACGGGGTACTGTGGATGTCACGGGCTCCCAATATGCTCCAAGAGATGACAGAGACGCTTGAGGCTTGTGCTGAAGGTGCAGAGAGGATAAGAGCTTGTCCAGGGTTTAGAGGAGGAGGGTAGCTCGTGATCCGGGAGATGGTGGGGTTGATGACAGGAGACAGGGGTTGGGCGCAGTCCAGAAGAGTGGTTGAGATGCTGAACGTGCTCGAGCCAGCAGCTGAATCTACGAAGCTGAAGGGAGGAGGGTCTATGATCCTGATATATGAAAAACAGCCACTGTGAGGAAACAAAATAACCAAAGGGAAACAGCTTACCCCTGTAATGGAACTTGGAGAGTGGAAACTGAGATTGCCGCGGATTCCCGAACTATTCCAAATGGAGAAAGAGACTGTTAATGCTTGAGCAATGAGCGCAGAGAAGGTGAGAGTTTGTCCAGTATTTAAGGAAGGATGGAGGCTCGTGAATCGGGCGATGAAGGGATTAGTGACAGGAGACCGGGGATGGGCGCGGTCAAGGTGAATGATTAGGAAGCTGAGCGTGCTCGTGCCAAAGACAGAGGCTGCGGTACTGGAGGATGGCAAGACTGCGGTTTTGGGGCTCAATATCACACCTGCTCTGAAGTTCGTGATTTGATTCTTATCCCGATAATGATGAGATATCCCCGCGTACTCCTCTGAACAGCTTATGGATTTGCCAGGGGGGTCGAAAAGATATTCAAGGGGCACGAGGAGACTTCGAACTTGATGAAGGGGAAGGCTATGGAATATCTCTGACATAAACCTTTCCATTCTCACAGACTTGACCAATGTCTCTTCGGACTGCGAGATTTGCTTGACGATCAGCTTCCTTATTGTTGTCTCTGAGAATATGTTTAAATATTACCTCTCCCAGCTCTTTAATATTCTCCATAGTTCTATTCTTTATGTTGTTTAAGGTCCTTTGCTTATAGTCTCTCCCAGAGATCATGGCTTTGATTATTATGGCTGAATCCCCAAGAATGAGCAGGTTCCTGAGGCCAAGATTTTTTGCAATGTGAGAGCCTAGAAGTAGGCCATAAGCTTCCGCTTTATTGTTTGACATCTGGCCTAGACCCCATTCAAAGGAGGCCATGAGATTCCCCTGGCGATCCTTTATAATCCCTCCAGCACCAGCTTGGCCCGGATTCTTTTTGGAGGCCCCGTCAAAATACAAAACATGTCTTTTTTGATTTCTGATCCAATTGTTCACTTCATCCTCCGAACCCCGAAGCTTCCATTTCTGATTGCCTTTCTTATGATTCAGATGATTTTTTGAGTTGGGATTGAGATTGAATTTCCCCAGCCAAAACTTGTGCCTCTCCTCCTTTACATCCAACGCTGTCTGAGGGACCCCTGTCGCTTCCAGGGACTCTGCAATGAGGGCAGAGGATTTTGCCACAATGTTTGATATCGTGGGCTTCTCATTATTGAAGATGCAATTGTTTCTCGCTTTCCAAATTTGCCAGCATACATTGGAGGGAATGCTGCTCCAGAGCCTTCGCATTATGGAGTTTACTTTTTTGGGCTGGTAGAGTCTCTTGTCCCAGCTTTTGTGAAGGTTCTGGATCTTGGGAGGGAGGGCTTCAGTGGAGATAGACTCAGAGAGAAGATTCCAGCAGGCTTTGGCAATCGGGCATTCAATGAAGAGGTGGGAGATATTCTCTTCCGCAGACTTGCACATGCAGCAGATTGAGGGACCTTGGATGCCTCGTTTTCTGAGATTTTCAGCAGTGAGGATTTTGCCGTGCATTAGGGTCCAATTGAAGAGTTTGATCTTGGGTAGGCATTCGGTACTCCAGACAGCTTTGTGCAAGGGCCAGTTGTTTACAGAGGAGATGTCTTGGAGTGCTTTGTAGCCTTCTTTGACCGAATAGTTGCCACCATTTGGATTCCATATAAACTTGTCCTCTTTCCCTCTGTCTATAGGGGCAGAACCACTGAGGGAGCGCTTGAGGTCGGCCCAAAGCTGAGCAAGATTGTTAGGGAGGTTGAGAGGAATCCACCCAGCCCATCGATCCTCTTCCCAAACTGAGATGTCAAAGAGAGAGATGAGATTGGCTTCTGCCATCCACCTGCGAAGGGGATAAAGATGGGGAATTGAGCTTCTAGCCTGAGATCCCAGGATGCTGTCATTCCATATATTGACTTCTTTACCATTTCCAGGGGCCTTTGAGAAAAGGGATTTGCAAAGAGGAAGGGCTCTCTTAATGAGGTTCCAAGTCGGGGTGCCTTGTCTTTCAGGGGCATTTTCCATAAGGATGTTGCTGGTAGGGCCATGCAGATATTTCTTCTTAAGGACCGTCACCCACCAAGCTTCTTGTTCATTGAGGATCCGCCAGATGAGTTTGAATCCCATTGCTAAGTTGGCAAGCCTTGGGACCCTGATGCCAAGCCCTCCCTTCTCCATAGGAAGGATTACTTTTTCCCACTTAACCAAACTGAATTTCTTTGAGCCTTGTTTACCTCCTTGCCATAGGAAGCTGCGCATGATTAGCTCCATATGCTTATGTATGCTTGCCGGGGCAAGCGTGATGGCGAACTGGTAAATGGGGAGAGAGGCCAGGATGGATTTTATCAAAGTCATGCGGCCTGCTAAATTTAACCAATGCATTCCCCAATTTTGGAGTTTTCCTCTGAGCTTTTCAATGATCTTGACCCAGCTTTCAGATTTGATTTTTTCTTTGGCCAGAGGCAGCCCCAGATACATGAAGTGGGACCAATTTAGCTGGGCTGGAATTTCCATAATTCTGGATATGCGCTGAATGAGATGATTAGGGACATTCCAGGTATAAATCATGCACTTGTTGTTGCTTAGTTGGCCCCCGGATGCCTGAAGGAAAAGGTCTAGGGCTTTCTTGAATCTCCTAGCCATGATGCAAGAGGCACCCCCAATGAGCAAAGTGTCATCAGCAAATAAAGAGTGGTTAATGCCTTTCGAGCCTCTTATGATCTCTATCCCCATTATTTCTTTTCTCTTCCTCATATTTTCTAGCTTAGAGCTAAAGGCCTCTGCCATGAGTATGTAGAGAAAGGGAGACAGAGGGCACCCTTGCCTCAAACCCCTAGAGCTTTTGAAAGCTTTACTTGGTCTTCCATTGATGAGAGGGGCTGTCCAATTGCCTGAGATGCATTCGTGGACCCTGCTGATGAAGAGATCAGATAAGCCGAGTTTTTTGAGGACAGCTTGGAGAAAGGAGTGACTTACCCGGTCAAAGGCATTAGCCATGTCCATTTTCATAATCATACCTTTTTCATTCCTGTTGATGCTGCTGTGAATGGCTTCTTGGATGAGGATAACGTTGTCTGCTATTTGCCTTTTAGGCACAAAACCGCCTTGGTTTTCAGAGATGAGAGAGGGGAGGATAGGTTTGAGTCTATTAGCAAGAATTTTGGTTATAATTTTGTAAGACACATTACAAAGGGAGATCGGGCGAAAACGATTGAAAGTGAGAGGGTTCGGATCTTTGGGGATGAGGGCCAAGAAGGAAGATTTTATTCCGCTGCCCATCTTTCCTTTATTGAAGAAATTCCTAACCACTCTGATGTAGTCTTTCTTAATAGTGTCCCAATGAGTCCTGTAGAAGTCTATTGTGAGCCCATCTGGACCAGGCGCTTTATCTGAGGCCATGCTGCGGATTGTTGTCTCTATCTCTACTTCGGTGACTTCTCTGTCCAGCTCCGCGTTCTGTTCCGCTGTGGTATTGTTCTCCATTGAATCGAGGATTTCCCAACCTAATCTTTCATGTTGTTCCTCCGTGAGGAGATTTTGGAAGTGGGTGGACGCTGCCTCCTTGATTTGGTTTTGCTCTCTTATTTCTGTACCTTCAACTGTAATCTTTTCTATGTTATTGGCCGCTCTCCTCGTTTTCACGCTGTTGTGGAAGAAGGAGGTGTTTTTATCTCCTGACTTTAACCAAAGACACCTGGATTTCTGCCTTTGCTCTTCCTCCTCCTTTCTGTTTAACTTGTACAATTCCTTTTGGAGATCCCTTTCCGTAATCAGCTCTTCTTCCGTGTCCTGTCTCTCTTCTTTTTCATGGTTCCACTGCACTATCTTGGATTGGAGGTCTGATTTGGTTTTGCTCTCAGCGATTGCATTTGATTTTGCCCATTGCTTTATTGCCGAACGAAGGATCTTGACCTTGGTTTCCCAGACATAATGCGGGGACCCTCTTACCTCTGTTAGCCAATGTTCTCTTACCATAGTTCGAAAGTCCTCTTGATCTTCCCACGCTCGGTTGTATCTGAACGGAAGCGGCCCTAGATTCGTTCCTTTGTCGAGCTTTAGAATCACTGGCTTGTGGTCAGAGAGATAGCCCTGGATGATGAAACTTTTAACACATGCATAACTGCTTACTATTTTCTCCTGCACCAAAATGCGATCCAGTCGCTCTTTAATGTTGTTTCTCCCTGTCCTCTTATTCGACCAGGTGAAGCGCCCATTTTGAGGGTGAAAATCCACCAAATGGTGGTTGAGAATGATTTCCTCCAAGGAATCCCTTGAGGAGTCAGCTAGAAAATTTCCTCCCATTTTTTCTTCCGCGTTTCTAATCAGATTCAGGTCCCCTCCGAGAAAGATGCTTCTATCCTGCATTTCCATGAGGTCTTCTTTAATGGAATTCCAGCATGCTGCTTTGTCATAGATTTGGGGAGGGGCATATACATTGTATATAGTGTAATCTGCTGTCTTTGATGTGTTTTGGATGTCTGAGCGGATCCACCAACTGCTGTTTTTTTGGTTTAGGAGGTTCCATTTTCTCTTGTCCCAAATAGTGCCTATACCACCTGAGGCGCCCGAAGCGCTTATTGCAATTCCTTCGTAAATTTTGTTGTTTTTTAGGAATTTTTGGAAGTCCTGTTCATTGATTTTGGTCTCCTGGAGGAGGAGGATGTCCGGGTTTTCGGATTTGAGTAGGTCACGGACTGCGTTTGTCTTTAGGGAGGAGCCCATCCCCCTACAGTTCCAAGAGACCAGATTCATCATTTACTTATTCTGGTGTGGGAACCTCCCTTCTCTTTCCCCTTTTCTCCACTTCCTTTGGTCCTGTCCAGATAGGTGTCCATTGGTTGTTGAATCCCTGTAGTCATTTCCTTTGCTGCCGTCTCATCCCTTATCTCCTTATTTGATTTCCTTCCAACCTTCCTTGGGGGATCTACAGATGCACTACTTTCCTTAGATTTGTTCCTTGTTAGAATTCTTTCTACCGTGTGGGGGGGGGAGGAGGGCGGGGGAGAGGGGGGCAGGGGGGAGGCGGGGTTAACCGGGGGGGCTCTAGGGGATTGGGGAGGGGAAGGAGGGTCGACCTCAGAGAGGGTTTCGAATTGGTTGGAGGAAGCAGGGATGTTCGGGCCATGGAAGATAGGGGGCATGGAGGAGGAGGAGGGATTCTTGTTGCTGCCTTGTGGATGGTTGGGCCTCTTTTTCTTTACAGTTTCCCATACTTCATCAGCCTTCTCAGGGTTAGATTCAGAAAGATTTGCGTTAGCTTTAGGGCATCTATTTGCGAAATGACCATACTCATGACATACCTTGCATTTGAAAGGAAGTTGTTCGTAGTCCACTTGCTGAAGGTGAGTCCATTCGTCGACTCTGAGTTTGACGGCTTCCGCAATCCCTTCCCCAAGTCTACTTCGACACAGATTCTGGCACATGCGTGCATGTTCTCTTTGGGCTCTGATCTGTCTATGTACTTTCCTATTCCATTTCCAATAGCTCTGACTGACTCATCTCCCCAGCAATGCAGGGGCAGGTGGGGGAGACGGACCCAAACAGGTACTGCATTAGGGACATCCATCTCTGGGTCGAAGCTGGGGGTCCACTTGTTCAGGTATAGACCTCTTGTGTCCATGAAGTATGGGCCGTTCCTGAATATTAAGTTTCGGTCTTCCACAGATTCGAAGAGGAAAGTGAAGAAACCTCTTCCACAAAAGCGAATCGCAATCTTGCCTTGAACCATCGAGTTCCAATTCCTTTCAACCCATCGCTGAACAGTGCGAGGGGAGGGCCATAAGCCCGTGAACTGACCAACTAAACCTCTTTCAGCAAGAGCCACTGCCGCTTTTCTTGGAAGGGCCGGGGGAATAGGGATTTCAGGGACTTCATCCATTTTCTTGACGAATCGAGATGTCACCGGCCTGGTCTTCTCCGTGGAGTTCTCCTGAGTTATAGAAGCAAATGATTTCATGAGGTCATCCGGATCTGGACCAGAAGGTCCCAAGGCGGCCATGATCAGGGGGCTGAGCAGAGCAGCCTAGCAGCGGCGCTGCTAGGCGCGGGACAGAGAGGGTCAGCAGCGGGCGGAAGAAGGGAAAGAGGAGCCTCAGAGCGGGGAGGCTCGGCCAGAGGACGAGAGGCCCCGCAGCAGAGCTGCAAGGCGGGGGCAGCGAAAGAAGTCAGAGGGCTATCATGGCAGGGGGAGCGCAGCAGAGAGCGCAGCCGCGGGCTCGATCTATTTTTTTTTCTCATGTTATTAATAATAAAAGATTTGTATATTTCTCATGTTATTAACAATTTTTTTGTTCATTATTATTTACAATGAGTACACTTTATATATTGAAATTGCTTCAAACTCCAACCAAACTCAATGCTCCTAAAATTGCTTCAAATTCCAACCAAAATCACCTTAGGCTTGAGATAAAGATGCCCATTCTTGGCTAAACATCAAAATTTAAGGAGGTGATCAACCCTAATATAAAATATCAAAAGTCTCTCTCTGTGGTGATGAGTGTAAACAAGAAAATAAACATTACTAAAATAAGAACTAATTCTAATGAGGTCCATACAGTAAAACTTGAATTGTTCAGTTCCCAAGAAACCTTGAATGAAAGAGTCTCTAACATCTTTTTTCAGAAGAAAAAACACTTTTTTTATTAATATAAAAAGAGAGTACATTTTCATGTTTCAACGCATTACACTCATCATTTTCCAGAGTATCAAGAGATCTTATAATATAGTTCACTTATATATTTCCAGTCTACTTTCCTATCTCTCATCTTACATTATGTAATTATAAATGAGTACTTTCTATCAATCATGTCACCTACATATTTATAAAACAAGATTTAGCTCAAAAAATTGGTGACTAGCATCATAGTCTGATCCATGGAAACACCTCCACACATAAACAAACATATACTAGAAAGGATAAAAAGCAAAAATAAGGCATATGATATAAACATATGCAAAGCTTATGGATCTTGCATTGATCATGGAATCTTGTACGAAATCTATAAAGTAGATCGTCCCTAGCTCCTTCATGATTCCCCTCTTTGACAATAGATCTTCCACTTGATTTTGTTCCCGTAAATGTGATCAAATATAATTACTTGAGAAGTCCTCACCAGAGTCCAAATGTGCCTCGAGGGCTAAACTGAGAATGTTCTTTAATCTAGTCAATGATACCCTTTTAGTCCCCATTAACATGAAGGGTCTCTAACCCAAACCATTTGGAACTTATGAGAATTCCCTAAAGGGCTATGAGTTCTGCTCAGCTATTTGTGTGAGTCCCTCCTTGCCACCAGAAATGATAATATCTCCTTGGTTCTAGAACGATGAATGCCCCACAACCACACTGCCTATTAGAGCATGCTCCATCGAAAAACCCAGTTGGAAGATTCTTCCAAATGTATTTTTTCCCGATCGACCTGTTATGAACCTCCATTTTCCTTGGTCCTATTTCAGCATAATATGCATAAACTTTCAACACTACCACCCTCACATCAGTCGATTTCTAATCAAATATTCTGGAATTCCTAAAACGCCAAATGGTCCATATGATATAAAAAGGAAGATCACAATGTTCCTTTTGTGAAAAGAATAAAAAATGGAGGTTTTCTGCTAGAGTACCCCTATCCCATTGTGAGACAATATTGAGATGCTCCAAAACCCCTGACTAGATAACGTTACTGAAAATTCAATGTAAAAATAGGTGACATGTATCCTCATGATCGTTCATGCAGAGTAGAAATATACTAGGTCCATAGAAACCCCTTCGTAACAGATTCTCCCCAGTGAGAATACGATTATGGAGAGCCAACCAAGAAAAAAAATTGGTTTTTGAGGTATCTCCCAAGTCCATGTCTTTTGAAACCAAAACTTGTATTTAAAATCTTCTGATGCCATCAGATGTCCATGGTAAATCTCCCATGCCACAATTTTCCCTTTCTTAATATGTCCATACCAAACCAATCTATCTTCATTTTCTAAAATAGTGATACCCGCAACACATAAATTGGAGAGATATAATTCCCATTCTTCTTCAAGTATACTTGTGAGCCCAATCTTGTCTACCCTACACCATGACTGAATGATAAACTTTTTTTGTGCAATGGCACCAATTTGTTTTTTATTATGATGTAATTTAAGCTCCTACTTAATTACATCAAGTTGTTTGTGAGCACCCACCCACAAGAGGCCCCAACCCCCTTTAAGATAGCAATCTGCTATTTACCAAGAGGCACCAAATGTAACAACCATGATTTAAAATATATAAGTAATTACATCAATTTATATGATTAATAATTGACACCCAATTATTCAACTATTTAACATAGAATTTTCAAAAACACGAGTAGAGACGACTTACCGGTATCAACGATATTCTTTACTTGTGCTTTTGGATTTGAATGCTATTTGAATTCTACTAACCACAACAAAGATTTTGGGGATGACTCTCCACCCAACCATAGGCTCAACTTCACATAATATTTGTACATCTAGCCACCCCCAAGCCCTCAATCAACATACTACTACCAAGGAATCCTCTGTCTCACAAAACTTTTCTCCCAAGAGAATGGATGAAGTAATGGATGAATAAATTACATTACATAATAAATGAATTACATGTCAATATACATCATATTATAACATCATGATCCCTATGTATATCATATCCATCATTATCATAACAAATAAATAAATAAACACCACATATGCATCATTAATATGATAATCGTCTCAATACTTATTAGATGTAGAACATTAATACACTATAAGCATCCTTATCATGATTCATTAGAAAAAATCAATTCCATTTTCTTGTATAAACAATGAATACCAACTATAAAGTAAAATTATTCAACATCCATCTAGGATCTAGGTTATCTCATGAATCTATTAGTAAGCATTACAATGGGTATATAATCATTCATTGTTATACCATATCTCTTGCAAAATGAGTAGTTTCCAGATCTAAAGTTTTTAGCTTCATTTGAGTCTTAGAAGATACTAATCTTCATATTTACTATTATGTCATGTTTTCATCAAGATACCAATTACTTTTCAATAATCATTCATATTCCTTCAACTAGGAAGCTAAGTATTTACATAGTAGATATAGCTATTTAAGTACATCGTTAAAATTCAAATAATCCTCATCATCTTGACCCTTAATCTCTAGTCATGTATTATTCCTTCCCCAAGGAAATTTAGTGAAATTCACCATTAAGATATTATTGGTCATACAACCATTCCTTAAATCATTAATTTCAAATTTAATATCCTCTAGTTTAACATCAATTTTCACCCTTGGATTACTCATTCCAAGTATGTTGTATGCAATCACATATAAACACTATGTCATCATGGTTTAATTTTCTATCATGGCTAATTCACTTGCACAAATGGTCGATCACTCCTTAGTGATTTATCCATCGTTGGGTAACTATCCTTGTTTATCCTCAAAATATTTCCTTATCTCATCCAATTCCCATATCGATACCACTTATTTGCATTACTTCACATGGTCTATTTCTTCATTGTTATCTTAATAACATAACCGGTAAGCAATTTCCCTTGTCTTTCCTTAGCTAGTTGTGAGTGTTTTTAGTTCACCATTCCTTATCTTGAACCTTAAATGGAAACATCCATATGACCTTCACTATTAATTCTTAGTCATCATTTATGTTGTCTAATCCATTCATCAATATTACTAAGGAAGCTTGCCACCCCTTTGCTTTCTCTTACTTGAGAACCAAAATTCTTTCTATAGTAGTTTCAACTTCTTAAAATTCCATACCTACTAACTTCATAGCCTCACCTTTTTTAATTTAGTGTACTTATTATCATATTAGCTTTGAATTCTTACCCCTAGTGAACATGGTTTCTTGCTATTCTCCCTTGTTTGCACAAAGCTGTTAAAAAATGGGAATGTTGTTACTACTTCCCAGCTAAGAATGTTGTTTCTATTCATCCCCATCTTATAGGAACTCATGGGTTAATTATCTCTTAATCTAATCTCACCATACTTTGTCGCAATTCCTTGAAAGGAATTTTATCAATATCACAATTCACTTCATCCATTGATTGACAATATGTTCTTTTTCGTGGGCATCATTCTCATTTAGACTTTATAGTGATCCTTATCATGCTCTGATATGAAATACTTATGTAACTCCATGACCATTTTCCACCAAGTGACACCTCATGATTCTTCCCTTCCATTCTTCTCTAGGATAGACCAATGCCTCTTATTGATTATTTACACTAAATTGTAAAACTTCACCCACTCATTCTTAAGTGTTTATCCATTACTCATTTCTATTCATCTCCTCGTTCTACATTGGTCACAATTTTGAGGGCGACATTTGTTATCTTCATTAGAAGTTTGTAAATTCCTTCCTTTCCCTTCCTCCCCAAACAACTTTATCCAAATATCACTTCTAACATTCTCCTAATTGAGTGAAAATGGAAAACTTGCAAGTAAGTTGAATTATCCAATGCCAACAGCTTGGTTATGTTGTTCTTCTAAGATTTTCAATCTACTCTCATCTATAATAAAAGACAATCACATTTCTGATTATCCTCGAAACCTTAATTAGGTATGTTGATAATAGTTGTCAATTACTATTCCAATTCTAAATATTAGTGTTTCCTAAGTTTTTGAAATAATTTAAAGCCCTATTTCTCCTTAGTTCTTCTCACACCTCACTAGTATAACATAACACATTGCCTTCTTACTTGATTATGATCACTAACATTCTATGAAAAGCATATCAAAGGATGTCATCATCTCAATTTGACTAATTATCTTTAAAAACAAAACTTATTCACACCCCATTTTTATAACATTAGGGCATATTACTTACACTAATTACAATAAAAATACCAAAAGTATAGATGAAAAAAAATGACATTGTTGGTTTTGAGTTATTGTATTACTAGACTTCCTTCCCCTTAAAGAGGATACATCATTGAAACACATTCAACTAGATAGTGTTTTTAATATACCTATTATCATCCAAAAATATGTTGTTCTCGTCTTATATGATTTTTTGAATTTGTAGCAGAAAATCATGATTGATACTAATATATCCCCTTTTCACTTCTTAATGTCCATAGTTAGGTTTTTTTCATCAAGACACAAGAAACACTTGAGATACTTCTTGAGTCTTTTCACGCAAATACATGTCCTTAACATAACTTCATTATTTTCATGCATGATATAACGAATGTATCAATGGGTGGCATCTCTCTAGTTAGACTAATTATAAGTTGCTTCAATGTCTTTCATGTTTGTTTGCAAATATGAATTCATATGCCTCTTTTCCATGGCATACATGCTTCTTTCCTACCTTTATCATATGTTTCGAAATCATTATTTATATTTTTATGAGTATTGGAATTTTCTATTGAGTGTTAAAAATTCATTCTCCCCCTCTTCGGGAGGTGATGTCCTCAAAGCAAGATCAACCACCCAGCTAGTAATATTTCCCACAATCACCATGAATCCATCTGGATACCATCAAAACATAAGATTCCAATCGCATCATTTTCATTACATTGACATTTTGCAATAACAAATTCAAAATAGAATAAAACATCATGTTTTATATCCAATGCACCATCTTTCCTAAAACACCATCCATTATGGAATATTGAAAGATGCAACTCATGTCCTTCTTCCAATACGCATTTTTAGCTAATCCAACTTCATAACAAAACTATACATTTTGGTAAACACAAGTAGGATGCCTTTAAACTTTAAAACATGTAAATATGCAATGACTCTTTTTGGCTGTGATGTTGAACTACCTTAGAGTAGTTATGTAAATGGACTTGTTAACTATAATTCTATCCAAAACCACCTTAATCAATATTTGATTACTAATATCATTTGTCCTAACAATAAATGCATGTTATATTCTCGTATTCACTATTGGAATATAAAATCTTAAATAAACACTCACCACTAAAAATAAGTATTTTCCATTATAAATATAAATCTACATTATAATTTAATATATCAATTGTAAATACAAGTAAAAATATTTTCAAAATATTAAATTAAATTTACATATTTCTATCAATATGTTTATAATTTTTCTAAGTATCACAAGATCATCTTCTTTTATTAAAATATACACTATGCATTTTACCCTTATAAAAAAAATATTAAAAAATAAAAATTCTTCAATATAAATTGCTAAACCTTATTTACTTTAAACAATTATTACTTCAAATTTAATATTTTAAATTTAATAAAACATAATATATTTCCATTAAATAACAAAAATAAAGAAAGCTGCATTACAACCATATCTCTTGTTAAGACGTAACATGTCAGGTTGGTTTTTAATTACTCTTATTAAGATATTATTTATGAGCAGAAAGAAAGGAAGAAATCAATTCAAGTATTTTTATCCCACGTATCCCACTTACAGTCATGGACAATATTTTTAGGGCTTCGTGGAAATTCGAGCATTCCACCACAGCCAATTCCGCTTTGCGCTACTGTTTGTCATTCATCGCACTGGAAAAAAAATAAATAAATGAAAGCAATGAATTCAACCGGATAAAAGTGAAAATCAAAGGCATTTGGCGAATCTGGCTAAACAACGCGATCATTTAGAACAGAGAACTGTGAGTAATAGCATATCCCTGATATTTAAGTTTGTCGTATTTTAAGGAGGCGGAGGAGTTGCTTGGAAAGTTATGGAAATTTCGGTTATATTAAAAGAAAATCCGGCAATGATTTTTGTAAATCTAAGTTATAGTTGTTAAAGTTCAAAATTTTAGGTGTCTTAGATGTTTTTGATGGCGCTGAATCCATTTCCACCATAAAAGCACGATTCAAACACTGCCTCTACAAGATGTTTTGAAATTTTTTGCCCGGATTCTGGCTACTTTTGGCTGTCGTGGCAATTCCTCCACTTCGGTACACAACTCCTTTAAGTTTTATCTTGCCCCGTTAATTTGAGGTTTGAATATAAGTATTCCCTAGCTATATGATCACTAGTTGTTTTTTATTTTTTTCTTTTTTTTTTTAAATTTAAATAAGATCCCTAGCTATGGGACAATTCGATTTCACCACACCCACTCAAAAAGAAATTCTGAATTTTCAAGTGTTAGAAATCCATAATATTGAAATCCTAATGATTTCTAACCATAAAACAAATAATAAATTAAAATAGACATATAGTAATATATTAAAAATCAATAATTTAATTTACATAATAAATTTCAACAAAATTAGACATGCATAATAGGCTCATTGGTCTCAACGGCTATAACCATACCATATGTAACAATCCTCATTAAAATATACAAATAATTATATCAATTTATATGATTAATAATCAACACCTAATTATTCAACTATTTAACATAGAATTTTCAAAAACACGAGTAGAGATGACTTACTTGTCGTTAGTCTAATTTATGGAGTTGAATTAGAGCATCTATTTTACTTATCAATTCAAGTTAGTAAACTTAGAAGCAAACCAAAGTATATGGAATCTTAGATTAAACTAGTGTAGGAAGTAGTTGTTTAGATGAAAATAATGGAAATGCATATTACAAATATAAAATTATTGAAAAGAAAGCATTGAAATTTTAATCTAGAAGCAAGAGTGCAATGAGTCTTTGTGGAGCATAGCCAACGAGGAAGAGGCTCTAACTTAGAGGTCCTGGTTGTCCTTCCTCATTATCCTTATTCCAACAAGATCAGTTCCACCATAAAGCATAACATAACCAAATCAAGAAAGCAGTAAAGACACAATTTCCAGTTCAGTTCTTAATCTAGAAGGAAGAGGATCTAACTTAGATGCCTTGGTTGACCTTCCTTACTTAAACCAATTACTGAAAGGAAATCATTCAAAAACATAAATGAACATGGCATATAATGAATCTATTCAGAAAATATTCACAAGAAATTATAAAGGAAACAACAATCTAAAATATTCACAATTATACACAAAATTACACTGCAGTGTACTTAGCTCAAAATGGGGGCCCTCCACCCTTGCTTGGCACACTTGAAACTGTCGGTTACTACAAATCAACCATCACATTCCATAGCAAGAACAACAAGAAAATGGAAAACAAGCTCTTCAAATTATATTCAGAAGTAAAGTAGTCTCAATAGTCATAATACTTGTTCATAAGTGTTGAATGTTGTGCTTAAATAAGCCAAAAATATAACAAACTTAGCTAAAATAGCTATAACAGCCTATAAGAGTCATAATCCATCTACTTTGGTCGAAATCATCCTTTTGGTTGCACAAAATATGGTAAAATCTCACTAAATCACAAAATTTCCCGTTTTAGTTAGGGATTTTTGGGTCATTTGTCAAGTTTGACCAACGTTGACCAAGTCTGTTTCGACTCATTTGGACTGTGCCAATAGGATTCCTTCAATCCTTGATTCCCAAGCTTCTCAAATATAGCTTCAATTTTCACCCAGGTATCCTGCACATACGACTTCAAAGGAGTCATTACGAGAAATTTTGTTCTAGTCAAAATAATTTTTAATACCAAATTTTTACTAAAAATTCTAAAATTTAAAATACATAACTATTTTTACCTTAAAGTGCAATAAGAGGCAAAAATGTGGGAAAATGACCATGATATGATAGAAAAGGATGATAGATAGATGGAAAATGTATGTGGAAAAAGACCAAAAATAGAGAGCCAACATCTCCCCCTTGCTAAGTCTCAAGTATGTCCTCATGCTTGCCTCTATCTCTTTGATTTTTTGCCTCTGTATAATGATTATCCTGTTGATGTACCTATGGCTCCCATCACATGTAAAGTATTTTTGAGCAATAAGGGCCAATTCTACCCAAGGTTCTTTGATCCAATCCCTAGGAATTCCCTTAGTCTTATCAAATGTTCATTTTCTCTGTTTTTCTAAAAAGAAATTCCACCCTTTCTCTCAAAAAATTTGCCCCTTTAGTATTCTTCTCCTGTCAGTGAAAAATTTGTGGCTTGGGCTATATATTTTGGAGTGATGGGAACAAAAATATATCCTATTTTGTTCTTTTTCATTGTCAAAATTAGCTACAAACTCCTTTGTGACTTTTTCATTGTGTCCATTAAACTTCCTTAGAAATTCTAATAGCCCTGCTTGGTAGAGTTTTTCTATGGTTTCTTTGTTCCAATTTTCCAACTGAAATCCATTGGGTTCAATCCTGCTCCCCATACCGAAATTTGGGTGCCTTTGTTCCTTTTGGTTTCTGTACCAATGTAAATAATCTCACGACATAACAAAAACTGTGTTATTTTAAAATTTCGTTTGCAAGTTTAATAGAACAAAGAAATCATATTTATAGCCAAAGGAGAAATATTTTTCTTGGTATATGTATTGAAACAAGATTTTCTTTCAAAAATCACAAGAGTGTGACTTACAAAGGCTTGATCTGGACTTTTGGACACTTTTTGTGATGAGAGAAAAGGAGAATACTCTGAGATTTTACCTCTGTTTTAATTGCTAATTGTAATTGGGAGAAGGCTCTATTTTAACATCTAAAAAAAACGCTTTTTGGAAAATACCTTGTGTCAAAATACCTCAGAAAACAATCTTTTGGTCACTACCCTTCTCAGAAATCGAATTTTGGAAATGTAAATCAACCTATAGGTCTTCTGTCTTTCGGAAATTTGATTTATTTTTGCCACCAACAATCCATCTCCAGCGATGAAATTGATTTTTCTTTGCCACAACAGTCTATCTCCAACACTGAAATCGACTTTTTCTTTACTGCAACAGTTTATCTACAACAATGAAATTTACATGACTAATTTCTTTATTCGATTGATTCTTTATTCATAATTTTTATGTTGTTATACATGGTGAAGAGGTATGAAAGTCGTAGAGAAATCACTTAATATAATAAAACAAATTGAAAGATTTCCCGGACTGTTCTGGACCGTTGACTAGTTATAAAATCGATTTTGATCCTCTGAAAAATCAAAATTTCCTTAAAATGAGATGATTCAAATTGTGTCATAAACTAGACTTCAATATATATCTCCCTTAAAAACATGTTTTGAAAATAATATGATTTGATATGTGAAATATTCCAATGAACAATCAAGACTTAAAATTGTCACCATGCAGATTTTTCGACAAGCAGTTAATATTTTGATGATAACTTTTTCATATGATGTTGGATTGAGGTGATTAAAATTGATTTGGAAACTAGATTCCAATGGTTATCTTCCCTATACATATAGTGTAAAAACCTTTCCATTAGACCCCTTGAATCAATGTTGTACTAACTTTGTCCTCAAAATTTCACTTGAGACCTAATATTTATTTTGACCATATCATTTTGATTTGTGATCCAAATTGAAAATTTCAAAATGGATTTAAAAACTAAATTTCAAGAGATACCTTCTTTAAAAACATGTTTTAAAAATGATCCTATATGGTTATCCAAAATATGATTGTTCTTTCTGCGTTTTTCCATAAAATCCTTCCAAGTGAGTATTGAACAATGATTTAAAGAATCATTCATGAGAGTTTGAATCAAAAGTCATATTGTGAACTCATTCTACCTATTTATTTATTTATTCTATTCTATCATACTTTAAAAAAATAAGTGATTCTCTCAAGTATAAGAGAATTTCCAATGCATCTATTTGCATAACAAGATCATAAGCAGACTCATATTCAAGTTCGAAAAATATACTTTAATGAATACTTGGACATGAAAAGTTAGTTGATCATAAATATTTGATGCTAAGGAATGTTGAAAAATGGAGTAGTGTTGTGGCCTAATGACTAGTTGAAACCAAGTTTGAGTGTGATTTTTAAGTCTTTGATTCTCCTCAACTCTCATAACACAAAGTTCTTCTTATGGAACTTGTTCAAAATCATGAATGCACAAGGGATCTTGTGATACATATTATAGATATTCTTCAATTTCTAGCTCCATTGTTTGAACTTCATTGCATGTGATCCATAACTCATTGATTCTCCTACAAAGATAACTAGAAGAAGCTTCTAGGTTGTCTTCTTGTGGATCATTTTCATGGATGCTTTGTTCCTCTTCTATTTTTTGAAATGAAGATTCATCCTTAGTGACCATTCTAAATTGTGGACAAGGATTTGAGAAGATCCTTGTGGTGGCATACTCTCCTTCTATAAATGACTTCTTTAACATCATGTTTTGTAAATATTTGTTTTGCAAATGGATTTTGTAGTTAATGAATTTTTGTTAGTGGTTGGGGGTTTTGTTTTGGGGATCTATCTTTCTCATTTCTATGTTGAAGCATGAATAACTATAATGAAAAGTGTTTTTGTTTTTGTTTTTTTATATATGTTTTTTAAACAATCTTCCTCACTATATTTTATCTAAGTGTGCTTCCCCGACAATGACGCCAAAAATGTCAGTCTAACTTATGGAGATGAATTGGAGCATCTATTTTACTTAATTAATCTGGGTTGGTAAACTTAGAAGTAAACCAAAGTATATGGAATGTTAAATTAAACTAGTGTAGAAAGTAGTTGTTTAGATGAAAACAATGGAAATGCATATTACAAATATAAAATTACTGAAAAAAAGCATTGAAATTTTAATCTAGAAGTAAGAGTATAATGAGTCTTTGTGGAGCATAGCCAATAAGGAAGAGGCTCTAACTTAGAGGTCTTGGTTTCCCTTCCTCATTATCCTTATTCCAACAAGATCATTTCCACCATAAAGCATAACATGACCAAATCAAGAACACAGTAAAGACAATTTCCAGTTCAATTCTTAATCTAGAATGAAGAGGATCTAACTTAGATGCCTTGGTTGACCTCCCTTACTTAAACCAATTACTGAAAGGAAATCATTCACAAACATAAATGGACATGGCATATAATGAATCTATTTATAAAATATTCACATGAAATTATAAAAGAAACAATAGTCTAAAATATTCACAATAATACACAAAATTAGACTGCAGTGTACTTAACTTAGAATGGGGGCCCTCCACCTTTGTTTGGTACACATAAAAATTTCAACTACTGTAAATCAACAATCACATTCCATAAAAAGAACAACAAGAAAATGGAAAACAAGCTCTTCAAATTATACTCAGAAGTAAAGTAGTCTCAATAGTCATAATACTTGTTCATAAGTGTTGAATATTGTGCTTAAATAATCCAAAAATATAACAAACTTAGCTAAAATAGCTATAGCAGCCTATAGGAGTCCTAATCCATCTACGCAGGTTGAACTCGTCCTTTTGGTTGCATAAAATATGGTAAAATCCCACTAAATCACAATATTGCCCCTTTTAGTTAGGGACTTATGGGTGATTGATCAGGCTTGACCAGCGTTGACCAAGCATGTTTCAACTCATTTGGACTGTGCCAATAGGAGTCCTTCAATCCTTGGTTCCCAAACTTTTTGAATATAGATTCATTTTTCACCCAGGTGTCCTACACATACAACTTTAAAGGAGCCATTATGGGAAATTCTGTTTTAGTCAAAATAATTTTTAATACCAAATTTTTACTAGAAATTCTAAATTTTAAAAGACATAACTATTTTTACCTTAAAGTGTAATAAGAGGCCAAAATGTGGGAAAATGACCATGATATGATAAAAAAGGATGATGGATAGATGGAAAATGTATGTGGAAAAAGACCAAAAATGGAGAGTCAACAACTGTATCGACCATATTCCTTACTTGCGCTTTCAGAGTTGAATGCTCTTTGACTTCTGCTAACTGCAACAAAGATTTTGGGAACGACTCACCACCTAACCATAGGCTCAACTACAGACTTTTTCTACACCTGGCCACCCTAAGTCTTCAATCAATGTACTACCCTAAGGGAATCTTTTGTCTCACAATACTTTTCTCCCAAGAGAATGGATGAAGAAATGGATGAATCTCATCTTCCTATAAATAGACCAAAAAATGGAAAGGGATCCGCATGCGCACATTTCATGTGTCAACATACAAACTTTTATTTCTTTATTTTAAGTTTTACTTAATTTAATATTTCTTTTAATTTAACTCTTTCTTATTTTATTCTTTTTACTTTTTTTTGTACTTTACTTATTCTTACTATTTTTTTAATTTACTTTTATATAGATTTAATTAGAACTTCAATTTATCATTTTCTCTTCTTTGTTTATTATATTCTCTTCATTATTTATTATTTATTTCTTTATTATTTACTATTTACTATTATTATATTCTCTTTATTGTTTACTATTAATTTACTATTATTATATTTTCTTTATTGTTTATTATTTTCTTCCTTATTTATTATTTATTTACTATTATTATCTTATCTTTATTGTTTACTATTTATTTATTTATTATTATATTTTCTTTAAGGTTTATTATTTATTTACTATTATTATCTTTTCTTTATTATTTATTATTAATTTACATATATTTTAATAATATATTATATTATTTATTATTATTTATTTGTTATTATTAGGGGTTATAAAGGCCTATACAAATGCTTAGAAATGTAAAACCCAATCAGCGTCTCCACACAACACCTTGCCCTATGCTCTACATGCCTTCTTTGCATTACACACTTCATTACTCAAACAACTCTGATCTCGACCCTCAGTTGCTCTATATGATAGCCAACTCTCAACTCCAATCTCCTTTCTGCTCACTCATGCACATGCAACTCCTCACTCTTTTCACGTCGTTATCAATACCACACTTCACAACAATGCTACATCCCCCCATGCACAATTGCAATCCAAGATTGTGTGTCTTTGTTACATAGAGAATGATGTTATCCTAACTATCAGCCACTCTACCCGAAAGTGTACTCTCAACATCGCTCTCCATTTTGTTGTTGCATCCATAAACTTGGCCACTGCAACAACATTATACCTGATAATGGGCACATGTGTGTTACTCCTTGCCAAGAATTGAATCTCAGTCAAACTACGCACTATCGCAGTGCAATAATCAAAGAATGGGCTCTGAGAGTTTTTCATATTAAGAATCAATTCTCTGTAGGACTACATGCTTCAGAAAGGCTCTCCATGCTTATTGATTGATCGCAGAATAAAGTTTGTACCTCAAGCATGACTCATTTGATCTATATTCAATTCTTTTGCACCCAACAATCTTTTCCATTTAATTTTTCATGGCGTGCAATAAATACTAGGTGTGACTTGTTAAATTTGAACCGAGCTCATTAAATTATTCCATACATCTTGGTTCTTGCAGCATCATTTTCTTGTTCTGGAAAATTGCTCATTATGGCTCTTTAACATTGATTCTGTCATTGCTACTATTTTGAAGATCTAGTTGCTGACCTGTTCAAGCTCAGTTATCCATGAATATGGCACAATGCCACATTTGGCACACTCGCCAAAAATGGAGGACTTCTCCCAAAGTTGTCGACTCACCCCTCCCTCTTTTATTGCTTTTGGCCATAAGGTCCTTGGTCTAAATATCATGGAACAATGTCGCAAAACCACTACACACTGGCTCCTGTGCACTTCTTTGAATTATAGCCCTGGGAGCTTAAACACCATGCAATAAACCTCTACATCCCTTGTCACATGGCACCCGGGTTAGCCTTAGCCTCTAGCGTTCCTGTCTTGGCGTCGTTTTCTTTGTATTTGGCCTAAAGGCTCATGGTCACAATAACTTGCGAAACCTTCACAAAACCATGACCTGGACATGTCTTTCATCATTTGATGGGACTGTTAAATGTTAGCAAATACTTTGTCTCCCGGCTCCATCACCCCGGCAATATTTCCCAACGCTTGTTTGTTTCCTCCGAGGCAAGCCTTATGGGCTTACATGTCTAATGGGACTACCAACACTTTTGTGACACTAAAATGGTTGAAAATAAAAACACTCTCTCTTAGAATGGACTCCCTATACTAAAATTAGATCTCATTTTAGAATTTTATTTTAAGCTTTCTTGACACTAAAAAAATCCAAAAAAAATTATTCTATTACCTTCTTCAACTCTAATAAACCTAAACATTAATCATGATCTCCATAAACAAATAAATTTATACATCAATTTGATATTTTTTTGTAAGCTAGTGCGGTACTCTATTTTCCATTACTAAAAACCATAAGAAGATTACAAAAATGGACAGGTCTCCACCCGCCCTTAAGGGAAACCGAGCTTCGTTACCATCTAAACTGTTTCAAAGCCATCCAAAAACAGTATGTCACCAGCCTATCTATCCATGCGAAATATACGTCTATCCTTACTAACAGTCTAAAGTTCTGAGACATAATCATCAAAATATGTATAAGCAAAACAACAGAAAATCAGCTACATAGAGAGAAACCTCGACGCCTCAGCTGCAGACATTGACTACTGCGGTACATCCTTTGGTTCTGTCTCCACCTTGATGCCTAAACCCCCCACTTGGAGCAGCTGCACAATATCATCCATCTTCTTGTCTTGCATCATGAGAGTCACTTGTATGTTTTTCAGCTCCTTTTTCATGGTTGGAATACCTTGAATCAATTCTGCCATCTCTAAAGCAACTTGTTCCATAGCCTTAGCTAATAGACGCTTCATACCCCAATATACATGCAGAGACTGCTTATATAATGACATTCTACCTCGGGTATGTCCAGGGTCAGGGAGATACTGTTGCCAATCCTCCATCTCTGGCTCTGAGTACCCTTGCAAAGCTTCTTCCTCCATTTGCGCTATCATCTTGCGGATATGAGGATTAGTATCCAATACATAAGCAGCCTCTGCCTCTTGTAAACGCCTCCTCACATCCTTCTTCCCTCGCTTCCTTCCACGTGCCTCACTGGCTACCCCTGCCTCCATCTCCGAGCCCAGATTTGAGTTTCGACCTCGTCCCGCAGGTCGCCCTCGTCCACACTGCTTCGCCCTTCCCCGCGCTCCTCTGCCCCGGCCGCGTTCCTCCACCTCTTCTTCGTCATTAAAGTCTTCACTCTCTTCCTCACTGTCTCCTATTCTGCGCGGTTGAGCCTTCCCTATGCCCACTTTGCCTCTCCCTCCCCGGTGGTGCTCCTCTTCTGCTATGAACTTTCTAATGTCGAATTCCTCTTCCGAATCCTCCGGGATATCAAGATAAACTCTCTGCATGGCTTCCTGAACAGTGCTCTTCCCTTTTTCCCCTGGGGCCATCTTCTTACTCCTCGTCACCCTGCCTACCCCCCGCTCCTGGTCCTCCGCCATCTTACAATCAGTCTGCTGCTGTAATTCTGCTTTGCTTTTCCTCGCTCTACTCCACTGCATTTGGAGGTTCGGGCTGTTAACTTAGTCATAATCTTAAAAATATATTATTATAAAAAATATATTTCATATAATTATTATCGTTATAATATTTATATCTATATAAATTATTATTCATTATTATAATAATATTTATATAAAAATAATTCTTTAATCATTAATATAATAAGATTCATTAATGAGTAACATTATAATATTTATATAAAAATATACAATTATTGTGAATTTTGTATTTTGCGTTGACATTGGGATGTTGAGCAAATACCTTGATTATACGGAATCTCTACACAAAGAAAAATGACACTTGCAATAAGGTTGTGTACCTATTCAGTACTCGTGGACCATCGTTATGGTCTCATTATTTTGTATAAACATGAATAAAACGATGGGTTTAAATGGTATTTAATACCAAACTGTTTGGAAACAGTATCCGCCGTTTGTATCCAAATATCAATTGGTGTATGTGCAGGGATATATGTAGTTTTTGCATTGAATGATAATTTTGTTTTAAACCTCTAAATAAATATAAATAATTATATGTTTTGGAATATTTAGAGGATATTGAATTTTTAAAAGTCATGGTTTTGGAATTTGTTAGAGGTTTAACTTTTTTTTGGACATATTTTTAGGTAGAATGTGTTTATAGTTTGTTAGAATTACAAGTTTTAGTTTCTTTTCATACGTGGGAAAATCTATCATAACTCAGTTGTAATAGTGAGGACAATTTTATCATAACTTAATTGTAATAGTGAGGACAATTATCTTTGGGTGCTAATAGTGAATGTAGGCTAATTCATCATCCTTAATCAAGGAAAACCACGTTATCTGGTATAACCTGTTGGTGGTCGCTAAGGGGGCAGAGTTTCACTCGTACAAAATAACTAGCATTTGGGTCTAGAGCTGTTAACCTGTTTCCTTAAGTCCGAAAAAGACGACTCTTAGACAAGCAAAAAACACTTTTAATTATAACCTCTCTATAATTGGAATTTCCCAAAAAAAAAATCAAATATTAAATCCATATATAGCAAAAACATATTTTAAACCATAAAAAATACAAAAAAAATATTTGACAAACTAAGAATTCCAAAAATATATAATAAAAAACTCCTTTTCAACATATTTCAAAATTTACCATTTAATATTAATCAATTTTTTTAAATATTCCCATTTTTCACGATCTAAATAAAAATAATGGCAAGTGAACTCATGTTAATAACAACGTGCAATTATAATAATTAAATTTAAATGGTAATGAAAAGTTAAATGAGAAAGTCAATTATGGAATATATGAGCGAGGCAACAAGAAGTCAACAGCTTTGTAGCTGGCCATCCGAGAACCGGAATCATCGATATTTTCCTTGCCCTCTTGCAACAGTGTCATTAATGATAACAACATGCAACTATGAATATGTGAGGGAATTCTGTATTTCTCATTTTTTAAAAAACTCTAGCATCATCAAACTTATTTTATTGCGCTGCATTTTGCAGATTAAAATGAGGGAGATGACGGAAATGTGAGATTTTGTAGGCGATTAATGTGAAATAAAAATGTATTTTATTTAAGTAAAAATAAAATATTTTTTAAATAAAATAAATAATTGAATTATAAGAAAACAATATCAGGTTTATAATGGAGAGAAACAAAATATTTAGATATTTATATGAAGTAATATAATTTTATATAATTTTGAGAAAAATAAAACAATTAAATTTTATTAATTAGAGTTGTTTTTAGATTTGAATATGAACAAAATATATAATTCTTATATTTAAAAAAGAAAACTCAATTCAACAATTAAATAATGTATTTGAATATTTATATTACTTAATTTATTTCAAAATCAATTTCATATATGTAATAGAAAAAAATGTGTATGTGTATTAATGGAAACCAAAAAAATGTTTGAAAAAAAATAATAAAAATCAATTACTTTCTAATAGAAATAATAAGAGAGATATATATAATTCTATCAATTTTTAATATAAATTATTGAGCCAAGAGGCTGATTGAGCCAAAGTTCAGTATGAGAGAGATGTGTAAGTATGTCCGTATTCAACTTGGAGTTGACACATGTCTTTTTTATAAAAAAAAATTATTAAAAAAAAAGTCAAATATAAAAAACAATGAATATATGTGTTTGGTTTGTTTAATTAAAAGTATTATGAAACATCAATAATCTCACTCTCAATAACCATACTGAGAAGAAGTAAAAATATTTCACTCATTCTCAACCATAAATAAAATAATAATAATAATAATAAAAAAATAAAAAAAATAAAAACAAACAAACAAACAAACAAACAAAAATGAATATACATTTTCGTGTGTTTAATTAAAAGTATTTTAAAAATCAATTATCTCACTCTCATTGTCCATAGTAAAGAAAAGTGGTAAAAATATTTCACTCTCGCTCTCAACCATAAATATTGCAATGTGGATATGAAATAACATAATTTTATTAGTGACTTCAGACTTCTGTGATCCATATCATTGATCATTGTTAGAAATGTATTTCCATGATACTTGTGTCATGTGGCCCCATGGGCCAGAGAAGTTAGACCTTTTCCTTTCTAAACTCTCAATCTGACTCCATTAAATTCACAATGGAGGTTGAGGTTGATGGGTGTCGTCCTTTCCTCGATGTTCTTCTTTGCAGATTGGATGTTGGCTCCTTGTCGTACAATGTTTTTGTAAAAAAACTCACACGGAACAATATCTTCATGCTAGCTCCCACTGTTTTTCGGCCCAGAAATTTGGAGTTCTTAATACTCTGCCACCAGGGCCTTAAGGATTTCTGATGCCAATCACCTTGAGGAGGAGAAATCTCATCTTTTGAAGGTCTTCCAAAATAATGGCTATAGAAGACATCAAGGTTTTAGGGATTTTCAAAGAGCTAGTAAGGGACACAGGGTTAAAAATGATATAGATGGTCATGTTTCCATGGTTAAACTTTCTTTTATCCATAGGATTAGATGGTCATGTTTCCATGGTTAAACTTTCTTTTATCCATAGGATTAGATGGTCATGTTTCCATGGTTAAACTTTCTTTTATCCATGGGACCACTGACAAGATTGCTCATATCATTAAAAAGCATAATCTGTTAAGGACTCGATTGACCCTAAAGATATGAAAGGGGTTTATTCAATCCCTTTCTCTTGTGGGATTCCCTACATTGGGGAAATAGGTCGCTCCATCAATCTTCGTATTCAAGAGCATGTTGCAGACATCAAACACAGGTGTTTCTGGTCCTCAACGATAGTTGAGCATGCAGAGAAAACTAGCTGATGCTCAGTTATAGTTGAGCATGCAAAGAAAACTATGCACCATGTCTGTATTGAGGACTCCCAGGTCATTGCTAGGGTTGATAACTTTCACCATAGGAAGATACAAGAGGCCATTGAAATTGAAAAGCATGTGAGAAATCTCAATAAAGATGACAATTGGAAATTAAGTAGGAGCTGGGTTCCTGCCCTTTGTCTTGACTTCTTGGTTTTTGATATAATTTTATTATGGTTTTCTTGTTTTTTCATTCTTTAGGTTTTGTTTGTGATTGATCATTTCTATTCTTTTCCTCTTTTCTATTTTGTAGTTCTTCTATATTCCTTCTTTTAATTTAATTTATTTTATTAAGGCTTGTCCCTTAATATTATATTAATAAGTTTTTTTTTTTTGATCCACTTATCAGTTTATAAAATTAATTTTTTTTATATAGTCATGTTTTTGGTTTTTCATAAATTTTCATTTTTTATTTTATATATATATATATGTATTTTTTTTCGTTTATTATTCATTTTTATTTACCCTAATGTAATATATATTAGTAATTTATTAATTGTATACTTTCTTTTCTTTAATTGGTTTTCCTTGTTCTTTAAAATAGTATTATTATTTATTTTATTAACATAATTTCCTAACTAATTTGAATAGTATTTTGACTTAACCTAAGGCATTTCTGCTATTTATACCTAATCACTGATCTTGTTTTTTCATCCTTGTCTTCACTCAAAAATCAAGATGTGATTATTCCAAAATACAGTTCTAACAACATAATTTTATATTAACATTATAGAAATAGAAAGTAGTTAAAAGTTAAAAAATAAAATTTATATGTATAGATAAAGCAATTGAAAAAAAAATTATAGAACATTTTAAGGCGTCTAGCTATTTTATGCCAAGTAAATTTTCATCCATTTTATACATTCAAAACGCAACATAAACAATGCAAAATTATATATATATATATATATATATATATATATATATATATATATATATATATATATATATATATATATATTCATTTAAAGGATCAAATATGTCTAGGTGTGCTTTAAAAGAAGAAGTCACATCAAGAGAATTGATCTTTTTCGGTTCTTGCTAGATCCGTGGATAAGATGGATCTATACTGGTTATATAGCATTTAAAGCATATTACTAATGATATAAAATTCAATGTGGTACATAGCTAAAATATTTATAGAGAGAGAGAGAGAAATTGAAAAAAAAAATATATATATATATATATTTTAAAGTGGGCGGGGCTAGTTCCCTACAGAAGCATCATGGGCCCTCTTTTTTTATACATATATTACAAATACGTGTCAGAACTACGCTGACAACCGTCATATCATTGATTAATCACCATGGACACATGAACGCCAGCATCAGAGCAAATGGGCTGCGACAGCAGCGCTGCAAGATTCGAAACGGGTCGGGGGGTGTGCAAACCATCCGCCCCGACCGTCATATCATGCACATCGCGTGCAAAATATATATATATATAGTTCAAACATTTTAACTAGTCTCATTATTTTATATCCTTGCTAGTTTTCATGTATATTTTTCAGGATTTTGTATAAATCTAGTAAAGATTTATTGAAGTTGCAAGTTAAGTTGTGTAGTATAAAGAATCCAAGTGACAAAAAATATTTTCAATGGTTGAATCTATTTATGCAATACAATTTAAACCATGAAAAATTATATATATATATATAAAGAAAAAGAAAGAAAGAGTCCATTTTAACTATATCAAATTTATGGAACTACAAACATTTTACATTTTAAAATATCTTATCCTACTTAATATTGTTAGCCCTTTTATTAAAAAAACTGATTAAATAGACTGGCTAAGACAAATCCACCCCTAATAAAATGCTTATTACCAAAATTGTGTAAAGTTCCTGCCTCAACACCCTTTAAAAATTTTAACTCCCAAAAAACTTTGGTTAAGATGAAACATACTAGTTTACTTATAAATACCAGGGTAGGCAGGCGTTCACAATATCCACGCTGCAACAGTTAAAAAAATGTTGTTCTTTTATCGTTATCCTCTTGTCCTTTTATCATTTGTCCTCCCAGCATGAGAGCACAAATAAGGCGGAAGAGACAATATAGTATGAAGGTGTTTCGATAGAAATTGGACAAAACATTTTAATAAATCTAAGCGAATAGACCCATGATTTTGGCTCTTTCTGGCTCCTCGACAGTTTGACGATGTCAGAGAAACAAGCGAAGCCAATGGCAGGGAAGCCCCGGTACAGCAAACCGATAAAAGTCAATGGCATTGATCGTCACGGGGCAAGTTGCGAATATGCTCAAATTTTAAATAGTCCGTGGTCATGAGAAGCCTCTCATATTCTGAAATTAATTTCTGATGGGCTAGAATTACCAGAGTACAGGTGTTTGGTGTAAGCATGAGTAACGCTTCGGCTCGGGCAGGTTCTGAACCTGTTTCTGTTGCTATTGCTGTTAAGCATGGCTCAAACAGCAAGTGGGCAGTTGAATGGGTTCTGGATCAGCTGGTCTCTGAAGGGGAAACCATTATTCTCATACACGTTCGAAACCCAATTCGTGCAGTCCCCACTCCATGTATAGAAATACTCTCAGCCTGTTCTTCATTTTTATTTTCCTCTCAAATGGTTTTATAAGTTGTTTTGGGTGTTTTTTTTTTCAATTAAAAAATAGTTTTTTGCCCAGCTTGGGTTTAGAATTGGACCACTAAATTTATGGAAACCAAATTTTTCGACTTAACCATTGAACCACAACCTCGAAACTACATTATTTAAAGTTGAGATCTGTTGCAGTGGGAATCTATATTCCGATCGCACAAGTCACCGAGGAAGCTGCAGCTGCTTACAGGAAACAAGTGGAAGCCAAGACAGAGCAAATGCTAATTCCCCATCGGCGGCTCTGTGAAAGAAAACAGGCAATTTTTACGGAATGGATTTTTATTTGGCAGTCTCTGGTAGATGCTTTGTCATACTTACTCTGTTATATTATATATGTGGAGTTCAGGTGCAAACAGAAACCATGATTTTAGAAGAGGCTAACGTACCAGATGCAATAGTCAAATATATTTCGGAGTCTGGCATATCGAACCTTGTGATGGGGTCGTCTTCTCGCAATGCATTATCAAGGTAACATCGATGGTTTCAATTGAGTATTTTGGAAAACTTGTTTCAAGTAAATAACAAATAAATATTAATATAGCTATTGAGTGCATTTGATTTTGCAGATAAATAAATTTGGTTTTAGTAGAATAGCACAGCTATTGAGTGCTTTGTTTCCCGGTTAAATTAATTTTGTTTTTCATTTAGATTGTTTGATTGGAATATTTTGGAATGTGAGAAAAAGTCTAATAATTGATGTTATTTATAAGTTTTGAAATATTTTTGAAATCTGCAATTAATATAAATAATTAGTTAATAATAGAAAATTAATATTTATTTTGTGTAATAAACATTTTAAGGTATTCGTTGTTGTGAAGTCAAAGGTTCAATTTTCTAGTTAGAACAGAGTGATATATTGGACATGATGAAGATGTAGTCCTGGGAAACTTAAAAAAAAAATATTATTTTTTAAAATCATATATATGTCAAAATTACATTTTATGTGTATTAGATGGTTATAGAGTAGAAAATCCTTGATCTTCAACAATATCTTAGACCAATGTAAGATCAAATGAATCTTGATATTTTATTGTGTCATTGTAAACAAAGTCATCTTAAAAGTAGAGTACCAACTCTTTTGCTCTCTAAAGTCACTCACAACTTATTAGGGTGAAGATTAAGGATTCATTGTTATTTTACTAAATGCAATACTATATAGTTTGAGGTATTTTAGATAAGATGGTATACATTTCAGGACATTATGCTCCAATTCCACTTCCCAACCCCTTCCAATTTATACCTACTACTACCACCCCTTCATTTAATGAAAATTGCTCTAATTTACTCAACATGCCACACCACAATCTTGCATGGACTTTAGAGAAGATCTATGCTATGCAAAGGTGAATCAACACTACCAACTAGAAATGCAAGTTCCAATGTTGGATTTTGTAAATTTGGGTCACTTTTCATTCTAACAGCTTTAAACATACAATCAAATGTATTTGGCCATATTACTTTTATTTTATTATGGAAACAACAAATTTCAATGTATTTGACAACCAAAATGCTTCATTATGAGCATTTTCCCATAAAATTTCAACATTACAAGTCACGATCAACCTAAGATGGCCCTAAATGTTTCCACAATGATACATGGGGTTATACTACTAAGCAATGCTAGTTGGTGGACTCCAATGATAGGTTATGCATTCTATGCCACTTCCATGAGCATGATATTGCTCCCTGATCCAAGAGATGTGTTGAGAACATAAATAGGATTGATTTTGTCCGTCTATTGGACATACATTGAATTAATGTGACCATGAAAGTTCAAATAATAACCTCCACTATTATTCATGTTTGCATTTTCGTTTGCACTAATTTGTAGGGTTACAACCCTATTTCCATGCTTAGGGATTGACCAAAAACTTTGCAAGGTATTAAAGCTCAAACAAATAGAGGGAAAGACATGACCATGCTAGACAACAAGGGGATTGCCCAAATATTTGTGTATGTCATCAATTCTAGCAACAATATTCTTTATGAATAGACAAAATATTTTACTAAACCATCTTATTCAACTAGAATGAAAATGGGATATGATATTTGCAACACTTCTACATTGCCACTTACACAAATTGATAAAAATCACTCAATCAAAATAGTGTCAACCCATGAAGTCACTTGTATAGTTGTCCCCACATTATGTCCTCTAATCAAATAAATAAAATGGCTTCATATAAGATGCCATGTTTGCTCGCTTCTTTTTATGAATTATAGAGGGACCTTCCTTACTCAACATTAGTCCCTTCAATCTATTGATAGATTAAAATATGGACATACCGATGAAGTTTAACAATAATCCATGAAGGGGTGTTGTGGTGACAACCACATGAGGCCTCTGTTTGTAAAAATGAAATAAGGCACATAAATTTAGACTCCCCATCTGAAACCTCACATCATGTGGAAGGGAAAATGTGTTGCAATAGAACATGAGGAAAACTATCACAACCTCCATTTATATGTTCGCTTCTTCACTCTAAAATCCCTACCAAGTTCCAACACAATGACTACCCAAACCATTAGTGCATGTGATGACTATTTTGATGTTGATGGTATTTTATATTTGCAAAATTTAATAGTAGATATCAATTCCAAAATTATATTGTGCATTTTCCAAGATGGACTTAATGAGTTACACATTGCTACCATACTACACATGCCCTCTCTATTGGTCAAAATTGCTAACGAAGGTTCTATGCCCAAGGCCAAAGTTCTTTGTTACGAAGTTCATTTTGCTACAATATGATGTCTCTTCATCTCATCAACGCTCATGTTTTATGTAATTATTCCTAATTTTATTAAGGTCCATTTGGATTCCTACTCCCTTTATGGGTTTCTACTTGAACATATAGAAAAATTCAATTTTAGGTTGCCCACTTAGGGGTTTCCTTTAACTTTGAAAAGTTCCAATGATTACTCTTTAGCAAATTTCTTAACAACATTCTCTCTAAAAAGTAACTTCATTCAAACCAAGGATATGCATCCTCCAAGGGATGTGTTTGGCTTCCACACTTTCTTGGAGCACATTCACTAACATAGAAAGTCATTAAGGGTCATGCATACATCACACAACCAAGGGAGCCAGTGTCATAAAAGGTAGGTGTTAAATGAGAGGGATTACGGGCAATGCTTGTTAATAGGCTATTGAAACATTGAAGTTGTATATTGTCAAAGCTTCTAAGTCTAGTATACCCCTAGTGGCACACCATTGTTTGTGTCCACATGGATGTAAGGCAAACAATATACACCCCACAATAGAGCATATACATTATATAATCTATTGTATATATATATACATATATTATCCACTCAAAAGCATGTCTAGATTGGATAGTATATATCTTAGCATATATCACATTGAATGTTCTATTAGGAGGCGCATATTGATCGTTGATAGCTAATGAACATTGAAGATGGTCAATGATGTAAGAGTAGAGTTTTGACCACTTAATTAGATCATGATTAGTATCATCAAAGGGTTGTCAATGGGTTTCTACATTCTGACAATCTGAAGGCATGTAACTCCAAGCCTCAGGAACTAATGTTATCTTGAACTTCCTACAAATACTAGACTTATCAATGGAAAAATCTCTACTTTGTGAGCATTCCACAAATTTTGGTACTACTTGGGAATTTGTTGAACAATGTTTGAATCACACTAGGCAAGGAGGTTGAATAGGAAGATATCAAGGTTTTTAAGCTCCCTTGGGAATTATTGAATTGTTAATAGGAAGATATCAAGGTTTTTAAGCTCCCTTGGGAATTATTGAATTGTTAATAGAGAACATTGACTACTTGCAACTTGAATGTTACTATTTGGTGTATGTTTTTGGTACTGCTAGGTCATTTTTGAAATTTGCAAATACAAATTACATAGAAGTGTTTTATCATTTTATAAGTTAGGTTAATAATACTAAAATACTCTCGAATATTAAAGTGATGCTCCATGCACCATGATATGAGAGTCTTTAAGTATTTATTTGACCCAATTTTAAAGGTCTGAAGGTTGTCATGTCATGTCATATTGCTGCATGTATTGTTTATAGATGCAAACATGGAAGCTTTGGTCACTTACCCACAAATTTAATAATGATAATTTTCTTATTCAACATGTCCTAGCAATGACATGACATGTATATTTTAATAATGCAAAGAAAGAAGTCATAGTTAGTCGCTAACCGGTCAATTTGATAATGATAATTTTCTCGTTTAACTCTTACTATTTAAAAACAAAAAGGTCATAAAAGTGATAGATATAAACTTGCCTATATTGAATTAAAATCCCAACATTAACAATGTACAAATAAAAAATATTTTCCTCCTGGCAAGGAAATGATACGATGATACATGTTCCCTCTTTTGTGTGTGACTCTCTTTATAATAGTTAGCCAGACTAGGTTAATTCCTTTGTTTTATGTTACTAAATTTACTTTTCCCTTTTCATTTATGTTCATTTCATACATTCCAAGGTCAGCCTTGCTCTCCCCTTCAAAATGAACCCAGCTCTCTTATTCAATTATTCAAGGCATAATGGGCAATAAGAAAACCATATCCATCCTGATTAATCAAAAACACGTTTGCCTGCCTTCATCACTTTATGGAGCAGAAATTTCTTCTCGGTCTCATTACCTTTACAGAGCCCACTGATTAATGTTGTAAATTGACATAACATCGGGCTTAACTATATCCCTTTGCCATTTCCTCCCTAATCTTCCAGGCACCATCCAGATTTCCTACTGCAATAAGCGACTAGATCATGACAGATTAAACAATCATCAAGTTAACAGAGCCGAGCTCTGCTTAAAATCCCCATAACCCTCACACGCAAATCCAAATGATCAGTCTTAATCAATGCATCAAGTATTCTGTTATAAAAGAACACAATGGTCAATCCTAAATTTCTTCATTTTCTGATTAACAAAATGGACTCTCAAACCCTACTAGCATCAGCATACATATTGATCATAAATTAAACTGCTCAATGCTTGGCTGTTTTACCTGAGCACTCATCAATTCAACAACGATCCGGACTATAAGCAGAAGTATTATATATTCAACCGTTGAGACAATAAGTAAGAGAAATATATACAGAATAATCTTCTTAAACCCTTTCTTTCTACCTACCCAGTGCAAGAACTTTGAAGCCAATTGCAATGGTTTGTACCTTAAAAACCTCCCTAATGACATTGGGGATCATCCTGTTCAATTTTTTGAGCTTTGCAATAATTGTCGGCCCCTATCTTTTGTGTTTATCGAAGCTTTCACAAACGTACTGGGCTACGGCCGACAGCCGATGGTCTTAGTTGAATTTCTTCTGATCAGAGGTTTAGATACTTCACTTCTGCGTTGAAAGATTCAAGGTCCCAGAGCTCCATTCTTAAGGGTTTCAGTTTCGGTTTTTTGGGCTGGACCTCGGCCCCTGGGTCGCCTTTGCTTTTGAATAAGCCTCCTGTGACGGTTGGATGGTTCTCAGGTGGTTGGCGTTTATAAATTTCTGTCGATTTGCCACTTTGCCTAACCACGCCCACCCCAGTTCGCAGTGGCTAAATGTGAGAGGTTATTTATTTTCTTTTACTTATCATATATCCGCAATTTTAAAAATATACTTTTTCTAATAAACCACCATTATTCAATCAATATGGTTTAGGCTGGAAAATGGAAAATTAGAAAAATATATTATAAGTGATGGGAGACTTCCACATTTATTCATATTCATGTTGTTGTTGGGATTTCGGGATTAAAACTGTGTAGAATTTGTAATTCGTCTAAAGTTTTGGATAGTCCATCATCACGGACCAAAAAGAATTCACGAATTCTACACAATTCTAATCCAGAAATCCCAACAACAAAATATATTATGTCAAATATAATGATAATAATAATAATCTAATTTTTAAATTAGAGTATATGAAATTAATATATATATATATATATATATATATATATATAAATAAATAATGTACTAGATTTATAACTATTTTTTACTTAGCTATTTAATTGCTAAAATCCATAAAGATGTACATATTATAACCTCTGGTCCTCTTTAACAAAAACACATCCACTTAAATCATTAAATTCTTTCCAACTGTAAAAGTATAACTTAAATAAAAAACCTAAACTTAGTTCTATTTGTATTTTATAAAAATGGTGTGTAATCAAATTGTACTTTGAAAGCCAGTAGATTCATTTTTCAGGATAATAATTATACTCTCTATTGTTGATCACTTTTACAATGAGATGAACACTTAATTTTATTAGCTATGGAAACAACTGTTAAACAGGAGAATCGCGCCAGATGTACCCGCAATTGTTGCAAAGAATGCTCCAAAGCAGTGTACCCTGTATGTTATATCGAAAGGCAAACTTCCTTATGTGAAATCGACTGTTTCTTCAACTTCAACAAGTAGTAGCCAGGAGGATGTCCCCAGGATTTCCAGTTCTGAGTGGGGTGTTAGCAACTCCAGTTCATCATCAAACAAAATCCAACCAATAGGTAATAGTTTGCAGTTGATTTCTTTGAAATCTGCTTCAGCTTCCTATGCCTTTTCAAAAGTTTGAAATTCAAGTGTTGTTTGAACTTAGGAGATGGTAAGCTCGCTGAATTGTCAACCATGGTCTTTGGTTTTGTAATTCAATACCCCTATAATTGGATCTTGTTATCAATACTATAAGCTAACGTTCACCTCCTTTCTCCACAAAAATTGGAGACACAGATGCAGACGATAACGAGTCTCAAAAGGTTCAGCCTTTACACCGACGGCTATCATTAAGGAACCCAGTTGTGAGTGGGAATATTTTTAAATCAGAAAATGCAGACTTTCATGCTCCTAAACTGACAAGGTCACAGTCTTCGAAAGTTAGCATGTGTGAAAATTCAACTTCTGAGAAAAAACGTTCACCAATTATGCCCACTGTAACTAAATTACTCAAATCTAGATCTATATTCAAAAGAAAGTTCGGTATTATGAATGAGGAATCTCAATCTATCAGCATGCGGGATGGAGAGACAGGAATCTATTCTGATTGCAAGACAAGATTACAGGCCTCAACAGAGATTTCAAAGCTTCCGCCAATTATAGATGTTCCAAATCCTGATAACGAGATTTTTCTTCTTAGAGATACATTGCTTTCCATTAAGATTGAAGTTATGAATAAGGATCAATCAAGCTCATATTTTCAACATGATAAACAGAAATCCAGATTAGAGTATTTTGCCACAAACTTGGAAGAGAGCACAATTTCCATGAAAAGGCAAATTATAGGAGATCCCAGTGAAAGTGACTATACGCAATTCAGTTCAACAAAGGTTTCTGAGGGTGATGAACTCCATTCTCGTGTTATTCTCAATTCGGAAGGAAGAGGATATTTCGCAGAGAATATGGAATTGCTGACTTCTCCTACAGGGCATTGTCAATGGCCATCCATGGCAGAAATTTCAAATCAGAATGAAACGTTTTTCAAGCTCTCCATTTCAGATGTAGAGGCTGGCAAGGAGCGGGATATTAGCAACTCCAGTGCAACATCAAACAAAAGCCAACACAGAGGTAATAGTTTGCAGTTGATTTCTTTGAATTCTTCTCCAGCCTCCTAGCCTTTGGGTTGTGCTTTTTCAAATGTTTGAAATTCAAGTTTTGTCTGAACTTATGAGATAGTAAAGTGGCTTTGGTGAAAAAAAAGAGAGTAAATTGGTTGCATTGTCAACCATGGCTTTTGGTTTTGAAATTCAATACCCCTGCAATTGGATCTTGTTATCAGTACTATAAACTAACGTTCAACTCTTTTCTCCACAAATAATGCAGACCCAGATGCAGATGATAGCGAGCCTCTAATGGCTCAGTCTCTAGACAGAACGTTATCATTTAGGAACCTAGTTCTGAGTCCGAATGTTTTTGAATCAGAAAATGTAGCCTCACATGATGGTAAACTAACAAGGTCACAGTCTTCTAATATTGGCATTAGTGAAAGTTCAACCTATCAGAAAAGACATTTACCAACCGCACCCGCTGCAACCAAATTACAGAAATCTAGATCTGAATTCAAAAGAAACATCGGTACAATGGATGAGGAATCTCCAACTGTCAGCATGATGGATGTAGAGGCAGAAATCTATTCTGATCACAACACAGGATTACAGGCTTCAGCAGAGATTTCAAAGCTTCCATCAATTACAGATGCTTCAAGTCCTGAAAATGGGAATTTTCTTTTTAGACATGAAGTTCTTTCCAATATGAATGAAGTTATGGATAAGGATCAATCGACCTCAGATTTTCAACATGACAAACAAAATTCCAGATTAGAGTCGTTTGGCTCGAGGTTGGAGGAGATCGCAATTTCTATGAAAAGCCAAATTATAGGAGATCCCAGTGAAATTGAGCATACACAATTCAGTTTATCACCAAAGATTTCTGACGGCGACGAAACGTTTTTTGAGTTATCCCTTTCAGAATTAGAAGCTAGCTGGGAGAGGCATGTTAGCGACTCGGGTTCACCATCAAACAAAAGCCAACCAAGAGGTAATAGTTTCCAGTTGATTTCTTTAAACTCTGCTCCGGCCTCCTATGCCTTTGAGTTGTGCCTTTTAAAAAGTTTGAAATTCAGGTGTTGTCTGAAATTACGAGATAGTAAGCTGGCTGCATTGTCAACCATGGCTTTTGGTTTTGAAATTCAGTATCCCTGCAGTTGGATCTTGTTATCAGTACCATCAACTAACGTTCACCTCCTTTCTCCACAGATAATGGAGACCCAGATGCAGATAAGAGCGAGTCTCACATGGTTCAGTCTCTACACCAAACGCTATCATTTAGGAACCCAGTTGTGAATCCGAATATTCTTAAATCAGAAAATGCATACTTGCATTCTGGTAAACTGATAAGGCCACAGTCTTCTAAAATTGGCATGTGTGAAAGTTCAACCTCCCAGGAAACACATTCACCAACAGCGCCCACTGGAACTAAATTACACACATCTAGATCTGAATTCAAAAGAAGCTTCGGTACTATGAATGACAATTCTCAATCTGTCAGCATGCTGGATGTAGAGGCGGAAATCTTTTCTGATCACAAGACAGGATTACAGGCTTCAGCAGAGATTTCAAAGCTTCCATCAATTATGGATGTTTCAAGTACTGATAATGGGAGTTTTCTTCTTAGACCTGGAGTTCTTTCCAATAAGAATGAAGTTATGAGTAAGGATCCATCAATCTCAGATTTTCAACGTGATAAACAGAATTTTGGATTAGAGTTTTTTGGCACACAGATGGAAGAGAGCACAATTTCCATGAAAAGCCAAATTATAGGAGATCCCAGTGAAATTGAATATACACATTTCAGTTCATCACCAAAGGTGTCTGGGGGCGACGAGCGCCATTCTCTTGTTATTCTCAATTCAGAAGGAAGAGAACATTCCGAAGAGAATATGGAAATGCGGACTTCTCCTACAGGGCATTGCGGGTGGCCATCCATAGCAGAAAGTTCACATCGGAGTGAAATGCTATTCGAGTTCCCCCTTTCAGATTTAGAAGCTAGTGGACCTCAGATCAATATTGCTTCTAAAAGTGTTGATCGTGCCATTCCCAACATCAAGGATAATGCATTGAAATTCAACCAGGGCTTGGATGAGGTTTCTGCTTCGGGGGAGACCTTTTTGGCTTCATCTTCATCAGGGGTGAGTGCATTTCAACTCTTCATGACCTCTGGAACAAGTTCATGTTTCTTCAATCTACTAATCGTTATATTCCACCTTAGCAATGAAATATATTAATTCAAAGTTCTTTTGCAATCAAAATTCTGTATTTATGATATGTCCATTCCCTGAGTCACTGTCTGTATCCTTATGCTTTAGATGTTTGTTCATTATCGTATTTGTAGAGAAGGGAGGTTCATTATACGTTTAGTACGAGGGAATATGCAATTATCAGTGTTTAACGCTGAGATATCAAAATTTAAAATTTAACATTTCAATATATGTAAGTGCCATTATACTGAAAGTGCCACTGTAATGGGTTAAAACAATTAAAAATAATAATAATTTAATTAAAAAATAAAAATAATTTAAAAAACAAAATGCCAGTCGTTTTTTCACCGAAAACCAAACCCCAAGACTACTACAACATTTTGTAATTTTGTCCACTTAGATCTTTTCATAAGAACCCTACACCAAATTAACTGTGAGCGGGATACATTAAATGCTACTGTAAAATGGAGAAATCACTTCAAATTTAGTTAAAGGAAGCATTATTTTATTGATATTTACAGGGATCCTTCCATGCGCTCAGAGAAACCCCTTGGATTTCATCGTTTTTCTGCAAATTTAGTTAAAAGAAGCATTATCTATTGAAATTTACAGGGATCCTTCCATACTCAGAGATAAAACTCTTGGATTTTATTGTTTCTCAGATAGAAACCGAGCTTATTGGTAAACAATAAATAAAAATCTACAGCCTGGACAAACCTACGACATGTACCAGACAAAAAAACCTGGAAATTTCTAATAAATTGCAACGAGGGAGAATAAACGGAACATATCGCAAAGAGAATAAAGGTAGAAGCTCCGTCCCCTGCAATCTTCTAGGGTTCCAATTGATATGAGAAGCTGTCGACCATTCCCTATTCACAGTGCTCGCTGTGGGCATAATCAACCCTCTTGCTCTTCCGTAGTCAACTACTAGAGTCGCCAGGGACGAATTCGCAGACACTTGCTGGAACGGATTACCTGGTCAATGCAGGAAGCAACGTAGGCAGCAGCACAGGACCGACATTGAAGGTTATTTGCTCAACGCGGCCAACATTTACGCCCAGGCAAACAAGACTTTTTTGGCACTCAGGGTTAATGGCAGGTTTCTTTTTCATGAATTTTTAAATGAGGGGAAATGATAAAGATTCCGACATTCAAGACTTTTATAGGCAGAATTCTTTTTTATTATTATTATTTTTTTGCTAATAAATGATATTTATATTTATGTTTAATTATTGATGACCATTTAAGTTAAAGTAAGTTAAATAGATTTTTGAGTACAATGATGTCTATATAATGTGGGAGAACCAAATGATTTTTATAAAAAAAAATATAATGCATGAATTTAAAAGTACAATGCAAAAACATAAAAAATACAATGTATGGAATGCCTTGGCTGAGAAAACCCGAACTAAAACTTTTAACACTAATAAATATTATCAATAATCAATATAAATAAAATTTTAAAAATATATATAAAATTAAATATTTATCTTTAATTTTTATTTATTTTTATATTATTATATTCATATAATTAATTATTAATTTATTTTTTTTAATCGAATATAAACACACACACACATATATATATATATTAATTATTTTTATTATAATTATTATATTAAAATAATTAATAAAAAAGCTTCTTTTTTTTAATTGTAATTAAGATATTTTGAACCAATTTATGTTTATTATATGGATTTGTATCTCATAATTGTAAATACAACACTTGCCCAAAGGGCTTTGGGTAAAATGGGGTTTAGGGTTTTGCAGTCTAGGGTTCCAAACCGGTTAATTAGCTTTTGGTTGCACAAAGCACTAGTACAGGTGGGTGGTCATGGACATGGTATGGGATGAGTTGGATGAGGAAGACAGGTGTTTCAGACTGATGAGGAGCATCGATAAATTATGGGCTCTGTTAGAGCCTTTACGGCAAGCATTCAAACCTTGGAGGTATTGAAGGCGGTAACAACATGTGGTGATAGAGGAATGGAGAATAGTCACTTCTCTGGCGTGAGTACGATAGCCAAGAGGTTTGATTTCGACCAAAAGGAGATTAGTGAACTCAAAATAATACAAGGGGTTGGTTAAGGGAATGTGTCCAAAAAAGTCAAGGATGACACCTCTTGGAAAACCCTCTTATTGTTTTGAATGGTTCAAACTTGATTTAGCGACAAAGGAGCTTAGTTTGCTAAAAGAACCACTCCCCTTTCTATCGCAGAAGGATGACACTCAAATATAGGGTTTCAAGCATAAACACAAAGAAAAGTGTGTCAAGAGGTGAGAAGGTGTTTTTAGACTTCCCTTAGGGGTGGATGTGGGTATGGATCAGGTTCTATCTCTATTGGCGACAGGCCTAGTAGGTAAATTCATGAGAAAAATGGTAAACAAAAGGGGGCTCCAAGAGTGGGTGGCGGAGAATTGGAGCAGAAGCCTAGGGTATATGCCACATGTTAGATTGTTAGTTAAGAGGTGGTTCTATGGAATGTTTAAGAGCCAAGGAGCCACTGATTTTGTTCACACAAAAGCTTGGTTTTGGGGAAAGTTGAGCCTAGTTTTAAAAAATTGGCATTTGACTTTCAAGCCAAAGATGAATCCCTTTCTGGTCCAAAACATCTGGGCTTTGCTTTCAGGTTTCCCATTATCGTTGTGGAATAGGAAGGTGATGGAGAGGATGACCATGATGCTGGGTTGTTTTATTTTCTTAGATGAAGAGTCAATTGATGACATAGACAAATAAGTGGTGAAGGTCCTGATAGAAGTGGACTTGAGTAAGGGTCTGATAGCAGAATTGGAGGTGGCTTGGGGAGATGGGGTATTCAAGTAACCAATCAATTATTGGGGTGTGTTGTTTCATGGTTTATGGTGTCGTGAAGTTGGCCATTGGTGGAAGCGGTGCCCATATTATATTTTTTCAGTTGGTGAAAAGAGAGGGAAGGTTCTACGTCAATTCGAGAAGAGAATTTCTTCTATCATGGTTATGTGATGGTCTTGGTACTTGTGGAAGAGCAAGAAGTGTCTTTGGAAGAACATTCTTCGATAGTCAAAGTACTTGTGGTCCTACAATCATTGAACTCTTTGGAATTTTCGAAGGAGATGATGCCAAAAGGTAAGTCACGTGAACATATATCGTGTAGTGTTCCTATGGTTCTATTATTTTGGATGCCTAGGTGGCTTCAGGGTTGCCCAGTGGACTTCCAGTAAACAAGACACTATGGTTTGGTACAAGTATTTTTCAAGTGACAAGTCCCTTTCTGAGTCAGTTAGGGAGGGAGATGCCCATTATTCCCTGGGAACAACTAGTTTCTACTCCTTTCATGAATCAAGTGGAAAAGCAGAAAGCCTCTTTGGCAAGTTTAGAATTTGGCATTCAGAATCCCTCCGGGGTTAACAATCCCTCTTCTTGTATCTCACATATTGTCGGGGAACTGAGCCTAGTCCCTTAGCAACTGTTCTGACTCCCAACCACGAGGGCTTCTCTCAATGAACGTCTAACATATTATGTGTGTTTGTGGCATACTAAACAATATGCCTAATTTGACTACATATTGGAAAATGTTTCTAAAAATTACATTATTTAACCCCCTACCAATATGAACCTAATACACCTTCCCAATTTAAAAAACCCCTACTTTCACTAGATATTGTAGGTATTCATTTTTTCATCAACATTTTTTATGCCTTTTATATTTTTTCGTTAACTTTGATCTCATTTCTTATACCTTCCAATATAAAAACCCTTTACCACCTATTATATGCTCAAAATATTATGGCATTTTTTCCTCAATATATATCCCCCAATATGAACACATGTGGTATGGTATTGCTCCCCCAATGAAGTCTCGTTCTCCCAACCTAGCCCATGACAGGGTTTCTACTTCGTGTTCTTGTTGATAAAGGTAGAGTTTTTCAATTTCTTAAAAGACTTTGGGGTTATTACTCCTTTGGAGGGATTGTCCTTGTTTTCTCAACCGAGGAGTGTTACAATTTAACTTAGAAATTGGGTGAGTTGGAGGCTATGGGTTTCAAAAAACCAAAAGAAAAATTATGGAATCCTTGTCTCAAGGTTTCGATCACTATAGGATTTCACTTTCGGTTTTGGAAACCATTCGTAAGCCCTTAATGGAAGGTCGACCTAGTCAAGCCTTCCTCGGAAATGTTGAGGACCTAGATTTGTTCTTAAATGGCAGTTGGTGCTCGACAATGGATGTTATGGTCACTAAGGGAGGAAGGAGTGTTGTGACTAGGGTGGAACAAAATGTGAGTGGTTCACGCTCAAGGGTAAAAAATCTAGATCTTATTAGTGGAAAATAAATTACATTTATGGGGACTGTAAGAGGGGGTTCGATGGCCTCATCTCATCCACACAGAAAAGGAGGGCAGTCCTAGTCTCAAACTTCAATTTTATTGATAGCAGTAGGTTCTTTTCGAGATCTTATAAGTTGCAAGCCTGGTAGTGGGGTGGCCTAATGATGATTCTCTCCTTAAACCTGAGAGGGGTGGGAGGGAACCCTAAAAAGCAAGCCCTCCAAAATTTAATACAATCTACAAATTGAGAAACAGGAAACAATGTATGAGGGAGGCAAACTGATAAATTTTCTTTGTCCCTTCTATACAGATTGGAGTCTCAGTACTATTGATGCAAGAGGTCTGTTGAGAGGGATCCTCATAGCTTGGAGCCCATTAATAAATGACAAACATGCTTTAGTTTCAACAACAGGGATATTATTGGAAGTTTTTTCTTTTATAGATCAGTGCAACTTTAAAATCTTGAATTTTTATGGCTCGTACTCAAACCGTCAATGTAACACCCCCTCCTCCCAGGTCCACCCAAGCAACCAGCCAGATGGGAAAACTTGTGATGAGAGAGATTACTATAAGGGATTCAATCTCCTTGGGGACCTTAAGGAAATGGAATCGACGGAACATCACACACAATCATCCAACATCATCAACAGAATCCTCAGGAGACAAGTCAGCCACTCAGATAACCTGCCCCTGGGTCCCACTATTGTTCTGGATCTCTTAGGCATAGTCGCTCTCATGCTATGGGCAAGGGAGTGAACAACAACCTAAAGTCATTCTCATAGGCCTCTGTGCCAGTGGCTGTGGACTTTTCTCAGCAAACCTATGCCAGCGACCCCGACATTTGAGCCACTTTTCTAGCCCAGAATCTCACCCTCTGCCCAGAACTTGCTACAACCTTTAGAATCCATCAAAGACATGATAACAATGTTGATAAACCAAAAATCAACCTCAGGACTAGGCCTGAGCATCCCCAATTGGAATTGACATTTTGTCAAACACTTGGCATCAATGCAACCTATAGGTCTAGGATAGAAGACAGAGCCTAAATGCCTGAAAGAACTTATGAATCATAACTAGAAGGATCACCTCCTTCTCCATTGGACTATTATATCACCCATTAGGTCTTGCATCCATCCATTTAACAATTACAAGTAAATACATGAAATAATCATGACATGAACCAGTCACATAACCATGTTTATAACCAGCATTAAACCATATAAATATCAGAGATATGAAAACCATTAAATCCACATATAAACAAGTACAAAAGTAAGAAAATTTATCTTTTATTAATCATGGGAAAATCTGACTAGGTTCAGGACTTCCACGTACCACCCGACCATAGACATGGCTGAACCAAATCTCTCTTTCAGCCAATCACCCCCATGCCATATTCCAAGCATGAATGTGGGATCTCATAGAAAAACGAATCCAAGAACAACCAAGGGAATCCAAAGGTTAAACCACCTCCACCCTCACCAAACCGTGATCACACCAAAACTAGTGCTTCAATCACAATCGAACTGAACTTGGAATGCCATTCGGAATCCATCACTATCCTTGAGTAATTTTTCATCTCCTTGTCTCTTAGGCTTTATTGCAATCTAAACCAGATCACTAGGCCCTAAACTGAGACAAGTCTCTCAAGCTTTATGGAAATTCAGACCCGTATCACTAGGCCTTAAACTGAGACTTCTCCCTCAGGCTTTACTGTGTATCCCACCAAAACCAGTCAAGGGATTCCTAGGCCATTGGGAATGGAACTTGAGACCACCTCCACCTCGGATTCTGAAATCCATCCGACAAGCCAAAGCTCAAAATCGAGATAATCATCCCAACACCATGGCATCTGGAAAATGGAAAGGCTAGGCTGAAAACCACTATCATAACCAGACAAAACCATGCCACTGATAGCAAGAGAACCATACACCAACATGCAAATCCATGTATGTCGAAACTAGCTAGGAAATCACACATGCAAAAGGTTACCTGCAAGTATTCCTACTGAAGTTGCCTGATCCTGTTGTTCTTCCTTGATCCTTGCTTTCCTTCCTTTCCCTTTGCATGTTTTTCCTTCCTTGACCCAAAACTAGAGTGCTCAAAGAAAACTCTATGTGACCAAGAGTGAGAGAGAGAGAGAGAGAGAATAATGAGAGAGCTCCAAAATTGAATTGACAAAAGGTTACCAACTGAGCCTTAGAAGCCTTTTTATTAATGAGGCCTCTAATTTCTTCATTTTCCATTATTTTCCTTCAATTTCCTCCTCACATGCAGCCTGTCACCTTTCACCTTACTTTTCTCCTAATTTCCTTTATTTTCATAAATAAATGTGCTAAAAATGTCTTTTTGCCTATTAATGCCTTTGCCTTAGCCTTTTCCAATTTTCTTAGCAAAACACTCATCCAGTGATGCCCACTAAGATATCTTTTCCCAACATTCATCTTGAAATAAGTGTTCCTTAACCGTGGTCTTATTTTTCCTTTATTAACTTTTATTACATGAAATTTTCACCAGGGTTGTTACAGAACCATCCCCCTTGGGGAACACCATCCTCGGTGTTAAACCACACCAAGACTTCAGCTAAACCGCTGAAAAGAAAACATACTACCCATAGAGCTTTATAATTTAGCTTGTTTCATTATTTACAATGAAATACATGCTCAAAAGCAAAACAGCATGACAACATGAAAATATAACAACCATAATAATATGACACCCATACTTCTTATTGGAGCTTTGTAACTTAGCTTATGTTGATATTCACATCCGTATACACATACATACATATACCAAAACATCAACAAAACATATGCCAAACATATACCAACATCAAACCAAAATTCTTTGCCTCAATTGGCAAACAATGAAGGATATAGGGCCCGCATCTAATCTGCCATCTACCATGTAGATTCTTCAGGCCCAAAGTGCTTCCACTGCACTTTAGTTTTCTCTATGGATATGTTCCCGAGCATAAGATGTTTCCGCTACAATATACACCGAGGCTCCCACTGGAACTCTCCTTCTTTCTCCACCTGCAATATATACCAATCACTAACATGATCCACATCATTTATATACTTCTTAAGCAATGAAATATGGAAAACATCATGGACTTTCATTGTTGGAGGCAGTGCAAGTCGATATGCCACTGGTCCAATCCTCTCAAGTATCTCAAAAGGCTTGCAATACCGTGGTGCCAACTTGGCACATGAGCCAATCCTCAAAGAGATTTTCTTGTGCTTGATGTGCAAATACACACGCTCCCCAACCTGAAACTCCTTGAACACCCTGTGTTGATTCGCATAACTCTTTTGCTATCCTATGTTGCCTTTATATTCTTCTTTATAACATGCATTTCTTGCTCCATGTCTGCCAACATATCTGGTCCAATAAGTACCTTGTTCATTGGATCACTCCAGCTGATGGGATTATTACAACTCCGTCCATACAACACCTCGAAAGGACTCATCCTCAATGAATCCTCATAATCATTGTTGTATGTGAACTCAACCAATGGAAGATACTCCTCCCATTTCTTCTACTGTTGCATCATGTACATCCTCAACATATCCTTGTTAGGATATTCCGACACATAGGAAATAGTTAAGTACAACTTGGTCTAGTATAGAGTTAGGTAAAGTGTGTTTCTTTACCGTTGTACATTTTGTAACTTACAATCCGACGGTCACGATATGTAGTGATCCGACGGTTCATTCTCTCCTCGGTATTACTGACACTTGATCCGTGGCTTGACACCTGATTGGTCCATGATTTCTATTTAAAGCGCATGGAGGGTCATTTGTAGGGTAATCCGTGCATGAGAGAAACATATGTAAATTTTCATTCTTTTATTAATAAATTGCCTGAAGTGGCCGCGTTGGCTCAGGTCGTGGACTGTTTCCCTCTTTGAGGGTTTTAACCACGTCAAAATACTGGTGTATTGATCTGCGATCTGGTTGTGAGCAGTGTCCTTTTGGTGTTTTGTCTGAGGAACTTACCCTATAAATTCCTACAATCCTCTAAGATCTTGTTGACCCTATCTGTCTATCCATCTATCTATGGATGATAAGTTGTGCTGAAGGCCAACTTTGTACCCAAGCCTACAAATAGCTCCTTCCAAAACTTGGAAGTGAACTTCGCATCCCTGTCTGACATAATCTTCGTTGGAACACCATGTAGTCTCACTATATCTCTGATGAAAAACTGTGCTACCTCACTAGCTGAATATGTAGTATTCACTGGAATGAAGTGAACTACCTTTCTCAAACTGTCAACCACAACCATAATATAATCATGTTTCTTCACTGTCCTTCGAAGACCTATGATGAAATCCATGTAAATGACCTCCCATTTCCATTCTGGAATTGCTATAAGCTATAGTAAACCATCTGGATGGTTACATTTCATCTTGACTTGCTGAAAATCTAAACATCTAGCCACAAAATCTGCCACATCCTTCTTCAGATTCGGCCAATAGTAGAACTTCTTCACTGTTGTCAATGTCTTCTAATATCCTGGATGACCTGAGTATGGCTTCGCATGAATCTCTCTCAAGATAAGCTTCTTGATCTCATTGCAATTCGACACATATATCTTGTCTCTAAATCTCACCAAACCATCTATCATGAGATGATAGTCTGCATCCTAATCACTTGTACCTATACCTGCACCTGTACCTGTACTTGTACTTGTGCTCTATTGTAACATGTGAATAATCTCCATGTATTTTTCATTCCACTGTCCTGCTTCCAAGATCCTATCTTGTAACTCTGTCCCATAAGAGCTCATAGATGCTATATGATTTACCTGTACCTTCCTACTAAGAGCATACGAAACTCGATTCTCCTTCCCTTTGATGTATTTGATCTCGAAGTCGAACTCACTAAGGGTAGCCAACCATTTAGTTTTCCTGGCATTCAAATTCGATTGATCAAATAAATATCTCAACCAACTGTGATCGCTCATCAATGTGAAACTCATGCCAAGAAGATAATGCCTCCACATTTTCAATGCATGTATAATTGCTGCTAGCTCAAGATCGTGCATTGGATAGTTCTGCTCATGCTCATTCAATTTTCATGACTCATAGCACACTACCTGTCCTTCTTGCATGAAAACTCCACCAAGTCCTTTCTTGCAAGCATCCGTATACACTACAAAATCCTTGTTCGAATCTGCAATATTTAGCATTGGTGCATTTGTCAACAAATGCTTAAGCTGCTCAAAACTAGCCTAACATTCTTCTATCCATTCAAACTTCTTAACTTTCCACTGCAATGATGTGATAGGATATGAAATGCGTGAGAAGTTCCTGATGAACCTCCTATAGTAACCTTCTAATCCCATAAATGATCTCACCTCATCCACATTCTTATCTTTTTTGGATCCACTACTATGCCATCCTTGGAGACAAAATGCCCCAAATAATATACCTTAGTTTAAAAGAAGCTACACTTGTTAAGTTTAGCATAAACTAATTCTCTCTTAGCAACCTCAACATTGTTGTTAAATTCTCGACATGTTCTTCCTCATTCTTAGAATATACCAATATGTCATCAGTGAATACAATAACAAACTTGTCCAGATAAGGACACAACACACTATTCATCAAACACATAAATGTAGTTGGAGCATGTTATGAAACCAGCTCACAAAAAGATAGAAAAGATAGATCAACGCCTTAGAAATTAGCCTCTTCGAGGGGGCAACCTCCTTTACATTACACAAGTGAACAATTCTTGGATGATACAAATGACAAGACCTCCTTTCTATATATAGGAGTCTAAGGGGTCGTAATATAATCAGAGCCGACATAATAATAATAATATAAGGGCACAACAAAAACAATAGTGGGATTCTATGGGGCACAATAATAACTATATGGGTACTACATGGGCACAACAATATAATAAGGGGGTGTAGAATTTTGTAGAATTTTCCTACAGATCTGCTAGCTTTGATACCATGTAAAACTTTTTCTACAAATAAGCTAGCTTTGATACCATGTAGAAATTTCCCACTTGTAGATTACCTGGTAATGCAATGTACTAAAGCAAAACACTTGATCTACTTTTACAAACAATTTAGCAGAAGCTTAATCAACCATGAGCAACATCAATAAGAACAAATATAATTAATAAGAAGGAATCAATCACACATAACATAGAAGAATTTACCCGGGGAAAGAACCTTCCTAAAACCCCATCTCTGTATTATCATACAAGTGGAAATATAGTCCGGATTACACAAAGCCTTAGCTCGGAAGCTATCTAGCTATCAGTACAATCCCTCTGCTGCTCATAGACAGCCAAAGGCTTCTCACAAACCTTATCCTCTGCCCTCCAAGCCTCCTATTTCCTTGTGCAGTTTCCTTGGGGTCCAGTGCTGCCACTTATATGAATTGGACTCTTCACACACTCACTAACCTCTGATCTAACTGCACAAACCTGAAGGAGATAAATCCTCATCATGGATGAACTTCCTTTATAGGAAAAATACTCGTCCAACTGATAGTACATTGTCCCTTCTCTGATCTCAATTGGGTCTCTATCTGAACTGACATGCATTAGTTATCCATGAGTGAATACACAGTTATCTAAAAATAATAGTTGTCACATGCATGCAAGCATCAACAAACTATATCTCATTAATTTAACAACTTGTTAAATTAATCTAACTGAACTTAACTAAGTCAAACTAAGTCAATTGATCCTCTCAATATAGAACTCATCTTTAATTCCTCAATCAGTGGAGCAAATCAAAGACACATTCCCTAATTAATGGAGAAACAATTGCATGTTCTCACAAAGACTTCAAGTTTGCTTTTCCTTAACTAATTAACTCATGGAGAATTAATTAATTAATATTCCAAACTGCTTGTAAGACCAAATTAGAATTTACTTCCTATAGATAGACTAGGGTCTGCTATAAATAGGAAGGGACCAAGAAATGCTATTTTTAGCAATTTCACTTCTCACCCAAGGTGGCCAAAATGCTCATTGGCCAAACTACTATTTTTAGAAGTGCTATTTTTAGCAGTTCTATTTTTAGCAATTTCTAAATTTAACATTTCTTGTTGCACACTTTTCAACACTCCCTCTCAACAAGAAAAGCTTCCTCTCTAACCCGATCTTGTAACTCTGGAATGTTATGCATGCAACACATCTACCAAGTGTGGTTGCTCTAGCAACACTCAGAACAAAAAAACTCCCAACTGACTTCTCTGTTGGGCTAGAAACATACTCTGATGCTGAAGCTCTACCTGCTGCTGACAAGTGCTCCCTCTCTGACCTCTGTGCTACTGCAACATCTCCATGCATCTCGTACAGTTGCACCCTTCTCTGTGCTACCCTGCACTGTGTAAGACACTTGTGCCTCTCGCATTGCTGCAGCCTGCATGCTTTGTGCTGTCCTGGGATTCCCTGCACTGTAGCTCTCTCTGCCGCTCCATCTGCATCTGCCTCTACCCAATCAGTCAGTTCCTGCTACTCCACATTGGGGCTCTCGTAGCAAGGTCTCATCCAAGAGGTTGGGTACCTCAAGGATCCTGCCCCTCCTCCTTGGGACGATCACTCCACATTGCCCCACCTCCTACTTGGAGGTATGGCTGCATGTGATCCCTCTGCCCACCTGGCTCGAAGTTTCCCCCTATTCGAGGTCTCTACATAAGTAGATGTCTCTACTCGATCTCCTCTCAACTTCCCTTGTTGTGGCTGCTCCACAACCTCCTGAAGCTGCTGCACCAATCGTGGCTCCTCCACAATTGTTTGAGACTTCTTCTGGCGCTGCATGTTGAGAGGTAATTTACTCTTCCTATCAACCACCAAGTATCTAACCTTTGTCTTACTCCTCAAGGCTTTGCATGCATCTTGTACCTCAAGTGCATATAGGTTCTTGGCTAGCACACCAATCTATTTCCACTTTCCCGCCGTCACGAAATTTTCTAGAAAAAAAGCTGATTTTAAATCAACGATATCTCCCTCATCCGAACTCCGAGATTTTTTTTTTTTTTGGGTATTTTCCCCAAGGAATCTAAATCTGTTATGTTTCTAAAAATTTTGTACAGAAATTTTCAGATCTGCTTTGCAAACACTCGGCCCAAAACTTAAAACTTTGAAATCTCCTCTAGTATATTGTTCCTCCTTGATCACCTGTGCTCTGATACCATGTAGAATTTTTCTACAAATCAGCTAGCTCTGATACCATGTAGAATTTTTCTACAAATCAGCTAGCTTTGATAACATGTAGAAATTTCCCACCTGTAGATCAACTTGGTAATGCAATGTACTAAATCAAAACACTTGATCTACTTCTACAAACAATTTAGCAGAAGCTTAATCAAATTGAGCAACATAAATAAGAATACATATAACTGATAAGAATGAATCAATCACACATAACACAGAAGAAATATCCAGGGGAAAGCACCAGCCTAAAACCCCATCTCTGTATTATCGTACAAGTGGAAATATATTTCAGAATTACACAAAGTCTTAGCTTGGAAGCCAACCAGCTCTCAGTATAATCCCTCCGCTACTCATAAAAAGTCAAAGGCTTATGACAAACCTTCTCCTCTTCCTTCCAAGCCTCCTATTTCTATGCACAGTTTTTCCTGGGTCCTCGAGCTGCAACCTGTGTGATTCTCACCTCACACACAACACTGACCTCTAAAATAACTACACAAACCTGAAGGAGATAAATCCTCATCATGGATGAGCTTCCTTTATAGGAAAAATATTCATCCAACTGATAGTACATTTCCCCTTCTCTGATCTCAATTGGGTCTCTGTCTGAACTGACATGCATCAGTTATCCATGAGTGAATACACAGTTATCTAAAAATAATAGTTGTCACATGCATGCAAGCATCAACAAACTATATCTCATTAATTTAACAACTTGTTAAATTAATCTAATTGAACTTGACTAAGTTAAACTAAGTCAACTGATCCTCTCAATATAGAACTCATCCTTAATTCGTCAATCAGTGGAGCAAATCAAGGACACATTCCCCAATTAATGGAGAAATAATTGCATGTTCTCACAAAGACTTCAAGTTTGATTTTCCTTAACTAATTAACTCATGGAGAATTAATTAATTAATATTCCAAACTGTTGGTAAGACCAAATTCGAATTTACTTCCTATAGATAGACCAGGGACTGCTATAAATAGGAAGGGACCCATAAATGCTATTTTTAGAAGATGATATTTTTAGCAGTTTCACCTCTCACCCAAGGTGGCCAAAATGCTCATTGGCCAAAGTGCTATTTTTAGAAGTGATATTTTTAGCAATGTCTAAATTTAGCATTTCTTGTTGCACATTTTTCAACAGGTTTCACTAATACCAATAAGGGGTTACACTAGTAGTATAGGGACCTAACATGCCCCTCTCCTTCAAAAAGTTTTTTCATCAACGTTTGAGTAGTTGTGGATGCTTTTGTATAATATTCTCGTCCTCTCATATGGAATCTTCAATGGGTAAGTTCTTCCACTTGATGAGATACTCTGAAATTGATCGATTTCGTAGTTTTCAGGTTCTTGTTTCCGTGACTACTTCTGGTTCCAATAGGATTTTTCATTCCTCGTCAAGTTCTGGCAATATTGTTTGAACTGGGAGCTTGTCACCTATAACCTTCTTTAAGCATGAAACATGGAAAACTGGGGGAGCTCGGGAAGATGGAGGAAGCTCCAATTTGTATTCCATAGTACCAATCTTTTTCATCACCTTGTAAGGACCATAGTAATTTGGTGAAAATTTATTGTCCTTCTTAGCTTGCTTGAGGGGAATTTGTTTGTATGGTTGTAGCCATAAAAATACCCAATCGCCTACATCAAAATTTTTTTCACTGTGACGTTCAACTGCCTGTTGTTTCATTAGATTTTTCACCAAAGTGGGGTTGTCCTTTAAAAGTTAGAGAACTTGTTGTTGATGCTCGATGTGATCTTTCATTACTTGAACCTTTTTCTTCTTGATATGTCCTTCTATCTTGAGAGTTTGAGGAGTGGTAATTCCTTCCAATGCATTACAATATATCATCCGATTCATTGCTTGATGCTCGATGTGATCTTTCACTTCTTGAACCTTTTTCTTCTTGATATGTCCTTCTATCTTGAGAGTTTGATGAGTGGTAATTCCTGCCAATGCAGTACAAGATATGGCCAGATTCATTTCTTGGTGCTCGATGTTGAATCTGCCGTCTCTTTGTAATTTCGGATTTCCAAGGTTTGAAATTGCGTCCCGTGGTATCCCTCTGAGTTCTCTTTCTAACCCCACAACTCTGATCAAGATTGGATTCTCCAAGAAAGAGTTACGCCCAATCTCCTAAGATGGCCTGATTGTATATTTTTTTAGTAGAGCGAACTTGTACGAAGTACCACGTGTCATTGTTTCAACCTTCAGACTTGAAACTGATATACAAAAAACTCCATTCCGTCCTCTTTCTGTAATGTCTTATGAAATTTCAATCTGATACTCAGAGAGAAAGTTATGACGATTTACCCAAGGTCACCTGTTTGGGATGTAATTCGGGAGCCTGCATAAACCCTAAATGTCTTGGACTGTATCTCCGAAAATATAGCAAAACAAGATCTGAAATTCGGGCTCAAGCTTCACCCAATTTTTGGCTCAAATGGGTTTTAATTTCAAAGTCTGAAACTTTGTAGAAAAACAATTATAGTGAAAATTCCACGACGACCTATTTGAGATGGAATTTTGGAGCTTGCAAAAACCCTAACTTCCTCAGATCGTATCTCTAAAAATATAGTGAGACAAGCTCTGAAATTTGGACCCTAGGTTTAGGCCGATTTCGGCTCAAATGGGTTTTTCTTTTAGCTTTTGAAACTTTGTAGAGAAATAGTTATAGCGAAAATTCCACGATGACCTATTTGGAGCAGTGAAACCCTATAATCCAAAGCTCTAATACCAAATGCTATGAAACCAATGCACAAAAAGATAGAAAATATAGATCAACGCCTTAGAAATTAGCCTCTTCGAGGGGGAAGCCTCCTTTACATTACACAAATGAACAATTCTTTGATGATACAAATGACAAGACCTCCTTTCTATATATAGGAGTCTAAGGGGTCATAATATAATCAGAGCCGACATAAAAATAATCATATAAGGGGACAACAATAACAATAGTGGGATTTTATGGGGCACAATAAACAATATGGGTACTACATGGGCACAACAATATAATAAGGGGGTTTCACTAATAACAATAAGGGGTTACACTAGTAGTATAGGGACCTAACAGAGCATTAGTCAAACCAAATGGAAAAACAACAAACTCATAAAGCCCATACCTGGTCTTGAATATATCCTATTCCTTGATGCATACCTAATAGTATCCCGATCTCAAGTCGATCTTAGAGAACACTGCTACTCTCTTCAATTGATCAAAAGAATCATCATCCTTAGTAAATGGTACCTATTTTTTATCGTACTTTGTTCAATTGCCTGTACTCAATGCACAATCTAAGAGTACCATCTTTATTCTTCACGAACAACAATGGTGCACCCTAAGGTGATACACTTAGTCTAATGTTCCCCTTGTCAAAAATTTCCTTCAGCTACAACTTTAACTCAACCAACTCAGGTGTGATCATCCTATAAGGTTCTTTTGATGCTGGAGTTGCCCCTAGCACCAACTCAATAGAAAAATCTACCTCTATGTGAGGTGGAAACTATGTAATTTCCTCAGGAAATACATCTTGAAACTGCTGCAAAATTGGATACCTTCTTAACACATCTGCATCCTCAACCTCCTTACCCTTGTCACTAGAAATGTGTACTGCAAACATCACACAACCTTTTATGAAACTATGCTTAGCCTGCATAGCAGTAACAATCCTCACTGATGTAGGATTCTTCCCTTGCAAAGTCCTCTTTCCCACTATCATCCACACTCTCAATGGTGATCCAGGTGGATCTTCAAAAAGTACCAGTGGCATGGTAAAAGGCTCAAAAATTCAATTGGCAGAATTTGGATAAACTTAGCCTTGGATTGAAGTGCTTGTTATCTTGATTCCAACGGTACGAATGACATCCAAATCTGAGTTCATATGAAGAAGTTAGAGAAATTCAAAGTTTATGTTTGACTTGGACATGTGGAAGGAGGAGATGATGTGGCAGACACTCTCAGCGAATGGAGAAGTGCCAAGTGGAAGGATGCCATTGGTCTTGCATATCGTAGAAGGAAGAGGCTATGACTTAAATAAAATTGACCCCAAGCCAGCCATGGTTGTGATGCGATCAAATCGCAATGCCTATCACAAAAGGAGAAGGTGAAAGAATTGGCTCCCGAAGCAAGTCTTGGTTGCGATGCGATATATTGCAATCGCAGAATTATGTTGTGATTTATGATATCAAAATCGTGTTTCGCAAAGGGGGAAGCAGTTGCATGTTGTACTAATTTTGGTTTCCGTTGATTGTGATCTGCGATATGGACTCTTAGACTCGATATATTATATATCGTGGTTAATAGTTTGCCGGGTCCGTGTTATCACATGGCTCTTGATGTATGGGATTTTATTCTGTCTGTCGATTGGAAATGTCGATAGTAAAAGGCTGCCAAGTTAAATGTGCGGTTAAGAGTTGTGCCATATTTATGAGGTTTGTTGCCACATATTATGTGGAACCTGAGATCCTTTGTATTAAAGAAAACATACCCGCCTGCTAAACTTGTCATTGGTTTAGAACTACCCGAGAACTAAGAGATTTACCTCCAACATATATAAAGGACTATCTGTGTCAGAGAAAGGAGGGAGAGCAACTGCGGGATTTCTCAGAATACCATTGTAGAGCAGCGACACCTGCTCTTGGCAGGTGGTCGGAACCTTGCCTCAAGTATCTAAAGGTTCCAAGAGGTGTAGGAAGCCCAATTATTAGAATTGGGCATTCAGACGGACATTTCTACATGATTTTTCACCAGGATTTCAGTGATGCTGTCTGTTTCTAAAGCTGGGCACTCCATTTGTCAATTACATTCCAGATTGGAGGTATAAGGGTGTTTATGTAAAATATGCTTGTACTTCTTCTCTTTTCATGCCACTTAATAAATGAAGGCCTACCCACTATTGAGTCGGGCCCGAAGACGTAGTCTAAATTGGATGAAATACGTAGTCAAATCTATGTGTCTTGATCTCATGCATGATTATGTTTTTACTCTTCGTTTATAAGCTTATGTTTCATGATTTTTAATAATCTCAGTTACATGTAATTTCGATGCATCTATAAGAAAAAAAATCTTGGATCAAGTGGTATCATAACAGGTCTTAGTTGATGCGCGTTGCATGAGTACGCTAACAAAAAACAAGCTTCAAAGGATGTGCGCTACAAAGAGGAGACATGGCAGATGTTGAAGTGCGTTGGGAAAAGAAGCGATCTTTTGCTAATAGGAAATTGCATACGTGAATGACTAAATGTGTAACCATGGAGGATGATAAAGAAATGCACGAAGCCTTCTCGAGGATGTCCCGAATGGTGTACATCATGTATGGCGCGTATGATAAAAGAAGAGAGGAGGATAAAGGAAGATCCGAAAGCGATGCTTCATCCACATATTTCGATGCTTATGCATCTTATTCTTCGCCTTCCTCGTTTTCTCATCCCTCGAATGAGGAGATTAACCAGAGGCTTCAAGAAGAGAATTCTGAATTAAAGAGGCTACTACAGGAAGAGAATGAGGAGAAACAGAGGTTGCTACACTAGCTGTAAGCTAAGGACGAGGCTTTGGAAAAGCTGCAACGTAACTCCCGTGAGGTAAAGAGCAATTCTTCAACTCTGTGTATTTTTCCTGATATTGATTTCACCTCTTTTGAAGAATATACCACAAGTATCGGCTCCAAACTGTTAAAGAGAATGGGGTATGATGGGAAAGGCCTCGACATTAATGGCCAGGGAATCATAAACCCCATCAAAGTAGCAGAATTACCTCGACATAGAGGACTTGGGTATGTTAATAAGGAGATTGGGGAATGTGCTAAAACAACCAGCGAACCATCAATGATAGATGATGAGAAGCCCCCACCAGTTCTTTCCAAATCGACCATGAAGGTAAAAGATGTTGATTTATCTTCAATTTCATCTTCACATAATATAATTTCTGTTGGAAATGTGGAGATACCCATTACAGGGAGAAGCATGAGACTCCTTACTAAGATGAGGTACAAAGGAGAAGGACGGTGTGTTAATGGCCAAGGCATAACTCAACCATTGGAGGTTGAGCAAAAACCTCGATATTCAAGTTTGGGGTACACTAAAGGACAATGCTCAAAGATGTCAGAAGCTTCCACGACATTGTTGAACTCGTTGAGGAAAGAGGATGATGGGAATACATCATAATCAACCTATGGTAGTGTGCATTGCAGAAAAAGAGTTGAGGCAATCTCTCGTTCCCATGATCGTACCAGAGACCAACAGGAAAGGTATAACAAGTCTTGATATTATAATGTTCATTTTAATTACAACCATATTGTTAATAATGAATGAAAATCATGGCATAGAAGAACTTGCAGTTTTTGCGGATTGCATAACCATGTGTTTGTTGAGTGCTAGAGGAGAATAGCAGCATGAAAGAGGATGAGGCATGAAAGACCCTCTCCAAGGTAGGAAAAGAAGAAGAAGGTAAAGAATATTTGGAGGAAGAAGACTTATTGTAGTCATTGCGACAGAGGTGGTCATCAAAGAGCCATGTGTCAGAGGCTCCATCTAGAGCAGCGTCGCAAGGACAAAGCGTCCGTGCACGAACCAGGTGAAACAATTGTTCGACCAACAAATGCGCCACAGGGAGATGACCCATTCACTTTGAAGGTGAAAGATGGTTTTTCTAGGTGTGGTAGAATGTCATGGCCTTGTTTTTAAAATCATGTGTTGCGTGTTAAATTGTAAAAGTGATGATGTGTTTTCCATCACTTGTTGTAGCAACAATGATGTTTGGCCTTATTTTTGTAAATCATATGTTGCAGTGATGATGTGTTTTCCATCACTTGTTAAAGAAGCAATGGTGTTTGGCCTTATTTTGTAAATCATGTGTTGCAGTGATGATGTGTTTTCCATCACTTGTTGAAGCAACCATGATGTTTGGCCTTGTATTGATAGCTGGGGTATTGTTTCCATTTTTATGTAAAATTAACCACAAAGTATGTGTTATAAACTCGTGGCAAGTATGGGATGCTTGGATCGTTATTGGTCATAGAATTAAGCATGTAATTTTCAAGAGTATTGTACTACAGGTTTGCAGGGGATGTAGGTGTCGACTCATTGCTTATGGCTCTGAAGGACAAAGGTGAAGGAGAAGGAAGGATGGACCTGTTAGGACACTTGTGTTGCGGACAATGTACACAATAGCTGTAAATTATTTTAATGCTTTTGGAGGACCAAAATCTTCTCAATGGGGAGGATTGATCTAGGTGGATCTTCAAAAAGTACCAGTGGCATGGTAAAAGGCTAAAAAATTCAAAATGGCATAATTTGGATAAACTTAGCATCAGATTGAAGTGCTCATCATCCTAATTCCAATGGTGCGAATGACACTCAAATCCAAGTTCATATGAAGAAGTTAGAGCAAGTCAAAGTTTATGTTTGACTTGGATAGGTGGCAGGAGGAGATGATGTGGTAGACACTCTCAACGAATGGGGAAGCGCCAAGTGGCAGGCTGCCATTGGTCTCACATGTCGTAGCTCGCAGAAGGAAGAAGGCGCGACTTAAAGAAAATCGGCCCCAAGACAACCATGGTTGCGATGTGATCAAATCACAATCGCCCATCGCAAAAGGAGAAGGTGAAAGAATCAGCCCCCGAAGAAAGTCCTGGTTGAGATGCGATATATCAGAATCACAAAATTATGTCGCGATTTGTGATATCACAATCGCGTTTTGCAGAGGGGGAGCAGTTACATGTTGTACTAATTTTGGTTTCCGCCTATTGCGATTTGCGATATGGACTCCCGGATCTGATATATTATATATCGTGGTTAATAGTTCGTCGGGTCTATGGTTATCACAAGGCGCCTGATGTATGGGCTTTTATTCTGTTTGCTGATTGGAAACACCGATGGGAAAAACGTCGATAGTAAAAGGTCATCGGGTTAAATGCGCGATTAAGAGTTTTTCCATATTTATGAGGTTTGTTGCCACATATTATGTGGAACCCGAGATCCTCTGTATTAAATAAAACATACCCGCCTACTAAACTTGTCGTTGGTTTAGAACTACCCAAGAATTGAGAGATTTACCGCCAGCATATATAAAGGGTTATCTGCGTCGGAGAAAGGAGGGAGAGAAATTGCAGGATTTCTCAGAATACCATTGAGAGCAGTGATACTTACTCCTGGCAGGTGGCCAGAACCTTGCCTCAAGTATCTAAAGGTTTCGAGAGGTGCAGGAAGCGTGATTACCAGAATTGGGCATTCGAGTAGGCGTTTCTACATGATTTTTCAACAGGATTTTAGTGATGTCGTCTGTTTCTAGAGCTAGGCTCTCCATTTGTCAGTTATCTTCCAGATTGGAGGTATAGGGTGTTTATGTAAAATCTACTTGTAATTCTTCTCTTTTCATGCCACTTAATAAATGAAGGCCTCCCCACTGTTGAGCCGGGCCCGAAGACATAGTCCAAATTGGACGAACTTCGTAATCAAATCTCTGTCTCTTGATCTCATGCATGATTATGTTTTTACTCTTCGTTTATAAGCTTATGTTTCATGATTTTTAATAAGCTCGATTACATGTAATTCTGATGCATCTATAAGAAAACAAAATACTAGATCAAATGGACTTGTCGAAGCAATCCACTTTGGTTCTGTGAAGGTATAGCCAATCCATACCCGAAATCATACTATACAAACCCAATGGAAATACATTCAAATGTGTTAATGTAGGCATACCATTTAACTCAAATGCACAAGCTCTTACCCAATGGTGAAGTCACTTCTTTGTACGTGTAGCCAACTGTACCAACCAAGATTCTACATGCACTTCTTTTCTCAAACAACACTTATCCACCAGGTCAGGATTAATATAACTATAGTTAGATCCAGGATCAATCAAAATAGAAACAAATTGATCACAAATCTTGCCGTCCATCTCAATGATCGATCCCTGCTGATCTGCCTGCTTGTTTTCCAGAACTGCATAGATCCGAGAAATGGTATGACCAACATCACCAACTGTATGTGCCTCCTGAGCACTATAGATCTGGGGTCTACCACCACTCTAATACTGCATACAATCCCTCTTACGATGATCTGCCTGCGTGTTGTCCAGAATTGCATATATCCGAGGAATGGTATGACCAACATCACCAACTGTATGCGCCTCCTGAGCACTATATATCTAGGGCCTACCACCACTCTAATACTGCGTACAATCCCTCTTACGATGATCCTTACCACGTATCCAACACTGCAATGGTTCCCTACCACCGCCTCTAGCATGTTTCTATCCACATCCTTTCTTAGTTGTATTGAATCTCTTGTAAGGAACTACATTTTCTTTGTCACTTACAACTTGGGTTCTTCCTCTCTTTAGTGGCCATTTTCCTTTAGCTTTTTCATTTCTTTTCAAGTCATGCTTGGGCTCCACTTTGTGCTTTGACCACTCATGACAATGCTTCAACTTTCGGATGACTTCCTCCAACGATTTAGGCTCATTGAACTTAATCCAGTCTCTGTATGCAATTGGAAATCCACTAATGAATCTCTAAACCTTGGCCTTCTCCTCACTGAGGTAAGGCACATATCTCAACAGATTCAAAAATATGCTAGTATACTCATCATCTATCACAGAGCCCATTCACAACTCATAAAAATCTTAGCTTTGTCATCATAACACATCTCCGACAAGTACTTCTTCTTGAAGAGCCTTTCAAATGCATGAAAATTCAAATCCTCTGCCTATATACCTTTGAAATTCTTCATGTCTTCCCACCAAATATCTGCTTTACCTTTGAGACTGAAAGTGGTTATCGTTGTTTTCATGTTTTTTGAATAATCATGTAATTAGAAGAATTTATTTATACCAAGAAACCATGCTTCTGCATCCTGTGATTTCTTCATTTATCCATAAAAGGTAGGTGGCTTTGCCTTCTTAAACTCATCTGAAAAGTATCCCCTATCACTCCTCCTGTAAGGATGATGATGATGACGATCATGATGTCTATTAGAACTAGAACTGGAATAGTACCTGTGTTGATCACCTCTCCTATTCGGAATTTCCAACATCCTGCCATCTCTGATCGTGTCAAATATATCCGACCTCTGTCTACTAGGATACCTACTACCATATTCCCCATTATTTATGTCCTCATGTCCATGTCTGATATGAAGTGTCCCTGTTGCTGCAAATATGACAAACTATGAGGTAGTATCACATTCACCTCTACTTGTTTCTCTTGTGCCTGCATGATTTTGTCATTGTCTTCTTTGAAACTCCTTATTTCTTCCTTCATGCTTCTCAATGTGTCTACCAAGTCAGAAGAATGCCCCACACCACACTGCCCATCTGATGCATATGGAGATTCTATGTAGCTTACTACCTTGCTAGCCATATGATCTCTTTCCTGCAAGGCATACTATGTAAGCTAAACCAAATCACAATAAACCAACGTACCTTAGCATAATTCGGGGAGGATACCTTGTATGCAAGATCATCAAATTAGCTTGATACATGTATAACATAATCATAACAACATATAGACATATATCAAATAAGTGTATCAATGTATAAACACCATTCTAGCTAGGGTCCAATCATCAATGCAAGGCCATATCAACAATGCATGTTGTGACCTCATGCATGACAACAAACATTACTCCATTGCACACATTGCCACATGCAACTATCAACATGCATAAGCAATGTCTAATCAACTACATATACACATAACCGCATGTAGTCGAGCATAAGTGATCAATTCTTATAATCAACCTACAATACTGATACATGTAATCAAAACATTCAAGAATGCACCTGACATACAAGGATGTAGTCAAGCGACATATAATCAACATGTGAGCGACATATAACCATATGCAACCAGTCATAAACTTTTGATGTTGCATCCCACAAAAGCACATCAAGCTCCTCATGACAACCTTACTACAATCATGATCAACATGATGCAATGCAACAAGCACATGGAATGCAAGTGTAAGAGACACATATGCAACTAACATGAATTCATGACCAAGAACCTTCACCCAAGGAGAGCGTAACCACGCTCTGATACCAATCTGTAACACCCCCTCCTCCCACGTCCACCCAAGCAACAAGCCAGTTGAACAAACTTGTGATGAGAGAGGTTACTATAAGGGATTCAATCTCCTTGGTGACCTTAACGAAATGGAATTGATGGAACATCACACACAATCATCAAACATCATCAACAAAACCCTCAGGAGACAAGTCAGACACTCAGACAACCCGTCCCCAGATCCCACTGCTTTTTTGGATCTCTTAGACCATAGTCGCTCTCATGCTATGGGCAAGGGAGTGACCAACAACCTTAGGTCACTCTCATAGGCCTCTATGCCAATCACTATGAACTTTTCTCAGCATACCTATGCCAGTGACCCCTAGATTTGAACCACTTTTCTATCCCAGAATCCCATCCTCTACCCAGAACTTGCTACAACCTTCAAAATCCATCAAAGACATGATAACAATGTTGATAAACCAAAAATCAACCTCAAGCCTAGGCTTGAGCATCCCCACCTAGGACTGACATTCTGTCAAACACTTGGCATCAATGCAACCTACAGGTCTAGGATACAATACAAAGCCTAAATGACTAAAATAACTTATGGATCATAACTAGAAGGATCACCTCCTTCTCCATTGCACTATTATATCATCCATTAGGTCTTGCATCCATCCATTTAACAATTACTAGTAAATACATGAAATAACCATGACATGAACCTGTCACATAACCATGCTTATAACCAACATTAAACCATATAAATATAAGAGATATGACAACCATTAAATCTACATATTAACAAGTACAAAAGTAATAGAACTTAGCTTTTATTAATCATAGGCAAATCTGACCAGGTTCAGAACTTCAACGTACCACCCGACCATAGACATGGCTGAACTAAATCTCTCTTTCAGCCAGTCACGCCTGTGCCATATTCCAAGCATGAATGTGGGATCTCATAGAACAACCAAGGGAATATAGAGGTTTAACCACCTCAACCCTCACCAAACTGTGATCACACCAAAACCGATGCTCCGATCACAACCGAACCAAACTTGGAATGCCATCTGAAATCCATCACTATACTTGAGGAATTTTCTGTCTCCTTGTCTCTCAGGCTTTATTGAAATCCAAATTGGATCACTAGGCCCTAAACCAAGACCCGTCTCTCATGCTTTACCAAAATCCAAACACGGATCACTAGGCCTTAAACCGAGACTTCTCCCTTAGGCTTTACCGTGTATCCCTCCAAAACCAGTCAAGGGATTCCTAGGCCTTTGGGAATGGAACTTGAGGCCATCTTTGCCTCGGATTGTGAAATCCATCCGGTAAACCAAAGCTCAAAACTGAGATAAACATCCCAACACCATGGCATCCGAAAAAAAGGTAAGGCTAGGCTTAAAACCACTGTCATGGCCCGAAAAAAACCAGGCCACCGAAAACAAGAGAACAATACACCAACATGAAAATCCATGCATGTCCAAACCAGCTAGGAAATCACACATGCAAAAGGTCACCTGCAAGTTTTCCCATTGAAGCTACCTGATCCTACTCTTATTCCTTGATCCTTTCTTTCCTTCATTTCCCTTTACTTGCTTTTCCTTCCTTGATCCAAAACTAGAGTGCTCCAAGAAAACTCTATGTGACCAAGAGTGAGAGAGAGAGATAGAATAATGAGAGAGCTCCAAACTTGAACTGACAAAAGGTTACCAATTGATCCTTATAAGCCTTTTATTAATGAGGCCTCTAATTTCTTCATTTCAATTATTTTCCTTCAATTTCCTCCTCGCATGCAACCGTTGACATTTCACCTTACTTTTCTCCTAATTTCCTTTATTTTCATAAATAAATGTGCCAAAAATTCCTTTTTGCCTTTTAATGCCTTTTCCTTAGCCTTTTCCACTTTCCTTATCCAAAACACACATCCAGTGATGCTCACTAGGATATCTTTGCCCAACATTCAGCTTGGAATAAGTGTCCCTTAATCGTGGTCTTATTTTGCCTTTATTAACTGTTATTACATGAAATTTTCACGAGGGTTGGTACAGTCAAGCCTTTTGGCAATTGATAAGGGACATGAATTTGTTGGAGGACCCTGATTTCATTATTGGATGGATTTAAACTTGATCATATCTGATAAGGAACAATAGAGTTCCTCATCTCGACCTGATCTACTAGTGGACTACTTCTCTAAATTTTTCAAGTTTGTTTGGTTGGTGGACGTTGAGCTCTTTACTCTTAGACCAACATGGTCTAATAAGAGGACAAATGGGGAAGTTATTTCCAAATGACTTGATCGTTTCTTAGTTGTGGAAATTCTCCTGTCTACTTTCCAAAAATACAAAATTTGGATAGGAGAAGTAAAATATAGTCGCTCAGACCATGCCCCAATTTATCTACATCTAGGGCAGATCAAGGGAAAGACAAATGCTTAATTAAGTTCAACTCTCATTGGTTAAAAGACCAGTATTTTACAAGTCTAGTCAAGACACAGTGGAAACACTATAACCCGATGATCCTCTCTCCTCTACAAAGCAATTGATGACTAATATAAAAGACATAAAACGAGAGGCTATTCGGTCGGTCTCTCGGAAAAAGGAGGGAGATGTGACATGTAGAAGAAGAAATATCTTCCTTGTATAAGTTTCGGCCATCTAGAATACTAACTGAGGAGGAACAAAGTTGGTACATTGCCTTGAATAGAAAAAGGGGAAGATTCTAGAAGCTGAGGAGGCAATGTGAAGACTTCGTAGCCAAGCATTGTAGCTAGATGAAGGGGTCAATAACACAATTTTTTCCAACGAATTCACAGGGAAAATATGAGCGATGAATACAATTTGGGACTTAGATAATGGAAAAGGGACAAGGGTTTTCTCACAGGAAAAGCTTCAATCACTTGGCAAAAAGTTATTTTAGGATTTGTTTCAAACTTTCAATATTTGGAAATTAACATAATAGATGCTTAGATGCAAGTCATATGAGCCTTTCCACGAATGTTTATTGAAGTCATATGAGCCTTTCCACGAATGTTTATTGAAGAATATATTGATTTTAAAAGAAAAATCCACTAAACAAGAAATTTAGGGAGTGATAAAATAAAGAAAAAAAGGAGAAGAGTCCAAGGTCGAATGGCTAGACTGTTGAATTCTTCCTAGAATTTGTTGACCTCATGGCACAATATTTGGTTAAAGTTATGGAAGAAATCAGGCTTGGTGGTAGAGTCTCGAGAAGGTTGAATGCTACCTTCATTGATTTAATCCCAAAAAAATCCAAGTTATTCTCCTTCAATGACTTCATACCTATCTCATTATGCAACTTCCTCTACAATATTAACGTCAAGATCCTAGTGGATAGATTGAGAAAAGAATTTTCGGTAGGGATAACAAAGGAACAAATTGGATTTTTGGAGAATAGGTAGATTTTAGATGCAATAAGGTCAATGCAAGAAGGAATCCACAACATGAAAAGAAGAAGTTGTCAAGGCTCATCCTAAAACTATACTTTGTCAAGGCGTATGACTAAGTTAATTTATTTTTTCTTTGACTAATTTTCTTACAAATTAGCTTGCTGTTACAAATTACTAATTGGGTGATAGCATGTATCACCTTGGAAAACTTTGCAGTATTGATAAATGGGTCTCCCACAAGGTTTTTTAAAGAGACACGAGGGGTTAGACAAGGATGCATCCTCTCACCTTTTTTGTTCTTGCTGGTAAGGTTTGAGTGCCCTCATAGAACATGTTGATAAGGAAGAATCGATAAAAGGTATACAAGTATCAACCATGATCAAATTAATTTATCTTCTTTTCATGGATGATGTCTTGATTTTTGGTCACAACTCTTTGGATGAATGGAGAAATATCTAGAAAATGCTTTCACTATTCTGTGAAGCATCAGAAATGGAAATAAGCACTACCAAATCATTTTTGCTACATAATGGCATCTATGACTTTCTTTTTAGTGATATTAAATTAATTATTCCTGTTTTGGTTTTTTCATTGGATATTGGTTCTAAGTACTTGGGTTACCACTTAAAAGTTAATAGTTATAAATTTGTATATTGGAAGTGGCTCCTAAAAAAGGTAGATAACAAAATAAACCATTAGTGTAATAGGTGGCAATCCTTGGGAGGTTGACTAATTTTGGTCAAATTAGTTCTTGAAAACATACCAGTTTATGAGTTGTAGCTTACTAGTGTGCCAAAAACAATCTTGGAAAAAATTAGAAGGACTTGATTTAATTTATAATGCAAGGGAAAGAAGAACGAATGAATTACTCTTGTGCACTAGAAGATGATTGCCCATCTCAGAAAAGTAAGGGGAGGCTAGTGAGAGACAAATATTCACAAAATCAAAGTGTGGAAGATTGGATCAACCAAGAGATAAGACAATGACATGGGGGCTCCAATATGCAGTAGGCCTTGATCATGACTTATCCAATAATCAAGAAGTGGCTTGTATGGCAAGTGGTGGATGGTAAATCATTCATATTTGGTAGTGATCTAATGGAATTCTATGGCCCTCCCCAAATCTAGTTTTGGCATTAAAGATAAGAGGAATTTTACGTTTGTGGGATGCAATGTTATAGAATCAAAAAGTAAATGGATTTCAAAAATGGTTCATATCAAACTACGTGGGTTTTTTAGGAGACCTGATGGTTCATTGTTCATCATTTACTTCCTCTCAAGCTCAAAATGGATTGATGTTGGGAAGAGGAAAAGACCGACTACTCTAGTCAAGGAATACAAAATCTTGTTCTGTGATAACGAAAAAATATTATGAGGTATTGGAGCCAACAGGTGAAGGAACTAGAAGATGGTTCAGGACTATATGGAAATGGAAATGTCCATTAAAAACCCATTTATTCCTCTAGCTGACACTTCACAATTGTATCCTCATTGTTGGGAAAAATACTGAGAGGGGGCAGGGGGGGGGGGGGGGGGTGTGTGGTGGTGAATCAGTATTTAAAAATCACTTAAAATTTTATTTTCTTACTCATCCTTATGTACATGAATTTACTAAAAGAAACCTGCGTATATACGTGACTGTTATGCAGACAATTAGTGTATATCTAGTTAAGTTACTTTTCAATTAATTCATCATCTGTTTCTCTTGAACCAGTGTATCATAACCTATTTAAGAATTAGTTAAATGATAACTATGTGCAATAAGAACAAAATAAACCATCACACGTAAGAGACACAAATGAACACTATGATTTTAGGTGGAAACCCAATTTTGGGGAAAACCACCATTGTTGTTATAGATCTGATCAGAAAATATATAAGAATACAAATATACCCAAAAATAATAAGATATAAATAGATATAAATGCTTCTTTATTGATCAAACCCTTAAGGTAGGGCAACACCATACATTCACTCCTTAAGGAAGGAGAACACTCCACAAGTCATATGCCTGTTCATACAATATTCCTTGACATCTCTCATTGGGGAGTCTCTAGCCTCTATATAGGCCTCATACATACAATACCATGGGTCATTACCATGGTTCCCTCAATACCATCTATCTAATACCATGGGCTTATTACATTATTGCTAACTACTTGTGGTCCCTTACATGATACAGGTTAACCACATTATTTATTACTATGGCCCATCCCATTATTACATTATTCCCTTGGGTACCTCCCTTTGTACCCCATATTATCCCCCCTATGTATACTACATTCCACCCCCCTTAACATGTTTCATCCCAAAAACATACAAAGAACACAAATAATAAGATCTACTCAAAAGAGTAGTCCACTGGTACCATGCACGTGCATCTAGCCATCCAAGAGAAAGGTGAACCCTCGATCTAGCTAGTGCCTCGCTCACTTGAGATGGAAGTTGACCCTGGCGGCTCTTCTGTGTTGATGTGTAGCAGGTGGATCATCACCCCTCTCTATCTATCATCCAGGGGTTGTTGTCCTTGTGGCTAATTAGTTGCCATCTTGTTGGTTGTTTTCTTGCAGGGCGATGTGGGTGGTGATATGCTGAAGTTTTAACCAACAATGTCTCTTTTTTTTAATTCACCACCTAATGGAGCCTGATTGGTAGCTAGTACATGTTGTGGTGCCTACTTTTGTTTCTTATCTTCCAATATTACTTCAACCATTGAGTCCTCATCTAATGTATCCGTACCTGTAATATTTTCTGCTTCAGCCTCCTTGGATTCTACCTATTTTTCTGGTACCTGGTTTGATGTTTGTGTTTGGTTGTTGACCATTAACGGCTCATCATCTGATGTGTCAATGTCATTAGAGCTTTGTGCTTCTGCCTCCATAGTCTCTGCTTGGGTCTTAATAGAAATATCTTAGAATGTTATTTTCTTCTTTTTATACCAGAGTTTCATGACTTTCTTCTGCACATTAATATTGATAGTACCCACAGATTCCATCCAAGGATATCCCAACACAACATCCATGTTATCCATATCTGAAGTATAAAAATCATAATGCAACACATACTTATCCATAGAAAGCTTCAAATCTTTATAAACTTGAACATCCTCATTATCAACTCGTGTGTTTTCAATGTGTTTTGCTGGAACTTGCAATTTTTTTGCCAAATTAACATTGATAAAATTATGCTTGCAACTAGGATTTATAGACACAATGATCTTCTCCTTCTGAATCAATCCATGAACCTGCAATAAGGAGATACCAGTAGGAAATAGCCCTTTAGGTTTCTTGGTTTCCTTCTTTCTTGTAAAAATAAAATCTTTGCTAGGTTGTGTGCCTGTCTATCTAAGCTTAGTGGGAGGACCCAAAAAATTAGATTTACGGTCAAAGTGGTCACAAATGGATTTTGCGAACATCTGCCAAGTAATTGTCCTTGGATAGCATTTAGAATGCGACTGCCACCATTGCCATATTTCTTGGTCCAAGTAAAGTTCTCCCACACGTAGTTTAGTTTCATCATCTATGATGTGTTCCAGAGTGAAATATTGTTCCATTTGTGCTAACCATATTGCCGGATCAGAGCCATAAAATTTGTACATCTTCATCGAATTCCGATCTAGGCACTGGAATTTCAGATTCGCACTGCAGCTGTCCCGCCTTCACAAAAATTTCTAAAAAAGAGCTGATTTTAAATCAACGATATCTCCCTCATCCGTACTCTGATTCCACAGATTTTTTTTTGAATTTGGGTATTTTTTCACAAAGAACTTAGATCTATAATTAGATTCTACAAATATTTCCCCGGAACATATAGATCTGATCTACAAACTCGCCACCCCAAAATATGTCTGCAACACAGATGATTTTTTAAATCAACGATATCTCCCTCATCCGGACTCCGATTCTACAGATTTTGCACCAGAACGTACAGATCTGATCCACAAACTCGCCGCCCTGAAAAATGTCTGCAACAAAGCTTATTTTTAAATCAGCAATATTCCCCTCATCTGGACTCCGATTCGGCCAATTTTTTTTTCAAATTGGGTATTTTTTCACAAAAAACCTAGATCTGCAATTAGATTATGCTGATTTTGCACCAGAATGTACAAATATGATCTGCAAACTCGCCGCCCCGAAAAAATGTCTACAACACAGCTGACTTTTAAATCAGCAATATCTCCCTCATCCGGACTCCAATTCGACCAATTTTTTTTCACATTGGGTATCTTTTCACCAAAAACTCAGATTTGCAATTAGATTCTATAGATTTTACACCAGAATGTACATATCTGATTTGAAAACTCGACGCCCCAAAAAGTTCCTGCAAAAAAAAGAAGAAGAAAAAATTCTTTTCTTTGCCCAAGAAAGTGCTCTGATACCACTTGTTATAGATATGATCTGAAAATATATGATAATACAAATATATCCAAGAATAACAAGATCCGAATATAGAAATGCTTCAATTTATTAATCAAACCCTTAAGGTAGGGCAACACCATACATTCACTCTTTAATGAAGGAGAACACTCCACAAACCATATGCCTGTTCATACAATATTCCTTGACGTCTCTCAATGGGGAGTCTCTAGCCTCTATATAGGCCTCATACATACAATACCATGGGTCATTACCATGGTTCCCTTAATACCATTTTCTAATACCATAGGCTTATTACGTTATTGCTAACTACTTGTGGTCCCTTACATGATACGGGTTAACCACGTTATTTATTACTATGGCCCATCCCATTATTACATTATTCCCTTGGGTACCTCCCTCTGTACCCCATATTATCCCCCCTAGGTATACTATAGCTTTTGTCATCTCTGTCTTCTTTTATTATTAAGAAAAACTTCTTACAATATTGTACTAGTGCAGACTCATACCAGCATGCAAGAACCCACCCGCAAAAGGATACAACCTTCTCTCGTTCTCCAGCACCCAATGGAAGGGAGCTCCTACCCCCTGATCTCGTTTATCGACACCCACCAAAAGGGAGCTCCTACCCCCTGATATGATTTATCAGCTACCACTGGAAGGAAGCTTCAAATCCCTTACTGAAGGATCCAACCTTCAGCACCACCGTGGACCATGTTTCATAAATTTTCACACTTGATACATCTGATGCAAAACATCACAACTTTTAGGCCACTTTTCATCAAATTTTCAGACTAGACCCACTACAATCATTTAAGCCCAATACCAAATTTCAAACTGACAATGATCACTGCAACAAATCACTTAATCATTGAAACAACTGAATCAACCAATCACTGAACCAAATGAGACCCAAATCAATCAACTTATTCTCAAACAACCAAAGCAGTTAGATCACGGTAGCCTGAATACCAATACTGAACCCAAACACCTCATCAACTCATTGAACCAACTAAAAACCCTTATTAATAAAATGTTAGAATATATATGCTACTTTACTTTAACTTATCCATGTGTATACATGACTTCCTTCACGCATACCTGCATACATATATCAAAACATTGAACCTTGAAACTTAATCACTGTAATTTTGAAACAAACACTGCGTTACACCCTGAATCACTGAATTAATCTGAAATAATCATAGAACCATCATAGATCTTCAATCACATACATCTAGAAGCATCATCAATCTTCAATCAATCAATTCAACTTCAATCATCATTGTTAAACCCAAATCATCAAGTAAGACTTCATTGACAGACAACATAAACACAACAATATTGATTAGACTAATCAAACATCTTATTCATCAAAACAATGGCTTATATACGTGCTTTCCACAAAACACTTTCACATGTATATGCACTCTTCAAGAATCAAACCCACGTACAGATCTATCCAAAGTGTAGAATCGACACGCAACTTACCAACATTAAACCAACGTATGTACACGCCTTTTAGGTTATCAAACCCACGTACAAATCTACAATTATTGAATTATAGCTTTGTTGCACATTAGACTTTCAGAACAAACCCATCTCTCATAATACATAATCAAACATGTGTCAGACGTAAATATTACAGATCAAATCAATCCATTATCAATATAATCATTTCAGATCTATTGGATCTGATTCATCTTCAAATTCCCAAATGCATACTTAGTTTCAGATCAAACAATTCATTAATAGCCCATTACATGCACATTTGCTTAAGATCTAACTATTTATGAAATATTCATCACTTGCACACACAAACACTTTGATCTTAATCTCCTTATATAGCTTAGCCCTTACCTAATACCACAGGTCAAATCCTTAGTAATGCCGATGGTATTCTTAGATGAGATCAAATATCTATTGGTGCGCTCATTACTATGGTTCAATACCATGGTAAATATTTGTGGCATTTAGGATACCATGGTGCAGAAACTGTACATGCTTTTTCTTCTCCATACCTGCGTATGTACGCGGCTTTGCTTCACAGAACCCATGTGTATTTATCAAAACATCACCTTCATCATTATTTTGTCTCTAGACTTCTATGCCTTTTTCCAAACTCTTTATCACATGTGTAGTAGCTTGTAAGAACATCCTGTTAGCATCATGTTGACAAACCTCATCAAGTAGGTTTCCATCAAGGAACACACATTTGTCAGAGTTGATGGAAACCAATGTGTTGTTTGGTTACCAACCATCTGTACATACCTATAGATATACCAAGCTGCTCTCAAAGCAGGTTTTCTTCAAAAACCAAGCTACTCTCCCCCTTTGACATCAAGGGAAAAGGGCTAACCAATGTTGTAGATCACAGAAATAAGTGATGCTGAATATTGATCATTGAATGCGGACCATGCTCCCCCTAAGCACATGATGAATGTTCTGAAGATATACACAAAAGTAACCAAACATGACCTTTCCTATCATCAATAACTTATATTGACCAATCTCCCAACATAGTGGGGTTACATATTTGACTCAACCTCACATCAAATCCCCAACATGGGATGAAATACATAATTGACTTGACCCCAACAGTTCATTCATGATTGAATATTACAATTAGTACATCATAGGTCATTACATGACGTTTACATCAAATGACAGATGAAGACATTTATAACCAAGACAAAATACCTCAAGAATGAGGTAGAAAGACCGGGGTAGTCTTTAGTACGATATACCATATAGGATCTATACTATAAGCATAAGACAATCGACACCATGAACCTCTTCAAAAAGGAAAGTCACCAACATGTGTTTCTTTAGCAGCATAATAAAAAATCATAATGACAACAATGTAGTATAAGAAGCAAGGAAAAATGCTCCCCCTGAACATGTGCCAACAGTTCACTGTTAGATCAACTTATTCATTAGTCAGGTCATCAAAGCAACTTCATTAATCAAGGCATCAATGCCATATTGGAGAAACTCATAAACCATAAGTATTTGAGCATCAACAGACTGTATCTAACTAATATCATAACCAACAAACAATACTTGTTAGAAGCATATCATTACTTTTATTTGAGGTGGATCTACTCATGCTTCATCATAGGGAAACATACGAGATTGTAGGGATCAAAATACATGTATATACGTGATTGTGCTTCATCAAATCCATGTACAAACAATAAATTGCAATAAATTTTACTTTTCATTTACCGTGAACTTGAAGAATTAGTCAGAATGATTAATAGAGTGATGAAGTAGAGACCACTCCTAATTTCTGTCTGAGATATTCAAAGGAATCACATGGAAGAGGCTTTGTAAATATATTTGCAACTTGTTCTTTTGAGGGAACATACTCCAGTTTGGTGTTTTGTTCAAGCATCTGTTCTCTCAGAAAATGATATTTGATTGGAATATGCTTGGTTTTTGAGTGCATGATAGGATTTTTAGAAATACTTATGGCACTGGTATTATCACGTAGAATGGGAATAGGTGGAGAGAAATTGATTTGAATATCTTGCAATGTTTGCATCATCTAGAAAAGTTGTGTGTAGCAAGATGCAACAACAACATATTCAGGTTTTGCAGTAGATAAAGCAATGGAGCTTTGTTTTTTGTTGAACCATGATACCAAGCGGGGTCCCATGTAGAATTCTCCTCCACTAGTGCTTTTTCGGTCATCAATATTTCCTGCCCAATTTGCATTTGTGTAAGGCTTACCTAGTAAGATCTGCATCTTTGGGATACCATAAACCAAAGTCTTGATTTCCTTGTAGATACTTAAATATTCTCTTGAATGCATGAAGATGAGTTTCTTTTGGATTTTCTTGAAATCGTCCAACAATGCCAACTACATGCATGATATCTGGTCTTGTGCCCGTAAGATAAAGTAAGCTTCCAATCATAGATCTGTATTTTGGTTGGTTGACTGGGGGAGAATCATCATGTGAACTGAGATTGCATCTTGTTACCATTGGAGTGCATACAAGTTTGCAGTCTTCCATTCCATATTTCTTCAAAATCTGCTTGAGGTACTTTGTCTGTGAGAGGAAGATACCATTTTTTGCTTGTTGTACTTGTAGACCAAGAAAATATGTTAGTTCACCAAGCAGGGACATTTCAAATTCTTGCTACATGACATAAGAATTTTTTTTCTTATGGACTCTTCATTGCTACCAAATATGATCTCATTTACGTAAACAACAACAATCAAAATTTTATCATCATCCATATTTATACATAGATTACTATCTGCAAACCCCTTAGTGAAACCTTGTTGATGAAGATACCTGTAAAGACGATAACACCATGCACGAGTAGCTTGTTTTAGTTCATATAATGCCTTCTTGAGTTTGCAAACAATATTTTTATCATTTCCTAGAATGAACCCTTCAGGTTGTTCAATATAGACTTCTTCTTCTAGGTCCCCATTTAGAAATGTAGATTTAACATCCATTTGATAGACTTTGAAAATATGAAAGCTTTAAAAGGCAGGAAACATTCTTATGGCTTCAAGTCTGGCCATAGGTGCAAATGTTTCTTCAAAGTCTATTCCTTCCTGTTGCACATAGCCTTTGCATACAAGTCTTGCTTTATTTCTAATTACCTCTCCTTTTTCATTTAATTTGTTTTTGAATACCCATTTTGTCCCAATAACATTTTTTCCATTAGTTCTTCGTACTAATTCTCATGTATGTGTATTTTCTATTTGGTCAAGTTATTCATCCATAGCCTTAACCCAACATTCATCTTTGCTAGCTTGATTTACATTTTTTGGTTGAATTGTGGATAGTAAGGCTAGATAACTAGAAGTTCCAACAAGAGTTCTTCTAGTTTGTACTCCAGCTTCCTTATCACCTAGAATTTGAGATTCTCGATGATTTTTCTGAGCATACCTTGATGAATTATTTTCTGATGCTTTTGTACACTCACTTCCTTCTTCTGATGCTTCATTGATTCTTTCTCCAAAATTCTTTTGGTTTGTTGTAGGAGTATCTTCGTCATCTGCTGGTGCTTCCCTTTTAGTACATGTGGATGCTTCATCAATCACAACATCAATGCATTCAACAATATTTTGAAGTATTTTATTGTAGCATTTATATCCTTTGCTTCTAGAGGATTATCCAAGGAGAATTCCTTCATCAAATCTAGATTCAAACTTTCCAAGTTTGTCATCATTATTCTTTATGTAACATTTGCTTCCAAAAACTCTAAAATGCTTAATAGTTGGAGGTTTACCAAACCATAGTTCATGAGCAGTTTTGTCACTATTTACCCGAACATGAGCTTTGTTGAGGATATTTTCTGTTGTGTGTGAGTCTTCCCCTCATAAGGTATGAGGTGTTCCATACTCATCAAGCATGACACTTTCCATTTGTTGGATTTTTCTGTTCATTCTTGCTGCCACTCCATTTTGTTGAGGAGTTTTAGCTATAGAAAACTACCTCTTGATGCCATGTTGTTCACAAAATTCAAAAAACTTATCTAATATAAATTCTCCTCCTCTATCAGATCTAAGACATTTTATTTTCAAATCTAACTCATTTTCTACTATAGCTTTGAAGACTTTAAATTTATCAAATGCTTCATCTTTATGTTTTAATAAGCCAATCCAACACATGCGAGTAAAATAATCAATGAATAATATGAAGTATTGTTCCCCCCAAGGATAATTCTTTCTCATAGGATCACACATATCAGTATGAATAAGTTCAAGTGGCTTAATCTAAGTACCTACTTTGGCATTAAAATGCACTCTGGTTTTCTTACCGAATTGACATGATTTGCATATGGTACTTTATGGTAGAGAGATGTTAGGCAAGTCGCGAACTGCCCCCATTCTGTTTGACTTCTGTAGTTGACTGAATTTTAGGTGTTCCAATCTTATATGCCAAAGCAAACTTTATTTTGATTTTATCAAGTAACAATGTTCTAAACTGCCTTCCAAAACATAGACATTACTGGAGTTCTCGTTCCCTTTATTATGATTTTACTTGTATCAAGATTTTGAACCACACAATTCTTCGATCTAAAAATAATCTCATGCCCTTGGTCACACATCTGACTAACACTGAACAAGTTATGTTTCAATCCATCAACAAGCAAAACATTCCTAGTTTTAACTTTTTCTTTTAGCAAAACAATTATGTTTCCTTTGATAGCAGCATGTGAATTATTTCCAAATGTTACATTATTTTCTTTCTTTATTTCATTAAAGGGCATAAACTTATCTTTATCACCTATCATATGCTTTGAGCATCCACTGTCAATGTACCATATATTTTCTTGATCTCCTGCATATAAAGGTAGACCACAGTTTTTAGATTCCATGGTCTTCTTTTTCCATACCTTAGATGGTGTTGCCTTATTTTCATTATGAGGTGTTGATCGCATTTTTCTCCTGCATTCAAATTATTTATGCCCAAATTTATTGCAAATATAACATTCAGTTTCATCTTGAAGAGGTGAGAAAGTATTGTAAGAGTATTTCTTTACCCCAATCTCATTCTTTTGCTTTCTTGCTTCTCTAGTCATGATAGTTTTGTAAGCAACACACTGAGCAGCCTTATGACCAAAATTATGACAAGTGAAGCATTGACCATTAAAGTATGAGTTCTTGGGAGTATAATACCTTCTTGTGTAGTTTTCCCTTTTATTGTAGTAAGGGAGATTTACGTGAGATGTGTTTGATCCTTTATTCTTTTGCTCATGGCTGGAGTTTTGTCGACTGCTTCCTTTTATTGCATTGGGATAGCTGCCTGTACCTATTTCAAAAGGCTTTATAGTCTTCGATGATTCTCTATTGTATCCAAGACCTGTTTTTATGAGAGGTGAGCATTGCACTTTGATGATTTCAAGTAAGCTTTCAGATCCTTTAACAAACCTAAGATTTAGACCATTTATTTTTTCAAGTTCCTTCCTTAGACTTACTATTTCTAGTTCTAACTTTTCATTTTGCTTCTCCTTTTCTAGGATTTGTTTCTTTAGAGCTTCTTCTGTTAGTTTAGGTTCTTCCAAATGAATTTTAAACTAAATTATTTCTTCAGTAAAATTATCCTTCTCTTCTAGGGCATCCACAAAAACATCATTAGTCTCATCAATACATTTATATTCAAATGCCATAAGTAACTGGTATTCCTGATTAGACTCACCTTCTTCTCCATTTGAAAGACCATCACTATCTTCGTGAGTGTAGAAGGTTATTTTTTTTCAATATTTCCTCTAAAATTTTCTTTTGTTGAATTCTTCCCTTTCTCACGATTTTCTCTATAAGGACATTTGGCAGCATAGCGACGCAATCTACTACAAGAAAAGCATTTGAAAGGAAGCTTACCTCTGAATCTGCCAGTACCTATTTGAAGTTTCTTCACAAAATTTGCCTCTTCTTCATCTGATACATAACATGGTTCCTTAAGTTCCTCCCTTTATTTTCCTTTAGAAGTAGCCTTGAATGCAGCTTCTCTGATATCTGAAGGACCTCCTTTTCTCATTTCATAGGTTGTTAGAATCCCATGAAGTTGTTCAACAATAAGGTTCTTCAAATCCTACATTTCTTCAATGGCAGAGACTTTTGAATCAAATTTTGGAGTTAGAGACCTTAATATTTTCTCAACCAGAGATGATTCTTTTACTTTGTCACCAAGATTTCTCATTGAATTAACAATCTCATCTACTCTAAGAAAGAAACTTGCAATGCTTTCATCATTATGCATTCTGAGAGTTTCATATTAAATTCTAAATGTTTGAAGTTTGGCACTCTTTACCTTGGTTTCGCCTTCATAACTTTGGATGATATTATCCCATATAGCCTTTGTGGTATTCAACTACATAAATTTGACAAATTTTGATTCTCCCAAACTTCCTAATAAAACATTGACAACTTTTGCATTGGACTTTTTCTTTTCCGCTTCATCTCTGGGAATGGTGGATGGATACTGATAGCCTCCTTCAACGATTCCCCAAACATTAGATCCAAGTGACTGTAGGTAAGCTCTTATTCTGACCTTCTAGAAAACCAGATTGGATCCATTAAACAATGGTGGCCAGATGGATGTTGCTCCCTCTTGGTTGCTCATCTTGATGAATCTTTCTTCAAGCAATCAATCTTCTTTTAAAGGACCTGCTTCGATACCAATTGTTGGGAAAAATACTGGGGGGGGGGGGGTTAACCGGTACTTGAAACTCACTTAAAATTTATTTTCTTACTCATTTTTCAGTACGCAACTTTACTAAAAGAAACTTGTGTATATATGTGATTGCTCTGCAGACAACTAGTGTATATCTAGTTAACTTACTTTTCAATTAATTCATCATTTGTTTTTCTTGAACCAGTGTATCAGAACCTCATTAAGCATTACTTAAATAGTAACTACATACAGTAAGAACAAAATAAACCATCACACATAAGCAACACACATGAACACTAGGATTTTAGGTGGAAGCCCAATGTGGGAGAAAACCACCCCTGTTGTCGTCTCTTTCTTCTTTTATTATTAAGAGAAATTTATTACAATTTTGTACTGGCACAAATTCATACTAGCACGCAAGCACCCACCTACAGAAGGCTGCAACCTTCTCTCATTCTCCATCACCCACTAGAAGGGAGCTCCAACCCCCTTATCTCATTTATCGGCACCCACCAAAAGAGAGCTCCTACCCCTTGACCTAATTTACCGGCTACCACTGGAAGGAAGATTTGACTCCCTTACTGAAGGATCCAATCCTTAGCACCACCGTGGACCACATTTCATAAATTTTCACATTGGATCCACCTGATACAAAACATCACAACTTGTAGGCCAATTTTCATCAAATTTTCAAACTGGACCAACTACCATCATTTAAGCCCAATATCAAATATTAAACTGAAACTAATCACTGCAACAAATCACTCAATCATTGAACCAACTGAATCAACCAGTCACTGAACGGAGACCCAAATCAATCAACTTATTCTCACACAACCAAAGCAATTAGATCATTTTAACCAGAATACCAATACTGAACCCCAACACTGCATCAAATCATTGACGAACTAAAAACCCCGATCAATAAAATGTTAGAATATATATGTTACCTTACTTTAGCAAATCCGTGTGTATATGTGACTTTCTTGAAGCATACCTGTGTATAGATCTCAAAACATTGAACCTTGAAACTAAATCACTGTCATTCTGAAACAAACACTGAGTTACACCCTGAACCACTAAAGTAATATGAAATAATCATAGAACCATCACATATCTTTAATCACATATAACTAGTAGCATCATCACTCTTCAATCAATCAATTCAACTTCAATCATCACTGTTAAACCTAGATCATCAAGTAAGACTTCATTGACAGACATATATGCACTCTTTAGGAATCAAACCCACATATAGATCTGTCCAAAGTGCAGAATTGAAATGTGACTTACCAGCATTAAACCTGCGTATGCACGCACCTTTCAGGTTATCAAACCCACATATAAATCTACAACTATTGACTTATAGCTTTGCTGCACATCAAAACTTCAAAACAAACCCATCTCTCGACATACATAATAAAACATGTGACAGACATAAATATTATAGGTCAAATTAATCCATTATCAATATAATCATTTCAGATTTATTGGATCTAATCCATAATCAAATTCCCGGGTGTATACTTAGTTTCAGATCAAACAATTCATTAATAGTCCATTACATGCACACTTGCTTCAGATCTAACTATTCATGAAATATTCATCACTTTCACACACAAACACTTTGATCTTAATCTCCTTATATAGCTTAGGCCTTATCCAATACCATAGGCCAAATCCTTAGTAATGCCGATGGCATTCTTAGACGGGATCAAATATTTGTTGCCACACTCATTACTATGGATCAATACCATGGTAGATATCCTTGGTATTTAGGATACCATGGTGTGGAAACTATACACACTTTTTCTTCTCCATACCCAGGTATGCACGTGAATTTGCTTCGTAGAACCCATGTGTATTTATCAAAATATCACCTTCATAATTCTTCTGACTCTGGACTACTATGCCTTTGTCCAAACTCTCTGTCACATGTGTACTAGCTTGCAAGAATATCATGTTAGCATCATGTTGACAAAATTCATCAAGTAGGTTTCCATCAAGGACAACACATTTTTAATAATTCCAACACTCCTGTAGGATAATTTAATGAAAATACGTTGGGTGGGTCCAAGCAGATGTGCCCTATGTCAACAAAATTTAGAATTGGTCACTCATTTATTCATTTTATGCAGTTTCTCGAGTGCTATTTGGAAGAAGGTTATTTATAAATTGAACTACTTGGGAATGTCGATAGGAGAGAATTTATTAGAGTGTTTGAATGAATGGATTGTTTCCCCATCATATATTTGACACACATTTCTTCCCTTCCTAGTCATCTAGCAGTTATGGCTGCACATAAAAAAATTATATTTGAAAATCATAAGCCAAATATTGCAGTGGTGTGCCTAAAATTCAAAATAGCTATGGATGAATTAGATGATGGAAAAAAGGGGTGGAAAATTCGTAGGTGTGTTGTTACAACAATTGATGAATCAATGGCTTGGGCCTTCTTCAATGGAGCAAAAAGATATGATCCTGAAAATGTGGGGTTGGTATTATGTTTCATTTATCCAATGAGTATTACTCCTATATTGGTCTAGGGCTAAGGAAAGGTTCCAAAAATAAAGTAGAACTAATTGGATTACGATTTTATTTAATGCTTGCAAAAATCCATGGGTTAAGGACGATGTAGCTCTTCGAAAATTCAAAAGTGGTTTTGGATTGGTTTACTCACAAGGGTACTCTATTGAATGTAGCGATTTCTCCCTAGCAACAAAATATTCACTAACTGCAAGAGTTCTTTGAGGAAGTTGTAGTAGGTCACATACATTGAGAATTCAACATGTTAGCTGATAGATGTGCAAAAGAGGCTTGGAAAGCCAAGTGGTAGCTGAGGAGAATTTTTTCGTCACTCAACATTTTCATCATTATTCTAATTTCTAAGCATTGTTGTCTATATGTTTTTAAGCTTCATGTATTGAGTTGGACATTAGTATGTTATCTATTTAGAATAGATTCGTATGACCTAAAATAGTAAATGAATCAATAATCATTTTGGGATGGTCTTTGTATGCCAAAAGGAAATACCTCAAGATAGTTTTGGAAGGTCCATTTTTTGTATACTTCGATTCCAAAGGAATAACAAGTATAATATTTTTCCGTGAGACAAAGGGAAAATCTCATAATATTAAATAGTTTGTTGAAATAATTGAAATACAATAATAAAGGAACATCTTATTTACTAAGGTTATGGTTAGCATTTAATTTTATCCCTTTATGTGTGAAGATGTAAAAAAATATACTCCTTTTATTAAATCTAACCCATCCATGCAATTTTTTTATTCAAAAAACAAAAATTATAGAAGCCCTATTAAGAAATAGGCACCCCTACCAATGTAACTACAATGAGATGAATAATGTTCAGATGATGAAGGGATTAAACAAATTTATAAGGTTGAGTTGCAGAGTAAACAAAACCGTTTATAAGTTTAAGTTTATCATTATTGATGACCAAGAACATTAGTGCATACAACAATTAAATTCGATGGATATTTATATGTACTTTTATTTTTTAACCATCAAATATTGATAATTTTAAATTCTACACATCATCAGTGATGTCTAGTTAATTTTTAAAATCGTTAATTTGACAAGTGAGTTAAAAATTTACTTGCATTCATATATGTGTATGTGCGTGTGCATGTGTGTGCGTGTGTTAGTGTGAGAGAGAGAGAGAGGGAGAGAGATTTATAACTCTAATATCTTAAATATATTAGTAATTCCAAATTGGAGTGGAGAAAATAAAAGAAGGCAACCACAAGTTGTGACTCCAAGATAAGCATATATCACATGGTTCTCACAATGCTAAGACTCTAATATCATACTACTATATAAGAAAAAATTGTGCCCACAATATGAGATTAAGAGATAAACATAGATTGTGCCCACACTTTGTTTTTTGGTGTGCTAGAAAAACTTGTCTGTGTCCTAACTCACATCTTGCAATCCTACACCATGCATGTTGAAGCCTGAAGCATGAAACTTGAAGGTTTAGATTCAACAACATGCTCACCCATATGCCATCTACATGCTATATAAAATGCTAACCTATGGGAACAAAGCGATAGCATTGAAGGGTCTTTAGTTGTTCAATAGAAATAATATAAGTGACATAAAAAAATGTTTGATTTTGAGATTTTTTATGTAATTTCTTCAATATTAGTATGCTTGTGATAAATCTTAATATTTATAAAATCGGTCTATTTCATGGTTGGAAATGGAAATCTTGAATGTGTGGTTACCATGGCTCCTATACATTCCATAAATTCATAATCAAATCTAAACATGGCTAGGTTTAGGAGATTTCGGGTCTTGGGATGATCCCAATAGAGCTCTCTCCTTATTTGTTGAATAATCATGAATTTATTCAAAATTCACATCCTATATATTAATATTTCTTGAAATATTAGGTTCCTTGCAAATTCGAATTTAAAAGTCGGTTCAAACTTGTTTTATTATTTATAAAGTCTCATTTTAGTCCAATTCATCACATTGAAGGTTGAGATCAATTGTTCATCTTTAAAATACATTATAATTAATGTTTGAGTAAACTATTTAAGAACTTTTCGAGAGTAGTTCAACATAACTTGTAAAAGCTCTAAAATTACACAAACAATGACTACTATACCTAATTACACCAAATCATTGACTAGTTTAATAACTATTAATATGTTTCTTCTGTCCAAAATAACATAAAACATGTACATCTATAATTTTACTTATTTGATTTTACTCTATGATCAAACTAGACTAAAAAAATTTGATAAAAACAAAACATGAAACTTACAAAATTTTCCCTCATATTCACAACAAAAATTTAATAACAAAAACAAATATAAATTATACGTAATATTTAAATAATAAACCTAAATAAACATGAATAACAACTGTAAAAAAAAATGTAATAACAAATATAATGATGGTAAGAGTGCACATCAAATTTCTATCCTCAATGCATATATGAGAAAACGAGTGGCATAACCTCCTTATATATATACTAGTATTGCACATGAAAGTGCAAAGGAACGCCGACAACGTTAAACGATCTATTAATATCCAATCATTGATCAACTGAAGAGACCCTCTAACATATGGTTGTCTAAGACTACCTGTAATATATAAATTTTTATATAACCTTTGTTGATATCTTTTTAATCATTATTAAGTTTACTTCTAATTTATGTGTCCATGGAATTAATTTTTATGGTTTAATATTAATATAACCGTAATTATATATATATATATATATATGGGGGAAATGGATAAATCACCGTGAATAATAATTATAACATAATTTAATATGTTAAGACTGCATACCTTGTACATTAGTTCCATTCACCGCGAGGAACATGCGGGAAGGGCATGTGCATAACTTAATATATAGATGGCGCTGAAGACGTGAGTTTATGTGGCACTAAGGACGTGGAAGGACAGGCCTGCATATATAACCTCACAATAAGAACACCTTCAGCGTAATTAGACATGTCCTGTAGTATGGAAGCTACATTAGATATGTCTTCAAGCTTTTTATTTATTTAGTTTAGTGATTTTAAAATAATTCATTAATATTTTAAAATATCAATTAATTAAACTTTGATTAATTAAAAATGTAGATATTTAAATATTAATAATGATATATATTAATAATTAGTATAGTGTAAGTGATTTCTATGAAAGAATATGTGAAAATTGAAAAATAAAAAATCTTAGAGTGAAATTTAAAAAATATTTTATTAATGTTGATGAAATAATAAATATAATTGTTAAAAAATAATGAATCTAAACATTTAGAGTCATAGTATATATTATTGTTCAATATGTGTTTGTGTGAAAATATAAATAGCCATGTTTGAATGAAATATGAAGAGTGTCTTGTATCTGAGCCTAGTGAATTTGAAGAAATAACAATTTATGGAAGTGTTTTTGAAACAATATTTTATGTAATGTTTTTTAATTATGATAAAATTTTAATTTCCTTCTTATCTGATTAAATTATGGTAAAGTTTTAATTTACCTTCAATCTAATAAACTATGAAAAAATTTAATTTATGACATTGCATAAATTCAAAATTCTTATCTTCTGAACAAAGGAAGAAATTTATTATAAATGTTTTTAGAAAACTTAGTCAAAACTTACTTTTCACAACGTGTCAAACATAAATCAACCTTACAATGTGATGAACATAACTTAATGTTGTGATGTCACAAACAAAACTGAACATCGTAATACGTTGAACATTACTTAATGTCACATTGTGATGAACATTACATGATGTCATAATGTGGAAAACATTACTCAATATTATAGTGTGAAAAAAATACCCAATGTTTTAATGTGATGAACATCACCTAACATTGCACTATGATGGATATTATTTATCATTGTGATGTGACTAACATTACCAAGTATCATAATGCGGTGAATATTTCTTAACATCGCTATGTGATGAACAATGCTAGACATCAAAATGCGAAAAATATTGCCCAACATCCTAATGTGATAAACATTGCTAGACATCAAAATGCGAAAAATATTGCCCAACATCCTAATGTGATAAACATAACCCAAGATTCCAATATCATGAACATTACATAATGATGCAGTGTGACAAACAAATCCAAGCAACATTACCCAATGTTGTAGCATGACGAACACTATCCAATATTCCAATGTGATGAACATTACCCAATGTCATATCTCATGAAGATCAAAATGTGATGAATGTCACAACATTGCCCAATGTTGCAATATTATGAATATTTCCAAATGTTGAAATGTGACGAACAATATGTAATGCCATAGGTGATGAACATATCCCATTGTTGTATTGTGACAAAAAATTGTAGACATCACAATGTGATAAACATTACCTAATGTCATATGTGATGAACATAGCTAAATACCACAATGTGATGAAAATCCCTCCACATTACATTCAACCATATCCAACCATTGCTAGCCATAGTCAATCATAGTCAAACATAGTCATCTATGGTTTCAACCACAGTTAACCATAGGTGACTATAGCCTTTCATGGGTAACCATAGGGAACCATGGTAAAAGATGGTAAAGCCATATTCAACCACGGCCAATCATATTCAGGCATAGGCAACATGGTTAACCATGGTGAACAATGGTTGACCATAGTCAACCACATTCAACCATGGTGAAACCATAGTCAACTATAGTTAAACATTATCAGCCATAGAAAGAAATGGTCAACCATGGTCAAAATGGTTGACCATTGTTAGCCACATTCAACTATAGTGAAATCATAGTTAACCATTTTCAATCATAGTTTTTGCTGGGTGGGATTCTAACATAATTAGGATTTGTTGCACAATTGGTCAACAAACCTGCTAAGCATCAACCCTTTCTACATCACCCACAGAGTGGATGAAGTCTCACCTCAGATGCTATGGGGGACTACTAGAACTAGGTTTCCGTAGTCAAACGGGATTACCGGGGTTTTGTGACACTAGGACTTTGACTTATCACGTGGGGTTCTAGACACTTGATAAACATATGCTTCACAGTCATTCCAAGATTATAAGTTGTGATGGAATTCACAGTGATTTTCATGAATTAGTTAGTGCATTGTTTATTTCCCGTAACAGTACTATGACTAAAGTATATTATCTTTCTCATCATCATTTTTGACACCAACAAAGAAACTCACCATTCAAAAAAGATAGAATTAGCACAATAAAAATATGACAACACTATCGACTCCCTCAACCATTCAAGAAATTAAGAGACACTGGTTCAACATTATATCACTAAACAACTAATAAACAAATAGATCATGTTATCACTAAAAAATGATCACCTAGCCATTTCTAACTATGTGGATCGAAATACACCATAAAGATTTAATTTTACCATAGTAGAATTACTGTCACGATGGAAAATAATTTAATAAACCACTTTTATTAAATTATTTTCTGATATAAAAAAAACCCCACGAGAATAATTATATAAATCATTATTTATTTAATTTTCTCTAGGAATGATTATCAAATCATTATTTAATAATTATTCCTTGTCACATTTGACTAAATCCCTTAGGAATATTTAAATAAATCATTATTTATTTGAATTTCCTTATTTCTGTTATTAGAATAATTATTAAATCAATATTTAATAATTATTTTGATTTCACACCTTTCTTGTTTCTCACGAAATAATTAATAAATCATTTTTTGTTAATTATTTCTAAATAAAGGTATTAACCATTTTAAATACCTTTTCCCTCCCCAATAAATATAATAAAGTATTCCAAGTAGTTAGATCTAAATTTGGTTAATAATATTTTATTATTCTCCATTTTTGAGATTAACTCCATACTTTTCTATACAAAGGAGGGTTTTTCATTCATTCTTCACCATGATCATTATCATCGTCATTTTCCTGAGCTCCCATTTTGAGTTCTTCACTTTTGTTTCGATTTTTCAGTTTGAGAGAGAGGGTCAATTTTCTGAAGCACTAAGGATATCAAAGGACCCATCCCACGGAGGGGGACTTATAGACTAATATGTAGATCTCCTTCACCAAGTGTTATTAATAAGATATTAATTCATTTAAAATTGTCTTTCCAAATGGGTTATTATACTGGATTCTTTATATTGTTGCTTTCTATTTTGTGTTATATCTTCGTTTACTACTGGTTTTCTATTTGTGTTTTAGATCTAAGACGAAAACAACAATCAACTTGTTGTTAGGGTCAGTTGTCACGTAGTGACTTAAGTGAAGCATTTTTGGTACACCTTCCAAGAATTTTCACACTGACAGATAGTCATAGCAACAACATAACAAATTTGTATGCCAATATAAAAGAGGCAATCCACTGTTCTTTTCATTATTTCATTGTAAAGAAAAAAGGGTACAATATGCTACAATACAAATCATCCAAAACTTAGATCACCAGCCTTTTGTATTTAGTCAGGGCATAATGCAACAACCATTACAATGCAAAAACATAATAGACTCCACAACAGACTATTTTCTATATACATATGTTGCACAACAACTATAGACACATATATTTAACATCTAGAACTTTGACTACTATAGGAAAAGATAAGGTCTCGGTAGTTCTTCCTTCTTCTTCGAACAACCCTTGAACTGTCTTAAATGAGTCCTTTTATTGATATGTCGTAGCTTCTTAGTCCTCTTGGCCTACTTCCCCTCTCTTCCAACTGTCCTCAACATTGGCCAACCGTCTGGGATATGCTCTATCAACTTCTCTCGAACTATCCCACGTGACTTAACCATCTAGGAGATTCAATTGGAAATATCTACTACCTGATCATCACCACTCCGCTGACTTCATCCCTTCTACAAATATCTCCATATTCCTTTGCCTTGGAAACTTTCCTCTCCTTCACCCATCATCCCCAAAAACATAGCTACCAAATTTATACACATGCATTCTCACCTGCTGGAAATTGTTGTCTCCTCTGCACGGTGCCTCCTTGCACCATGTCTCTCTCTTTTGCACCAGTCCTTACTACTGCACATTGAATACTTCTCTCTTACACCAGTCTCTCTTCTACATGGTCCCCTACATCAAGACTATAAAAAAATTTCAGCCTCTAAGAGACTCCCAACATAAAATTATGGCTTGTCCCGAACCACTCAATTCTTCTCTTATCACCATGGGTTTGGGAACAATTTCCCTCACTAAGGTTTACTTTTTACTTCTGGTAGAATAGTTTGTAAAGATGGTTAGGTGGTCTCATAGTCCCAGAAATTCAATCCTAGATAAGAGGGGACTGCCACACCCCTCTTCTTGTGATGGCTTCTAATAAACAAAAAGATTGAGCTACCATCGCTGCTCCAGGATCAAGTTCTATGTTTTTTCTTGACCTTTGCCTTCTTTTTGTTGCTCCACCTTCTATTTTCCTTTGAATGGATTAGCAATACCTTGAATTATTTTCCTTCTTCATGACACCTAGAGGGTTAGTGCGAAGAGTGGTGCATATTGAATCAGAGGACCACATACACACCCTTAAGGTAGTTTCGGTCCTGTCTATCTACCAAGGTAGGGGTTATTCTTCAACACTCCTCATCCCACCCATATATGCATGAGGATGAAACCCCATTCCACTACTACAACCCCGATTGCAGGGACTTCTCTGACACAGACCTGCCAGATATTCTCGCATGGCCCTCACAAAATCCGTGTCGAGTTAACCCAACTGGTGTAGTTGTGACCTGATGTGTAAACCATCCTCCTGAGTGAAATGGGCCTTCTTTTTTTATAGGCCACCTGGTGTAACTGGGCCATCATCTATAGAGGAATTCTCCTATCTCCTCTCTACCATATTTGGCTCTCTCAATGTTGTCTCTTCTTCCACAACTGCATCACACTACCTCGCTAAGAAATGTCGAATCTTCCTTGTTTCATGCCCTCATTTTCTCTCATTCCTTTAGTTTCTCTCTCTATTATCAACATAACTTCATTTATCCCTTGTGTCATTCTTGTGCTACCCTTATTCTCCCAATCACGGACTTCTCTACCCTTATGAACTCTCATAGAATCTGAAATTTCCTCTATTAGTTATTCTGCGAGCTCCTATCCCTTGGTCAGTGTTTTATAACTCTCACACCACTTGCTCCTTCCCATAGAGAATCATTATACTGACTTCATCGTTACTACTTGCAGTTCTGGACTGTTGCACCTCTGTGTGAAACATGTGTGAAATATTTTTCAATTTAGTTTGAAAGGATGGAATACATGTGCCACCTCTCAAATTGATACCAATCCTTTCTCACTTTGTCTTATCCACCTCAACATTATCCTCTTCCAATCATATCATCCTGATACCCAATGGGTCAAAAGGGTGGTCCACATGCTCTTTTCTTCTACTAAAATCTAATTTAGGGATAATATTATTTTCTTTATTTCAATTTAGTGGTCATTACCATACCAGGGATGATCATTCCTTCATCTTCGCACGTAGTTCCTATCACATTGTTTACGGTCACCCTAACTCTTTCCTAAGCATTCAACCAATTGCATGTAATCAATATTGCATCAAATATTAAAATATTATTTCCCACTTGACCATTCAACCTCTTTGTGCTATTCTTCTCTGAATGGACTGCCCCAACACTACGTGCTATCTATTTTTTTTTATATACAAAAACAGATAGCGGATATATTAGATACTTGGCCTTAATGCCAAAAAACAGATTACAAAAGGTGAGTCTAATTCCACAAGTCCCACACAACCATGCAAGGCCATGGCGTTTATGCTTAGCTCACATCTCTTTTTGACTGCTACTATGTAGTCTATTTCATAGATTTTCCCAACTTTATGGATACATACAAACTGATTTAACAAAAGGCAGTAAAACATGATAGCTATCTAAATTAAGGAATTAGTTCCCATGTTTTCTGTCCTCCTCTGAGTAAGGCTCCAACTGTAAGGAGGGCTACTTTGTTGGCTTTGATGTCCACCTTCTTATTATTAGCTCTCAACACATGATAGAAATTCAAATTCTGGAAAGAGTCTCCAAGATCTATTATTTTGAATATCAGCCTTGCAAGCCTTAGATCTGTTGGCTTAGAATATGTCACCATAATGTTAATGATAACCTGAGAGTCCCCAATGACATTATCCTCTCTGATGTTCAACATTTTCAAAATCTTGAGACCTTGGAAAAGAGCCAAAGCCTCAACTTGAATGCTAGAAGCTATGCCCAAGCCCTAGGTGAAACTAGGTATCCTTATGCCATTGGGATTCAATACAGAGCCCAACAATATCCTGATCTGCCCTTTTTTTGTCTAGGTAAAAACTAAGGATAGAGGCTTGAAGAACAAATAGAAGAGGTGAGAGAGGGCACCCCTGCCTAAGCCCTCTCGTGGCTTTGAAAAAATCAGCAGCTTTGCCATTTATTAATGGGGCAATCCAAGGCTCCGAGATGCAAGCTCGAATCCAATTTATAAATTTCTCACCAAATCCAAGCTTATGTAATACTTATAGCAGAAAACTATGCCTAACTCTATCAAAAGCATTTGCTAAATCAAGTTTGACAACCATACATTTTTCATTGTGACTCAGGCTTGAATGGATTGCCTCCTAGACCAGAATGAAGTTGTCCACAATCTATCTACCTTGAATGAAACCTCCTTGGATTTCTGGTATGATTTTGGGGAGGATGGGCTTCAGTATCTTAGCGATGAATTTGGTGATCAATTTGTAACCTATATTAGAAAGCGAAATCAAGCGAAACCTATTAAAGTAGTTGGCTCCCTTCTCTTTGGGGATGAGAGGAAGAAAAGCAGAGTTCGTGCTGCCTCTGATTTTCTGGAAAAGTTGGGATTTTAGAACCATTATGTAAAGATCCTTTACCACAATAGATCAGAAAATTTGGAGGAATTTGGCTGAGAATCCATCCGGCCTAGGGGCTTTGTCTAGGTCCATGGCAAATAAGACAACCTTGACTTCATTCTTAGTGACTTTAGCTTCAAGGAGGTGATTCATTTTAGCAGAAATCAGGGAGGGGATCCCATCCATCATATCTGAATTTTGAACCAGATTTATATCTTCGCTATACAGGCTTTTAAAATGAAGAGAAGCTGCTTTTTTGATGTTTGCATTATCCTTTTGAATGATGGTACCATCTTTGATTTCAGAAATGGAATTGGTACATTTCCTTGCCTGAGCTTGTTTGTGAAAGAAGTAAGAGTTCCTGTTCCTTGCTTTAAGCCAAATACTCCGAGACTTAAGTCTCCAGTATTCTTCCTCAGCTAGACATGCCTTGTGATAGTTATGTTGAAACATGGCTTCTTTATCTAGAATCTCTTTTGTTATGTCAATTGTTTCAGCTTGGAGATGATGAATTTCCAGAATGCGTTGAATTTTTTCCCTTTCGTTGGCTAAGTTGGGCAGAGATTTGGCCCAGTTTTTCAAAGCCCTTTTCACTCTTTTGAGCTTCTCTTCCCAGACAAAAAAGGGGGAACCTTTGACTGGCTGCAACCAAGTGTCCTTTACTAATTGCATGAAGTCAGATTCCTTATTCCAGAGCGGGCTAAATCTGAAAGGTATAGGTCCAAGGTCAAGCTGAAACACGAGTTCTAGCTTGATGGGTTTATGATCGGAAGTGCTGCAAGGGAGAATATGAACTCTGGCCTCTATACCAAGTAGAAGAAAAGAGATTTGAAGAAAGAATCTGTCCAACCTCGGAGCTATATGACCAGGACCAATTCTTTTGTTAGTCCAGGTGTACTTCAGAGATTGGCTTGATGTCCTGCATGTCCTAGTCCTACATAAGGTCCTCTGCCCATTCCCTGGCCAGATCATGGACAATGTTGTCCCCTCTCTTGTTTGCTGACAGGAGTGTGAGGTTCAAATCCCTAGTAATGATGATATTCTCAAGATTAACTAGGTCTGCATGGTTTCTTAAGGAGTCCCAATAGGCATTTTTTTCCCTGGCGTTCACAAGAACGTACACGTTGAAGAGACTAAAAATCTAATTTGTATCTACGTGCTGCAATTTTAAGAACAACCAGTGAAGGTTGAGGGTCTCAGAAATGACTGAGAATTTGTTAGCGTTCCAGAGGGTGCCCACCCCACTGGAAGCCCCTCGGGCTGAGATTGCTTTCACCTCACATTTATTCTAGAGTTTCTTACTTACCTGAAGGAAGGCAGAGTCCTCCAGTTTGGTCTCCTGAATAAGGAGTATGTCTGGAGCTTTTGTCTTGATTAAATTTTTGATGGCTTCTTCTTTGGTTCTGCTTCTCATACCTCTACAATTCTAGGAAACAATCTTCATCATTTGTATTTCTGGTTGGCTCCCTTGGAGCTTTGGGGCTGATTTCTTGCCATCTTTGGTTTTGTCGCTAGTAGCTTCTCAAGAGCTGGCTGGCTGCCTTGGAGCTTTTCTTTGAAGGTTTCCATCTCTCTTTTTTCCCGATATATTTTGCGGCCCCTTGTGGATCTCCTTATTGAGGCTTGAGATTCACCTATTTCGCCTTCCTCTTTCGAGCCTTCAGTTTCTTTCTCAACTTCCTTGACTTCTACAATATTTCCTTTGGATCTCTCAGCGAGGCTTGCCCCCTTGGGAGAAGAGGGGGTACCTTTTGTGATGGGGGTTGATTTTTGGATGTCTGATTCCTGTGTTTCCTCTATTTGTGAGCTAGGAGGGGCGAATTTATTTTCTTTCTCCATTCTGGGAGGGGCTTGCTAAGGGCCTCTTCCGGTTGGACCAACATACTTTTGGGTTTTCTTGGCACGCTTGACTTGATTCCAGCCTTCTTCTTTACCCTTATTTGGTTCAACATTTGTTGGGCATCCTCTGGCGAAGTGGCCATAGACGTGGCATTTTCGGCACTTGAAAGGCAACTGTTCGTAGTCAAGCTTCTGCAAATGAGTCCAGCTTCCTACGTTGATTTTGATGGCTTCTGGAAGTCCCAACTCTAGATCTACTTCTACGCAGATTCGGGCACAGTCATATTAATCTTTGTTGTTTGCCCGGTCTATGAATTTCCCAAGGGCGTTGCTGATGTGCTGCAACGAGTCCCAATTCCAACAGTGCACTGGGAGATTTGGAAGCCTGACCCACATCGGAACAGCTATAGGAATGTCAACTACAGGGTCAAAATCCGGTGTCCATTTGTTGAGATAGAGGCCCTGGGGACCCGTGAAATAGGGGCCATTCTGGAAAATCAGGTCTTTGTCTTCCTTAGAGGTGAACTCAAAGAGAAAAAACCCTCTTCCTAAGAAATAAAAAGTGATGCTATTCTTTATCAAAGGAGCCCAGTTCTTGTTGACCCAGTTCTTAGTGGACTTAGGAGAAGGCCATAGTCCGGTGAACTGGTCAACGAGAGCCCGCTCAGCCAAGGAAAGGGTGACTTGAATCAGAGTCTCAGGTGGCAGGGAGATTTTAGGAATATCCTCTAGCCTCTTGACGAATTTGGCAGCTTCACTCTTTTTCTTTTGCGGAAAACTGGCCAAGAGTCGAGAGAAGGCTTCGGCAGAAGAAGGTGGAGGGGGGGAGGGGGCCTGCCTAGGGAGAGCCCGAGACCTCCATGAACTCGAGTTTCAGACTCCTCCCAACAACAAAAGAACCACACAGGCAGGCTCTCAAAGAAGGGCGCAGAAAAGCAATGACAGAGGGCCCAAGGCCTTGGGGCCGCAGGGTAAGTGGACCTAGGGTGTAGGCAGCGAACTAGGGTTTAGCGTTCCATCGCACTAGGTCGGTTGCTCCTCCGTGCCCAATCTAGAACTCTAGAGCATAAAAAATCAAAATAGGGGGGAGGGTGCAACACTAGGACTTCCCGAGAGGTCACCCATCCCAGAACTACTCTAGCCCAAGTGCGCTTAACTGTGGAGTTCTGATGGTATCCGATGCATTAACACTGGTATGATCGCACCTTGTTGTCTATTTTGACACTACCATTGCACAAAATTCTCTCTAGTGCGCAATGTTCCACTTTGGCGCAGAGTGCAATTTTATTCTACACTCATCCAATAAATTCTTCTAGCAAACCCAATGAGAACTAATTCTACTCTTTACCTCTATCAAATGGTGGAAACTTAACTTAAAGCTAAAAACAACACACTTTATTTATGCATACAAGGGTATAAATCTTTCTGCCATTTTATGCCTGCATCATTTATCTTCTGGAATTCTACACAAATTTCGATTTCTCTCATCTTCCTTTTCTACACCACCATCGAGCTTATCCACTCGGACTCTTCAATGGGTTCAATTGTTCTTACTTTTAGCATTTTATCTTATTCCTTCTTGACCTTCTCTTCGTAGATCCGAGTCAACTGATATGGGCACTGCTTCACAAGTTTATCCTCGGGCATCAATGGAATTCTCATCTCACCCAATTCTCCCATGCTTCCCTTCATTTCCTTGAATGCATCGGGGAACAAATCTTGGTACTCACCCAGTAGATCCACAACCTTTTCTACCATTTCATCATCCCAATAATCTCATATAACCGCCATCTTGGGACTTTCCTCGATCATAGTGTTTTCTTTGCTAGTTTTGATGGTTTGCACATACTCTACTGATTGCAACTCTCGTCAACTTACTAGACACTCCCATTAAATTTTTGGAATTTGTATGTTTCATGGATCATCATCATCCTCTCCGAGTTTTGCTATGTTATAAAATTCCATGAACTTTTTACCTATTATGAATTATTGTGCACGAGAAACAATGGTATATCCTTCAGGACTATTGAGTCTCCATTGGTAAACATTTTTATCATAGTACCTTCAATGCCTCATCGAGTGTTCGTTATTCCACCTGAAAACTAAATGTAGCTTTAAATATCTGCACCATCTCATTCTATTCCTTCATTCCTCTGCACATCTCCAACTCAATATACTAAATTCACAGGAATAATATCTAGTGTATACATTACAAACCTGTGTACCTGTTGACGGTGCTGGACCTACCAACATGTTAGGGGATCTCTCCGGTAAGAAGTCCCAACTAGACCTTAGATAGTTTGGTGTAGGAGTCCCAGCAGTGGATCATACGGTATCGCCTTGACCGTAGTTTTGCATAGAGGCAAGTAAGATGTCCTTGTTGGTAGCAAGGGTGTGACATATGCAACAAGTCAAGGAAGGTGCATGAGCAGTTCTAACAAACAGAGGGTGAGGTGAGTGCGCCCCTTTGAAACCTGTGAAAGTGCGTAGTTAAGAAGGGAACACATGAGCAAAGATGCATCACAACATGGAAGGTAATTAAGCTAGAAATCCAAAGTGATGGTTAAACCAACAACACATTTCAGTAAGGTTCATACATACATATACAGAAAATAGCTACACATGCATGTGTAAGAAAACGGATACATATATTATTTAGAGTAAACAAGATAGCTGAAATACAATATGACATATGCATGAAACGTGCTCGCTCTGATATATTAAGAAGTGTAAGTTCCATTACTACAATACAACCATGACCAACCACTAGTTCCTACAACGTAAGGTTACAGTCACTACCACCTGCTCCTCCAAAGAGATATACTAGCTCTGTGATGAGCCCCAATTTTGGTACAATTCGGGCTCATTTTGGCCTATTCTATTTGCTCAAACCATTCACTTTTTACTGCTTATGCATGCATTTCTTAGTTTATTCGTGTTGTTTGTAGCAATAAGGGTAGACACTTTATCTACGTGACTAATGCATTATGATTTCAGGTTTTTTGCATTAAAAGGGAGAAAAGACCACGTGAAAAGGAGACAAGGAGGCAATGAGGTGGCACTGCTGGTTTTGAGGAGAGGATGTCCACGGTCTTGGGGACATTCCTCGTGATTCCCACCAAGAACTCCGAGCTCCAATCCATCTTCCCTCCGAGCTTAGAAGCAGCCAGCTGTTCTACAGGAACAACAGTTATAAACTGCTCTACAGGAACAGCAGTTACGACCATCCTACAGGATCTGCAGTTGAACTCTAGTTGGACAGCCGAGCTCCTAAAATCAAGGACACTTGTTGGATAGTCGTTTTTGCATAAATACTGAGGTCGTAGCCTTGTAGAGGAGCTTTTTGAACCTTGGCATTACTCTTGTAATTGGAAAGTACGAGCTAGAGCTCAGTTTTTGTTCCTTTTTGTAAGCCAATTTGGCATAACATCAGATTATGAATAAAGAAGGCAGATTTTGATCTAGCTCTGAGTTTTCTTAAGGAGACTATAGCTCTCAGGTTAGGGCCCAACCTGAGAGCCATAGATCCCCTCTGCTGTAGTGTTGTTTCCATTTCGTTTCAGCACTTTGAGTTTTCCTTTTCACATGCAATTCGAATTACAGCTTGCTAATTTAGTTGTTTTCATGAGTTTAGATAGGATTTGCTTATGGTGAATTGGTTTACAGTTGCTTAGGTTAGAAGAGGATAGATACAATCTATTGGAGCTCCAACAAAAAGGTTGTTAAGGCTCACTGCCATCTCATCTGGGATTGGAGTGCAGTCCATGACTAACCACCAAAAATACGCATTTCTTTATTCCATGATTGCTGAAAACACAGTCACGTTATGTTAGATGCTTCCACATGATTCACACCTGCACCAAACTCCCTTACCACAGCTTCATGCACATTCTCCTTCGCATTTAGATTGTTGTTCATTGAATTTATAAGCACAGGTAGTCTAAGTTAATGCATTTTCGGTTTGGTGATAGTCACAAGCATTTGTTCCATTTACACTGCTTTCTCTCGTTCCATTTCTTCGTCCTCCATCTTGATCACGCATGCAAACACATCTTTGACCTCTGCTCCGCTCTATTATCTCCCAAAGTCTTTCACTCCTCACGTACTTCCATTCTCTAGCCCTTTCGTTGACCTAGCCCTCTATCTTCCAACCTACTCCCTACATTCACTCCCTATCCCATTCCTCCACTTCTACAGCCATCACCAGCCTCATTCCTACCTTACACATCTCCCCCTACCATTCCATCACTCCTCCATCACTTCAAACACTCACGGTAGGTCATCCTGTAGCAGTTTGTAGACATCCTGTAGAAACCAGAGTATCCTGTAGGATCCCCTGCAGACATCCTGTAGGAGGCCACTCACTCGGTTGCTGAGCTTCTGAACGTGAGGAGCCTCTGTGGATGGATGCTAAGGATCCCTAGGGACCTCTCCTAGCCTCCCCAACCTTTCCCACGCTTTCCTTCCTTCTCCATCCCATCTGCACAACCAAACCCTAGTTAGCACAAGATCACAATCATTCCACACACTTAAAGGAAAAATACAAAAACATATCTTTCATGATGCAAGTAGTTTAGATCCATGCATTTGCTCTTATTAGAGGTAACAACAGCATTGGTAGAAGTTTCATTCACATTTTTTGCATTGTAGAGGTTAGACTAGTTAAAATAGGGTTTCCTAGGTTTACATGCTTTGATTTGCTTTCAGTCCATTTTGTCAAGTAGAGTAGTTTTCCTTTGAGAATAGCTTTCGTCCATCAATTAGCAAGCTTCTTCTGAGAGCCTATAGAAGTTGGCTTGAGCCCTAGCGGACTTGTGCCAGCTGACCAAGTGACAGCTGCGACAAGAGCTAGTACTTGTGTATATAGCACCGTCGCTTCCAAGTTTGTACGAACTACCGGGTTGATAAAATGAGAGACAGGAAGCCCTAGGAGTTGTAGCATTATTGCTACAATACTGGAGCTCACCACTCTGCACAGTGGAGAAGCCAAGGCTCATTATAATACTATCCAATCTCTCTCTAAGATACTCCTATCGGAACATTGGCTTACAAAAGCCTTCACAATGAGTTATAAGGGACTATATATAGCAAAGGCTGGGGTGGCCCTTGACATTCCCCTTTGTGATAGTTCATCTGCCCTCATGACTCTTCATCTACTCTATGACTGTTACATCCAACTGTCAACACTTGAACTTACACTTGACAATACATTACATACAATATGCACATGTACCCATGTGAGACAAAATAGGCTTGAGCAAGCCATGCAAAACATCACTATGACTCGGGCAACTGCGGGAAGACAATCTCTTCGACATCTTCATGGTGGTCGATAGTAGCGAACTGATGCCAAGCTCGATAGTCCACGATGGTGTCCGTGTACTCTAAGTTGCATATTTCTGGAAACGAACTCTTGCCTCCATAACATCCAAGTACACCGCTTGGGCTCCTCAGTCCAACTTGTCTGATAACATGTGCATCATTGTCTTGAGTGCGGCTGGACCAGCGACATACTATTGCATGGTGTCTGCACTGATCTCCAAGTCTTGGTTGGTGGCTATGCACATCAACTCATCAAAGTACGAGTCAAGCTCTAGTTGGACCTGTGCCTTTGTCTTTGCTTGGGTGAGTGTCCCAATAGATGGGATCGTATGTGCATGCACAACAACATCCATGCTCCTGAATACCCATGCATGGGAAGCTTGTAGACTAGTGATGATCTGCGGGAGGTCTTTATAGTTCTGGATCTGACTCTAGATGCAAGCCTTCAGCTTGACCACTATGGGCTTCATCATCTTGGGCAAGTGTAATGAGGCTCCCTTGTATCTCATTGTCCATGTTTGCATGTAATCAACAACAGCATGCACGTTCGACAAGATACATGCTCTCCTCACACATCGTTGTTGCCAGCCGTTGAGATGGACAACTACCTTATGCATGGTACCAAAATTTGAATACAATTCCCACATGAATGTTTCAAGGGACAATACCTCATCCAGTATTGCCTTCAACTCTTTTCGGGTGGATGATGTAACCAATTCTCCTCCCTGCTTGGCCGTCTGTAACTACTTTTCCATTCGATCATTATCAACTATCAAGAAGCGAACTCTCGAGCTAGTGGCTTTGACATATGCTCTAGTAGCATCGGCCAATGCTGCTGGATGCTTGTGCACATCAGACACGATCACTCATTCCTCAAACTATGCAAGATATGTGTGATCATCCAAAGTTGACACTCTGCGAGATTGCACAAGTCTATGTTGGGAGTTATTGAATGAGATGTTGTGCATCTCTCCCTCCATATTGTCTCCAAGGATCTTAGTGTCTCCTTGGTCACTTGGGACTTGCTCCGCTTCTGGATCTATTGAAGCTGGTGGGTCAACCTCTTGGTGGTGAGGCATGAGGTCGATGTCTTGCTCTAACTCCTGTTGCTCCATATCCATATCCATCTACTCAAGTGCTTGTTCAATCTCTTGAGCAAAGTCTTGCTCCTGCGACTGCTTACCCTGCCTGCTTGGTGCTAACTGTTCGGATGAGTTGACTACTTGTATGGGTGTAGTTTCATCTATCTATACATGTTGCGCCCCCTTCTGTACCTATTCTTGCTACAGTTCCTTCTCCTGTCTGCGCAAATCTAGTTCCTTCCGGAGTTGCTCCTTCAACTCATGCAAATCCTTCTCTATTTCCTCCATTATCTATTTTTCTCTCTGCTTTTGCACATTCCTCCTATTAAGTTGTTGCCTCTTCGCTTCTATTTCCAAAGCTACTTTCTGCACAAGTGGGTCTACACAGAACTTGTAGGTTTGTTTTGGCTCCATGCTATTGTCTCCCTCTTGCCTTTGTCGCGCACTGATATGTTTACCTCTACTATTGCTGCTGCTGGTGCTCTCCTGGATGCTAATTCACACTCCTTCGCTAACCATTCCACAACAATTCCAACTGGTTCATTGGGCCTGGAGAAGCTGTAACAATATCTCCATGGGTCCTCCTCTGCCTAATTTCACGCCCCGTTGATTCACTAAAATTGTACTCTCGTGCAGAGATCTTTGACAAAACAATGCGGGTCTTATGGATTGTAGCTTCGGGCATCGAATGGATATTTCTTGATCTCCTTTGCTTCGACATACACATGCTTGAAACTTTGTATCTTGTATAACCCAATCCACAATGGAAGACCGAGCTAAGGCGCCTTCTTCTTCTAGTGCAGCCTAGCTGATAGTCCTGCTGATATGTGGTATGATACTTCCTGCATGACGAGCTTGTCCAAGGAAAATTTTGGTAGAACATCTGGAGGCTTCTCCATGCTATACATCCATATGAAGGTGCCAGACAGTGAGGCATACCAATTTGATATATCGATCAATGCCTCCATTGATGCCTTTGACATGCAAGGTGGATCCTGGTCAAATATCATCTTGTACACCGGGGTGACAAAATGATTTGACACCTGTGTGATAACTCCTCTGAAGCTGCATTCGGACAAAATTTTACAATAAGTGTTCACAAAGGTCTCCGCCGATGTCCATGCCAACTTTAAGCCCGAGAAATCTTGATGGGCACAGATTGCATCCAAGATGTAAGCGAACATGTAGATTTCTACTTGCTAACCTTTGGGTAGCTATCGAGCTCTTGTTACATGTTCCTTCAGCCTGTAAGCCAACATGTCAAACCAGGTGCATGCTTTTCCTTCACTCGCTAGTTGGTCCAATGCGATCACCCAACTCTGCGGGAAGGTTTCTGTGCTATCTTGGCCATACTAGCAACATAAAAAGATGACCAAGTATTGATACGCCTTCTGTAGTATCTTCGTCTTGTATACCTAGTTGGGTGTCATCCTGAATTTGGCCAGCTCCTTTACCCAGTTCGTTAAGATATCTCTATAGTTGGCATTGCTGCTGGGTATGCTAAACGGTGTTTCCATGGTGATCATTGGCTTCGACATATGGTTCATATGTCGATGATATTGTGCCCTGAAGGTAGCAATCTCCGCCCCACTAACACTTCTCAATGTCATTGACTTGGGATTAGTGTGCGAGATGATCCAATGTATCATGTCCTCACATGGGAACACAGGCTACCTGCATGAAATCCGGTACAAGCCAGACTTGTGAATGTTCACATAGACTTGGTGGTCTTTGAGGTCTTCCCCAAATGTGCCTACAAATGTGATGAGCCTTGGTTTGCAACAAGAATGTTGCAACTCCCAAGGCTACCGACTTTAATTATCACCCCGGGGTTCGTACAAAATTAAGTGGTATCAGCACTATATGTGCAACATACAATGTGTCCTTCCTTTGTTGTCATGATGTAATGGAGTTCATGTACTGAAGTCAAATCCTAAACTAATTGCAGAAAATAAATGTTCGAAATGGAACCTTAACCTATTGCATGAAAGAAAGTACAAGGAAAGAGACTAAAATAAAATGATAAAACACACCATTTTCTAACTAATTTCTACGAGGATTTGCTTCAAAATAATTCTAAGTTAACATGTATGCAATCCTACTATCCTAAGCATGCAGATTCAAACCATCAAACCTTCTATTGTTGTGCATGTAAATGAATAGAATAAATATGTTTTTCTTTGTCTTTTTTTCATGTGAGAGTGTGAAAGCTAATCTCTTTTGGTGATGTGGCAGGTGGCTTGGACATGATGGTGAATGGTTAGAAGGCTTGGGAGACAAGTAGGGACACTTTTCTAGCTTCCTAGAGGCTTTTTCCTCAATTCGGCCTCAAAACAGGGTTTCCTATAGGATGCTACAAGATTTCCTACAGGATCTCCTGAAAACCTACAAGATCCCCTGAAAACTTATAGGATACAACTGAGAGAAAAAGGATGGATTTTGAAGGTGATGAAAATCTTAGGGAAGGTGGTTAGTGGATGGAATGAGGCAAGGGAGTGCCTAGGACCACTCAGACTCAAAACCAAATTTGGGAGATGGATGGATTTACTCAAAAAGCTTGGAGAAGTTTCCTTGTGAAATGATGGAATTGGTGAGGTTTAACAACCAAGAAAATCAAATCAAAATTAGATGAGATAATATTTTTTATTAACTAGGATGTCTTAGGTCTGTATTCCAAGTGGAATCACTCAAAAAGACCTCTATTAACCCATGCAAAAAAAATAAGAAACATTACTAGTCGAAAATCTAGAAATTCAAGAACTAGTGAGGTAGTAAATCTAAAAAATGCATAACCAAATCAAGTTCAAATGAACTGGGGTAATTTTTGTTATGAACTAGAATGTTTTTTTGATCTAATGCAAGTGGAACCAATGTGGTTGAAGCTTGTTAGCATGCTCTAAAAAATAGTAGAAATTTATTGTTCTTTGCTAAAAAGGAGGTCCAACAATCTAGATTTGGGAATAAGAAGAATAATCCAAGCAGCTCAATGATTACTATGATTTTCCAAAGCTTTTCCAAGGATGAAATAGTGCTTGTAATCCTGCAAAATAACTTACATCAACGATTTAACTCAATCCTACAACAAGAAATCATTAATACTAAATGTAGAAATAGAAAGAAATAAAAACTAGAGATGCATGTGAATAAAAAGTGAAAAGAAGGAAAGAAAATGATAGAAAAGGTCTCTGAGGTTCCTGGGATGGCCAAGCCCAAGGAAACTCAGAGACCTATGGAGGAGAAAAAGATTTAGAAGCTAAACATGACACCAATCTTCATTATTTTCATCAATAGAATTACATCCCTACAAGAAAATACAATGGAGTTGCAAAAATACAAGCTCTTGCCACAATAACACTAATGAAAATCTATCCCTAGAGGAAAATTCGACTTGGTACTTATAAAAATGATTAGGAATCATTCCCCATGAATGGAGGAAGCTTTCCCCACCAAAATCCCTTGATTAGTGGATCTGGTTCCTTGATCAGTGGATCTGGTCCCTTGTTTAGTGGAACACATTCCTAGATTTTCTCAATCATTGGAGTTCCTCAATCTATGCCATAATTCCATAATATGTTGTTGATTTATTATTTATTATTGATCCTCCTGTAGTAGGGAACAAGTCCTTAGATTATCTCCTCCTCTAAGTCTTCATAATCTGCCCAATATTCTCATAATATTCCACAAAAATAAATAATATTAGGCACAAATATCCAATTATTCATAAACCTTCCTAAAGAATATATTAAAGTTAAAAATAAATTATCTGATGTAGAAAGAGAGGTTTAATGTGCTGAGGATGGTCAAAGGCCTTAAATTATTGTTTAATTTAGAGGCATGGGCCTTAATTTATGTCTAATTTAGAGGCCCATCAAAATGCATCATTGACTTCTTGCCATTTCAACTTGATATCCTTGTCTACAATCAGCTTTGTGTCTTCATAGATCGGCAAACTTGTAGACACCCACTCAACTACTGCTCCAATTACACTTCCGTCGGTGTCCTTTGATCCCGATCTCTTGGAGGCCATTTATCCTAAACTGTTGAGAGTCAGACGAACACCTGCTGGATCTGGAGACATGGCGACATGCATGGCAAGAAATATGTCAGCTAAAACCAAAGCAAACTTGAGGAAAGACATGCAACATACCTGGGGTTTGAATGGCAAGGATTACACAATTTTTCTTAGGAGTCCAGAAGTCTTTGTTATGAAACTAGCTCACAAAAAGATAGAAAAGATAGATCAACGCCTTAGAATTCAACCTCTTCAAGGGGGCAACCCCCTTTACATTACATAAATGAACAATTCTTGGATGATACAAATGAAAAGACCTCCTTTCTATTTATAGGAGTCTAAGGGGTCATAATATAATCAGAGCCGACATAATAATAATAATGTAAGGGCACAATAATACCAATAGTGGGCTTCTATGCGGCACAATAGTAATAATATGGGCACTACATGGGTACATCAATATAATAAGGGGGTTGTACTAATAACAATAAGGGGTTACACTAGTAGTATAGGGGCCTAACATGCCCCTCTCCTTCAAAAAGTGTTGTTCTCAACACTTGAGTAGTTCTTGATGCTTCTGTATAAAATTATTGTCCTCCCATGTGGAATCTTCAGTGGGTAAGTTCTTCCACTTGATGAGATACTCTGAAATTGATTGATTTCGTAGCTGTTGGATTCTTGTTTCTATGACTGCTCCAAGTTCCAATATGATTTTTCCTTCCTCTTCAATTTTTGGCAATATTGTTTGAACTGGGATCTTTTGCAACTTTTGAATAAGTGGCCATACTTCTTTGTCCTTCTTCCATTCACCCCTTGCTTCATTTATTCAATCTGGTTGGATAATAGAAATAGCACAAAACAATGCTTCCACATCCTTATCCTTTCTTGAGAGTGCATCTGCAACAAAATTTTTCTTCCATTTTCTATAGATGATGTCAAAGTCATAACCCAACATATTTGTGACACATTTTTTTGTTCTTCTAAAGATAATAGTTGTTCTAAAAAGTATTTAAGACTATCATGATCCATTTCTACCTTGAAGTGTCTTCCCATTCGGTAAGGTTGCCATTTCTTAAGTGCATGTAGTATTGCCAACGTTTCTTTCTCATAAATAACTTGCTTGAGATGTAGCAGTAAAAATACCCAATCAACTACATCAAAACATTTTTCACTACGATGTTGATCTACTTGTTGTTTCATTCGATTTTGCATCAAAGTGGCATTATCCTTTAAAAGTTGGAGAACTTGTTGTTGATTCTCGATGTGATATTTCACTACTTGAACCTTTTTATTCTTGATATGTCTTTCTATCTTTAGAGTTTTAGGAGTGGTAATTTCTTCCAATCCTTTACAAGATATGGTCGGATTCATTTTTTGATGCTCGATGTGATCTTTCACTTCTTGAACATTTTTCTTCTTGATTTGTCCTTCTATCTTGATAGTTTGAGGAGTGGTAATTCTGACCAATGAATTACAAGATATGGTTGGATCCATTTCTTCTTTCTCGATGTGATCTTTCACTTCTTGCACCTTTTTCTTCTTGATATGTCCTTCTATCTTGAGAGTTTGAGGAGTGGTAAATCTTACCAATGCTTTACAAGATATGGTATGATTCATTTCTTCTTTCTCTGTGGTTGGGTCTTGGCGTATATCCTCTTCTTTTGATGTTTCTTGATTCTTTTCTTCCTCCTCTTCATACTCTATGTAAAATAATTTCTTCTCAGCACACTTATGACCTTTAGTGCATTTGCTATCACAATTGTAACAAAGCCCTTTTTCTCTTTTTTCTTCCAATTGTTGTGGTGTAACCCTTGTAGGTTGTGGAGGGCTAGGAGAAACAACACTTCCATTTTTATAGTTGTGAGGGGTAGAATTCCTTGTTGCCATAATGTTACTTTCCACTATGTAACAAAGCCCTTTTACTCTTTTCAATTGTTGTGGTGTTTCTCTGTGAAAGGCGATATGAGGAAGTTTGATGGCTAAAAAGTTACAGAGTTATAGTCATTTCAATATCAAGCTCCTAAAATAAAGAAAAGGCGATATGAGGAAGTTTGATGGCAAGTATCCGGTAAATTGGATACTTCAAATGGAGAAATATTTTGATCTACATGGTGTACCACTGTTACAAAAGGTATGTATTGCATCTTTATATTTATAACCGGATCAATTTTTATGGTATAAAGGGCTTTGTTCTTGTAAACAACTTGTTACGTGGTCAATTTTCACGGAGGAGTGAATGATTGTGCATGCAAATAGTGAATGCAAGATTCAGAAAATGGAACAACATGCATGTGTGTGAAGCGAGTTGCCGAATCGACGACCGTTCATGCAAAACAGTGTCATGCATGTGACACCAGTGAGATGCTAACGAAAACTGAAATGGTGCTAGTACAAGTTAATATGCATGTAAACAACAACAAGCATTCACATAAATAAAGCAAACATCACTCACACAAGCCAAAACAAAAAAAGCGACAGAAATGCTGCAAAAGACAAGTTAAGCCAACTTACCTAGAAATAGCCGAGCTGGATGTGTTGAAGATGCCTGGATGTTCCGTGGGATGTCATAGCTCCAATATCAATGTGAAAGAATGAGATCTGAAGTGTCAAATAAATAATTTTTATGCTCATGACGTGCATGCCACAAATCTAAGAGAAAGCGACACTTGGAGGAAATATTCTAAAACGATCTTTGCATGTAACCTCCAATTGCTAAAAATAACTACTTAAAATATAGGGATTCTTTTTTCATGTTTCTTTTTGCTATTTTGAGAAAAAGCAACCCATGCATGCAAGCCAAGTTTCCTCGGTCCCGGGTGGAACTGGTCAACCCGATGGAACATGCAATAGTCTGCTTGCCTGAGGGAGAAATTTGCGCATTTCTGGGAGGGAGCTGGGTTGGCTGCCTAGAGGGATTGTGCAATTTTTGGGTTGAGTAGTTGACTTCTGCCCAAAATTTCTCAATTTCTGGGTTGAGCAGTCTTGCTGGGTTAGATTATGCAGTTTCTTAGCCTAGCAGGCTGCTAGATAGGATTGAACAATTTTTGGAGGGAAGATTGGTTCCCCTCCAGAATTGTGCAATATCTTGAGGGATTTTCTTAGCCACCAACTGGACCAAGTCTAGGGAATTAGTCTGTGAGGGGCGTGAAACAAGCCATCATGCATAGGCTTTCATGCTGCTAGTAAACCACTAAATACCATGTACTTGATAGTGCAAGACATGCTGCTGAGGATGGTTGGTAGAGAGGCTCCAAAACGAAGCTAAGGAAAAATTTTGGAGGGTGGTTGTAGCCGCTACAATACTTGGTGACACATTGGTAGAACTCCATCTCTCTGAATGGACCTTGTTCGTGAAAGTAAGTCTAATACTTCTGAAAGTATTATTCAGTTATTTGTTCGTCTTGGTTTCCACACTTGCTTGATTGTGATATGTAGCATCTGTCAAGCTCTTGGTTGGTCGACACACATTCCAAGCTGATCCAACATAGTTGTTTCGATGGGGATGAGGGGTATATTGGTGCACAAGAAGTATAGTCTTCAGAGTCTTAGTTTCATCTCTAGTGTTTCTCCGCTATCAACATGCCTGGATAGTAACCCGGCGGAGTCACGCAGGAATACAAGCCTCTCTCCGCTGCCAGCCAACCTGGTCAGTACCCCCACAGAGTTACTTGCATCACCTCTCTGCACATGAAGCCTTTCTCTTCTTTTGCCTTATTCATTTTCATTTTGAAAATTTTCACTTTTCATTTTTTTTCATTTTCACAACTGTGCATAACACTTATTCATCTCAGAGGTGGAAGAGGCATCCCGACTTATTGAGAGTAGAAGAGGTTGTTCCTTCAGATAATTAGTTTATTATATACCTCTAACGTGCTTGTTAAGGTTCCCCCCTCACCTTACTCTACTTGACTGCGCTTCCAAGGTTTAACCCAAAAACAACCGACTAGAGTAGGTGACACTAGTTAGCGCATCGGCATTGTGTTTTCACCAAGGTTCACTTCGACTAGTATGTATTTTCCATTGGCATATCATGGACTAAAGATAACAAGTTCTTCATACAAAAGCAGGATGATAGATAACCAAGTAGTGATAGCTTCCCAAGGCCTCTTGTACTTTACCCAACTTATTTCAAGAGTCACGCATGATTTCTTGTGAAACTAACCTACGAGCGCGAAACAAGCAAACAAACACAAAACAAAGTGAAAGCATAAGTAGATTCGAAAGCAAAGCGAGTAAGCAAACAAGCATGCAAGAAAACAAACATGGAAGGTAGGAAATAAAACAATAATGTAAGAAACCAAACCAAAATAAAACATTACTCCTACTCCTAAGCTAATGGTGCATGGGCCTGATCACATGAAGTGATATTTTCATTGCAGCCACCAACACATTGGTTGACCCATGTTGGTGAAGGTATGGTTTGCGAACAACACAACTGTGCGAAATAGTAAACAAGAAAGATATAACAATGAGGACAAATACATTCCAAGCTTAAATGTGTCCACAGAACATAAGTGAGTGTAAGTATATAGACATGCAGTCTGTTGACTTATCATGGTGTTGTGTGACACTACATGCCGCTGTGAAGCATATGCATACTCTTCACTATGACATGCAAGAAAATGAAAGAAACAAAGACAACTTGCACCGTGCACGTGTGCTTGCAATGTAATATTCATCCAATTCATAAGTGATAGGATCGTGTAGTACGAGTGGAGGAAGTATGATCTATGTGTGAGATTGATCTTCAATGCATACAAATGAGTGATAAGGAGCCTTGGGTGTTTCAACAATTTCCTGATCGGAAGTGAAACCAACCTCAGGACAACAAGGGCATGACATAAACATCAGCTCAAGCTAAAGTGCCTCGATAGTTTGGGAGGTTTCGACTTCATCGATAGATAGATCATCATAAATAGGTGGCTTCGAAAAATCAACTACGATAGAATCATCATCATGATTAAATGCGGGAGTAAATATATCATGACAGCTAAGATCAACAAAATCAATGATTTCATCGGAATCCTCATGATCTGATGAATCAAATAGAGGGGTAGATGACAAGTGGAAAAATTCACCCTCTGTGTTTCCGGAAAAGGTAGATGAAAAGTCAAGTGGATTTTCAAAGGATAACTCATCCTCTCTGTTGTCGGAAGATGGATTGGCATTCGTTGTGTCCTGCGAATGATCAATAATGGGTGCATACATATACAAAGATAAACATGCAAAATCTTGGATGGTAGGTTCACCAAAGATGTCAGGAAAGAATAGAGGGGGTGATTCAGGTGGATATTGCTGGCCACCCGTCTATTCCACTTGGACCCCCACCATTGTTTCTTTTAGTTTTTTAGTTTCCTTATTTGTAGCACAATTTACTATTATTGGCAGCTTTTCGGGTCCTAAACTTCCAGAACCATTTTGAGGCCCTAAACAACATTTTTTGGGAAAACAGTAGCAACAGGTGTTATTGACCAATGTTGTTCACTCAAAAGTTTTAGTTCTCAGATAGATATTTCTAACGAGGTATTGTGCACATCAAACGAAGATCGTATGCCAAAGTTACGACCCCGGGAAGTTAATGTACCAATTTACCCAAATGGGGCCCATAGTTTGGCGCTTCATCTCCTAGGGTTAGGTTTTTGGATGTTTAGGGTTTTCCATTATTTCTTAATAATAAATAGGCCTTGGAGCCTCATTGTAACATAGTTCATAGGCATGTAGCTACCACATCTCTTCTCAGAGATAAGCTACCATCGCTCGAGCTAGTCTTATTTCCATTCTGTTTGTAAGCATATTTCAGTATTTGATATTAATGAAATGAAGTGTTATTTCTGCTGCATCTTTGTATTTATGGTTATATCTGTAATTTGTTGCATTCCTATTTAAATCAAGATCAGTGGTGTCAGAGCGGTTTGCTCTTTCTCTATTTTTCTTTTCATGTGCCCAATGGGGTCGAGATAGAAGGAGTTAAGGCTTGAACTAGTTGAACCTTTGCAAGATCAGCCTTGAAAATCTCGACGGCCTCCCATGGCAGATGAAAATAAAGACGAGGGGGTAGGAGATACTATCAAAATATTTCTCGAAGAAGCCCTCGAGCGACAAAGGAACACGATGATGGACAAATTTTCCTAGATCCTTCAGCGGCTACCCAAGGGCAACACATTTACTTCTGGCAGCTACTCTGGAAGTGCCACACCCTTTAAGGTACAAGTTAACTTTGACATTCCCATATTTGAGGGTAAGATAGATGCAGACACTATAGATAAATGGTTAAATTTGCTAGAAGGATATTTCTTTGTTCATGATTTTTTTAGCTGGGAAAAGATCAATTTTTCACTTCTCATAGAAGCCCCCCACGTCAAGGACTGGTGGAAAATATATTGTGAGTAGAGGGATGAAAGTATGAACTCACTGTTTTCAGCCACACCCACTTCGAACTCGTTCCAAGATGTCATAAAGGGATAGTACTACCCTGTTGGGAGCTACGAGGATTTCTACATAAAGTGGACAACACTGCGATAGGGAAGGGACCAAGATGTGCCAGAGTCTACCAACGTTTTTCATACCCTTTGCACAAAGTTGGGTATCAAGGATTCAGAGAAGAATTTGGTTCTCAAGTACCGCGACTATCTACACAAGTACATCTAGGATGAGATGAAATTCCTAGACATCTCCTCGCTCGGCACGACATACCAATATGCCGTCAAGATCGATCAAAAGTTTAAACAGAAGAAGTGAGACTTTGGATCTGCGAATCTGAAGCAAGGGAAAGGTGCCCCCAAATCACAGAACAAAGGACAAAGCCAAGGCGGGGCGGCCCAGGACAACCCACGAAATCTGCAACCAAAGAAAAACACCGCGAAGTAGAAGAAGGACATGGGAAAGTGGTGTGAGTTCGATAAGAGCTCCACTCACCACACAAGTGAGTGTCGGGCCAAGTAGTAACTGGTGGCCGAGCTAAAGGCTTCGGAATCATATGCATGTTCTGACTTTGAGTGGAGCCCAACACCATCGTTTCCATGAAAAAGATCCAGAAGGAGGAAATCGAAGATCCAGAGGAGGAGGAGCACCTCTTCGACTCCCAGATGTGGGAAAAGAGTTCCCTGCTACAGTTCATTGTCAACAGTAGGAGCCAAAAGAAACTCATTTTAGCAGAGGTTGTGAAGCAGCTAGGCTTACTGACCACAACACATCCACAACCGTACACCATCGGGTGGCTTCACCAAGGATGAGATCTTCGCGTGAGCCAGCAGTGTCGCCTTCCATACAGCATCAAGCCCTTCACGGATGAGGTATTATATGACGTTTCTCCCCTTGATGTTTGTGATGTATTATTAGGCCAACCATACTTATGGAAGTGACATGCTGTGTATGAGTCAAGGCCTCATTCTATTATTGTTACTTTGGGAAATAAGTTGTATAGGATACCGGAGGTAGCACCACGTACCGCCATCTCTTTGGTTACTGCAAAACAATGCAGTAAGCTCATTTCCAAAACCAGGAAATTCGTTTTCCTGATGTTACGCCCTCAGGGAAAGAAGAAGACGGTGGCCATGACCTCCAGATAGGGCCCCTCTGCATGACAACAATAAATGGACAAGTTCATGGAGGAGTACGAGGACATCTTCACCTCCCTTATAGGGGTGCCTCTGCAATGTCAGGTCAAGCACTCCATCGATTTGACCCCAGGTGCGCCGCTGCCCAATGGACCAATCTATCGATGCTTCATTTTGGAGAATGATGAAATCAAGAGGTAAATTTAGGAGTTGCTACACAAAGGTCACATCTGGCCAAGTTCATTGCCCTGTGGGAGCCCAATCGTGTTGGTACAGAAAAAGGATGGGACTTGGAGACTCTGTATTGACTATTGAGCGCTGAACAAGATCACTATTTGAAATAGGTACCTGATCCCATGGATTGATGACCTTCTGGACCAACTGAAGGGGGAAAAATATTTCAACAAGGTTGACTTGAAATCATGATATCACCAGGTACCAATTGAATCCTCCGATGTGTGGAAGACTGCCTTCAAGGCCAAGGAGGGCCTTTTCGAATGGTTGGTTATGCCTTTTGGGTTGATGAATGCTCTTGCAACCTTCATGAGGTTGATGGATGACATATTGCAGCCATTCACCAACTCATTTGTAGTGGTATACTTGGACAACATCTTGATCTTCAGCTAGAGTTGGGAAGAGCACCTCCACCACATTCGACAGGTTCTCCAAACACTGCGGCAACACAAGCCGTGTGGAAATTTGTAGAAATGCACTTTTGGCATGACCCAGGTTTAGTATTTAGGATAGATTATTGATGAAAGAGGGGTGCATGTGGATCCAGCAAAGATCCAAGTCATTTAGGATTGGCCACCTCCAACCACTTTGATAGAGCTTCGCAGCTTTCTAGGTCTTGCCAATTTCTACCACAGGTTCATGATGGGATTCTCTCATATCCCTTGGCCCTTGAGTCAAGTCATGAAGGGAGGAGAGAAAGAAAAATTATTTTGATCCGAATCTCAACATAAGGCATTCACAGAGTTGAAACATCACCTCTTCTCTGCATCAGTGCTCATATTACCAGACTTGCAACAACCATTTGAGATCGAGACAGATGCCTCTGACTATGTTATTGGGGCAGTCCTTACTCAACAGGGGCATCCAGTGGCATATCACAGTGAGACACTTTCAAACACAGTCCGGAAGTATCCCACTTATGACAAAGAGATGCATTCTATTATGCAGGCTTTCCGACAATGGAAGCATTACATTTTGGGGAAGTAAACAGTCATCCACACAGACCACCGGACCTTGCATTTCATACAGACGCAAGGGAAGTTGTAGAATGATAGCCATCAGAAGTGTTCCACATACCTGCAACAATTCCATTTGAATATCAAGTATAATAAGGGCAACACCAATAATTTTGCAAATTGGCTTAGCTGACCACTGATCATGGCATTAACCGCTGTGCTCAACTCTTGTGGGCACGAGACTTCTGATTGGCCACTTCTCTACATAAGTGACCCAAAATTCGGCCACACATACCTGACACTCTTGGAGGTTCAGCAAGTTCCAGATTTTCACCTCCAGGATGCCCTATTATGCCACCTGGGATAACTTTGTGTTCCTTCAAGCGAGTGTGCCAAGATGATTTGGGAAGCACACTATAGTTGGGCCGCTGGGAATTTCTGGGTTAAGAAAATGGTGAAAATACTGCAGAATTATTTCTATTGGCTGAATCTTCGATAGGATGTCGGGAAGTACATTAGATCCTGCACAGCCCGCGCCATTGCCAAACCAACCATCAAGAAGCAAGGCCTCTATACTCTGCTGCCAACCCCTAGTCGACGTTGGGAACCCATCTCCATGGATTACATGTCGGGCCTTCCTTCTACTAAGCATGGCAATGACTGTGTTTTTGTGGTCGTCGACAGATTCTCAAAGATGGCCATTATGGTGGCCTACAAGAAGAATATCACAACAAAAGCCACTACTAAACTCTTCTTTGAGCAAGTGTGGTTACACTTTGGGATCCCACAGTCTATCATCTCAGATCGGGACAATAGGTTCCTTAGTACATTTTGGTCCAATATCTGGTCAATGCTGGACACCAAGCTCACTATGTCCACAACTTTCCATCCCCAAACTGATGGCCAGACAGAGGTCGTCAACAGGATGATCATACACATTCAGCGCATGTACAACTCAAAGCATCCATGCACATGGGATGAGAGCCTCCCCTATGTCCAACACAACTATAACCAGGTTCTCCACAACTCGATTAGCCACAACCCTTTTCAGGTGGGCTTGAGATTCCAGCCACTATGTCCCATTGATGTGGCCATGCCATTTGCAGCTACTCTGGCAGATTCGGCTCATGTCCAGGCTGAAACTGATAAGGCAAAAAACTTCATTGAGCACATCCAACATGTCCACTAGTAGGTCCATGACATTTTGGAGAAATCAAATTCCAAGTACAAGCAGCGACGTGATCAACATTGAGTGCCACACAAGTTTCAGGTGGGCAACAAAGTCTAGTTGCATTTGTAAAAGGAACGCCTTACCGGAGCTTATTGGAAACTCAAATCACTCAGATATGGTCCTTACACCATTACCAAGGCTGTGGGAGACAATGCATTTGAGCTCAGCATTCCCCCATTCCTTAGCATGCACCCAGTGTTCAATGTGGACCACCTTCGACCATACTTCCCACCATTGCTAGACACATTAGACATTGCAGAACAACTCACACCTACAGAGTTAAATCCATATTGCATGGAACAAGCCACAATTGATCGGATCATGGAAACACAGATCAAGAACACTCGAAAAGAAAGGATCAAACTATATCGAGTTTTCAAAGCAGGCCAACTCTTTCACTAGGGAAAGTGGCTCAACAGGGACCAAGTGCAGCAGAAGTTTCCTCATGTCATGGAGGAACTCAATGCAATGGGGACGATTACTTCCTAAGGGGAGAGGAATGATCCAGGTGGTTATTGGTGGCCACCCACCTATTCCACTTGGACCCCCACCTTTGTTTCTTTCAATTTTTAAGTTTCCTTATTTGTAGCACAATTTACTATTTTTGGTAGATTTTTGGGTCGTGAACTTCTAGAGCCGTTTTGAGGCTCTAAACGACGTTTTTTGGGAAAACCGAGAGCAACATGGATTGTAGACCAATGTTTCTCCTCAGATAGATATTTCTAATGAGGTATTGTGTGCGTCAAATAAAGATCGTATGCCAAAGTTACGACCCCGTGAAGTTGATGTACCAATTTACCCAAACGGGGCCCATAGTTTGGCGCTTCATCTCCTAGGGTTAGGTTTTTGGATGTTTATGGTTTTCCATTGTTTCTGAAAAATAAATAGGCCTTGGAGCCTCATTATAACATATTTTAGAGGCATGTAGCCACCACATCTCTTCTCAGAGATAAGTTATCACGCACGAGCTAGTCTTATTTCCATTCTGTTTGTAAGCATATTTCAGTATTTGATATTAATGAAATGAAGTGTTATTTCTACTGCATTTCTGTGTTTATGGTTACATCTGTAATTTTTTACGTTGATGTTTAAATCCGGCTCAGGGGACTCGGAAAGAAGGGAGTCATCCTTCGTCGAGTGTTGATGCTCAAGCTCCCAATCATACTCTTCATGAATGACAACACATGTTCATTGTGCAACACTAACTCTGTCGATTGTTTGATCCTCATTCAAAACAAGTGTACAGTCCAGAATGGAAGAACACAAAACATTATCATTCGGGGGATCATCCGAGTACGGAGACAGAGGTTGTGGTACAAAATGCATGTGACAACTCATTGGACTCACAACCAAATCTGCGAGTAAATTAAACGAAGTGATGTTGGGAGGATGTGACAATTGAACAGATGTTTGTGCATGTTCTCCCACATCATTCTATAGTGGTGGAGCTATTTGATGAGGGGACGACGGACATTCACTAGTGATAGTGACTGTATTCGTCTGTGATTGCGCAGCTCCATCACTGAAGTATGCTGAGCAAGGCTTGGGATTAAGCTTCTTATTAGGATGGAATGATTTGTTAAGACAATATTCAAATCTATACCAAAGATAAGGAAATTTCATCTTGCTTTTCGGAGCTTCAAACTATAGAACACGGAAGCGCTGCAAAAAATCCATAGGCGATTCATGCGGGGCCTTCCATTGTTGTAACAGTTTTTGGTAAAGAGGTTATGGATCAAAATGATGGAAAGTAGATTCAATGAGATGACAGAATTGCTCGAGTGAGTACACGTTGTCAGCCGGTAGGTTGCAGCACCACCGTAGTGGGGATTCGTGAAGTGTGTATGCAAGCAGCAGGTTGACCTCTTCGTCAAAATATCCATCTTCCTCATTAGGCATGGAAAAGAAGTCACGTAAGAAGATAGGCCATACCACTTCTCCTTCACCATCATACGTGAATTCAGACAAGAGATTAAAAGAATCCCTCGTGATGTTGAAAGGTTCAGCATGCGAAAAACATCATGGAGGGGTGAGAGTAACAGAATCCATAATAGGTGTACAAAAGTTCAAAACAGGATGAGAGGACTAATCTTGTCATCTGGCCCTCCTTCTAGCACCAGAAATGTTAACGGTACTGGACCTGCCAACATGTCATGGGATCTCCCCGGTAAGAAGTCCCAACTGGACCTCAGACTGTTTGGTGTATCAGTCCCAGCAGTGGGTCGTATGGTATCGCCTTGACCGCGGTTTCACACAGAGGAAAGTAAGATGTTCCTGTTGGTAGCAAGGGTGTGACATATGTAGCAAGTCAAGGAAGGTGCATGAGTGGTTTTAACACATGGAGGGTGAGGTGAGTGTGCCCCTTGGAAACCTGTGAAAGAACGTAGTTAAGAAGGGAACACACGAGAAAAGATGAATCACAACATGGAAGGCAAGTAAGATAGAAATCCAAAGTGATGGTTAAACCAAAAACACATTTCAGTAAGGTTCATACATACATATATAGAAAATTGCTACACATGCATGTGTAAGCAAACAGATACATATATCATTTAGAGTAAACAAGATAGTTGAATACAATATGACATATGCATGAAACATATTGGCTTTAATATATGAAGAAGTGTAAGTTCCACTCATATAACACAACCATGACCAACCACTAGTTCTGACAACGACACGTTACAGTCACTGCTACCTACTCCTCCAGAAAGATATACCAGCTCTGCACAGTGGAGAAGCCAAGTCTCATTACAATACTGTCCAAGCTCTCTCTTAGATACTCTTATCAGAAGCTTGGCTGACCAAAAGCTTCTAAAATGAGCTATGAGGGACTATATATAGTAAGGGGTGGGGTGGCCCTTGACATTCCCCTTTGTGATAGTTCATCTACCCTCATGACTCTTTATCTACTCTATGACTGTTACATCCAACTATCGACACTTGAACTTACACTTGACAAGAAATTACATACAATCTACACATGTACCCATGTGAGATAAAATAGGCTTGAGAAAGCGATGCAAGACATCACTATGACTTGGACAACTGTAAGACCAGCTCTTCGACATCTTCATGGTGGTCAACAGTAGCGAATTGATGCCAAGCTCGGTAGTCCATGATGGTGTCCGTGTACTCTAAGGTGATATATTTCTGGAAATGAAATCTTGCATCCATAGCATCTAGGTACTCTTCTCAGGCTTCTTTGTCCAACTCATCTGATAACATGCGCATCATTATCTTGAGTGTGGCCAGACCAGCGACATACTAATGCATGGTGTCTTCACTAATCACCAAGTCTGGGCTGGTGGCTATGCACATCAACTTGTCAAAGTACGAGTCAAGCTCCAGTCAGACCCATGCCTTTGTCTTTGCCTAAGTGAGTGTCCCAATGGATGGGATCACATGCACACATAACAACATCCATGCTCTTGAATACCTATGCATGGGAAGCCTATAGACTAGTGATGAGCTACGAGAGGTCTTCATAGTTCCAGATCTGACTTCGAATGCATGCCTTCAGCTCGACCGATCTAGGCTTCACCATCTTGGGCAAGTGTTACAAGGCTCCCTTGTATCTCATTGTCCATGTTTTCATGTAATCAAAAACAACATGCACATTCAACAAGATACATGCTCTCCACGCACATCGTTGCTTCCAGCCATTGATATGGACAATTGCATTATGCACTGTACCAAACTTGGAATACAATGTTCACATGACTGTGTCAAGGGACAATACTTCATCCAGTATTTCCTTCTTCAACTCTGCTTAGGCGGATGTTGTAATCAATTCTCCTCCCTACTTGGCCATTTGTAACTTCTTTTCCATTCGCTCATTCTCAGCAATCAAGAAGCGAACATCGAGCTAGTGGCTTCAAAATATGCTCTGTTACCATCGACAAATGTTGTTGGATACTTGCACACGTCAAACATGATCACTCATTCCTCAAACTATGCAGGAGATGTGTGATCATCTAGAGTCGAAACTTTGTGAGATTGCACAATTCTATGTTGGGACTCATCGAATGAGATGTTGTGCGTCTCTCCCTTCGAATTATCTCCAAGGATCTCAGTGTCTCCTTTGTCGCTTGGGACTTGCTCCGCTTCCGGATCCGGTGAAGCTGGTGGGTCGACCTCTTGGTGATGAGGCATGAGGTCATTGTCTTGTGATAACTCCTATTGCTCCATATTCGTATCCATCTACTCAAGTTCTTGTTCAATCTCTTAAGAAAAGTCCTGCTCCTGCGACTGCTCACCCTCCTTGCTTGGTGCCAGCTGTTCGGATGAGTCGACTACTTGTATGGGCGCAGTTTTGTTTGTCTGTGCATGTTGTGCCACTTGTTGTACATATTCCTACTGCGCTTTCTTGTCCTATCTGTGCAGCTCTTGTTCCTTTCGGAGTTTCTCCTTCAACTCATGCAACTCCTTCTCTGTTTCCTCCATTCTCCGTCTTTCTCTCTTCCTTTGCACGTTCGTCCTATCACATTGTTGCCTCTTCACCTCTATTTCAAAAGCTGCTTTCTACACAAGTGGGTCTGCTCGGAACTTGCAGCTTTGTCCTGCCTCTACACTATCAACAATCTTCCTATTTCCTTTGTCCCAGGCCAGTATGTTTACCTCTACTACTGCTGCTGTTGGTGCTCTCTTGGATGTTGATTCACGCTGCTTCACTAACCATTCCACAGTGATGCTGACTAGTTCATTGGGCCTAGAGAAGTTGTAACAATATCTCCATGGGTCCTCCTCTACCCATTGACACGCCCCGTGGATCCACTAAAATTGTACTCTTGTACAATGATCTTTGACAAAATAATGTGGGTCATACGGATTGTAGCTTTGAGCATCGAATGGATATTTCTTGATCTCCTTTGCTTCGACATCCCCTTGAAACTCTGTATCTCGTATAACCCGATCCACAATGGAAGAGCGGGCCAAGGCACATTCTTCTTTTGGTGCAATGTAGCTGGTATTCCTTGCGAGATGTGGTATGATACTTCCTGCATGACGAGCTTGTCCAAGGAAAAATTCGGTAGAACATGCGGAGGTTTCTTCGCGCTTTACATCCATATGAAGGTGTCGGACGGTGAGGCATACCGATCTGCTATATTGATCAGTGCCTCCATTGCAGCCTTTGAAATACAAGGTGGATCCTGTTCAAATATCATCTTGTACACCAGGGTTACAAAATGATCTGACAGCTGTGTGATAACTCCTCTGAAGCTGCATTTAGACAACATTTACAATAAGTGTTTACAGAGGTCTCCACTGATGTCCATGCCCACTTCAAGCCCAGGAACTCCTGACGGGCACATATATCATCCAAGATGTAAGTGGATATGTAGATTTTTGCTTGCTGACCTTTGGGCGGCTGTCGAGTTCTTGTTACCTATTCTTTAAGCCTGTGAGCCAACATGTCAAACAAATTGCATGCTTTACCTTCACTGGCCAGTTGGTCCAACGTGATCACTCAACTTTGCGGGAAGGTTTCTATGCTCTCTTGGCCATACAAGTGACATGAAAAGGTCACCAAGTATTGATACGCCTTCTGCAATATCTTCATCTTGTAGACCTAGTTGGGTGTCATCCTGAATTTGGCTGGCTCCTTTACCCAGTTCTTCAATATATCTCTGGAGTTGGCATTGTTGTTGGGTATGCTGAAGGGTGTTTCCATGGTGATCACTAGCTTCGACATATGATACATCTATTCATAATCCTGTGCCCTGAAGGTAGCAATCTCCGTCTCGCTGACACTGCTCAATGTCATCGTCTTAGGATCAATGTGCGAGACAATCCAATGCATCATGTCCACGCGTGGGAACACGAGATACCTGCATGAAATCTAGTACAAACCAGACTTGAGAATGTTCACATAGACTTGGCGGTCTTCGAGGTCTTCCCCAAATGTGCCTGCAAATGCATCATTGACCTCTTTCCATTTCATCTTGATATCCTTGTCTACAATCATCTTGGTGTCTTCGTAGATCGGAAAACTTGTAGACACTCGCTCAACTGTGGTTCCAGTTGCACTTCTGTTAGTGTCCTTTGATCCTGTTCTCTTGGAGGCCATTGATACTGAACTATTGAGAGTCGAATGAACACCTGCTAGATCTAGAGACATGGTGACATGCATGGCAAGAAATCTATCAGCTAAAACCAAAGCAAACTTGAGGAACGACATGCGACATACCTGTGGTTTAATTAGCAAGGATTGTGCAATTTTTCCTGGGAGGCGAGGAGACTGGCTGCCAGAACTGCACAAAAGGTAGTTTGGGTTGCTAGGATGCTGGATGGCTACTGGGATTACACAATCCAGATTGGCCTGCTGGTTGCTGGGATTGTGCAATGTGCAATTTCAGCTGGCAAGGGTTGCAGGCCCAGTGACTGCATTGCATATTTTTTTGGGCTAGTAGACACTTCCCCTAAGAATTGTGCAATGCAAGACTGGAGGATAGTCATTGGGTAGAAATGTACATTTTCTAGGAGGAAGGTAGAGCCTTCCCTCTCAGGATTGCGTAATTCTTTCTTGGTGAGGCAGAGTCCGGGCCAAGGTTGCCCAAACTCGCCGATGGGAAACTGAAAGAACATGTGAATGTGAATGCATGGCAATATTGAGTGTAAGCAACAGTGAATGATCATGCATGTAAATAGTGAATGCAAGATTCAAAAAACGAAACAACATGCATGTGTGTGAAGCGAGTCGCTGAATCGACAACTGTTCGTGCGAAAAAGTGTCATGTACACAACAACACTGAGATTCTAATGAAAATTGAAATGGTATTAGTACAAGATAATATGCATGTAAACAACAGAAAGCGTTCACAGAAATCAAGTAGACAACATGCACACAAGCCAAAATAGAAAAAGCGACAAAAATGCTGCAAAAGATAAGTTAAGCCAACTTACCCAAAAATAGCTAAGCTGGATGCGTTGAAGACTCTTGGATGTGCTGTGGGATGTCAGAGCTCCAAGATTGATGTGAAAGAATGAGCTCTGAAGCGTTGAATAAATAAGTTTGATGCCCATGACGCGCATGCCACAAATCTAGGAAAAAGCGACACTTGGAGGAAAGATTCTAAAACGATCTTTGCATGTAACCTCCAGCTCCTAAAAATAGCTACTTAAAATCTAGGGATGCTTTTTGCGTGTTGCTTTTTTCTATTTCAGGAAAAAGCAACCCATGCATGCAAGTCAAGTTTCCTCGATATCGGGTGGAACCCATCAACCCGATGGCACATTAAATAGTCTACTTGCCTGAGGGAGAAACTTGTGCATTTCTGGGAGGGAGTTGGGTTGGATTCCCAAAGGGATTATGCAATTTCTGGGCTGAGCAGCTGACTGTTGCCCAAAATTGCACAATTTATGGGCTGAGCAGTCCTGCTGGGTCAGATTATGCAGTTTTCTCCATGAAGGTTGATTGGCAGGATTGTGCAGTTTCTGAGACCAACAATTTTCCAGACATGATTGCACAATTTCTAGAGTCAAGACTGGTTCCCCTCCAGAATTGCCCAATTTCTTGAGGGAGCTGCCTAGCTAGCAACTGGACCAATTCCAGGGAAGCAGCTTGTGAGGGGAGTGAAACAAGCCATCATGCACAAGCTATCATGCTGCTAGAAAACCATTGAAGCTCATGTACTTGACAGTGCAAGACATGCTTCTAAGGATGGTTGGTAGGGAGGTTCCAAAATGAAGCTATGGAAAAATTTTGGAGGGTGTTTGTAGCCGCTACAACACTTGGAAACACACTAGTAGAACTCCAACTCTCTTAATGGATCTTGTTCATGAAAATCAAGTCTAACACCTCCAAAAGTATTGTTCAGTTCTCTATTTGTCTTGGTTTCCACACTTGCTTGATTGTGAGATGTAGCATCTACCAAGCTCTTGGTCGGTCGACACACATTCCAAGCCAAGCCAACACAGTTGTTTCGATTGGGGATGAGGGGTATATTGATGCACAAGCAATATAGTCATTAGAGTCTTAGTTTCATCTCTAGTGTTGCTTCGCTGCCAGCATGCCTAGACATTACCCCGGTGGAGTCACGCAAGAACACAAGCATCGCTCTGTTGCCAGTGAGCTTGGTCAGTACCCCAGTGGAGTTACTTGCATCACCTCTCTGCGCAGGAAGCCTTTCTCTTATTTTTCCTTATTCATTTTCATTTTGAAATTTTTCACTTTTCATTTTCATTTTCATAACTGTGCATAACACTTATTCATTTCAGAGGTGAAAGAGGGATCCCGACTTATTGAGAGTAGAAGAGGTTGTTTCTTCAGAGAAGTAGTTTATTATATACCTCTGACGTGCTTGTTAAGGTTTTCCCCCTCACCTTACTCTACTTGACTGAGCTGCCAAGGGTTAACCCAAAAATAATCGACTAGAGTAGGTGACACTAGTTAGCACACAAGCATTGTGTTTTCGCCAAGGTTCACTTTGAACAATACGTATTTTCCATTGGCATATCATGGACTAAAGATAACAAGTTCTTCATACAAAGGCATGATGACAGATAACCAAGTAGTGATAGTTGCACAAGGCCTCTTATAATTTACCCAACTTGTTTCAAGAGACACACACAGTTTCATGCAAAACTAACCTACAAGTGCGAAACAAGAAAACAAACACAAAACAAAGCAAAAGCATAAGTAAATGCGAAATAAAAGTGAGTAATAAAACAAGCATGCAAGCAAATAAACATGCAAGGTAAGAAAGAAAAACAAACATGCAAGCAAACAAACCAAAAGTAAACACTACTCCCTCTTCTAAGCTAATGGTGCATGGCCTTGATCACGTGAAGTGATACTTCTAATGCAGCCACCGACGCATTGGTTGACCCATGTTGGTGAAGGCATGGTTCGCAAACAACGCAACTATGCGAACTAGCAAACAAGAAAGATATTACAATGAAGACAAATACATTCCAAGCTTAAATGTGTCCACAGAACATAAGTGAGTGTAGGTATATAGACATGTAGTCTGTTGACTTATCATGGTGTTGTATGACACTACATGCCGCTGTGAAGCATATGCATACTCTTTACTGTGACATGCAAGCAAATGGAAGAAACAAAGACAACTTGTGTCGTGCACACGTGCTTGCAATGTAAGATTCCTCCAATGCATGAGCGATAGTATCATGTAGTTTGAGTGGAGGAAGTATGATTTGTGTGTGAGATTGATCTTCAATGCATACAGATGAGTGATGAGGAGCCTTGGGTGTTTCAACAATTTCCTGATCAGAAGTGAAACCAACCTCAGGATAGCGAGGGCCTGGCATAACCATCAGCTCAGGCTGAAATGCCTCGATAGTCTGGGGGGTTTCGACTTCGTTGATAGATAGATCATCATAGATAGGTGGATTTGAAAATCAACTGTGATAGAATCATCATCGTGAATGAATTTGGAGTAAATAGATCACGATAGCTAAGATCAAGGAAATCAATGATTTCATCGACATCCTCATGATCTGATGAATCAAACAGAGGGGTAGATGAGAAGCGGAAAAATTCACCCTCTATGTTTCTGGAAAAGGCAAATGAAAAGTCAAGTGGATTTTCAAAGGATAATTCATCCTCTCCATTGTTGGATGATGGATTGACATCCGGTGTGTCATGCGAATGATCAAAAATGGGTGCATCCATAGACGAAGATACACATGCAAAATCATGGATGACAGGTTCACCAAAGATGTTAGGAAAGAACGCAGGGGGCTTGGAAAAAAGGGAGTCATCCTTCACCGAGTGTTGATGCTCAGGCTCCCAATCATACTCTTCATGAATGACAGTGCATGTCGGTTGTGCAACACCAATTCCGTCGATGGCTTGATCCTTGTTCACAACAAGTGTAGAGTCCGGAATGGAAGAACACAAGACTGTATCATCCGGGGGATCATCAAGTACGAAGACGGAGGTTGTGGTACAAAATGCATGTGACAACTCAATGGAATCACAACTAAATCTATTCAAAAATTAAGCAAAGTGATGTTGGGAGGATGTGGAAGTTGAACTGATGTGTGTGCCTATTCTCTTGCATCTTTTTGGAGTGGTGGAGTTGTTTGATGAGGGGACGGCGGATAGTCACTAGTGACAGTGACCATATCCATTTGTGATTGCGTAGCTCCATCACTGAAGTATGCTGAGTGAGGCTTGGGTTCAAGCTTCTTCTTGGGATGGAATGATTTGTTAAGACAATATTCAAATCTATCCCAAAGATAAGGAAATTTCATCTGGCTTTTAAGAGCTTCAAACTGCAGAACATGGAAGCATTGCCAAAAATACATAGGCTATTCATGCTGGGCCTTCCGTTGTTGTAACAGTTTTTGGTCAAGAGGTTCTGGATCAAAATGATGGAAAGTAGATTTAATGAGATCACAAAAATGCTTAAGTGAGTGCACGTTGTCAGCTGGTAGGCTGCAACACCACCATAGCGGGATTCACGAATTGTGTATGCAAGCAGCAGGCTGGCCTCTTCGTTAGAACATCCATCTTCCTCGTCAAGCATGGAAATGAAGTCATGTAAGAATATGAGGCAGGCCACTTCGCCTTCACCGTCACACGTGAATTTGGACAAGAGATCAAAAAATTCCCTCATGATGTTGAGAGTTTTGGCATGGGAAAAACATCATGGAGGGGTGAGTGTAACAGAATCCATGATAGGTGTATAAAGGTTCAAAACAGGATGAGAGGACACAACTTGTCATCTGGCCCTCCTTCTAGCGCTAGAATTGTTGATGGTACTGGACCCGCCAGCATGTTAGGGGATCTCCCTGGTAAGAAGTCCCAACTAGACCTCATACCGTTTGGTGTAGGAGTCCCAACAGTGGGTCATATGGTATCACCTTGACCATGGTTTCACACAGAGGAAAGTAAGATGTCCTTGTTGGTAGCAAGGGTGTGACATATGCACCAAGTCAAGGAAGGTGCATGAGCGGTTCTAACACATGAAGGGTGAGGTGAGTGTGCCCCTTCGAAACCTATGAAAGCACATAGTTAAGAAGGGAACACATGAGCAAAGATGTATCACAACATGGAAGGCAAGTAAGCTGGCAATCCAAAGTGATGGTTAAAACAAAAACACATTTCAGTAAGGTTAATACATACATATATAGAAAATAACTACACATGCATGCGTAAGAAAACAGATACATATATCATTTAGAGTAAACAAGATAGATGAAATACAATATGACATATGCATGAAACATGATGGCTCTAATATATTAAGAAGTTTAAGTTCTAGTCATACAATACAACGATGACCAACCACTAGTTCCGATAGCAAAACGTTAGAGTCACTCTCGCTTGCTCCTCTAAAGAGATATACTAGCTCTGCACTAAGGAGAAGCCAAGGCTCGTTACAATACTGTCCAAGCTCTCTCTAAGATACTCCTATTAGAAGATTGTCTAACCAAAAGCCTATACAATGAGTTATGAGGGGCTATATATAGCAAAGGATGGGGCGGCCCTTGACATTCCCCTTTGTGATAGCTCATCTACCCTCATGACTCTTCATCTACTCTATGACTATTACATCCAACTATTGAAACTTGAACTTACACTTGACAAGACATTACATACAATCTTCACATGTACCCTTGTGAGACAAAAGAAGCTTGATCAAGTCATGTAAGACATCACTATGACTCGAACAACTATGGGAAGACTAGCTCTTCGACATCTTCATGGTGGTCGACAGTAGCGAACTAATGCCAAGCTCGGTAGTCCATGATGGTGTCTGTGTACTCTAAGGTGACATATTTCTCGAAAAAAACTCTTGCCTCTATATCATCCGAGTACACTGCTTGGGCTCCTCTGTCCAACTCATCTAATAACATGCGCATCATTGTCTTGAGTGTGTCCAAAACAACGACATACTAATGCGTGGTGTCTACACTGATCACCAAGTCTGGGCTAGTGGCTATGCACATCAACTCGTCAAAGTACGAGTCAAGCTCCAATTGGACTTGTGCCTTTGTCTTTACCTGGGTAAGTGTCCCAATATATGGGATCGCATGTGTGCACACAACAACATCCATGCTCCTGAATACCCATGCATGGGAAGCCTGTAAACTAGTGATGAGCTACGAGAGATCTTCATAGTTCTGGATCTTACTCCAGATGCATGCCTTTAGCATGATTGCTCTAGGCTTCATCATCTTGGGCAAGTGTAATAGGGCTCCCTTGTATCTCATTGTCCATGTTTGCATGTAACTGACAACAGCATGCACGTTCGATCAGATACATGCTGTCCTCGCACATCGCTGCTGCTAGCCATTGAGATAAACAACTTCCTTATTCACGGTACCAATCTTGGAATATAACGCCCGCGTGATTATGTGAAGGGACAATACTTCATCGAATATTTCCTTATTAACTCTTCTCGGGCTGATGCTATAACTAATTCTCCTCCCTGCTTGGTCGTCTATAACTCCTTTTCCATTTACTCATTTTCAGCTATCAAGAAGCAAACACTCGAGCTAGTGGCTTTGGAATATGCTCCCCTAGCATCGACCAATGCTGTTGGATGCAAGAGCAGGTCAGACATGATCATTCATTCCTCAAACTGCATAGGAGATGTGTGATCATCTGGAGTCGACACTCTTCAAGATTGCACAACTCTATGTTGGGACTCATCAGATGAGATGTTATGCATCTCTCCCTCCGGATTTTCTCCAAGGATCTTAGTGTCTCCTTGGTCGCTTGGGACTTTCTCTACTTTGGGATCCGATGAAGCTGGTGGGTCGACCTCTTTGTGGTGAGGCATGAGGTCGATGTATTTCTCTAACTTCTTTTGCTCCATATCTGTATCCATCTACTCAAGTGCTTGTTCAATCTCTTGAGAAAAGTCTTGCTCCTACAACTACTCACCCTGCCTGCTTGGTGCTAGTTGTTCAGATGAGTCAACTACTTGTATGGGCGCAATTTCATCTGTCTTTACATGAGGTGACCCCTGTTGTACTTGTTCCTGCTACGCTTCCTTCTCCTATCTGCACAGCTCTTGTTCCTTCTGTAGTTGCTATTTCAACCCATGCCACTCCTTCTCTGTTTCCTCCATTCTCTGTTTTTCTCTCTGCCTTTGCGCATTCCTCATATCGTGTTGTTGCCTCTTTGCCTCTATTACCAAAGCTGTTTTTTGCACAAGTGGGTATGCTCAAAACTTGCAACTTTGTTATGTCTCTGTGCTATCGAAATTATTCCTCTTGCCTTTGTCATGCATCGATATGTTTACCTATGCTGCTGCTTCTGCTAGTGCTCTCCTAGATGTTACTTCACGCTGTTTCGCTAATCATTCCACAATGATGCTGACCAGTTCATTGGGCATAGAGAAGCTGTAACAATAACTCCATGGGTCCTCCTCTGCCCAATCAAATGCCCCATGGATCCACTGAAACTATACTCTCGCGCAGTGATCTTTGCAAAACAATGCGGGTCATATGGATTGAAGCTTTGGGCGTCAAATGGATATTTCTTGATCTCCTCTGCTTTGACATCCGCATGCTTGAAAATCTGTATCACGTATAACCCTATCGGTAATGGAAGAGAGGGCCAAGACACCTTCTTCTTCAGGTGAAACCTAGCTGATCGTCCTGCCGAGATGTGGTATGATACTTCCTACATGACGAGCTTGTCCAAGGAAAAATTCGGTAGAACATGCGAAGGCTTCTCCACGCTGTACATCCGTATGAAGGTGCCGGATGGTGAGGCATACCAAATTGCTATATTGATTAGTGCCTCCACTGATGCCTTCGACATGAAAGGTGGATCCTGTTAAAATATCATCTTGTACATCGGGGTGAAAAAATGATCTGACAACTGTGTGATAACTCCTCTGAAGCTACATTCGAACAACATTTTACAATAAGTGTTCACAAAGGTCTCCATCGATGTCCATGCCCACTTCAAGCCAGGGAACTCCTAACGGGCACAGATTGCATCCAAGATGTAAGCGAACATGTAGATTTCTGCTTGCTAACCTTCGGGTGGCTGTCGAGCTCTTGTTACCTGTTCTTTTAGCCTGTGAGCCAACATGTCCGACCAATTGCATGCTCTGCCTTCACTAACCAATTGGTCCAATGAGATCATCCAACTCTGCGGGAAGGTTTTTGTGCTCTCTTGACCATACAAGCGACATGAAAAGATGACCAAGTATTGATACGCCTTCCGCAGTATCTTCGTCTTGTAGACCTGGTTGGGTGTCATCCTAAATTTGGCGGACTCCTTTATCCAGTTCTTCAAGATATCTCTGGAGTTGGCATTGCTGCTGGGTATGCTGAAGGGTGTTTCCATGGTGATCACTAGCTTCGACATATGGTACATCTGTTCATAATCCTGTGCCCTAAAGGTAACAATCTCTGTCCTGCTGACACTGCTCAATTTCATCATCTCAGGATTAGTGTGTGAGACGACCCAAATGTATCATGTTTGTGCATGGGAACACTTGATACCTGCATGAAATCTGGTACAAGTCAGAACTTGTGAATGTTCACATAGACTTGGCGGTATTCGAGGTTTTCCCCAAATGTGCTTGCAAATGCATCATTGACCTCTTGCAATTTCAGTTTGATATCCTTGTCTAAAATCAGCTTGGTGTCTTCATAGATTGGCAAACTTGTAGACACTCTCTCAATTGCTGCTCCAGTTGCACTTCCGTCAGTGTCCTTTGATCTTTCTCTTTTGGAGGCCATTGATCTTGAACTACTGAGAGGGGGACGAACAACTGGTAAATCTAGAGACATCGTGATATGCATGGAAAGAAATGTATCATCTAAAACCAAAGCAAACTTGAGGAACAACATGCGACATACTAGGGGTTTGACTGGAAAGGATTGCGCAATTTTTCCTAGGAGGCCAGGAGACTGGCTGCCGAAATTACACAAAAGGAAGTTCGGGATGTTGGGAGGCTAGATGGCTACTGGAATTGCACAATGCGCAATCCAGACTGGCCTGCTGGCTGCTGGGATTACATAATGTGCAATTTTAGCTAGCAAGTGTTGCTGGGCTAGTGACTGCATTGCACAATTTTTTGGGCCAGTAGTCACTACCCCTCAAAATTGTGCAATGCAAGAATGGAGGATAGTCACTGGGTAGAAATGCGCATTTTTTGGGAGGAAGGCAGAACCTTCCCTCTCAGGATTGCACAATGTTGTCTTGGTGAGGCAGAGTTCGAGCTAAGGATGCCTAAACCCGCCGACAGGAAACTGAAAGAAAATGTGAATGTGAATGCATGGCGATACTGAGTGTAAGTAGGAGTTAATGATCATGCATGAAAACAGTGAATGTAAGATTCAGAAAATGGAACAACATGCATGTGTGTGAAGGGAGTCGCCGAATCGGCGACTGTTATTGCAAAACAATGTGATGCATGAGATAAGAGTGAGATGCTAATGAAAACTGAAATGGTGCTAATACAAGCTAATATGCATGTAAATGATAGAAAGCGTTCACAGAAATCAAGCAGAAAACACTTACACAAGCTAAAACACAAAAAGCGAAAAAAATGCTACAAAAGACAAGTCAAGTCGACTTACCCAGAAATAGCTGAGTTGGATTTGTTGAAGACCCCTAGATGTGATGTGGGATGTCGGAGCTCCAATATCGATGTGAAAGAATGATCTCTAAAGCGTCGAATAAATAATTTTGATGCTCATGACACACATGCCAAAAATCTAGGAAAAAACGACACTTGGAGGAAATATTCGAAAACGATTTTTGCATGTATCCTCCAGTTGCTAAAAATATCTACTTAAAATATAGGGATGCTTTTTGCATGTTGCTTTTTGCTATTTTAGCAAAAATCAACCCATGCATGCAAGTCAAGTTTCCTCAGTCTTGGGTGGAACCAGTCAACCCAATGGCACATGCAATAGTCTGCCTGTATGATGGAGGAATTTTCACATTTCTGGGAGGGAGATGGGCTGGCTGCCTAGAGGGATTGTGCAATTTCTGGGTTGAGTAGCTGATTGCTACCCAGAGGGATTGTGCAATTTCTGGGCTGAGCAGCTAATTGCGGCCCAGAATTGTGCAATTTCTGGGTTGAGCAAGCCTTGCTGGGTCAGATTGCGTAGTTTTCTCTCGGAAGATTGACTGGCAGGATTGCATAGTTTCTGAGCCCAGTAGGATGCCAGGCAGGATTGCGCAATTTCTGGAGGGAAGATTGGTTCCCCTCTAGAATTGTACAATTTCTTGAGGGAGCTTCCTAGCCAGCAGCTGGACCAAGTCCAAGGAAGAAGTATGTGAGGAGAGTGAAACAAGCCATCATGCACAGGCTGTTTTACTGCTAGAAAACCACTGAAGCTCATGTACTTGATAGTGCAAGACATGCTTTTGAGGATGGTTGGTAGGGAGGCTCCAAAATGAAGCTAAGGCAAAATTTTGGAGGGTAGTTGTAGCTGCTACAATAGTACTCACTACTACTTTGGCACATGTTCTCTCATCCATGACACCACACAAAACTTTAAGTGTGTCCTTGAGCATTCCATGGCTGAATATTTTTCCCTAGAGACACTAGAATTGGTCCTAAACCTGATGCCCATTAACTATCTACATTGATACCATCCTACAACTTAGTTCTTAAGCACAGTCCACCATCTAGCTTGGGTTGCACACAATGCAACATCTAATTTGGGAATCCTTACATTCTCAGGTATATGATCCTTGAATTCCTACAAAAAAATAGTCACTTTAGAAAATCCATCAAAGCAAGGTGGGTTATGTACCTTGGTTGCTACCCAACACACTACCATAGTGATTTGTACGCACCTTCGAGTGCTAACCTAATGCAATCTATTTTGTAATATTTTCAACGCCTCTTTTGAATTAGAAGTGCATGATATGAAAGTACACCATCTCAACACTCCCTAAGTGTTAGGGTTCACATAATCCTCCTGACTAGCTGTCACATTGTAAATATAATCCAATTCTTTCCTACTTTTCTCACCTTTAACCAAACCAGTATATTGGTCTCCTTCCCATGGATACAAAGGTGTTGTAACTCAGATATTCCTAGCTTTGAAGGTCATTTGTCTCTTCTCCATGTTGACAATCGCTTGATTATCAAAATCCCAAATGATCCCCAAGAGATTAGGGTGTGTATTAGTGTCATCATTGATCTCTATAACTTCAAAATCAGTAGTACTCATAACTCCATCAATATCTACTGGTACACCCGTCAATCTACCAATGGGGAAGATATGACGTTGATTAGCTAATCTTAGCTAAATGAGAGGAAAAGTTAGCTTTGGATTCCCCATCATTTCCCATGTTTTGGTAAAATATTTACATAAGACCCCAAGTCCAATATGATGTTGTCCATGTCATTTTCTCCAACTTGAGTACCAAACCTGAATTCCTTACTTGTTTTGTTCCTGTGTGCTACCTTATTTACTGTGTGTGGTGATTTTTGTGTGGTAGATACTTCAATGTCCTTGGCACATTTTTCTACCATTTTAATGCATGTTCATTCTTCACTAGTTGAAGACAACTTTGGAGTAGGTTCCAAACCAGATCCATTTATGTTACATGCTCCTCATAGGAAATGTCATCATAGATAGCCAATATTGTTGCTTCTTTGACCATATTTGGTCTATCCCATTCTGTAGAAACCATGTCCCATCGAGGTTCTTTGTAGGTTTCTTTCTCTTAGACGGGATCAAACTTCAGAGGAGGTTTAGGTACCCCTCTAACCCATTGTGGCTATAAAGTTCTAGGTTTTGTAGCATATGCTCCTATTTTTACACCTCCTTGAGTTATTGTGCCAACTCATTGTTTGGATCTGTGGGGCTTGTTTACTATCATTTGTACATTTGGCACCTTCTTCCCTTGTCATTTGGAAATCAGTTGTGGGAAATTCTTAGTCGAATGGTCCAACATGCTATAATACGTACACATACAACATGGATTAGGGAAATCCCATGCAAGGTGCCCCTGCTAGCCATAATTGTAGCAAACAATCATTCCCCAACGTTTTTTGAATCCTCCTCTTCCTTGGGTTGGTCCTCCTAAGCCCCTAGTTTCTATTCCTTGTCCTTGGCCAAGATTATTGTATTATATAGTCTTATTATATCTTGGTTGATTGAAGCATGTTGTCACAACTCCAGTTCCTTTGAGTCCCTGTACCTGAATGAATCAAATTTTTGTTCACGCAATAATTCTAAGGTGTGACAATGGTGGATATCATTCCCGAATGATTAAAAAAAATCATAAAATAAAGTGTGGGAAATCACCTCATACTTCTGCATCATTAGGAATTTCCACGGGATGTGGCCCCATACTCAGCAAACTTCACACCACAACCCTCTACCTTGTGCAAGAATATTAGCTATGTCGGTCAACATATAGTCTATAAGAAAATTGAATTCATTTCGGTGGTGACCTTTTGTTAGGAAAATGGTATAGTACACTCCCTCTTGCTTCTCTTTCCATTTGGTAAGAGCTTGTACCTGAAGAGTTAGTGCAACTAGTTGTGGGTATACTTGGGCGATATCATTATTCTCTCCATTCCCCACTGGTGAAACTTCCAACTTTAGCTTGAGCTCTAATGCTTTTTATTGCAAATGATTCACTGATGCATCAAAGGGGAATCCTAATGTGTGGCAACAGTCTAGCGATGAACCACTACTTATGCCACCCACTTGGAATCTCGAATGTCAACTTGTCATTCAAAATCTTAAATTGCTAGTCAAAATCCCACATAGACTCACTTTAACCTTGATAGATATCCTTAAACTTAGTAATACATTGAGATTCACATTTTGGCTTCTAAGAATCCCTGATCAAAGCTTGCTTAATATCATTTAGTGTCATGTTCTATCAAGTTGGGGTTGCGCTCTTAAATTTCATGTACTGGTAGATTCCAACTGCGCAATCTTAATCACCTTTTCGTAGACCTAATTTGTTGTCTAGATGGCCTCATAAAAAAACAAATGTTGTTCTAGGTCCTTATTCCCAACACCATGGAGCATAGGTATCCTTAACTATACACATGCCATTGTACTTTGCATAAGTGCTTCCTGACGAAGTACTTCTTGTTGCACTTGCCGCACCACTAGAAAACTGTGCACTTTTGTAGGCACCAAACTGAACTTGAGAACCCTATGATGTTCCACCTACTGCTTGACTGACTACACTGCTACGAGCACCTCCACCCCCTTGACTACATTGCAGTGAAGTTCGTTAGAAAGGCAGGCTCTGTACTGAAGGTCATGAGTTCAAATCCCCCGGACTAACCCGAAGCTGTGGAGAGGGGCGGGCGCAGTCTCCCAGGGTTTATAGTGGTAGCGGCCAGAATTGACCTCATGTTACGTGAGTTGCGAGGCTACCCTAGTTGCCAATTCCCCTGTCAACAAAAGAAAGAATATATATATATATATATATATATATATATATATTTTACAATATTAACTTTAGACATTGCTATTTAATTTTTAGTCAAATGTCAGGCTAATTGATAGTCAAAGGGTTTACCCCATGCATAATATCTGCCTGTGACATGATAATAACATATCATAAACTTAATCTTATAAGAAAAATTATGGTATGTACCTTTGCTTCCGTGCTCCTGATTATGCCATTTCATGACATTGGACATCTGTCAAGTTTGATATTCTTCTACCTACAAATATGCATGCATACATGTAGTGGATTGCATTAACAACCATTAAATTTCTTTGGTTTTGATTTACTTGATAACTTTTTGTGAGTGCTAGTTTTATTGAGATGTGGAAAAAACATTTTTTAATTAGAAATTTCAATTTTATGATGCGGAAAAAAAATGTTGGTATGTTTTTATTGTACCTTTTATATTAATAAATGAAATTTTCAATATTAAATTCTTTGCATTTCTAAATTTATATATTTTTAATTAGTGAATACGTTTATTTTTTCATGTTATTTAATATGATTATTAATTTATCATCTATATTATCAAATAAAAAATGAAATCATGGATTATGAAATGGATTGTGGGTTGAAATTTTCAAGATTAACTCTATATTTCTAAATCCATATATTTACCATTAGTGAATATATTAACCTTTTTATTCTTATTTAATTTGATTATTAAATTATCATAACGTTATCAAATAACAAATAACATCATGGTTTATGAAATGGATCAAGGGCGAGTTGGTTTATGGAATTAATTGTCCATGTTTTCCTTGTTGTATGATTTGTGTAGAAGTGTTATGAAGTTATTTAATGCGAACATAATCATGTGTTTTGTTGTAGCTGCTACAACTCCCCTCCAAAATTTTTCCTATGCATTGATTTTGGATCCTACCTTTTGTTTATAAGAGCTTATCTTTCACGGTCGTCAAGTATTCCTCTTGTTGTTCACTGCCGATATTACTTTTCTCTACATGCAGTGCTTGTGATGACTTGATTAGGTTGTGTTGATGATGAATAAGCCTTGTCGATGACAACTAAACAACTTTTAAACACAAGACAAATAATTCCTTGATCTTGCACCAACTGTCGATATTCCCTTTAGGAACTATGCAATCCCCTACCACTAGAAGTTATGCAACTCTGAAGACAGGCAGTCATTGAACATGGAAACTACATAATCTCTCCCTTAGAGTCAAGACTACGCAATCCACTGAGTTAGTGAACTGCATATTCCGTTGTTGCTCGGAATTATGTGGTTCCTTCTACCAGTGAGACTCCGTAGTTTCCCAGAGTAAGCTATTGTGCATCCCTAGAAAATAGGAAGTGCACAATCAATGTTTGACAAGTGGCACATAATTTTTATTTTCAATCTTAGAACAAGTGTCACTTTCTCCTTGATTTTAGACATGCACGTCATAAACCCTAACCTAACCCCATGGGGGCTAGATATATATAATAGACAATTGTAGAGCCCATTTACACACTTGACATTGGAGCTCCAGCCTTCCCCATGAGATCAAGGAGCTTTGGATTTGGTTTACAGTGCTTTTCTGAGTAAGTTTTTCATGCGTCACTTTTTGATGTTTTTTTTGTCGCTTTTATCTTTGTAAGGGATATTTTTCTGCTTATTTTCATGGTAGTTGGTGTTTCTATTATTATTAGCTTATACACATGTTTTTTCATTTCGTCATTCAATTTTTATAAGTGTCACATCGCCTTCTTTCTTTTTTCCTACTAAAAGTTTCCGTTGCAGGGAATTTTTGTGCATGTATGTTTTTCTTTTGGCATGATATTTTGTAGCCCATGTTATTGATTGATCTAACTCTCCTTAAGGTTGATCTATACTTGTTCTTGACCCGACATCAGATCTCGAAGTTTTTCTCTTTCTCTCTAGGGTAGAACTATGTAACCCTCGGGTAGTTGCTCCCCTCCTCTAATTGCGCATTTCACAACTCCAAGGCCCAAGCTCACTAATTCACCTATGATATTGCATAGTGCATAGTCACTTTCTTTCCCAACTGTGCATTGTGTAGTTCCATGCCTCAACCCTCAGCCTTGGCCTCTAGGACCGCACATTGCGTATTCCCTTCTCTCTCTTTCCTAGCTAAGACTACACATTGCACAGTTTCAAGCCTCAAACTCCATCCTTGTTTGTTGAGACTATGAATTGTGCTATTCTACAAGCCCAATTTTCCCCCAAAACCTGGAAACTATGCAATTCCTTTAGTTAGTTGATGTGGTTTTTCTTTAAGTTTGATTGGTGAATGAATTTTCTTGATCTAACTTGTTTTTCCATGAGCATCTTTTGGTTACATGTACTACAGGTTTTTAGCTCATCCCTTTCTCATTAGTAGCCATCATCATGCCTATTGAGAGATCAACCTCAAAAGAAACAACAAAGATCAGTATTGATGAAATGGTCGAGAGCACTCCTGTTACCATTCCTATTTTGTCTGATACTCAACTCTTCATTGAAAAGGACTTAAATATTACATGCCATATGGTCAAAGATGCATTCACACCTACGGAATTCAAGGCAGATCTGGAGGAAAAACAAGTGTACATTAACATCCAGTAGTCAAGTTTTCACAGAGCTTCTTGCATGTTCCCAATTCTACCTTGTGCAGATGTCATTAAATGGATTTTGTAGCACTTGGATACTAAGAGCATGACCCTCAACAGCGTCAGTGGGTAACAACTTGCTTCTTATTTAGCCTATGATATTCACTTGATGTATCACTTGCCTAAGCTGGAGGGATAAATGGTTTCACACTTTTATGTAGTCACCAACTATTTAAACACCAAGGATGCTATCAGGACATGGGTAAAAGATCCAGCTAAGTTCCTCCAAGCACCCAATAACACTTAAAAGACTAGATATCTCATAAGGGTGTTCCAGTACCTGTTTTTGTTATGCTGGCAAAGATATGGACATAAGAGTATTGAAACCTTCCCTAAAGGAAGGGTTTACATGTTGCATCAGATTGTCAATGAAGGGAAGATAATTAACTGGTTGGATCTTATGGCTCAGTAGCTCAAGGTCAATGTGAACAATGGAAAGAATCCACCTAAGGTTAAGTAATCTAAATTCCACATGTATGGATATTTGTTGGATGGTATTTGTGCTCAAAATGCTTTTCCTAGCATGGATTGGAAATGAACACCCAAACATAGTTTAGATATCTTTACCATATGATATTTATAAGGAATCCTATTGCACGTCCCTTGAGGTGATGGACTGAGTATCAAAAGTTTCCAGTTGGTTTGACTCACCAGATTGCACTTACCTCAGGGTGTTCGACTGCCAGAAATCATCGCATTTGTTATCGAGGTATGCCACAAATAAGTTGGTCATGCAAGAGGTTTCATATCATCTTGCCATACGCTTATAAAAATTACTGTAGAGGAAAAAGAAATCACCTTGGCCTACTTTTCCTTTGCAGTTGGGATCCTATGAAATCAAGAACTTGAAGGTTGCAAAAGTTGAAGGCAAAGAGTTGGAGAACTTCATGTTTATCATGATGGAGTATCATTTATATGATCCCAAAGGCATTTGTAAGCAACACTGTGCCAAGTTACATTTCAATTGGCCATGTGGGACCTACTCTAGACCAAAGGAGGAGAAGACCAAGAACTACTATAATGCCTATAGGCCTTGCACACTAGGTAGCCAGATAGGCCCTTCTCATGTGACTCCAAAACATGACACTACTCCAGAAGGAAGGCAACCAAAAAATCACAACCCAGTGAGAATTAAATATAAGAGGAAGGTTGCTCACAGTCCAGCAGAGGAGAAAAGATGCAAGTTCAAAGAGGATCTAGCTATTCTAAAAGTGGCTATGGTAGATGAGAAAAAGATGAAGTAGAAGCAAGAAGAGCAGAAGAGGAAAGAAGAATAAAAAAGACTGAAGGAAGAACAAGAAAAGAGAGAAAAAGAAGAAAGGTAGATGAAAGATGAATAATTAACAAGGAAGGAAGAAGAAGAAGCAATGTTGAAGCAAGCAGAAGAAGAAAGACAAAATCAACTACAAGAAGAAGAGAGTAAACAACAACATGATCAGAGATTGAAGAACTAATACTTATTCAAGACATGGAGGTGAAAAAGAGAACCATAATCAATATGTTTACCTTATGCCCAATACATAACATATCATCACTCAGTCTGGACCTCCTCCTACAAATGGGAAAGCTATAAGTGTTGAATAAGAGATTTCTCCTTTAGATGATAACCCGGTCATGGATATATGCATCTTGACTTTCAATGAGCTTCAAAGAAAAGTTTTGCAAGAAAGAAAGAAGCATTTTGCCAATGACCTCACACATATTTCTTTCATCAATACACATCCTTCTTTCATCAATACAGAAAGGGTGATTGTCATGGATACCAAAAAGAATCCTAAAACTATTGTTGCAACTAACTTGACCTTTGTAGGAGCGTTGAAGGCAAATACAGGGTATTTGATGGAAGAAAATAAACAAATGGAAAAGGATTTAGAAGTTGTGAGACAACAGATAGAATGAATCTAGGCAGAAACTCAAAAGTTGGATCCCTCGCATGTGTACTTGAAAGAACTTCATGCTGCTATATTTGGTGAAGTACAAGCATTGGGAGACACTATGATGAATATTTATGAGGAGTTGTTCACCGTGCATAAAGAAATTTTCCCGTTGCATGATATGCAAAAGAAATCACAAGAGAATGAAAAATATCTAAACATCATTCACATAGCTATCATTGCAGTTCATGAATGGGGAATGAATTACAGAGGTGCATAATAAAATTTGGTTAAGAAAGCAAGACGACAAGTTGAGTTGGAGAAAGTTGAAGTCAAAATGCTTATACAAAGAAATAAACAACTTAATAATTTCATAGGCAACATCTTATCTTCTTATGCAAGGCTATACAACAGTGTGGACTCCTTGCTAAAATCTCAAAGATCCCTTATCTCGGGACATTGACAGAGGCACATGGAGAAAAATGCATCCATGCAGGAAGTTTCATAATACTTGGACTAGCTAAAGCAAAATTCTACAAAAGAAGACTCAAAGATCATTAGACACTCCATGCATAAGTATATTAGTGGCCCTTCTAAGATCAATACTATGTTGTTCTTCATAAAGCAGGAGACACAAACTGGTTCCAAAACTGTCTACCCAGATGCAATGGAAGCGAGAGTATGCTTTCAACCTAATCTTCTTACAAACTTAGAGGAGACCATCGTAGAGTACAAAGTGTGACACCACTGTGTGACTTAATATCTACAAATTGAAGTTGATGAGCTAGAGTTTCCTCAAACTCAAGCTTGATATGTCTAGTTTGTCTTATTAGGCTCTACCCATTTTTGTCTCATATGGGTTTTTGTAATATTGTATTTGAAATAAATATGTAAGTGGAAGTCCAAGTGTCAATTGTGGAATATGAAAAGTCATTAGTTAGGAAAAGACAAAGGAAGTCAAAGAGTCATGAGGGTAGCTCAAAGGTCACAAAGGGAGATGAAGAGTCATCTCATTTGTTATAAATAAACCCTCATAACTCAAGAAAATGGCTTGGAACCAAAGGCTTGGAAGCTTTGTTTTGGAGCCTTGGCTTCTCTAGTTTAGCATAGAAGGAATATCATTCTTCGAAGAAGAAAGTGTTGGATTCATGTTCCACTATTGGGTCTAGTGTCTTGTCAATTGTAATTGTAGGTCTGGAACTTTCACTCTTTAATATAAGCTCAGAGCCGACACGTCTTCATGCATATGTCGTGAATGTAGTAAGACTATTATTTTTATATTTGTGATATGTTTTATTTCATTTACGCTAATGCTTATGAACTATTTTTTTTTTACTTTGGTATGAATCTTGTTGAATCTGTGTTGTTATGTTATCACAATCGTGGTTATCTTGTGAACTATTTTTCAGGTTAACTAATGATTCTCTTATATTTCTCGTGCATATCTTTTAAGCTAGTACTATTACATGCTTCTAAGGGGCTCACTTATTTCTCTTTGATGTGATGGAATCTTTCATTCATTACACTTGATATGTCACAAAGTTTATACACTTTCTTTAACCAAAGTTATGTTTATATCATTATATGTGTTTATCACAGCCAAGGCACACCTTTGAAAGCACCACATTGGCAACTAGCCATTTTTCGGTTGGGGCTCCTACTCCAAACAATGTGGAGTCTATTTGGGACTTCACATCGAGGAGACCCCCTTCCTTATTGGCAACTTCCAGCACTGTCAACATGTTAATAAATGTTCTTACATTTTCCACCATTTTTTTGCTTTAGACAACATTTTTAAAAGCCTTATAAATGATTATGTATGTGGGAACTGGGTATTTCTATCCAGAAAAAAAAACATGAGAATTGTTATAGACATATTTGGGCACTGCAACCCCAATCAAATATGTCCATAAACCAAGGGCTTCTAAACCCCTAAAAGTGTTGTTTCATACCCTAAAGGAACAAGGTCAGCTGATTACATAATCTCCCAGAAGTTCTCCATGAAAAACTACTCAGAACTGGTCAAAACAGGACCATACAGACTGCTCCATTCATAGGGTGCGATGCATCTCATATATTACACACGGGGGTGCGATGCATACTGGAAAGCCCTTCTGTAGGGCACGATGAGTGAGAGCAGACAAATGGTAGAAGCAGTTTGCTAGGTGGAAACTCAAAGAATCTTCTAGAAACTACTCATTTGACACTTGCCTCTCTAAATTCGCCGAGAGATGAGTAAGAGATCTCTAATCAAAATCCACTATCTTGGTTCCACTATCAGTGAAATGACACTAATCAAAATCCTAGAAGCTGAAGGAAAAGACAAGTGACTTTAGTTTGTTTGTTTCTAAGATAGCTACCCATCTTAGTGGGACTAGCAGCTTTGAATGGACACTAGTTTTCCCGATAAAAAAATGGCAACTCCACTGGGGAGCGAATAGTTTGTTTGTTTTGTTACTGTTGTTTGCTTTATAAACCTCAGATGGAGCCTGAAGTTAAGCCAGCTAGCCTTTGAACTGCTTTTGCTATGCAACTGCAAAGTAGATCAACGTTGCTTCAGTCAATCTTCGAGTTGGTTTATGAACTGAACATCTAACTTGCAAAAATCCTAAGTGCCCTGGTGGTAGCTCAAATAACCTCATTAGATCAGCCCCTATACTTTGTGTTTACTGACAATCATTAGCTCAGCCTAAATCCCTGAACTTAGCTACAAACTGTGAGTGAAAACCAAGCTTAGTCTTGTCCCTGGTTCATCGCATTGTCTCTTCTTGGAAACCTGGATCCATCACACCTCCCATGTGTTGCAGGTGAGATGCATCCCTGTTTCCCTGTGTTACAGGTGCGATGATTGACTAACACTATTTTTGCCTCCAGATTTTGGTTTTTTTCTTCATTGTCTTCAACTTTGTTCAGTGGTTTTGCTGTCTATGATCAGTATATTTTTGTCGAAACCATCTTCCTTTGCATTATTCAGCCTCCATCAGAAGGAATTATGAATGTTTTTTTATGTATTTTTCATCATTTACAGTTCTCCTTTGCAAATAGTAGCTTAATCGAACTGTCGTCCTTTGATTTGAAAGTGTCGCAAGTGCCGCTTTCAGTCAAGAAAAAGAGTGTCACAAAGCATTCCTCTTTTAGATAGTCGATTACACTTTTGCCATTGTATTTGATTTGAATCATTAGTATTTCAAGTGTTGAAAGCAGTTTTAAATTCAAAATCGCAAAGTGACCTTACTTTCGTTTTTTGAAAAAAAATTGTTAGTACTGTCGCTTTGAAAGAAGATATTTCAGATCTATACTTAGTTTTCTTTTTGTCATTCTCACATTAAGGAAACTGAAAAATAATACATGCTTGTGCATTTTCATTAAGACTGCACGCTGAAGTTGATTTAGGAAAAGTGCATCTAGTGTGTGCTCTTTGCTCTATGTTGAAAGAATTTCATTTCTCTTTCCTTAGTAGCTAGGATTTTCATTGTAAAAAGAAAGTAAATGACTGTTTATCATCTTAGATTGCATATTTAGGAATTGTATATCTACATCACGCGGTGAACCTTAAAGGAAAACTTCTTAAGAAATATCAACTGTAAAATAAACTTCAATGAACATAAAAACGCTTTGGAACCTAATGCGCAACACTTAGAAATCTAGGCTAGAGACATATTCCGGCGTCGTAAAGCATGGTAACTATCGCTTTCGTCATAGGTTGGGTGATTCCTCCTCCTTGAGACGACAAGTGCCAGTATGGACTTGTGCTCCCATGTACTATCGAGTATATATTGGGAGACCACAATAGGCTACATGCTTTATCCTTAGGAAGCTGTGTCTGTCGCCCTATTGATCGCAATGCACTGAACACAACATTCGGGAAGATTGACTGCCGTATTGTAAAAAGTATTATGCAGTTTTGCGATTGGTTTGGTAATCCCTCTGTCTAAATTTCCAGAGTAGTCACTTTCGTTCCTTTTCAGACTCCCTAAAAGAAAAGGCCCATCTGAGCACTTGTCACTTCGGGCTCATTAAAAATCGAAGGCGACTAGAGTCATCTTTAGCTTTTTCTCATCTCTTAAAAATTGAAAAATCAAGTTGTGTCAAAGTGTCATAAAATTTATTTTAATCGGAATAACGTCACTATTCCCTCATTGGTCTTTAGGTTGAGAAATGGAGTCTACCAATCAAGGATTTCCCCTTGGAGGAAGTCCTAGTCCCTTCTCTTCTTGGGGAGATGTTGGTGCTCCACATATGGCTACATTGTCCCTTCCAGGACTCACAATTGGCCTGCTAGTATGGCTTTTCTTGACTTCTGTCATTCAAAACACTGCAATTCCTCAGCAATCCAATCAGCAATCAGTTGAAGTTGCTCCCCAACCTTCTACTTCGTTTGTTTCTTCCTCTCCTTCTCCCTCTTCGCTTGGTGAAGCTAGTAATGCTAAAAACCAAGTAACTGAGAAGAAGAAGAAAGGGAAGGAGAAGAAGAAGAAGAATCCAACAGCAAAAGGGGCAACCATGCAACATCTGGTGAAAATCCACACGCTGCACCTTCCAAACGTAAATCTCCATGTGTCATTTGCAAGGGAGACCATTGTCTCTGCATCCCACGAATCTTGAGGGACTAGTCTCCCCGCTTGCACAATCCGGTGTCTTCAACCACTGACGATCATGTTGAGAGCACATCGTCAACTAGTGAAAACAAAGTCAATGGACAAAAAGGAAGATCTAAATTTTCTTGTAGACTGTGTGAAGGCGATCATGCCCTCCACCGTTGTCCTTTCCTAGACGAAGCTAAAAGAGTCTTGGATAACCGTCCTGAGTCACCACAACGACTTCCTCCTGGATACAAGAAACTCTTGCCAAGTCCATCGCTAGTTGAAAATCCAACTGCCACACCATTGTTGTCGGTCGAAGCACCTATCATTGAAGAAAAAACCCTCTGAGTCCACACTGGAACAAAATAAACAGGTCGAGACGGCAGTCGACCCAATCTTGTCTTCAGAGGGTCCACCTTCAGATGATATTGTCACCAAAGAGAATGAGAACAACATCGTTCAAATTCTTTTCGTAAACACAGACTCCGATGAACATGGGGGCAATCTACCCATTCCTTTACTGCAGGAAGGAAGTTTTTTAGAGTTTTATCCGGCCGTTTATTCGGTCCCACCTCCAAGCATTCTAGTCATTTCCTTTGATTGGAATCTACTAAGCAGACCCCGCCTACCATCTAATGTACCATTCTGAATCATAGTACAAGCATACATAATGATCATGGTTGGTACTATCATAGATGAAGGGGTTTTTGTGAGAATCCTTTCCTCAACTACTTGGAAAGCGCTTGGTTCGCCATCGCTTCTATCTGAGATTCGAAATCTGATAGGCTTCAACAAAGGAACTAGTCGACCGTTAGGGATCCTTCCAAATTTGCCTGTAACTTTGAGAAGGAAAACTGTTCATCTAAACGTGATGGTAGTGCAAGGACCTCTAGATTACAATCTACTCCTTGGACGTGACTACATTTATAGCATGGGATCTATCATTTCCTCACTCTTTCAAGTGATGTGTTTTCCACATGAAGGTAGAGTGGTCCAACTCATTGACCAACTTTCATTTCCTGGATCAAACACAGCTACTAGTCAAATTCCATCCCTAACTAGTCTTTTTGCACAAGGAATGTCTCATCAATCTCTAGTCCAGCCACTGATGATCGCGAGTGATTCGGTGATTGTGACTGAAACCCAGGAGGCATGCGCCCTGGTCTGCTTCGGCAGGAAAACCCTAGATATAAGGTAGGCTTCTGCTTAGGAATATAACTAGTTTGACATTCTTGTCTGTCTAGGAAAATGGATCAGACTGGAAAAGGATTCCCCCGTCAAAGGTTATGTGATTGGCACTGACAACAGTCACCTTTGTCTATTTCGATGGACATCGCCAAGGAAGTGTTTTGTCTGCGACGTGGATGGAACAATCTTGCTAATGCAACAACTTCCATATGGTGACCTGGAAACTCTACTTTATACCTGGGGGCATGCAAACTTTTTTGCATGCAAGTGAAAAGCTACCATTTATTTTCTTAGTTTGTAGGTTCTTAACCCTTTAGAATCATAGGTTCGTCATTTCTAGCTTGCATAACGAAAGGCTCAGGAGCAAAGTTACGCATGGGGAAAGCTCTCTAAAAAATGAACCTACTGATGAGACATCCTTATTACACGACTAGCACGAGAAGTTTTACGCGAAGTTCAAGCTCGTTAAAAAATAAACCTAGCCACGAGTAGTTTTACGCGAAGTTCAGGCTCGTTAAAAATAAACCTAGCGATGAGAAAGTGTTCCCATAGAGTTCAAGCTCATTAAAAAATGAACCCCACCTTCGGTAAATAACCATTGCGATCGCATAATTACCAGCTTTTGAACCTTGGTCGTGTTCTCACCATCACCTCCACCTTTTTTTAGCCGATCATACGCCTCGCTTTGATTGTTTACCCCTTTTGAGGAACAACTGCGACGAGTGATTCTATTAGCCACCTTCTTTACACTGCCATGATTGAAAAGTTCCAAACCTTACTTGGAACCAGTTGCTATCCAAAAACATCACTCGTTCCTCAAAAAACGAGTCTCCTTTAAGCTCTTTTCATCTGACTTGTAAAATATGAAAAGATTGGTGAGAAATTGGCCTCTCCAGCTCGTTAAAGCGATTGGAAGTGCCATCCCTCCTCTAGATTTTAATCTTTTTGGACCTGAGGGATTACTACACAAAAAGATCGAGTGCTTGTCTTGTTCAGCTCATTAAACTATCGAAAAAGTCATCCCTTTCATATTATTTTTTACTTTTTTGGACTTAAGGGATTACATTATGAAAAAGGACCATTGGAGTTGCCTTTCCATCCTTTTTAGACTCTCTAAAATTGAAGAGGACCGAGTTATCTTAGTTTTTAAACTCATTAAAACAATAGCAACAAACTTGTCCATGCAGACAAGAGTGAGTTTCACTATCGCTAGGCTCATTAAAACATAGCGACAAGTTTGCCCGAAGGGAAAATTATAGAACAAGCATATGTTATCCTCCTCAAGCTTGACAAAAATAAAGAGGTACTGGTCAACAATGACTGGGGAAAAAGGGAAGAAAACTTGAATAGCTTCATTGGTAGCAGGTCGCTCTTGAACATGACACTTTCACTCCATCACCATGATTGAGTCGGGTTGGGTTATTTCATTTGCCGGTCATATCACCATTGGTCTGCCGTACCATCCACCTTGGGGTTAACGCTACCAATCCATTTATGTGTCTCCGATATGTTCAAGAGAAGTCGCTTAGAGAATTCACCAACCTAGCTAATGCTTCATCCGCTGCAATACCTTCACTCTCCATTTTTCATGACCACCACCCTGAACCTTATATCATCAAATCGTTTTCATCTCCACAAAATAATTTGCTCTGTTCCGTGTTGTAGATGTCGGATTCATCAAGGCCCTCCTACGACAGGTCACTTCTTTTCGACATCAGCTCATTATCCAAGATGTTGAATTAGGAACAAACCTTTTAGTACTTTGAAGCTTGCATGCCTCAATGGAAAGTTTCTCACTTCCGATGACAGGTTTACATCAATGGCCTTCGACCGAAATATTTTTCGTGGTGTTTGACATCAACTCATGTATTCACACCACATGAGTTGTACTTCAGTACCTTGAGGGTCATCATCATTATCAGTGATTCCTCTCACGCCTGTTAACAGCTTACATCATTGGTTGGTAATAAAGTGATGTCTTTCCATGTTCGACATCAAAACATCTTTTCACATGGATCCACTTGTACTCCGGGCGAAGATTGAACGAGTTTGAAGACCCCAGATCTAGTTTCATCCATCCAAGCTACGAAATATTCAGGAAAATAAAGACATCAAATGTACATCACAACTGCACAGATAATCATCCAAACTAAAGGATGATGGCTCTACCAGAATCATCAGTCTACCACACAGACAGTTGTTTGTCTTATGTACATGAATATGAATTTATAAAGCTAAGCATGGGAATGCCCACCTCAGCTAGATCATGAAAATATTGTGAAGATAACGTATTGTATTGTATCTTATTATAGGTCACCTTCTAGTTCGAAAAACCTCAGATCCTCATTATAAAGCATTTCACCCGACATCAAAAGATTTACGGTCTCATGCTTTAGGGGGCAACTGTTATAGACATATTTTGGCACTGCAACCCCAATCACATATGTCCATAAACTAAGGGCTTTTAAACCCCTAAAAGTGTTGTTTCATACCCTAAAGGAACAAGGTCAGCTGATTACATCATCTCCCAGAAGTTCTCCATGAAAAACTACTCAGAATTGGTCAAAATAGGACCATACAGACTGCTCCATGCATAGGGTGTGATGCATCTCACCTATTACACATGGGGGGTGTGATGCGTACTGGAAAGCCCTTCTATAGGGTGCGATGAGCGAGAGCAGACAAATGGTAGAATCAGTTTGCTAGGTGGAAACTCAAAGAATCTTCTAGAAACTGCTCATTTGACACTTGGCTCTCTGAATTCGCCCAAAGATGAGTAAGAGATCTAAAATCTCTAAGTGGAACCAAGAACTATTAGTGAAATGACACTAATCAAAATCCCAGAAGCTGACTCACTCTCCTGTAAACATCTATATATGGATCCCTCATCCTAGAGATCCAGGGGCTGGAATTTTGTAATTTGCAAGGAAGTGTTGTTGGTTTCTCTTTGAAGACATTGTTGGGTGATCTTGCTTTGTATGAGGTGAAGAGGGCTTTCATGTTGGGAGCATGATGCTGGATCAGACAACTTGGTTGTAATCCTCTCTTCTACTACTTTTATCAATAAAGCTATTCGAGTTTTCCTCCATATGCTTGTATATCTCTGAATCTTGTATTTGTATATGCATTTATATGGTTAATGTACATCTGATCCTACATTGTTTATGGTTATAGATCTCTATGCTTTGATGGTATTTTGCTGTCTTGACTCTACAAGTGTTCTTTGAAGCAAGACAAGTGAGAAAGGAGTGGCAAAAGCTCTACCAAGGGAGAGAGGAAACGAGCAAGAAGACTAGTGAAAGACTGAGGTTGGTACTCTCTGCTTCTCTCTCATCTACCTCTCATAAAGGAAAACACAAGTGACTTTAGTTTGTTTGTTTCTAAGATAGCTATCTGTCTTAGTGGGACTAGCAGTTCTGAATGGACACTAGTTTTCCTGATAACAAGAATAAAGGGCTTATCTGGTATTTATCAGCCATTTAATTGATATGGTTGCACTAGTCATGATAACCCATTACCTTACACTTCCGAAACCCTTTCATGAAAAAAATTTGTACCCTCTCACGGTTTCAACCAATCATATGGAATCTTGCTAATTTTCAATCCTATATTTGATTTTATTCCATCCACTACAGTAGATTGTTGACATTTCTTCCTCTCTTTTTTGAATAGACAAACTTTTCATTTCTTTGATATTTTTCTGATATTAAATTTGAGTCTAGATCACTACAATATGAGTTCATTGATTTATAAGAAGTGGAAGTTTTTTGAATTGATGAATATGATGTTTCCTATATTCAAGTGAAGATAATGTGTGCAAGTGAACATAACCCAATCATTCACCTGCAAACAAAATAATCTCATTCATGCACCATGATCGCTTATGCAACTCAAACAAAATGGTGAAAATGACAAAATTCCATTAACTGGAAAAATTATATATATACATACATGTGTTCATTGTAATGCATGTTAATTTGAGTTATCAGTCACACCTTAATCAAGAGGTTACCTTTAAGGACTAGTGCACCTGTGTTGAGACCGTTCAAGGCACTCTTCAACACCTAATATGGGCACATTATCTCTATTGTTTATGGTTTTCTTGAACATCATGTTTGAAGACTTATCCATATTTATCATGTGTCGTTTTGTATGAAGATGGAGCTCTTAATTTATAAGGGTTTTAACATGCTTTTATGGACACATTTGCCACTTTTTAAGCTTTTATTGATATATTATTGGTACAATTCAAGCACCATTACAGGTGCATGTTTTGAGTCTTCCTAATGATAATTTTCAGATTGTTCATGTGCCATACTTGGAAGAACCTTTAGTGATCTATGCCTCTCCTTTTTAAGCTCATATTAGGTGATTTCATGACATATAATTTTTGCTACTACAAAATATTAAATAGCTTCAAGCTCCAATGGTTTGTTGGGCTACATTTAAGGGAGGAAAGCTAACCTTACCTTTATGGTATATGGGTATGCTATCTTTTGCAAAGGATGGGCATTGTTGGAGAATATAATTCTTATTGCTGTGAGATGGAGTGGTCTATACATATGATCATGAACATTTCAAATAAACACTTCAATCTTACCTCTATTTTTTTTTTACGTTATTTCTTTTGTAGGCTTAATTATGTATATAACTTGAAACAATAAGATAAGTATCTACAATCAACATCAATTGTATTTTTTCAGTTGCTAATTTACAAAGACTAGTTACAATGTCGGATGAGTACCTTCCATTCTACATATCACTAGTGGGTGTTCTGGTTCATTGGTTGACCTTCAATGAAATAGAGATCAAGTGCATGTGATGCAGAAAAATGTTGGTTTCATTTCTAAAGTTTCGATATGAATTTAGAGGGTTGCATTGATTCCTCTTATTCGATTATTGGACCATAATCTCACACCATTGAGAACCAAAGGAAAGGAATAATTGGAAGCACCAAATCAAAGATAAAAACCAACTCCAACAATAATCACTCAATATGTTTGATAAAAAGTTCCTAATTGCATATCCATAGATTTGAAAAGAAATCCAAGAGGGTTGCATTGATTCTTCTTATTCGATTATTGGACCATAATCTCACACCATTGAGAACCAGAGGAAAGGAATAATTGGAAGCACCAAATTAAAGATAAAAACCAACTCCAACAATAATCACTCAATATGTTTGAAAAAAAGTTCCTAATTGCATATCCATAGATTTGAAAAGAAATCAAAGATAATATATGCATTGAAGGGAATCAACATGCATGAAATACTTAATACATTCACTTAAAAAAATCAATGCTAAAAATTTGAAAATTTGATAGAGTTGACTAGTGGTTCTTTGAAACACATAATTAAATTAGACAATTAGATAGAGTTACTCTTCCCCTTCCTCATCCCAGCACCAAGGACAATTCTAGCATTAGTTTCAAATCGTTTTTCATTTATTTAGTGTAAGTTTCATGTACACAACAATCATTATAGGAAGGTGGTTCCTAAAGCTTTTTTTTTGTGGGGAGTTGTGACATTTATAGTAGTGGCAATTATCTACTTAGCTCCACTCCATAGTAGAGTATAATTGAAGCCACGCACACTAGTAGTAATTATGTATTGAATTGAGTGCTTAGTCTGCTAAAGGAATAGTAGAGAGTTTACCAATAGGGAAATATTGTGTAGTAGAAAGGGTCATTGCACAACAATCTATATCATGAGCCTTGAGGTAGTGAGATGATGGCAAGCAAAAGGAAGTAGCTAGGTAGCGATATGGTGGAAAGAAACATATAGTAGTGGGAAGAACTTGAAAATTAACTTATTAATTGATATTTGACAATGCACACCATCATCCCTACAATTAGACTTCAAATTTTACATCCATTGACATGGAAGAAAATTAAAGTTATTTATGTATTTTAATTCTAATAAAAAGAAATATTAACTTCCAACTATGTTTCACATTAGATATCAAGAAAAATTTAAATTAAATAACTAAAATAATAGAAATTAAATTACTAACTCATTGCTATAGTTCCTAGCCTTGGATAAAATTAACAAAACATGTGAAAAGAGGTGAAACTACAATTGGTAGAGTTGAGAGCCTAGTTTAAGCCTAGTTTACAATGTCGGTTTAAAGCTTGCGAGTTTTGGGGAAGTGTGGATTTGGATCCTTCTTGTTGTTGGTGGATTTTGGAAACTTTTTCATTGTCCATTATAACTTTCTAGGTAGGTAGCCAAGATTAGGAGTCTTATGGAGGTATGCTTCCCAATTCCTAGCTTGTTTGAGGGACTCGATTCCTAGAGTTTGAGTATTACCATGAACATTGTGAATAGAGCCCTTACTTACAACAACCTTGCAAAGGAAAAGCTAACAGAGTTTCCACTTAGGAAATGCAACTGAAATATCTAAGAAACTATAGCTAAAGTTTTAAATTTATTATTGTTAATTTCAACAAAAAGAAATAGCAAATAAGATTCTTTCATTCTTATTGTCTAAGCAAGTAATCAAATAAATGTGAGAACTAACCAACATCGTAAAGGAGTAGTGAGTGATTAAAAAAATTAGAAATTTATCCTTTCCAAATTTTGTTATGAGGATAGTCCGTTGTGTAAACTAGACTTAATCTCCAAGCATCCAACCCTTGGAAAAAAACACTTAAGTGTGCTTTTCCTTCCAACCAATGCAAACCTAGATGTGCTAGTAGTGCCTTCCATGAAGGGCCTCAAATCATTAAGTGGATTGGTTACTCTTCACTAAAAATTAGTAAGGAAGGCAAAAATTTCACCATCAAATCAAAGCCACAAGTATTACATTTCAAACAATGACTACAAGTCCATAGTCTATTGACTGGTGGAGAGGAAATTGACACAAAATAACACTAGGCACATAATCAACTATCCAATAATGTAAATGTTTTAATGTATATTCTTTAATATCCTTTCATAAGTGCACCATTGAGAATGTTATATATATATATATATATATATATTGTAATTTTTAGTGCTATAGGAAATGTATAGAGACACCATTGGTGGTGATTTTAGACATACATAGGTCTAAGAGACCCCTTGGCATCTCCCCCACCCTCAATGTCTTACTTGTCCCTATTGAAATATGTAGCTAAGTTTGTATTCATAATGACATATGTAATCATGATTTTATGTATTTGATATTAAATAGAAAATAATTTATTATTGTCATTCTTGATGCATTGGTTTCATGCTCAAGGTTATTTGATTTATAGATAAAGCACCCATTGAGTGATTTTAGGGCTTTCCATTAAGTCAGAAAGTCAATTGTGTCATTGTCATGTATAGAAGACTCTCTTGGGCATCATGTATCAAGTCAAAGATATTTATTTGAGTTAAAATAGAGTCAAATACCTCCTCTAATATGTTGGCATTATGATTCAGGTGTTGTCCTTGATGGCAAACCCATTCAGGGGATAAATCAAGAAGGACGCTGGAAATATGTTCAGCAAGTGCGTCCCCGCAGGTATACCATACAGAAAGGGACGCAGGCTAGCCGTTCAGGAGGTGCGTCCGCCCAGTGCACACATTTCAAGGCAGAGAAAAGCACGTTTTCTTGTGTGGTATCTAGCCGACGGTTTTGTGTTTCTATGGTGTCGGCTCGTGGTTTTGTTCCATGTTTTGGGGAGAAGCTTGCCTATATAAAGCAAAGGAGTTCATTTGGATTATGCATCATCTTTGTTGAATATCTGGTGAGATCTAGTCCAGATCTATGAAGGCGAATCTTCTAATGGACTGTGATCTCTATGGCGCATGATCAGATCTGTGGATCTGAGTGTTTGGGTTGGTTCTGAAGTCCTCATATCTTTTATATCTGAAGGGACGCAGGTTCAGTGAAGGAAAAGTGCGCCGGGACGCAGTACAGTAAAGGTTCAGGTGCGTCTCTGAGGCAAAGGACGCGGCGCGTCTGTGTTATTGGGTGCGTCTCTGAAGCAAAAGACGCGGCGCGATAGTGTTTCTATGCGCCGGTCGCAGCAAAGCATAGAGGAACAGTGCGTCGGCACGCAGAACAGTGGAAGGTAGACTGCGTCCAGTCGCAGGTCACAGAAAGAAAATATGCGTCCCTGTCTTAAGATGATCTGTTGACTGTATATTTCTGTTCATAAGGTGTTCTGGGTTATTTCTGTAATTACTGATTTGATATCTGTAGTGGACTGTATCTGTTGTATACTTGTTGATCATTTGATTCCTCATGAAAAGAAGTAGGGGGTTGTAGCTCCCTTCCAGGAGAGACTGGAAAACGAGAGAGAGTTGTAGCTCTCTGCAGGTTGCAGCCTGCGTGCTGGTAAAGGACTGCACCAGTACAAAATCATTGTAAAAAGAATTTCTTGAAAGAAGATAGAGACATATTGCAGCAGGTGGTTTTCTCCCGCATTGTTTCCACCTTACATCTTGTGTTCTTTGGTGTGACTGTCTATTTTCTTTATTCATGCTCATTATTTTATGGTACTGATATGCAAGAATAATTCAAAAGATCAAATAAGGAAGATTTGGTAAATTGCTTGATAATACTGATTCTCTCAGTATTATTTCCAACATAATATAGGTCGACCTATAATCAAATGAGTCGACCTACATATAGTGGCAAGTCGACCTTCAAGTAGTGACAAGAAGCCTATATATGCAAGGAATTAGATCACATTTGAGATCCATGTATCCATCATCCAAGAAGTGTGAAAAAGGAGGATAAATACATTATTGGGCCAACAAATTCACAATAAGAAAAAAAGGTTAATCAAGAACTATTTTGGGTCTACTTTCCTCCATACGTATGCGAGAATCTAGGGAAACTTTCTATTGCAACAAGACCAACAATTACAGTCATTTCAACAGGTCGAAACAACGTGTCAAAGGATCAGTTTTCAAACTCGGTTTACCAAGGAAGAAGGATTAACCCAAGTGAGGAAGAGAAGACTCAAAATCGCCGTAAAATATCCACACATGGGAAACTGCAGAAATTACAGGCAAACCAAAAATTACAGACCTATAATGGAGGCTGAGATTTTGAAGAGGAGTCGAAATTTGAAGAAGCGAGGCAAGTTTAACTGGCATTGAATTTGAGAAGGAAACCTCATCATAAGGAGGTTTGAATTGGTCTTGGAGGGGTCTTGGTCAAGGGTCATAGGGCTTCAAATTCATCATTTGAAGTTCTATAAGAAGAAAATAGTTCTTGTGGGTTTTGCTCTCAAGAGGGGAGGTTTTGGCCATGGTTGATAGCCTACATTTTGTGTCCTCTTGTCTCATTGTTATTTCATAGTATGGTAGATATTTGATGATAAAAACATAATATTAATCAAGTGAAAGAAGAAGCTAATCAAGTTCAGTTAAAATACATCACAAGAAGTTATCAAAGAGAGAGAAATCACCTAATTTAGTTGCCCCTAGATTTCTCAACATGGTATCAGAGCTAAGGTGACTACAACAAGAAGAAGACGTAGATTGGAGATCATTATGGAAGAAGGATACATAAGGGTCAAGCATAAGGAAATAATTAAGGAGGACTAAGAAACACCAAGGAGGAGTTCTCATCTCAAGACTCACTTCATCACAAGGAGAAGGAAACCCCAAAGACACTACCTAATACAAAGAAGGATTGTACACCTAAAGCATTCTTGGGAAGCTCACACATATTTTACAATCATCATCCAAGGAAGCAAGAAGTAGAATTTCCATCATCATCATAGAAATCAAGGTGATCTCCCTCACATTAAAGAAAAGATCACATCTCAAACATTCTTGAAGAAGATCATCAAGGAAGAAACATCATAAAGAAAGCATCAAGTTGAATATATAATCATCTAGGAGCATCTTCACTTGACAGGTAGTTATATTTATATTTATGTCTGAATCTACAATGAAAATGAGTTCATTTCGCAAGGAAAGAAACAAACTGGTTGGGTCATCAAATTTCTTTGCATGGAAGAAGAGGATAGACTTGATCCTCATAGAGAATGAAGTTATTGGACATGTTAAGGGTTCAATATCGAAACCATCACAAGAGGAAGCTCAAGCACTATAGAAGTATATGAAAAGGGAAATAAGGGCTCAAAGAATCGTCATAGAATTATTCAAGGATTCCATCACACCTTATATATCAAAGTTGGAGAAATCGAAAGAATATATGATAAGCTAGTAGAATTGTTCCTCATAAGCACTGTAGGAGGAGTTATATCATTGAGAACTGAGCTATGCAAGATGAAGGTATCAAAGGAAGAAGGTATAACCTCATACCTTATGAGGGTGTCACAAATAAGAGACCAACTACAAGAGTTAGGGGAAATAATGTTTGATAAAGAAATGACCATCGTTATGCTCAATGCACTACCTGATGAATGGGGAAATTTTGTATCAAGTATCTATGGAAATAAGGAAGCTGCTCCATTTAGTGAAATTCGGCCATTATGTAATATTGAAAAAACTAGTTTGAAGGAAAAAAGTGATGTTGGATTAAATGAACAAGTTCAAGAATATGCCTCCATGGCCATGAGAAAAGGAAAGTTTGGAAAATTTGATCCTCGGAAAAAGAAGAATATCGATATGTCAAATATAGAATGCTATGAATGTAACAAATATGGGAACTTTAAAAGGAATTGTCCCAAAATCAAGAAGGACAACAAGAAGAGAAAGAAAATAAATGAATCCCATGTTATCGAAGAAGAGGAAGAATCATAAAAGAAGAAATTAAAGAAGGAGGAAGTGAAAGATCTCTATTATGACTGAGATAATCGCCTTCACTTAGTTCTTTTCAGTTTTGTAGAAAATAGCAATCATGATGGGAAGAATCACTAGCATCAAGATGCATTAGAGTTGAAATAGAGATTACATTGTCATATAAGCTTAGGAGGATAGTTGAAGTAGAAATATACATGGTTGTAGAATTCATCATGACAGAAATAAATTAGCTCATGACATCTCCATTAGAAGGACATAACGACAACCATAGTAGCAGTATGTATGGTGGGACAAAATCATCTAGAAAGATAAAATATAAAAGAGTTCATCATACGTTATCACTGTTGGAAAGGGGCATTTGTAGAATAAGAATCATCAGGATCCTCCACTAAAATCTTTATAATAAGACTCACCTCTACTTAGAAGAAGTAAATTTCGTGTCGATAGTCCACATTCCATTTTGTGTGGGATCCATTGATAAGATATGATGATGAAGATGTGCAACATGTTTAGTTGGTTGAAGTACTTTCAAGAAAAGGAAGCTGCTAGAAGGAATTTTAGATGACCAAAAGAAGGAAAAGGTATGTATGTGTTTGATAAATAAAGTCATGTCATCATATAGTTGTAGATATCATGGTTGAAGACTCTATCTCATGACCATGATCGAAGAAGAAGGATTGCTTCCATTAGAATGATGCATGAATGCATGTAGAAAATGTGGCTTGAACTCTTCTACATATTGATAAGATGAAATCAACATACTATGACCTCATATGGAATATGATGTGGTTGAAAATCATGGTTCCTATGTTGAAAGAACAATTTAAATAAGATCCTAAGGGAAGAAATATGTGAAGAAAGGAAGAAGAGTTTGTGAAAGATGCAACTAAGATAATATAAGTGATCAACATCTGATAACTAGAAGAATTAGCTATGAAATCTCCATGGAAGAAGAAGGTACAAAGACCCTGATATGTATACTACAAAAGAAGAATCTTGGTAATGAATGTCTTGGAGATGAATTCATACATGTGCAGGATGCTGATGTTGCAAGAAGTTGATGTCATGATGAAAGGCCATCATAAAAAAGGTAACTTTGATTTGATGTTCATTTTGATTTTTGAAAACATTTGATTGGGTTGAAACAGGGCTACCAAAAGAGAGTTGTAGATGTCACCTACAACTAATACTCATGATATTGGATGGAATATCTTAAAAGAAATATGACTTGGAAAAGGTAATTGTATGAAGGAAAGCCAAGTATGGACTAGAATATCACTTTCCAATGAAGAGAAAGATGACATGACTATTGGTTCAACTCTATGGTTCGTTAAAGGGAAGTGATGGGGAAAGATGGCCAAGCCCTATAAAGAAGTTATGATGAAGAAGGATCCATATTGAAGAATATGAAGTTCATGACATGATACAAAAAGAGGAGCCCTACAAGCAATTGATTTTACAGTGGTCTCCACCAAATAGCAAACAACTATTGTTGGAAACAAGTCCCTAGGTGAGAGGGAGCTTGGGCAAGTCCCTTGTTAAAAGGGAGCTTGGGAATATTCATTTTTATAGGAATGTGTAGATCCTCCCTATTTGAGAGGGAGAGATAGATACATCATTCTTGTCTTCATGATATGAAGAAAGAATGGAGGATTGGGTAAGCATCTAAGATTGATGTCGATACTATTTGAGGATGTGGTAGGGTATCCAATAGGCAAGAGTAGTCGAAGATGAAATTCCTTGAGGATGTGTTATTCTAAGATAGGAATGGTCCTAAAAGGACATACCTTTTGAACATTCAGATGGGCTATGTGCCTTGAGAGACAATGATGAAGGGTTTCTATTTTTAGAATACCCAAGACACAAAATATGGCCACAATCTTTGAACATTTTATTTTATTTTATTTTCAAACTAGCACTTCACTTTATTTTAAAAAAAGAAAACATTTCATAAACTCATTCCATGTAAACCACTTCACTTTATTTAAAAATAAATTCCTCCCATGTAAACCATACATTACACCATACGATATTTTAAAAGGGCTCAACCACTTTATTTGATTATGGCAACCAACCATGCTAATTCATAAGATTAATACATTAACCTTTAATATAATTTTCCATGTCCGTGTGCTTTGAGAGCTTTGACAGAATCCTCGCATCTGAAAGAAATTTGACTGTTGCGGAGTGGTGCAACAAATGAAGCTCCTAACCGTAATGACAATAGCCTTACAAAATTATATGAGATCTGCCTGCCCACTACGATTGATTGAAATGACCCTTGAGTCTCCTGTTTGAAGCAGCACACCAGGAATAAAAGGATCAACCACCACACTGCTGCAACTTCCTACTCAGCCTTACGATGACCTAATCCACTGTAAATCCTCTATCTTTGTCTATAACTCAACAATATTTAAGCTTGTGATGTGTGATGGACTCACAACCCCTAGATCTGCTTGTGACTTTCCACCATTTGGATCTGTGATGACTTGCCTCCCTACAAATTTCCAACAAGGCGCAAAGAGATATCCAACATGCAACAAAGCTCCTCTACATTACAATAAATGAATTCAACCTTTGTACAAGTGCTTCAATTTCATATATTAATCTCAATTTGACCACCTGATATAAAATCTTGCAGAGAAACCCAAAATCCATTGATTTGGAAACTAGGAATAATAGATGCAACAATAGGTACCTATCTAGAAATAAATAACTAGGCCAAATAGGGGGATTTCAATAACAACTAAAATTGGATTTTTCGACTAGGGTGAAGCTAAACCCCAATAAAGTTAGCTTGAAGGATCTCACTAAAACCCTTCCTTATTGAAAACTTTCCCGAGCTTCCAAATCAAATGCTAAGAGAGAAAATCCAAAATTCCATGTCCTTCTCTCGTTTCCCCTCCTCTTTTTAAAGCATGTTTCCTCAAGAGCAACCATGGGAAATTACCCTGGGTGAACCATTATTTGGGGCCAAAACCATGTTATTTATGCTTGTTATTTCGTCATTTATTTAATTATTATTATTATTATTTTATTTGGTCTAACCGGGGTCAATTTGTTGGGGATATTACAATTTCCCTTGCTCGAAATTACTTTCCCTCAAGCAATTTTAATATTGGATGCTGCAATATGTTCTCTCCTTCCCAGGTGGTGTCTTCAATGGGAAAATCCTTCCATTGCACCAAACATTCTTGGATGGTCTTGCTCTGAAGGTTTCTTTCTCGAACCTCCAACACTGATTCTGGAACTAGTTGAAGATGTCTCTCCTCATCTAATAGGGGTAAGGCAGGTGACTATTTGACGTTTTCCCCTAATGCCTTATTTAGACAAGAAACATGAAATATGTTATGAATTCTATTCTCTGTTGGAAGCTCCAATTCATATGCTACCTCTCCTATCTTCTAGATAACTCGATAAGTTCTTTATAACCACAACTTAAACTTTGAACTTGAAGTAGGGTTGTAGTAGGACGTATACTATATCTCCCACTTTGAAAATTCTTTCTATCCTTTGTCAATATGCATATAATTTTTTTCGATTTTGAGCTGTCTGTAGGTTATCCTTGAGTGCCCAAAGAATATCCTGACATCCTTAGATCTAATCCTTGGCTAATGGTGCTCTGCTATCTCCGAATGATATGTATGCAAAATACAATGCCCCATATCCATACAGGGATTAGAAGGGTGACATCTTATGGACATGTGATAAGTAGTCTTATAGAAATATTCTCCTAAATACAACCACTTGGCCCATTCTCTTTGTTTCCCTGTAACGTAGTTCTATAAGTAACCTTCCACCCATTTATTCACTACTTCTATCTATCCATCTGTCTGTGGGTGGTAACTTGTATTAGGAGTAAGCTTCGTGCCTACTAACCTGACTAAATCCTTCCAAAATGCTCCCATGAACCTGCTATCATGGTCACTGACAATGGTTTTTGGAAAATTGTGCAGTCAGAATACTCCTTGGAAGAATATTTTTGCTATATGAGATGTAGAGCTCTTGGAGGAAATCACAAAGAAGTGGGCATATTTGGTCAGATGAAATACCACCACAGAGATACAATCTCTGCTTTTGGATGAGGGTAGCCCTGTAATAAAATCCATGGAAATGGTCTCCTATTTTTGTTCCAAGATGGGAGCAACTATAAAAAACTTGCTGGGTGTATGTGTTCAACCTTGTTTCTCTAACAGGTACCACACTCTTGTACATATTTGATAATGTACCTCTTATATCCCTTCCATGTAAACCTCTCTCTAATGGTCCTGTAAGTCTTCGAAAATCATAGATGTCTTGCTAGAGAAGAGTCTTGGGCTTCTTATATGATCTTCATCTTCACCTGAGACTCTAGTACTAGATAGATTTGGTTCTTACAATAGATAATGTCATCGACAACTATGTATCGATTTTCTAGGGACTGTACATCAAGGATCTTACAAATTGACCGATTCTTTGAATATTCCACCAAGAGATGGGATTTCCAGTCTTCCATAATGTCTATGAAGGAGAAGGTAGTTGTTCTGATGGATAGGCGTGGACCTTGCTAATCCACTTTTTCTACCTCTCGTTCAACCCTTCTTATCCAGGAAGTACAAAGGCTATTATGATCAATTTTGATCTTGAATCTGTTTCCCACTAGATATGGACAAAACTTGGCCAATGCATGACATAATTTCTAGCATTTCTTTTTCATAAATGGAATAAGCACACTCATAATCCCGAATTTTCCTACTCACAAAAACAATCATATGATGATTATTTGTTAAAATAACCCCAATTGCTTCCCCAGAGGCATCACACTCCAATGCGAATGGTTGAGATAAGTATGACAAGACTAGAACTGGGAATGAACTCATCACTTTATTCATTTCCTCAAATGCCTCCTGTGTTGTCTTTGTCCATACAAAGGCTCCCTTTTTAGTCAGATCAGTTAGGGGTACTTCCAGCTCTGAATATCCCTTAAAAAATCTCCTATAATAAGTACAAATACCCAAGAAGCTCCTTAATTTTGTTAGATTTTTGGGAGAGGTCCAATTGAGGATGGATTCAAACTTCTCTTGTTGCACTTTGATGCCTTACCCTCTGATTATGTGACCCAGATATAAAATATCTTTCATGCCAAAATCACATTCAAAGATTTTGGCATAGAATTGTTGTGACTATAGTATTCCCAAAACCTCATCCAAAGGTTGTATCTATTCTTCCCATGTTCAAATGTAAATCAAGATGTTCTCGAAGAAGACCAACAAAAATATACGTAGCTTCTTGTGGAACAATAGATCATACATGAATGAAATGTGGCAGGGGCATTAGTCAATCCAAAGGGCATCACCAAAAACTCACAGTGTCCATAGTGGCATCTCAAAGATGTCTTCAGAATGTCCTATTCCCAAACTCTAATCTAGTGATAAATTGAGCGGAGGTCAATCTTTGAGAAGTACTTGGCCCCTTTCAACGCATCTATCAATTCATCGATCCTAGGGATATGGTGTCTATATTTGATGGTCTTCTTATTTAGTGCCCGATAATCTATGCACATCCTTAGGGATCCTTCGTTCTTCTTAACGAATACTATGAATGGAGAAAAATGGCTTGAGGTTGGTTGAATGTGTCCTAATGCCAATAGCTCTTGGATTTCTTTCTTTATCTCACCCTTATATGCTTTGGAATGTTGATAAGGGTTAGTGATGACAACTTGGACCCCTTCTTCTAGTTTGATGATGTGCTCAAATCCCCTTTCTGGTGGTCATCCTCATGGTATATCTTTGATAACCTTCTGGGGCTTTTGCAACAATACCAAGATGTCAGGGGGATACTATCTATGTTTTTCTTCTAGTTTCATCTCCATGATTCGATATTCCATGACCCATATGATATTCCCATTTCGTAGATCTACCTCCATCTTATTGGATGTCACAATCTTGGGAGGGTATGAATGCATCCCTCTCAGCATCACCTTCTTATCATCTGGACCTGTAAATTTAAATTCCAATTCTTAACAGTTCACTATATGATTCCCAATTGAATATTCTGGAAATTCCACCACAAAGAAGTTATCTATAACTATGTAGTTTCCCATTTTTATACTCATATTAGGGACTATTTTAGTGCATGACATGCGATTGTGCTCCTTCTTCCTAGGAATCAAAACTATAAATCCTCCAAACTATTTAGTTGTTAATCCTCTTCGAGCCACAAACTCTGCATCAATGAAGTTACGGGAGGCCTCACCATCGATCAATATGGTCACCTATTTTCTTTGTATGGTACCCTAGACCTGAAGAGTGTGGTATCTTGGAACCCATGTGAGAGAAGAAATAATTCCTTCCTGGGTCTCCTCTTCCACCACCCCTATTCCTTGTAATTCTCCCTGATCTGTCTTTTGTTGTGTGTGGAGCATGATTGTTCAGAGGTCTTTGTTTCAGGCGGATGTATACCCCAGGAAGTTTGTACACCCCTCCACGCGGGGGGGTGTGGGGGGGACTTGTCCCCCCCACGGGGGTCCGGGGGGGCTGATCCCCCCGGCTGGGGGGTCCGGGGGCCAGCAGTCCCCCGGCGAGGGCTCGAGGGCAGTGCCCCCGAAGCTAAAAACAAATGTAAAATTGTCTTGTAAAAGTATAGTAATTTCTAGTCAATCTGGGCCGTTTATTAGGCAGATGATCTGATGGTAGAACTTATGTTTAGTTTAGGGTTTTTTGCCCTAGAAGGCAACCCCCTCTCTTTGTATGAGGGAATTGTATTGGAGGCTGAGATATAGATGTGTATTTTGTGAGCGAGAAACAGAGAGGTGACTGTGAGAGAAAACAAAGGATATTACAGCGGATTTGCTGTAGGTTGTGTCTCTTCATTTTGCTGGATAATAGAAAGGAAGGACTGGTTGTTCGGGGTGGACGTAGCCCAAATTGGGTGAACCACGTATATTTGTGTCTCTCTTGTTTTGTGCGTTTTCTGTGTTTATATTTCTGCAATATTTTATGTGTTCCATTGCTCCGTAATATATAATTTTCTAACAACTGGAATCAGAGCCGAAGGTCTATTTGGATGATAAACTCGCAGGAAAGAAAGGTTCCTGGTTCGAGTGGGAGCAATGGCGGAAGATGGTAAGTTTAGGGTTGAGAAATTTAACGGCCAAAACTTCTCGTTGTGGAAGATGCAGATGGAAGATTATCTGTATCAAAAAGATCTATACCTACCATTGGGCGGAAAAACAAAGATGCCGACGAGTATGAAAGACGAAGAATGGAACCTTCTCGATAGAAAGGCACTCGGAACAATACGGTTGTGCCTTGCTGCGTCAGTCGCCTTCAAAATTTCGAAGGAAACCACGACAGAGGGTTTGATGCAGACGTTGTCGAAACTATATGAAAAGCCCTCGGCCTCAAACAAGGTATTTCTTATGAAATGGTTATTTAATATGAATATGTCGGAAGGTGGATTTGTTGCAAACCATTTAAATGATTTTAATACAGTTACAAGTCAGTTAAGTTTGTAGGGGTAAACTTTGACGATGAAGTTAGAGCTCTGTTATTCTTGTGCTCATTACCAGAAAGTTGGAATGGTTTGGTAATGGCCATTAGTAACTCCGTTTCTGGATCTAGTACTTTAAAGTTTGATGATGTTGTCGGTGCTATCCTTAGCGAGGAAATGTGACGGAAAAGCTCCGGTGAGACATCGGGAAATGCTTTGAGTGCAGAGTCTAGAGGAAGAAAAATGGAAAGAGGAAAGAGCTCAGGATATCGCAGTAAATCAAGGAAAGGCAGATCCAAGTCCAGATCGGGGATAGTGTGCTGGAAATGTGGAAAGAAAGGACACCTAAAGAAAGACTGTAGATCTCGGAAGGGAAAAGAAGGAGATGCACAGCAAGAAAACAATCATGAAGCAAATGTGACAGGTGAGGTGTTACAAGATGCTTTGATTCTTTCTTTCGAAAATATTACTGATTCCTGGGTGGTAGATTCAGGGGCTTCATTCCATGCCACACCTGATAAGAAATACTTTCATGACTATGTTCAAGGAGATTTTGGACAAGTTCGTCTGGGTGATGATAAACCCTGTAAAATTGTTGGAATGGGTAAGGTTCTTGTAAAACAACAGAATGGAAACCAATGGCTACTGAAGGAGGTAAGGCATGTTCCAGATCTAAAGAAAAATCTGTTTTCAATAGGGCAACTAGGCGGTGAAGGTTGTGTGACAACTTTCACAGATAAAGCTTGGAAGGTCACCAAAGGAGCCCTGGTAATAGCAAAAGCGAAAAGGTTGGTACATTGTATTTATGCAATGGTATTTCTAACTCTGTTAATGCTTTAACTTCCAAAGAAGCAGATGCAACATTATGGCATCATAGGCTCGGACACATGAGTGAAAAGGGAATGAAGATTCTTCACTCAAGGAATTTGTTGCTAGGTTTGAAGAATGTTGATTTGGACTTCTGTGAGAACTGCATTTATGGAAAACAGAAGAGAGTCAGATTTCTCAGAGTTTGGAAAGAAAAGAAGAACGAAAAATTAGAGCTTGTGCATACAGACGTATGGGGACCTGCTCAGGTATCATCTCTCAGTGGCTCTCGTTATTATGTTACCTTTATTGATGATGCAACTAGAAAAACTTGGATTTATTGTATTAAGAATAAATCTGATGTATTTGATACTTTCAAGAAATGGAAAGCTTTGGTTGAGATTGAGACAAGAAAGAAATTGAAGTGTCTTAGATCAGACAATGGAGGTGAATATTGCAGCAAAGAGTTTGATAGGTACTGTTCAGAACATGGAATTTGCAGAGAGAAGACAGTTCCAAGAACACCACAAGAAAATGGTGTGTTAGAAAGGATGAGTAGAACAATCATGGAGCGTGCAAGGTGCATGAGATTGCATGCAGGATTGCCTTTACAGTTTTGGGCAGATGCTGTAGATATTGCTGTTTATCTAATAAACAGAGGGCCTTCAAGTTCCTTGGATGGTGGTGTTCCGGAGGAAGCATGGACAGGTAAAAAGGTAAACTACTCTTTTTTAAAGCCTTTTGGTTGTGAGGCCTTTGTCCATATTGATAAAGAAAATAGAACAAAGCTTGAGGCAAAGTCAAAGAAATGTACCTTTATTGGATATGGTGTTAATGATTTTGGTTATCGCTTATATGATTACGAAAATCACAAAATCATTAGGAGCAAAGATGTAATATTCAATGAAAAGGTCTTGTATAAGAATCAGTTGCAGGAAAAGAAACAGGAAAAAGAAAACAAGGAATATGCAGTTCTTGATGAAATCACTGAAAAGGTAAAGGTGCCTGAAAATAATAATAATCAACAACAGCAACCACCACAACAACAACAGGCACCCCAAACACCTGAAAGTGGTGTTAGAAGATCTACCAGGATAAGTAGACCCCCTGAACGATACTCTCCTTCATTATATTATTTATTGTTGACTGATTCTGGTGAACCCGAATGTTATGAAGAAGCAATGCAGGTTGAAAGCAGGAAGAAGTGGGAGGTAGCCATGGAAGAAGAGATGGAATCCTTAATGCATAACCAGACTTGGGATTTAGTCAGGTTGCCTGCAGGAAAAACTACATTGAAGAATAAATGGGTTTACAGGCTAAAGGAAGAAGATGGAGGAAAACAGAGGTACAAAGCTAGACTTGTGGTGAAGGGGTTTGCACAGAAGAAAGGTATTGATTTTGATGAAATATTTTCTCCTGTTGTTAAAATGACTTCAATCAGAACTATTTTAAATCTTGTAGCAGCTGAAGATTTGCATCTTGAGCAGTTAGATGTAAAGACAACCTTTCTCCATGGGGATTTGGAGAAGAGATATATATGCAGCAGCCACAAGGATATGAGGTGAAAGGGAAGGAGAAACTAGTGTGCAGGTTGAAGAAGAGCTTGTATGGCTTAAAACAGGCTCCAAGGCAGTGGTATCTAAAATTTGAAAAGTTTATGTGTGAACAAGGTTATACTAGATGTCACTCTGATCATTGTGTTTATCTGAAAAAGCAAAATGATGGTAGCTATATTATATTGTTATTGTATGTGGATGACATGCTTGTTGCAGGATCTAACATGCAGGAAATAAATGTACTCAAAAGAAAATTGGCAAATTCATTTGCAATGAAGGATTTGGGAGTTGCAAAACAAATCCTTGGTATGAGAATCACTAGAGACGGGAAAAATCGCAAATTAACATTGTCTCAGTATGAGTACATACAAAAGGTGTTGAAAAGATTTAATATGCACAATGCAAAACCAGTTAGTACACCTTTTGCTAGCCATTTCAAACTTAGTAAGGAAATGTGCCCAAAGACTCAAGAAGACATGGATTATATGTCTAAAGTTCCATATGCATCAGCAGTTGGAAGCTTAATGTATGCAATGGTCTGCACAAGGCCCGATATTGCACATGCAGTGGGAGTTGTAAGCAAGTACATGAACAATCCAGGAAAGGAACATTGGATGGCAGTGAAATGAATTCTCAGATATTTGAAAGGTACCACAAATCAAGCATTATGCTTTGGTGGTTCAAACATCTCCCTACAAGGATATGTTGATGCAGATATGGCAGGTGACAGAGATAACAGGAGGAGCACTACAGGATATGTATTTACTGTTGGAGGAACAGCTGTCAGTTGGGTTTCAAAAATCCAAAGTGTTGTTGCACTTTCAACAACAGAAGCAGAGTATGTTGCTGCTACAGAGGCTAGTAAAGAAATGATTTGGTTACAAAGGTTTATGGGTGAATTGGGTAAGGAGCATGATAAGGGCACGTTATACAGTGATAGCCAAAGTGCCATTCATCTTGCAAAGAACTCAGCATTTCATTCTAGGACTAAACACATACAGCTCAAGTACCATTTCATACGATCAGTGTTGGAAGATGGAGAGTTGAAGCTGGAAAAGATACACACTAGCCAGAATCCTGCAGATATGCTAACAAAAGTTGTAACCAGGGAGAAACTGAGAATATGCTCAGTTTCAATTGGTCTTCAAGCATGACGATGAAGATGAGAAACAACCAGGTCCAAAGAGGAGTCATTGTCCAGCAAATGAAGCAGTGGTGGAGTTTCTACAATCATTCTCCAAGTGGGAGATTGTTGTGTGTGGAGCATGATTGTTCACAGGTCTTTGTTTTAGCCGGATGTATACCCCAGGAAGTTTGTACACCCCTCCACGCGGGGGGGGGGGGGTGCGGGGGGGACTTGTCCCCCCCGCGGGGGTCCGGGGGGGCCGATCCCCCCTGCGGGGGTCCGGGGGGGCCGATCGCCCCTGGCTTGGGGGTCCGGGGGCCAGCGTTCCCCGGCGGGGGCTCGGGGGCAGCACCCCCAAAGCTAAAAACAAATGTAAAATTGCCTTGTAAAAGTATAGTAATTTCTAGTCAATCTGGGCCGTTTATTAGGCAGATGATCTGATGGTAGAACTTATGTTTAGTTTAGGGTTTTTTCCCTAGAAGGAAACCACCTCTCTTTGTATGAGGGCATTATATTGGAGGCTGAGATATAGATGTGTATTCTGTGAGCGAGAAATAGAGAGGTGACTGTGAGAGAAAACAAAGGATATTACAACAGATTTGCTGTAGGTTGTGTCTCTTCATTTTGCTGGATAATAGAAAGGAAGGACTGGCTGTTCGGGGTGGACGTAGCCCAAATGGGGTGAACCACGTATATATGTGTCTCTCTTGTTTTGTGCGTCTTCTGTGTTTATATTTCTGCAATATTTTATGTGTTCCATTGCTCCGTAATATATAATTTTCTAACATCTTTGGCTCCTCTCCTTCATCTTCTCTCTCATAAAATACATCAATATAGTGGGCCCATGGTTCCTGACAAGAAAAACATAATCTTCTCCTCCTAAGATCTTTCTTGGTTTCATCATCCAACTTTCTCATCCTCGACGACTCCCTTTGTTGTTTCCTAACTACATTCCCCTTTTGAAGAATAGTTGGTTTGGGTAGGAACCCGACCTTTGGTACTACATCCTGCATATCCCTTGCCTTACTAATTGCGTCTTATAAGGTCGTGGGTTTATAGGATCCATCCCAACCATGTAGGGATTTTGAAAACCATTATATGAACAACATGACAATCTGATCCATCGAGAGGTCAGTGACCATCACTGCAAGTCTATGAAATTCAATGATATAAGATTCGACACTTCTTTTCTTTCGGAGTTGGGTAGCTCTCAAAAGCACGATTCAGGGTATTACCTATCAAATCTCTCTACCAATCATTATGTAATTTCTGTATAATAAATGATGTTTACATGTCCCAGAGTGATCATCTCGTGTAAGCACCATTCATGTGCTTCCCCATCAAGATGAATTGTGGAATATTTAATGGCATATCTTTCATGTATGGGATTAAGCTGGAAATATGTATCCAACTTCTTCACCCATGATCTTACGGAACACTTCGCTGATCCATCAAATTAAGGAAGAGTTACTTTCCTCAATGCCTTTTTCATATCCTGGTTTGGCTGAGGGGCCCCATATGTTGTTTCCCTCTGCTGTTTCTCGTCACAAAATGGTACTCATTGATGTTTAGATTTTCTTTCAGACAACTAGCACCATATCGACCTTATGTGTTCTTAAGTCAACTGCTTCATTATGTCATTTAGTTCATTTATACTTATGAGTTTCACTTATCCACTCACGTTTGGCCTTGTTAAGCTTAACCATTTCCAAAATGGAGGCTTTCATGCAAAGCACATTTATGTTCGTTCAATCTATGGGATCACTTCTCCATTCTTTCATATAGTGGTGCAGACATTGAGTCTTCTATTAACCACATTTTTTACATTAATTGCATACCCCATCCTTTAGTTTCTATCATTCCAACGTACTTTCTAGTGTTGGTAGACATGTCATGAATGTATGACTTCAAATATGCTCGTTGAAGAAAACAACAACTCGACCAGATCAAGTTTCTTTAATAAATATTTTTCTTAGACAACAACAAAAATAGTTCAATTATTAGCACACCAAGGACATTTTATAATTTCTTTTAAATGTAGGATATTTTTGCTTCATTTGAGCAGTTGCAAAATTCCATTGGTCAAGTTGATCATCAATGTCTTTTCATAAACCCAAGTCAAGTTGATCTTTGCACCGAGTCGATCGTAATGAAGTTTTTGCGAACAAATTCCAACAAGTTGACTTTACAATGTAGTCAAGTTCCGTCGGATGAGTCGGATTTACTCTCCATTAAACAACGACATCAACCAAGCCCACTCATTGAAAAATATTATCAAAAGTTGATTGACCTGACCCAATAATGATTGTTTATTTTGTCTCATGTACAACCAAACACTTTCATCATGCTTTTGAGGAATGAATATATCAAATAATGTGATAGTTTTTGTTTTTATTTTTCTTCTTCGCTTACATGGAGGAAATTCGTCATGATTATCATGTGACGATCTAAGTTAAGAAGAGGCTTCATAAGTTTAAGGTCCAACAAAAGAGTAAAATATGATGATCTTGACACAATCAATGCATGTTGTTGTTACTTGATAACTCGTCGAACTGGAAGACAAAGAGGGTGTTGTTCATCACGAAAATGTTGATAATAACACATAAATTCTCATTGAATTTGTAATCTTCTACCAATGCATAGAGGTTAGGGCAGAATTTAGGAATTCAACATTGGAGCATGTGTACACATACAACACCACACCATAAAATATTAAAATGTAATATTTCACAATCTTGGTGCTGATGTCTGGAGAAAAAATACCATATCTTGATTGTCATACCAAAACCCCATCAAATTATAATTCAAACTCCATTGACATCATCTACAAATCACTAATAGATGCTCGTCCTCACAATTAACATAAAAATATTTTAGTTGCTTGTACAAGTATATCTTCGATATCTTCATTAGAGAAACATCTGTGAGCATATAGGACCAATATTTTGTACACAACTTCCACTAAACCTTATGAACATCAACACACATTTTCTTGGATTTTTGGAAAAAAATGAAGTTAGAACATTTTCATACATGCATACTTCTCATTTGATTTCACTGTCTTCACTTTTTCTCTACGGGTTCGAACCACCTCCATTTGTTGCTATTATCACCCAACCAAATGGAGAGGCAAGAATAATGGATGTTATAAGCATACAATATGTGAGAACGAGAAAGAACAATTATCTTGGAACAACAAGAACAGACATGGACATACACAAAGAACAATAGATTTGAGAAGGAATTCCAACCATATTTCCATTAGACTTAATGTGTCTTTATACATAGATGAAATAGTTGGAGCGGTTGTAACCACTCACAACCATCCTTCATTTAATTTACTTTAAACATTTACAAAGGATTACTAACATTTACACATACATAATATATGATGACAACATAGGTCTAAGAGGTCCCTCATTGGTGCTCCATCAAACCAAGTTTGCATTGGGAAAAATACTTGGGGGGTGAATTAGTATTTAAAACTCACTAAAACCTTTTCTTTTCTGACTCATATTTCCTTACGTGACTTTAATGAAAGAAACATGTGTATGTACATGACTATTATGCAGACAACCAACGTATATATAGTTAACTTACTTTTTAGTTAATTCATCATCTATTTAACTTAAACTAATGTATTAGTACTTCAATAGGAATTAATTAAACAATAACCATGTGCAATAAGAACAAAATAAACCATCACAGATAAGTAACACATTAACACACATGAACACTAGGATTTTTAGGTGGAAACCTAATGTGGGAAAATACCACTATTGCTATCGTCTTTGTCTTCATATTTTATTATAATGAAAAACTTATTACAATATTGTACTGGTGTAGACTCATACCGACATGCAGGAACCCACTTGTAGAAGGATACAACCTTCTCTCTTTCTCCAACACCCACTGGAAGGGAGCTCCAAACCCATGATTATTTACTGGCACCCATTAGAAGGGAACTCCAATCCCCTGATCAGATTTACCAGCTACCACTAGAAGGAAGCTTCAAATTCCTCACTTAAGGCTCCAACCCTCAACACCTTTGTGGACCACGTTTCGTAATTTTCATATTGGATCAACCTGAACCAAAACATCAAATTTATAGGCCATGTTTCATTAAATTTTTAGACTGGACCCACTATCATCATTTAAGCCCAATACCAAATATCAAAACTAAAACTGATCACTTAAAAAAATAACTCAATCATTGAACCAACTGAATCAACCAATCACTGAACCAATTGAGATCCAAATCAATGAACTTATTCTTAAACAACTAAAGAAATTAGATCATTATAACCAGAATACCAATACTAAATCCAAACACTGCATCAACTTACTGAACCAACTGAAAGCCCTGATCAACAAATTATCAGAATATATATGCTAATTTACTTTAGCAAATCTGTGTGTATACGGGACTTCCTTGAAGCACACCTGTGTACAGATCTCAAAACATTGAACCCCGAAATTGAATCATTGTCATTCTGAAAAAATATATTTAATTACACCTTGAACCACTGAATTACTTTGAAATAATTACAGAACCATCACAGATCTTCAATAACATACAGTTAGCAACATCGTCACTCTTCAATCAAACAATTAATCTTCAATCATCAATGTTAAAACCATATCATAAAGTAAGATTCATTGACAGATAGCAGAAACACAACAAGACTAATTAGACCGATCATACATCTTATTCAACAAAACCCTAGCTTATATACGTGCTTTCCATAAAACACTTCCGCGTGTATATGTGCTTTTCAAGAATCAAACCCACGTACAAATATGTGACTTACCAACATTAAACCCGCGTATGTACACACCTTTCAAGTTATCAAATTTGCGTACATATATGCAATTATTGACTTAAGTCTTTATCGCACACCAGACCTTCAGAACAATCCATCTCTCGGCACACATACTAAAAATGTGTCAAACATAAATATTACATATCAAATCAATCGATTATCAATATAGTCATTTCAGATCTGATCTGATCATCATCTAAATCCCAAGTGCATACTTAGTTTTAGATAAAACTATTCATTAATATCTCAATACATGCACACTTGCTTCAGATCTAGCTATGAAATCTTCATTAGTTTCAAACCCAAGTACTTTGATCTTCATCTCCTTATATAGCTTAAGCCTTATCCAATACCACATGTCAAAACCATACTAATGTCGATGGTATTCTTTAACGAGATCAAATATCCGTTGCTAGGCTCAATACTATGGGTAAATACCATGGTGCAGAAGCTGTACATGACTTTTTTTTCTTCATACCCGCATGTGTACACGACTTTTGTTCACAAAACCCACATATAGTTCTTCAAACTTCATATTTATCATTCCTCTGTCTTTGAACTGATATTCCTTTTCTGTCACATCTGTATTGGCCTGAATACTCATCCTGCTACCATCATGATGACATTTTTATTAAGTAGGTTGCCCTTAAAAGTCAACTCATCAAGTAGGTTTCCATCAAGGACAACACATTAGTCATAATTCCAATAGTCTCCCCCTTTGGACTTGATGGCAACCACTTTGGTGTTTGGTCACCACAGCCTATAGGTACCTATAAACACATTTGTAGATATACCAAGCATTATCCAAACACCGAGCTTCTCTCCCCCTACGACATCAATGGAAAAGTGCTGACCAATGCTGAATGAAGGCTTCTCTCCCTTTTTTGACATGAGCGTTGTAGATCTGATTTGTTGATTATGAATATTGAATACTGACCATGCTACCCCTGAGCACATGCTGAAACTTCTGAAGGGTATACAAATAATTACATGAATCGATGACTCAACCAGACATGACCTTTCCTATCGCCAATAACTCATGCTTACATTGATCATACAACACAGTAGGGTTACAAATTACATCACATGCCCAAAAGGTTGGGATTACATGACTTGACCACAATAGTCCATACATGACTGAATTTTACAATGATTTATAACATAGGTATTTACATGACCTTTACGTCAAGAGATAAATATGACATTTATCACCAAAACCAAAGACCTCAATAGTGAGGTATGAAAACCAATATAGCCTCTAAAAAATCATCATATACCATATAGGATTTGTACTATAAGCATCTGACAACAACACCATGAACATCATCAACAAGCAATGTAATATCATCAACTTGTGACCAACTATGCATCAAAAATATAAGATTGTTTCGTAGAACTCATCTCCTTGAACTCATCAAAGTCATATAGATATTTTGTAGCACAAAAACATATCTTTCCATGCATCAACAAAATATGTGAGAATCAAGCATATCATCATAATGTAGGGTAGTGAAGTATCATTCTTAAACATTATTAAAGTATGCCATGTCTCCAAGTATCATCCAGTAGATATAGCAACAGTATATCAATAACCATGTCTTTATAAAACCTGCAACAACATCATTTTCTTGGCCCAAATTATTCATGTAAGAATAAATACTACTTTATTATTATGAAGTGTAAGTAATCATCCATAAGATCCCTTTCTATAATTCATCGTCATCAACTACTAATCCCTGTGATCCCATATCATCAATATTGTCATGCTTAAAATCATACTCTTCTAGAAACATACCATTTGTATCATAATATGTACATGTAACAAGTGTAACACCATATGCTTCATCCATGATATCAACATCATCATCAAATAATCATAGCAAGATCTACATGTACTTTCCACAACAATCTCCAACATATCATAGATGTATCATCACTAGAGAGTTTTTTATCATCCCACATCTAATAATCATAAACAATAATTAACAAATCATGCATCATCATTCAAGAACTTTAGAAACATAAGCAACATCACCATTGATAAGCATCATTATGTATCAAATAATTCTAAAGTAAACATAATTCCAACAATGCTCTATTAGAAGCATAGCAAATGTTCCCCTTGAATTTGTGCCAACTGTTCACTGTTAGATCTGATCACATCAACTCATTCATTAGTTAGGTCATTAAAGCATCTTCATCAATTAGTAAATCCATCAAAGAATCAATGTCATATTGTAGCAACTCATAAAGCATCATAAGCCAGTAGAATCAACAGACTGTAATCAAGAAATTTTGGAACAAGAAAGCCAAATAATAATTATCTGAAGCATATTAGAGCCTTTTCTCGAGTCCATCCCACTGTTTCTCCATCATAGCAAAACATACGCGACTGTTCATATCAAAACTTGTGTATATAAGCAACTTATCTTCATAGGATCTGCATACATAAAGTATAATGTTGATATTTTATAACCATAGCTCCCCCTGAGCCTGTTCTATTTGTACCTGTTCACTATTACTACATCAAATTCACTATCATTTTTGTAAGAAACATGAATATCAAAAACAAACATAGGAGTCATCATCAAGACAACATATATATTACTCCCCCTGAGATTATACACCACTAATCCTGAGGACCTGATAATCATCTTCTGTTCTCATGAGGTCATGTACCTCACATCACTTCTACAGTCACTGTTAGAAGTATTCTTTTAAGAATAATGGACTGCAATAGGCACCATCTTCTTTTACTCTAAGTCTGAATCCTCCTCATATATGTAAGAATTTAGTTCCTCAAGCACATATAACTTTTCTAGGTTTCAATATCCTCTTGCTATGATTTTTCCAGTTTCGTCATCCATAACCTTACACTTGGCTGATGTAAACACAATTATATTTCTTTTATCTGCCATTTGACCTACACTTAGAATATTCTTCTTTAGCCCTTGAACTAATAAAGTATCAACTGCTCCTCTATGTTTATTAATTATGGTTCTACCATTTCCCATAACATTTGATGGAGCATTATTTCCAAGAATAACATTACCATAAAGGTTTTTCTTGAGAGACTCCATCTTACTCTTATCTCAATTCATGTGATGAGAGAATCCACTATCTATGTATGATTTACCTTCTTCTTCAAATAAGCAGAGAGAAAGACCACACATTATCTCTTGTTCTTCTTTCTGCTTATTATGAGAAATGTTGGTGGGTCCAATTTTTTCAGGTCTTTGACATCAATATTCTTATATGGATGCTTGCCATGTTGTCTGAGGTGATCCATAGATTTGTTCCTGCATTCTTTTGCTACATGCCCAAACTTGTTATAAGCATAACATCTTATATGAGCAAAGGAATCATAATATTTCTGTTACATATTTGTTCTATTGCAATCAATGGATTTGTGACCAAATATCCCTTAAAGAAACCTGAGTACCTCAAAGATGATGATCTTTTTGTGAATCAATTATTTGCTTGTGATTGAAACAATCTACTTCTGCAATTGCTACAATGTGTCCATAATTATGACATATAAAACATTTGACATTATTGGTCTGAGGAGAGAATTGCTTTCTATAGTTAGGAGTTAATGATTTTCTTTGAAAGTTTGCTTTCCTTGGTTGTTGATCAGGTTGACTTCTTATCTCTTTGTTGAGCATTTTAGGTTTTGCATTGCTACCCTTTAAATTTCTTGCATCAACTTGTGAACTAGATTCACCTTCAATAGTTTCATGAAAACCAAGACCAAATTTTATGGCGGGAGACCTTTGATTACTAAGAATATTATCCAAAATATTATACTATCTTGAAATCTCAAATGTTTATATTTTTTTTCTAATTTACTTTTTAGAATGTTTACCTCAACCTCCATTCTTTGATATTTCTTTTGCTTTTCTAGATATTGCCTCTTCATACCTTCTCCAACCCTTCTTCCTTCTTCCACTTGCTCCTTTAATTTGATAATCTCATTTTCATCCCATTTCCTTGTTCTTCAAATGCTTGAAGTAGTTCTTTATTCCGCTTATATGATTTTTCAATATCTTTTCTTAGAGAGACGATCTCAAATTTAAGACCTTCACAATATTGTTTAGATTCCAAAACAACATTTACTAATTTAATATGATCCTTGTTATCATATGCCTACAATTTATTTTTAAGATTATCAATCTTTTTCAAAGAAAGATCAAGTTTTGTTCTAGGATAAAAAAAATTCTTCTAACCTGTCTTCTTCTGAATCAACAACTCCATCATGTTCACTTTTTGACACATTGTTAGGGGTAGGGTTACTTGGTAGTTCCACTGATGAGGAATCTTCCTTCGGGATTTCTTCATGGATTGATTGTAGCTTATCCCACACTTACTTTGTAGTTGTATAATGCATAAACTTATTTAATGTTGAATCATGTATGCTAAAAAATATGTCACTCAAAGCCTTACTATTCTTTTGGACTTCTTCGTCTGATGGAGGAATCTTGGTGTAGCCATTGCATTCTAGATATCAAACATCAAGATTCATTAGATTAGACTTCATCTTTTCTTTCCATTGTTGATAATTATCTTTGGTTAGCATAGGCACATCTGCATTGTCTATTATTTTTGACTTGCCTTGATCTCTGCTTCTAAAGGCATAATTTTTTAATTTGTTTTCTCTTTAGCGTGCTTACTTTTACTTTTACCCATGAGTGCAAGTTCAGTTGTTTCATTGTCATCATCACTATTATTATTGCATAGACAAGGAAATCGACCACATTTAGAATAAAAGCCCATACTTTATAATTCTTTGTTACTATCTTCTTCATTCTTGATCAATAGAAACAAGGGTGCTCCCAAACTTAAATATTTACTGAAATCTATAATTGTCATTGCATCTGATATATCACTGTTATAGTTTTCTAAATCCCTTCTTCGATAAATCTTCATATTTCCGATAATCTTGAAGCATATTCTTCAAGTGATTAAGATTCTTCTGAAGGACCTTCTCTGGTACCAATTTTTGGGAAAAGTACTGGGGGGGGGGGGGGGGTGTGAATCAATATTTAAAACTCACTAAAACATTTTCTTTTCTTACTCAAATTTATGTACACAAATTTACTGAAAGAAACCTATGTATGTACGCGACTATTATGTAGACAACTAGCATATATCCTGTTAACTTAATTTTCAGATAATTCATCATCTGTTTAACTTAAACCAACGTATTAGTACTTCAATAGGCATTAAAACAATAACCATGTGTAGTACGAATAGAACAAACCATCACACATAAGTAGCACATCAACACACATGAACACAATGAATTTTAGGTGGTAACCCAATGTGGGAAAAAACCACCGTTGTTGTCGTCTTTGTCTTCATATTTTATTATAATGATTTTTCTTCTTACAATCTTGTACTGGCACAGACTCATACAAGCACATAGAAACCCACCTATAGAAGGATACAACCTTCTCTCATTATCCAACACGCACTAGAAGGGAGCTCCAATCCCTTAATTAGATTTACCAGCTACAACTGGAAGGAAGCTTCAACTTCCTCACTTAAGGCTCCAACCCTCAACACCTTTGTGGACCAAGTTTCATAATTTTCATACTGGATCCACCTGAACCAAAACATCAAATATGTAGGGCATGTTTCATCAAATTTTCAGACTGGACCCACTACCATATTTTAATCCCAATACCAAATATCAAAACTGAAACTGACCACTGCAAAAAATCACTCAATCATTGAACCAACTAAATCAACCAATCACTCAACCAAATGAGACCCAAATCAATCAAATTATTCTCAAACAACCAAAGCAGTTAAATCACTATAACCAACATACGAATACTGAATCCAAACACAACATCAAATTACTAAACCAACTGAAAACCCTAATCAATAAAGTTTCAGAATATATATGCTACTTTAGTTTAGCAATTCTGCATGTATACATGGCTTCTTTGAAGCATACCTATGTAAAGATCTAAAAAAATTGAACCCTAAAACTGAATCACTGTCATTCTAAAAAAAAACTAAGTTACACCCTGAACCACTGAATTACTCTGAAATAATAACAGATTCCTCACAGATCTTGAATCACATTAAACTAGTAGCATCATCAATCTTCAATCAAACAATTCATCTTCAATCATCACTATTAAACCCATATAATCAAGTAAGACTTCATTAATAGACAACAAAAACACAACAAGACTGATTAGAAATTTTATTCAACAAAACCTTAGCTTATATACACACTTTCCATAAAACACTTCTGCGTGTATACACGCTTTTGAGGAATCAAAACCACGTACAAATACACAACTTACCATCATTAAACTCACGTATGTATGCACCTTTCATGTTATCAAAGTGATGAGGATCAATATTGCAGCAAGAATGTTGCAACTCCTGGGGCTACCAACTTTACTTTATCAGCCCTGGGTTCGTACAAACTTTGAGGTGACAGTGATATATACACAAGTAGATGTGATGGGTCCGCTCGTTGTCACTACTAAGCTTGCAAAAAACCACTTATGGTTTTTCAAACCAAACTTCTATTGATTCAAAAGAAGCTTGATTACCAATGAGAAGAAAAAAAAAGGAAATTTACACTAAAGGAAATCTTGTCTATTGTAGTAAGGAAAAGTATGAAATAAAATGCTAAACACACCATTCATCTAACTAACTACTAAGAGGCTTTGCTTCAAAATAATGCTAAGTTAACATATGTGCAATCCTACTGTCCTAGGCATGCAATTTGAAACATCCAAACATTCTATTGCTGTGCATGTAAATGAACAAAATAACTCTTTTTTTCTTTTTGTCTTTTTTTGTGTGAAAATGTGAATGCTAACTTCTCTTAGTGGTGTGGCAAGTCGATTATGGATGATGGTGAATGGTCAGATGGCTTGGGAGGAAAGTAGGGGTATTCTCCTATCTTCCTAGGGGCTTCTTCCACAATTCGACCTCAAAACAGGCTACAACAGGTCAACCTACAAGATGTCCTAATGCGTCCTACGGGATGTCCTAATGCTCCTATAGGATCCCCTGTATTCCTACAGGATACAACCGAGAGCAAGAGGAGGGATTTGGAAGGTGATGTAAGGCTTAGAGAAGGTGAATGGTGGGTGAAATGAGGCAAGGGAGTGCCTAGGACTCCTTTAGAGCTCAAAACAGAGTTGTGAGATGGTTGGATTTGCTCAACAAGCTTGAAGAAGTACTCTTATGGAATGATGAATTTGGTGAGGAATTTAGTGAAAGAAAGTGATAACCATGGATGGATGAGGTTAGGATGGGGTTGTTAGTCATGAAATCTCTCTGCACTACTGAAACTCCTGCACTGCACCAGTAATTGACATTTTATCCATGAATCATGTCAAATAAGAAATATTTTCAATTACCTAAGGAAAAACATAAATTTATTATCTAGTTACCTATGCATGGGAAAACTTGTAGAATAATGTGAAACTTTTATGAGATCTAATGCAAGGTTGAAGACATAAAAAATGGCAATTAAATCCTATCCTTGAAAACTTGTAAAATGCTGGCCTAAGTAACAAAAAACCCTAAATTCCATGAGAAATCAGAATTCTATCTTTTTGGGGCTACATATGAGTTCTTTCCTCAAATCATGGTCCCTGAAGGGAGGAGTGAGGCCAAATACACCCACTAACAACTTTTGGATATTCCTTTACCTTCCCAAGCTACTGCTACAACAATGCACAAATGGAAGCAAACTAATGAAATCCACAACTACTTGAAATGAAATAATGCTAAAGACAATTCAATTATTAATCTATGAAATCAACTAAGCATACAAATACAAGAAGAGGAGCTTATGATGCTAGGGTTGGTCCCTAACCTAAGAGCTCTAGCCCTCTGAGTTAACTCAGTTCCAGATCAAGGAAATGCTCATTCTCATTATCAAATCAGAAATTTACATAACAATGTCTTCCACAAGTCTTGAACTCGAAAAATGCTTAGCGCTTTTACATCAAAAATTCAAATCCTAATGAGGCTCCAGGCCTCATTATTTATATCACTAAAGTCTCTAATGACTTCCTTCAATTTAGGGAGGCTCGGCTCCCAAATTCAAGATGAACTGGCTCTTTAACTGTCACTGGCTAGATTGCCTTTTGATCTTCATGACTTGGCTGCTTGTAACTCTGAGATAGTGTGATTTGATGGAGGAATATTTGAATGAGTGAGGAGCAAATGAGGAGGATCTATCTCCTACAATATCTCCTCCTTGTCTCATTCGAGTTTTTTTTTCCCTTACTTAGCCAAAATTTCCATGATTTTCTCTCAAAAACCTACAATCAATGCACATTAGTCCACTAGGCATAATATCTCACTTTTACTCATCTCATTAAGCAAAATATAATCAAAATATGTAAGAAATTATGAGAAGAGTTGATTTAAATAAGCTAGGAGGTGTATTAAGGTCCATATAGTTACCCAATGATGAGGCTCATCATCACCCCCCTACTGAAAGTTTTGTTCATCCTCTTAGTAACTTCAATCTATATCCATGTCTTTCATTTCTATAGTGGCCTCCCTAACATCCCATGCTTCTTCTATAGTTTCCTCTTCCTGTGCATAGAATCCTGCCTTCTCCTCTATCTCCTCCCACTACTTTCTTTCTTCCTCTTCCTTCCTTCCTTCCAACATTCCTAAGAGCAGTGATGGACTGGGTCTCAAGCCAATCCAATTGACTTTGAGTCTTTGGAGAGATTGCTTGTACATGGGTGTTCTGTGTAGTGCTTCTCTCATTCTTTGAGGAGAATGGTACTCTCTGATTTTTAGACTGTAGGGAAAAGTGTTCCATCTCCTTCAGAAAGCTTGCATGCTATCATCCCCTAACAGCCTGAACATGTCCTCAAAGTGTGTGGTTGCTTGCTCTTGGGCAGCAAGGTACCAAGGTGCAAGTTTAGGGTCATTTGCAATAAGATTGTGGGTGTTGATGACAACCATTGGATTTTATTGCTCAAATCTTATCATGAGGGGTTATGTCTCTTCTATTGCTATTACTTTCTTCATTTTTTCAACTCTTGCCTCCTCATGATTCATCCATGATGCCAAAGCCATCAATTGCAAGTCCCCAAGTTTTGAATTAGGGTCCTACACATTCAGATTTGTCAAGGCCAAGTTATGTAGGTAAAACTCAGACATTTTAGCTCTATCCTCCAAGGTGCTTTGATCATAGAGATCAATGAATTGTCTATAATATTGGAAGTGCATAATTCCTCTCTGTGCTAAAGTTTTGATTTGGAACTGTAGCCACTGTTCCTTAAGATACAATGCATAGGACTTTGCTGGCATCCTGCACTGGATTGCCTCTAAGGATAGACTGGCCATGGATGCCAATTGAATTTCTCTTTCTTATAATTATCCCCTTAGCCATGCATTCTCTGCTTCCAATTGAGCTTTCATCATTGCCTCTTTGTCCCTCAGGCTGCTCAGTTCTCTGCCCATCTCCTTTACTTTCTCCTCCATGTGGCCTATGTCCTCCACTCCTTTAGATTTGGAAATTTGCATCCACCTATGTGTTCTTGCCCTTTCTTTCTCAAGCTCAAAGAATAAGGGGTTGGAAAATTTCCGTGGAATGACCCTACCCTATTCAATGAACATGTAGTAGGAGTCAAGGTTAGGTTCCGTTAGTTCTGGATCCTCTTCTTTGTTTCTTGTTGCATGATCCCTTCTTTGTCCAATTTCCGAGTTTCCTGTAGGATGGCCTCTGCTTCTTGTAGGTCCTTCTGTGTCTCCTGTAGGAGATCTTTTCATTTGGATTTGGAAGATCTGGTGACAGACCTCCTAACATAAGTGATAAGAGATTTGGGAGAGGCTTGTCCTGATGATCCTTATCCTTGATTTTTCACAAGAGGATCTATCTTTCCCTGATGTTTTGGTGAGTCTTCAATGACAATAGGAACTTTTGCGGGTGTTTGAGGTTTTCCTTGCCTGATCCTTATACTTTTTATTGTCCTAAAGTACAATGGAGTTTGTCTCTTTCTCTTCACTCTTTTCTTGATATGGGTACTTAGGGTAGTGAGGGCAGTTGCTGCCTCTTTCTCAGTGGGTTCTGGAGATACCCTAGGTGAGTCCTCCTCTTCTTTGCCTTGCATTGTAGACCTCTGTTCTTCCTTGTATTTTGTTTCCTCTTTTCCATTTTCCTTCTCATCCTTGTCTTTCTCTTCTTTTTCTCCCTCCAGTTCCTCACTTTGTTCACCAGTTTCTTCCTTTGCATCTTCTCATTTTTCTTCATCACTTTCCTTCTCCTTTTCTTCCTCTTCTTCCTCCTCCATTTCCTCTTCATCCCTCTCTGTTTCTTCTTTATCCCTCTCTGTTTCTTCTTCATCCCTCTCTATTTCTTCTTCATCCCTTTCACTGGCAGTGGGGCTTTTGTCATATTCAAGGGCTTTTATGTCTTCCTCTGTCTGCATGTCTCTGAAAGTTGTCCATGTAATAGGGAGTCTTAGTTTTTGGAGGGAATCTTATAGGATAAGTTTGATTAACCCATGATGGGCTAGCTATTGATGGTTTCCTCCCTGCACCTTAATGCTCATATCTATCAATGATTGAAGAAGAAAGTAGGGTATGCTTAGTCTGTTTTGAGGAGGTGTGTTTTCTCCAAACCTCAGCTCTTGGAGAGCCTGAAATGATACCCATATACCACACTGTACCTACCTTCACATGATATATAATTAATGAAGTGGTAGATAATTTCATTCCAAGGATATGGCAGGCTTGCTCTTTTGACCCCATTTTTGTCTTCCATTGCCTCCTCTCCTTCCAAAAAATAATTTCTTCTTTGCAATTTGGCTATTATCCTTATCTTCCTTTCTCCAAGGCAACCCTAAAGGAAGTGTGGTGATTCTGCATATGACTTCAGGGGTGATTTCTACAGAGAGGCCTCTAACCACAGCAGTGGCATGGGTCCTAGTTAGTGGTATGAGGGAGAGAGAAAAGTCTCTGGCCACTTAATCATCATATCCCCTCATTTTTTCAAAGAAACCCATCCAATTGTGCCTTGTGAATATCTCTACTACAGGAGCGTGCTCATGAATTCTCACTATGTTGGTGGGTTCCCTCTTGTTAAATCCCCCTGTTATTTTTATCTAATGGGTGTGGAGGGCTGTATAGGTCTAACTGCAAATTCTAATGGGTGAGAGATTTTAAATGAAAATTCTATGTACAATTCCCCTAGACTGAAATCTCTTTAACAAACTAGAAGGATTTTTTTATATTTTTTACTTGGAAAATGTGGGAAGGTATAGCTCCTACCTCCTTGTCACTACCTGATGAAGCCAAAATTTGGTTTTTCCCTTCTAAAATGCTCTCTGCCAATCATGTAGATGACTGTCTCGTATCTTGTAGGATCCTGCAGGTGCTCTTGTTTTGAAAAACTGCTCACTGTCTTTTTGTAGACCACTTCAGGGGCCGAGAGCAAGCTTGCTTCGATGTAGCCTCAAGATTGCGAATGCCTCTTATGCATGGGAATCAATGTTTTATTTGCTCATATGGGTGATTTGAGTGGGATGGTGTGCTGACAACAAAGGTACGAGTTCCAATTTTTGGACTGTTGGTCCCACTACCACATCATCATTCTCCTTAGCTCATAATCAACTCCCACTTCGGGCATCCATAACTTAACCACTTTTGACCTCATCTCTTCTTTCTCCTGATTTGACTGCTGCCACATGTGTAATGAACTAACTATATTCTCCTTGTTGATTGACCGAAGGTGGCCGAGTTAACTGGCCACCTTTTTCTTATAAAACCAACTCTTTCACAAATCTACAATTTTGATCATATTATGCTAATGAGAGAGTTGAAGCGATATGACATGCTTGTGGTAAGATGCCTTGATGCTGCTTGTTGGAGAGTGATGTCCTTGCTGTGTATTTGCTTCATGTGTTTTTCTCCTTTTTAATTGTCCTCCTTTGATGTTTTTCTTTGATGTGCAGGTACTGGCTGGTGATGCTGATGATCCTACTGCTACTGCTAGCTCTGGAAGAGCTTCTTTGACATTTGGATCTCCATGCTGAAGTTGACTGCAACTTGTGATTTTTTGTTTTGTGGGATAGGTTGCTACAGGATGTCTTGTAGCTTCCTCTCCCCCAAACTTGTACTCATTCCTTCACTTCTGGAGCATAAGGATGGTTGTCATGGGTAGAGAAGGGGTCTAAGGATTGGTGAACGATAGGTACAGACTTCAAGTGTTGTCCCCTTGTTCTCTGTCTTTATCCTCTTTTATTTATTTATTTTTTCTCTGAAAACTGTAATTTTTTGAAACTAACTTATTGGATGAATTAAGGGGTAATCATTTTGGAGAGAGGCATGGTGATGAGGTGGTGAAGTAATTTTTTTTTTTTGACATAAGAAGTTCATCCCCTTTCTCTAGGGTTGCTTTCCTTGGGATTCCCAAGCTATTGTAATTCCTACAAGATCATCCTATAGGTTTTTAGGGAATCCTGTAGAAAACACAGAACCCTTGAAAATTGAGTTAGATGAGTCCTTAAATGGAGGGAATGATGGGATGATGAAGGATATGGAATGGAGGAATGAAAAATGAACTGTGTAGGTCCTCTTGATCCTCTCTTATTGCTCTCATCCTCCTCTTACTGACCTGCAAACACCATTTTCAAAGTTTTCTTTTCTCTCTCTTTTTTTTTCTTATCTTTTTTTTGTGTTTTTTATTTTTTTTGAAAACAAATAGTCTACCTCCAAGAGGTTTTCATCCTAGCTGCATGCCTTGGGTGCCTCAAAAGAGGTTTTCACCCATAGGATTTTTTATTTTTATTTTTATTTTTTTTTTTTTGTTTTTGTTTTTGACACCATTGGGCCGCCTCAAGAGGTTTTCAACCCAATAGTGGGACTCAGGTGCCTCATGGAGGTTTTCACCTAAGTCTCCTTATTTTTTCTTATTTTCTTTTCTTTTTTTAGTGACTTGATGGGGTAGAAGTTGAGACTTGTTGCACTACCATCATTGTCTTGTTGATGCCATTAATGAATTCTTTCTTTGACAAGGGCTTCTTGTAGACCTTCAATATGTGCCCATTGACAAGTAAAGGAATAGCCTCTGCATCAATGGTTCTTATCTGCACTGAACCATTATCATGACATTTCTCTATGACATAAGGCCTTAACCATCTAGTCCTTAAGTTGTCTTTAAAATCCTTGTATCTAGAATCATACAACAAAGCTCAATCACCTTCTTGAAATTGTTTGTCCTTTATGTTCTTGTCATGCCAGATCTTCCTTTGAACTTGAGTCACCTCTGTGTGTAGGAGGACCTACATTCTAAACTCATCTAACCCATTCAGTTGGAGCAATCTCTCTTGTTGTGCACTAGTGAGATCTAGATCTAGGTGTGCTGCCATTCTTAATGTGTTGTATTCAAATTCAATGGATAGTAGGGACTTCTTCCCATAGCCCAATTCATAAGGAGTGAATCCAGTGGTGGTATTCCAGGTGACATTGTAGGCCCAAGTGGCCTCAACTAATCTATTTGCCTAGTCCTTTTTGCTGCTGCTAATCACTTTGGTTAGAATGCCCTCCAGTGCTCTGTTGGTCACCTACACTTGCCCATTAGCTTGTGGGTGATAAGGAGTGGATGTTCTATGCTTGATCTTTTGCTGGCTTAGCAAATTTTCAATCATGTGAGATGTAAACTGGTTGCCTTGATCAGTGACCAGTTCTCTAGGGTACCCAAACTTATAAAATACATTTCCCCTTAATAAATCAACCACTTTATCCTCTATTGTTGCCTTGATAGCCTTGGTTTTAGCCCACTTGGTTAAATAGTCAGTGCACACAATGATGTATTGCTTTTTCTTGGATGGAGGGTCAATGGGTACAATGAAATCCATGTCCCACTTGTCAAATGGCTTGAAAGTCACTTTAGGTTGCAGAGGAATTTAATCCCTTGGAGTAGGTTTTCCCATCCTTTGGCACCGATCACATTGACTTGTATACCTCCTCACATCTTGGTGAAGGGTGGGCCAATAGTAACCATCTTGTAGCACCTTGAATGTTGTCCTCTTGGCTGCAAAGTGACCTCCACAATGCCCATCATGACAGGTGAGAAGGATGTTAAAGACTTCCTCCTCCTTGACACATCTTCTCATAATTTGATCCGGGCTTAGTTTGAAGAGGTTACCCCCAATCCAAGTGAATGGGCAGCTCTTCCTCATAATACTAATTTTATCTTTGGAGGATAAATTTGGTGGGAACTGTGCAACACCAAGTAGTTTGTTATGTCAGCAAACCATGGAGAGAGAACTAAAATGGTGAATAAGTGTTCATCTGGTATCCGATCATCAACCATTCCTTCTTCACCTGCAGGTAAAGTTAATCTGGATAAAAAACTGTAACAACATTCTCCTTTCCAGGCTTATCAATAATAGTTAGATCAAACTGTTGTAATAAAAGTAGCATCTAATAATCTGGGCATTCACGTCAGGTTTATTCATCAAGTATTTAATTGCAACATGGTCAGTATGTAGAAATGTTTGGTAACCTGTAATGTAATGCCTAAATTTGTTCAATGAATGCACAATAGCTAGGAGCTCTTTCTCAGTTACTGTATAGTTCAGTCCGACCTTTGACAGATTCTTATTGATGAAGTAAATGTCATAAGGTAACTTGTCATCTATCTGGCCTAGATCTGCTCTTATGGTTTGTGAGAGGAATCAACATGTATGTGGAAAGGAAGGGCCCAATTTGGGCCTCGGAGAATAGGTGCAGTGGTCAACGTGTCCTTCAGGGTGTCCAGGGCCTCTAGATAGCTTTTTGACCATAAAAATTCAAAGTCTTTGGTCAGTAACCCAAATAAAGGAGAAGCTAACTTGTTGAAGTATTTTATGAATCTCCGATAGTATCCAGCTAAACCTAGAAAGCTCTTGACATCTCTCTGTTTTTGCGGAGATGGGACCCTTTAGATGATGGCTATCTTATTTGGGTTCATCTACAGTCCTTTCAGGGATATTGAATGACCTAGAACAGTCCCTGGAGTCATCAAGAACTCACATTTTTTGGGACTAAGGGGCTGGTTCATTTCAATGCATTTGTTTAGTGCCTTACCTAAGTTGGACAGAGTCTCCCGAAAATCACACCCATAGGGTGTAAAATCATCCATATAAATTTCTGCTGCATCATGGACTAGCTCAGAAAAGATACCCTAGACTGCTCTCTAGAAAGTGGTAGGGGAATTGCATAGGCCAAAAGGAAGGACCCTATAGGGGAAATTACGCCAAGAACAAGTGAAGGTGGTTTTATCCTAGTCTTCTGGGCTGATTTGGATTTGATTGTACCTATTGAAACCATTTAGGAAAGAGAAAAACTTTTTCCCTGCCAGGCCATCTAACACTTGGTCAATGAAAGGTACATGGAAATGGTCCTTCTTTGTTGCTTTGTTTAACTATTTGAATTGACAAAAATCCTCCACTTCCCATTTTTCTTTGGAACCAACACCAAGGGAGAAACCCACTCATTTTCCAAGATAGGGTAAATGAATCCTGCATCTAGCAGCTTTTGCAGTTCTTCTTTGACTATATCTTTGAGAGATGGATTCATTCTCCTTTGGGGTTGTCAGATTGGTTTGTAACATTATTTGTCACTCCCTTAATTTCCTTGTAACTCCAAGCAAAGGCATCCAGATGTTCCTTTAGCATGTTGCACAACTTTTCTTCTTGGTGTACAGAAAGAGATGGGTTGATTTTCAAAGTTCTTTTAGGGCTGAATTCTATGGTTTTGACATGGGTAGGGTTTGAATCAACTAAGAATAGATCAATCTGATGGTTGCTCTTGGTTTCCTTTACTACTTCCTCTAAGGACAAGGTGTTGGGAGTTGGAATTTGGAGTATGTGTTCAATCAAATCATCTTCATCCAGTTGTCCTCCTCCCATGGATGTTTCTAAGGTATAGAGTTGGGCTGAGTAGACTTCATCTTCTTCCTCCTCTTCTAGCCATAAAGGTAATTCATGTTCTAGATATGGCTGAGCAGGAGGGTACAAGACTAACTTCTTGGACAGATGCCCATTTTTGATAGTCATATTTCCATCCCTGCAGTTGATGTAGGCATCGACAGTGGCTAACCAGTGCCTCCCAAGGATGAGAGCATAACCAGTAAGCTTGGCCTTAGGCTGGAGAACTAGGAAGTCTGCAGGGTACTCCCAAGAGTCAATGGAGACCATCACATCCTCAACAATCCCCTCAGGGGTCACTGTGGAACAGTTTGCATGTTGAAAGAATGTTGTGGTCTTTCTTAATGAACCTTGGAGATTGAGCTTGAGCATGGTGTCCTTAGTCATTACATTAATGGAATCACCAAGATCAATCAAAGTGTGTGGGACAATGGTGCCATTGATGTGCACATCTACTATAGGGTTTCTAGGGTCCAAATACTTTGGGCAAATTACTTGCCCCAACATTAAGTTGGAAAACTGTCCAATGACATTAATGGTAGGGGTGTCTCTTTTTCACCTGCCTGGGTGTTTGAAGCACTTCTCTTTAATCAACTTGTTGTAAATAGTTACATCCTTTATGGCTTGTAAAGTGGAATTTTGACACATAGTTTTTCAATTCACCCAGAAGCTCATTCTCTTTTGGGGTAGGCTGGACTGGACGAGTTAATCTCTTAGGAAAGGGTGGTGGATTTACTCTAGGCATGATTTCCTCTCTTTCCTCCTCACTCTCCCTAGGTGGAGGTGGAGGTTGGCTATCTGGGAGTACTCTCCTAGATCTCAGGTTGATTTCCTAAATATCCACAACATAAGGAGGGTAGGATGTCTCTCCATTGTACACTTGTTATGCCTATCTATTATTTGGGTTCGGATTTGGTTGGGTAGGAATATGAGGTTGTTTAGGTAGAGCAGGGTGTAAAATTTGTGGTTGAGTAGGTGGTGAAGGCAATAAAGCTGGAGCATTGTTGTGTGGGGCCTCCACCCCTGGGGCGGTGCATTCCATTGAGGTTGTCGTAGAGCATATGGATGAAATGATTGGCTGGTTGGGTGGGAATGGTACTGAGGTGCAAAAGGCTAAGGAGGAGGTGTAGACTAGGAGGGATGAGTGGGGGGCCCCCAAGAGGGAATGGATGTGTTCTGGTCAGGGTTGTAATATGCATGGGATGACCCTTGCATGCCATGCTGGTATGGTCGAGGCCCATGACGTCTCCTTTGATTTATGTAGCAGACATGTTCAGTCACCCCTTCAGTTCCCTGATACACAACTTTTAGTCTAGGTAGAGAAGGGCACTTGTCTGTGGAGTGGTTTTCTTCACAAATCGAGTAGATTTCAATTAGATTCAATGGAAATTCATTCCTAGGGTGCCTCCTTGTGCATCTAGGGCAGAAAATGGCTAAGTCTCTCTCTGCTTCCTCCTAATTTCTCTTGATGTGCATAGTGTTCATTTGTAGGGCAAGGGTTTGCAACATTTCACTCTTGAAATCTTCCAACATATCTCCAATTTCACCTTTTATGGATGTATTGGAAGAGGATGGATTGGCCATTGGTTGACTATCCCTACCATTTTTCCTAGCTGCCCTAGAATGGTTCCTAAAGACAGTCTTGATATCTTCATAAGGTAGCTGGTAGATGTCCCCTCCTGCTAGCAAGTTTAGGGTATCTAGAAGATCTTCCCTTACCCCTCTAAGCAGGACTAGCTTTAGTGACTCAGGATCAAGTGTGCACTTGGCCCTTTTGTAGCTAAGCTGGAATCTTTCTTCATAATCCTCTAGGGATTCATCATGCCCTAAGGTCATCCTAAAAATTTCTTCTTTAGTGTCTTTCTACCTGCAGTAGTCCCGGTACTTGTTGTTGAAGGTTTGCTGCATCTGAGCCCAGGTTGTGAAGCTATCCCCAGGTAAAGCCATGAACCAACACAGGGATGAATCTTTAAGAGTGGGTGGGAATAGTTTCAACTTCTGCTCATCAGTGGTGTAATCATATGTTCTACATATGATAACAAACTCAAACAAGAAAGTGTCTGGATCTTCTGAGGTCAGGCCATGGAAATGAGGAAGAGCAAAGGGGCTTATGTTTTTCATCTTGGTATCCCCATTAGTTTCTCTGATGGGAAAGGCACCCCCAATTCTTTCTCTATATCCTCTGCCATTTCTATTTCAGCCATTAGGTCAGTTGGAATGGGTTCTCCTTCTTCTTCTCCCCATGTAGGCTCTTCAAATATCTCTGGTTGTTCACCTAAGGGGTCCTCCAATTCACAACCACTGAAGAAGAGGGAAGGTTGGTTGTTTGAAGTTGTGGGGGTATTTGGTAGAAATTTTCCTTAGTTATCCCTATTGCTATGAGGCATGAAATAAGTGTTTTTGATTTGTTTTGTGTTTTTTTCAAGCTTTGAGACTAATTACAGAATTGAAATCACAAATTGAATGGAAACTAATTGACTTAATGAAAGCTATCTGCTTGAATGAAATATCACTTGCAGAATTGAAAAGAAAGCAAACTAACTTACTATTAATTTTGTAGAAATGAAGCTAATAGCAGAATTTCAGAGATAAGAAATGGAAGAAATAAAGTAGAAATCACATCTTACTCAGACACCTTCCTAGCAACGACGCCAAAAAGTGATGAGCACTAGTATTTCAACAAGAATACTACAACTCCTGTGGCTACCAACTTTACTTTATCAACCCGGGGTTCGTACAAACTTGGAGGTGACAATTCTGTATACAAAAGTAGATGTGATGGGTCCACTCATTGTCACTACTAAGAAGCTTAATTACCAATGAGAAGAAAAAAAAGGGAAATTTGCACTAAAGGAAATCTTATCTATTGTAGTAAGGAAAAGTCTGAAATCAAATGCTAAACACACTATTTATCTAACTAATTTCTAAGAGTCTTTGCTTCAAAAGAATGATAAGTTAACATATGTGCAATCCTGCTGTCCTAGGCATGCAATTTGAAATATCCAAACATTCTACTCATGTGCATGTAAATGAACAAAATAACTTTTTTTTCTTTTTATCTTTTTTGTTTGAAAATGTGAATGCTAACTTCTCTTGGTGGTGTGGCAGGTGGATTAGGGATGATGGTGAATGGTCAGATGGCTTGGGAGGCAAGTAGGGGTCTTTTCCTATCTTTCTAGGGGATTTTTCCACAATTTGGCCTCAAAACATCCCACTATAGATCAACATACATGATGTCCTAATGCATCCTACATGATGTCCTAATGCTCTAATAGGATCCCCTGTATTCCTATAGGATAAAACTAAGAGAAAGATGAGGGATTTGGAAGGTGATGTAAGGCTTAGGGAAGGTGAATGGTGGGTGAGATGAGGAAAGGGAGTGCCTAGGACCCCTTCAGAGCTCAAAACAGAGTTATGAGATGGTTGAATTTGCTTAACAAGCTTCAAGACATATTCTTATGGAATGATGAATTTGGTGAGGGATTTAGTGAAAGAATGTGATAACCATAGATGGATGAGGTTAGGATGGGGTTGATAGTCATAAAATATCTCTGCACTATTGAAACTCTTGCACTGCATCAATCACTGACATTTTATCAATGAATCATGTTGAATAAGAAAGCTTTTCAATTAACTAAGGAAAAATTGAATTTTATTATCTAGTTACCTATGCATGGGAAAACTTGCAGAATAATGTGAAAGCTTTATGAGATCTACTGCAAAGCTGAAGACATCAAGAATGGTAATTAAATCCTATTCTTGAAAACTAGTAAAATGCTGGCCTAAGTAACAAAAAACCCTAAATTCCATGAGAAATCAAAATTCTATTTTTTTGGGCCGCATAGGAGTTCTTTCCTCAAACCATGGTCCCTAAAGGGAGGAGTGAGCCCAGATCCACCCATTAACAAATTTTGGATATTCCTTTACCTTCCTAAGCTACTGCTACAACAATGCACAAATGGAAGCAAACTAATCAAATCCACAACTACTTGCAATGAAATAATTGTAAATACAATTCAATAATTAATCTATGAAATCAACTAAGCATACAAATACAAGAAGAGGAGCCTTTGCTGCTAGGGTTGGGCCCTAACCCAAGAGCTTCAACCCTCTGAGTCAACTCAGTGTTGGATAAAGGAAATGCTCATTCTCATTATCAAATCAGAAAATTACATAACAATGTCTTCCACAAGTCTTGAACTCGAAAAATGCTTAGTGCTTTTACATCAAAAATTCAAATCCTAATGAGGATCTAGGCCTCCTTATTTATACCACTGAAGTCTCCAATGACTTTATTAAATCTAGGGAGGCTCGACTCCCAAACTCAAGATGAACTGGCTCTTTAACTGTCACTTGCTTGATTGCCTTTTGATCTTCATGACTTGGCTGCTTGTAACTTCGAGCTAGTGTGATTTGATGGAGGAATATTCGAATGAGTGAGGAGTAAATGAGGAGGATCTATCTCCTACAATCTCTCCTCCTTGTCTCATTTGAGTTTCTACCCTTAATTAGCCAAAATTTCCATGATTTTCTCTCAAAAACCTGCAATCAATGCACATTAGTCCACTAGGCATAATATCTCACTTTTACTCATCTCATTAAGCAAAATATAATCAAAATATGTAAGAAATTATGAGAAGAGTTGATTTAAATAAGCTAGGAGGTGTATTAAGGTCCATGTAGTTACCAAATGATGAGGCTCATCACAAACACGCGTACATATATGCAATTATTGACTTAAGGCTTTGCTGCACATCAGACCTTCAGAATAAACCCATCTCTTGAAATACATTATAAAACATGCATCATACATAAATATTACAAATCAAATCAATGCATTATCAATATAGTCATTTCAGATCTATTGAATCTGATCCATCATCAAATTCCTGGGTGCATACTTGGTTTCAGATCAAACTATTCATTAATATTCCATTACATGCACAATTACTTCAGATCTAACTATGAAATCTTCATTACTGCCACACCCAAGTACTTTTATCTTCATCTCCTTATATAGCTTAACCCTTATCCAATACCATAGGTTAAAACCATACTAATGTTGATAGTATTCCTTGACGAGATCAAATATCCGTTGCTGGGCTCAATACTATGGGTCAATACCATGGTAAAGACCCTTGGTATTTAGAATACCATGGTGCGGAAAATGCATGCGCCTTTTCTTCTTCATACCCACGTGTCTACGCGACTTTTCTTCATAGAACCCGTGTATACTTCTTCAAACTTCATATTTATCATTCCTCTATCTCTGAACTGATATTCCTTTTTTGTCACATCTGTATTGGCCTGAATGCTCATCTTGATACCATCATGTTAACATGTTTATTAAGTAGGTTGTCATCAAAATACAACTCATCAAGTAGGTTGCCATCAAGGACAATACATTAGTCATAATGCCAACAATTTAAACTAAATATTTTCCCACACTTACATGTGTTTGTAAATATACAATGGGATTGGTATCAATGTTGAAGCCAAATAAAAATTGTGATTATAATATTTTGTTGGTGTGTGATACAAAACTAAGAAGTATTATTGGTGGTGCACCAATATCTTGTAACTGCATTGGTTAACACTTTTTAAAATTTTTAAATTTCTAACTTTTTGAGTACTTTATGGATTTAAGGAAGCATTGTTACTAATTCTATTTGACATCTTAGTGTGCCATTAATAACATGTATGAAATAAAAATTTCCGAACTTATCAATGTGTTTTAGAGTGTATAGACATGTAATTGGTGGTATGTAGTAGAATAGAAGATGTAGCATAGTGGTGTCAGTGCTCCCATACAAGTGGCACACCAATTACCAAGAATAATAATAAAATCTTTATGCACCTTTTTAGTGTGGTATGTATGAATTAGTAGAATTGATTATGGTGAATTTTTTATTACTTTACATTATTGATGGTGTATCTCTATTATTTAGTTGAAATGGTGTGTTTTACACAAAAATTCCAAAAACACATTATATATATATATATATATATATATATATATATATATATATATATATATATATATGATGATGATGATGATGATGATGATGATGATGATGATGATGATGATGATGAAATTTGTATGTGAATCAAAGACAATGAGGATGATAGCAATAACAACAATAGGTTTACTAGTACAACTTTTCACCTGAGCTAAAAGGATCAAGACAGGGAGATGAATATGTACCCTCATTTATTACAACAAAAATTCATGTCCTTTCAAGGATTGTTAGCCTCCTTAAGCTTCATGAGGATGTCACATCCCTTATGGGGAACACATGCTTGTTGATTTAGTTGCATTAAAGAAATTTTGAGGTATAAAATGGGTCTCCTAAGGAATACTATAAAATAATAGTGGAAATAATAAAATAAGATCGGATAACCTCATCAAATTTTGGAGGGAAAAAGGAAAAACTATTTTTTCAACTCATATTTTCAACTTATCTCCACACAATTTTACTGAAATTTCGAGTGGGAACACTCATTGGATGCATAATTTAATTCCTCATCCAAGGAGTACTCATGTTGCATAATTTCGATGGACTGTGCTATACGCAAAATGAGAAATAAATGAGAAAACGTGATTGTAATCACATTTTTCATGTAGCAGGGTCTGTCGAAAGTATGCAACATGGATACTCCTTGGATGAGGAATTAAATTCCGCATCTAACGAGTGCTTCCACTAGAAATTTGAGTAAAATTGTTGGGAGATAAGTTGAAAATACGAGTTGAAAAAATAATTTTATATCTTTTTACTCCAAAATTGGTGAATCATCCCCCATGGTTGACATCATCATATTGAATCCTATTGGTTATTATAAAGTTGATTTTGTTGTACATTTTTGTTTTGAGACCCATTTTTTACCTCAAAATTTCTCTAATGATTCATCACTAGGATAATTCTAGGTAAGAGTTGAGGGTTAGTCTCAATCTATGGTACTAACCTACAAATGGGGATATTTCTTTTATTACTGATTTTTCTAAGGGAGGTGGGATTTTCTCTAGTTTCTCAATCTCTAGCCTATTTTTGTGTGAGAGATAAGTAGTTGCCACATGTGTAGAGATATGTTAGTGAAAACATCACTACCCTTAGTATCTTTTAGGTTATTGGTAGCTGGTTACATTTACATGGATTCAACATAGAGGAGGTTAGGTACCTACCACTTTGGTCAAGAAACTAACACATTTTTCATTTGATGGATAGTGCATTAATTTCCTTCCACTACATTATGTAGATAGTTTCGTTCATATTCCTATAATTATTAGGCAATCTACCATTTTTTTGTAATAATTTTATTATGATCTAGTTGACTATCATGCTATGTTTGATGGAAGCATTATATTCCCATTATATTCAAAGATATTTTTATTATTTTTTGAGAGGTTTCCAGTCACTTGATTGACATTTGACCACCTCCCTTCTAAACCAAGGACTGATATGTGTATGTGCATGTGAGGGCAGTTGTTAGATCAGAAGGGCCAAGTGGAGTGGCCATGTGGGAAAGCCAATTTTGAGATATTGGAGCTGCTATCTAGTGAGAATGATCACACCCTTGATGTTCTACAATGCACATGTGTAGATATGGATTGGAAAGTATGTAAAAACATCTTATTTAGCTAACACGAGCCAACATATCCAAAAGGTAATATTATAATTATCAAGTTTGATAACCTCATTGTATATGTTTTTGTCTTATTTAATGCATACACAATTTTTTGTAACATTTTGCTTAAATTTTTTAAGTATTGATACTTGTTATTTTGCAGATGTGGCCATGCATGTTGGGGAAGTTCCTCCCCAACAAGATGAGGAGATGGATAAGGTTGATGAGCTATCTCTAGTGTAAATACTTGGCATGCCACATAGACTAGAGCATGAATTTCATCAATGAGTAATAAATAAAATATGTTCATTGATGGCTCATGATAAAGTGGTTCCTATACAAGTTAAGGAGATCATGTAGGACACATATGTGTGGGCCTTCCCTCTAATACAACATTATTGATGTGTCGTGTTGTTAGTGCCCTCAAACTCCTTGAGAAGTGAAGGGCTTTCCATCAATATTTTGTTTGTTGTGGAAGATGATCCTCCACCACCTCCTCCTACTCCATCTCCACCATCTCCTCTATGAGAAAATTGGCCACCATATCCTCCATGAGTAGACTGAACACCATCACCTTGTACAATAGAAAACTAACCACCATCTCCTCTTGTGGTCACCAAACGACCATCTCATTTAGTAAAAAAACCGAAGACAATCCCCTTCGACAATATATTAACCACCAACACTTCCTCAAATGCAACTCTCTACAATATGATTTTCTAGAGGTACTAATGCCCCCAGTTTTGGTGGTCAACGAAAATTATAACCATTGTTAACATGTATATATCTCATTGCTATGATGTTAGATTGATTTTCATATCGTGGCTAATACAGATAATGTATTCTCATACCATATTGATGATGCTTTATTTCTAAAATGTATTATGTCTATATTAATGGTTTATATTATTAATGTTTCTCTATTTTTAAAATAAATTTTAGATGTCATATGACTTTTATATATATATATATATATATATATATATATATTTTGGTATTATTTTTCATGTATGTTATATGTTTTTATTATTTTCATGCTAATGTTTGATTTATAAAATGTATGGTTTATGTTGATGATTAGAATCATTACTAATTTCTCTATTTTTAAAATCAAATTTGAGATGTATCAGTTATTTAAATCGAAGATGCCATATAATATTTAACTCTAGTTACAACCATTTAGTGTCATTTTTCGATAGTAATCGTTCAAAGTCATTTTATAATGTTTAACTATATTTAAGGGTGAATTGTTTATGGTGCACAAAGATACACTATGTTGATTAAACATGTTTATGAACTTGATTAAATGATTCGATCAATAATTGTGTAATTTGAATAATATTTAAAACCACCCTAAATCCATCTTAAATCTAGAACTACCAAGAATTGAGAGGGATCAAGTTTGGAGTTAAGATGGATCTAAGTTAGTACTTTGCATTCCATGATAGATTTTCTCAAGACTTAAATGAGATTTATCATAAAAAATGCCATGGTCAAATACCATGGGCCATGCAATATCATGGGCTTGTAAACCATGGTAATTTTATAATTTTATTTATTTTATTGTTTTATAGTTAAAATTGTAATTTTTAATTTTCTTCATTTTATATTTTTTTCCATGTCAATATCTTTATGTCGACACTACAACATTGCTACCATACTAAGCTGGAAAACATCTCTTAGCATAATCATTTCTTAATGACATTATATTATTTAAAATTAATCTAAAATATTTTTACTAAAATTTTCATTAATTTTGATCAACTTATATTAATATAATTAATTCTAACAAAATCATTATTCCTCTATTTTTTATAATGAAAAAATTATACCAATTAAACCATATAAATTATTCTAAATCAAATTTAAATATTTCTCATATCAATTTGTTTAATTATATATTATTTTAAATCATAATAATAATTATTGATATTAACCTTGATGATAATAAATATTAATATTAGTCTTTCAAATAATGATAACATTTTGCATATATATTAAATCATAATTTTTTTTTGGGTTATAAACAACATATAGATTTGTTTGATTAAATTTTCTGCTAAATCATAAAAGTATTTAAATTGTTATATTAAATATCAAAGGAAATATAAATTTTTTTAAGTAGATTGACGTTGACAATAATAGTTGTTAATTTTAATCTTATAAAAAGAGACATTTCCTTTGAATCCTATACCAAAGGATTATATAAGGAATCTAACATTTCCTTCAATATGTTCTCCCTGGTCACTTAGTGAAGACTAGTACTTGTAAATGGAGAGAGAAATTATATAGATATAATTTCGAATATTGATTTTTAAGAAATTTTCAAATTTGTTTATTTTTTTCCTTTTTTCAAGGGTTGGTTTTCCCAGTGTTTTCAAGTTTGCTTATTTTTTTTAAAGGTTTTTTTCTAAGTGATTTTCAAGTTTCTCTATCTTGCTTTTTTTTGAAATGCTGGTTTTTTTAAGTGTTTTTCAATTTTGTATGTGTTTTTTTATAGGGTAACATTACAAATTAATTGACATTATAGTCTTGATGATTAACACCCTTTTAAAAAAAAAACGAAACTACTCTACATCCAAAAGTAGTAGTACTTGATATTTTTTAATTAATACTTTTGTTTAATAATTTACGTTAAAAAATAGTTAAATTGAGGGAAAAAATTAAATATGTTTTAGAGGGAAAAAATAAATTAAAAAGAAAAAACAAAATGAAAACAAAAACAAAAACACTTTCTTAAAAAAACATTTATTTCTAAATAAAAATCAATATAGAAAAAAAAACCTTTAAACACCACCAAAATCAAAACCCTCACCCCACAGGAAAAAAATATTAAAAAATGGCATAGTCTAACTTATAGACGAAATTATTGATTTTTAGATAATTTTATCAGGTTAATTTTAATCAAAATCTAGTAGAGATATTTAAAAATTTGAGTTTAAATTGTTTAATATGTAGAATTCGAGTGCCCTAGGGTTTTTCAGGGTGTTGAATCCCTTTATGCATTCAAAAATGTATTTTAAACAACAAAAAATGACAATCTTGCTTAATATTGTATGGTTGGATTTCGGTGAAGAAGCCATTTCATCTACAAGTTAGACTATGCCTTAAAAAATGACTAAGAACAAATTAAAGAAAAAAACATAGGAAAAAGAGGTTAGCAACAATTTTAGTTATTATTATTAGTTTTGTTTGTGGAGTAAGCACCAACAGGGGATTTGAGCCCTGAACCTCACAATTTATATAATATTTCATAACACAACAATCACCAATTGAACTACCCCATCAAAAAGTTAATAAAAATAAATTGAATGAAAAAAATAATAAAATTTAAAAATAATTGAAATAAAAATTTAATTAAAAGAGAATTAAAATTTTATTAAAAACAAAAGTCAAGCTTACAATCTACAAAAATTAAAATATAACTATATAAATAAATAAATTATTAAAAAAACATTGGGTGGAGTTAGGGTGATGCTTGTTATCATGCATTTTTTTTTAAATTTTCTGTTTATTTATTATGTTCAGGTATTTCCATATTACTCACATTAGACATTTTGATTATCAACATTTCGAGCTAGCAAGTGTGGCTCATCATCAAAACATAGATATGAAATATGATCACGAATTAAGAGATAAATAGGTGAGAGATGTGGGGTCAGAAAGGAGAAGAGATGTTAGCTTAGATGGACATTAGGAGGCTATTTTTTTTGTAAGCTTGGTGGGACTACATCTTCATCATGTCCAATATCTCACCCTGATAATGAGTGACTTCACATCAAAGAGTGTCTTAATAGAGCACCCGATCACCATCTATCCAAGACCCCATGAACATTAGAAGGTTAATTATAAAAAAATCAATAATTAAGTTTAAAACGTTAAAAAAATAATGAAAATATTAAAATGTTAAATTTTATTTATTTGTTAAATATTATAAAATAAACCAAATGTCATTTTTTTATTATATATATATATATATATATATATATATATATATATATCATAAATTAACCAATATATAATAGTCAAAACATTTATCTATCTATCTATATATATATATGAAATCATGAATATTAATACCAACCTATATATGCAATATTAAAAATTATTAAATAATGTAAGAATTTTGTTTTGTAAGCTTGGCAAAACTATATCTTTAACATGTCCAATATATCACCCTGACTGGGGCAGGGAATTGAATTGATGTCTTCACATCAAGGGGTCCCTTAACAAAGTACCCAATCACCAGCTATCCAAGACCCATGGACAAATAATGTAATATATTTAATATTTAATATTAACATATTATTAATAATGCATATTAATATACCATTAGAATTAATAAAAAATAGTAAAAAAAGCTATTAATAAATTAATATATTAATCAATTTATGGGTAAATATATGTAGTGCGATAATAAAATAATTAATATATGTAATGAATATTTAATAATACATATTAATAAATTATGGTTAATAATTTCCCTATATAAAACCAAAAGAAAACAAAGGAGAATTATAAAGAAGAGATGAAAGGGAAGGCATAAGACAAGAGTTGGGAGGGAGTCAGGCAGGAAAAAAGGGCAGAAATCCAGTTCCTGCTAATATTAAAACCATCATCCCTATTCAGATTGCCAAAGTGATTTTCAATTTGAATGAATTATCTAAAATTTTCGTGATGATAAATATCAATCTTAGCTAGGATTCTAAAGTCTTCAATGCAAATATGGTGTTTTGTTTTCTCAGCATGCTCATCAAGAGTGGAGGAACGTGACTAACAATGTTTAATGTCAAAAATCAGTTCTTGAGTCCTTTGCTTAATAGATCAAAATGTCTCACTAACATATGTAGCACTGCATGAGCACATAATTAAATAGACACATTTCATATTGGAAGGGTTAGTAAGATCCTTGAAAAACCTCAACAAACCTCAAATGGTATTCAACAAACAGAAAGATGTGGAAATCTAATTCCTTCTTTAAATGTGAGCAATTATATTAGTGGTTTCCTGAATATAGGGAAGATGAACTATGGGGATAAGATCCCCAAGGTCCCTTTTTGGCTGAGGACCTTGACTGGCTTTATGGAAAGCCTTGATGCCAGGGAATCTCTTATAACTATTTTTTACGAAAACATATAACAAGTGACTTTTCTCATTAAGTTGACTCTCATCAGAGATCCTTAATGCTTTGGTGGCCAAGGCATTTAACACACCTAATTTTTGCGCTGAATGATGATGGGACTCAACATGGAGGTACTTCTCCATGTGAGTTTTATTACGGAGCACCTGGTGTGAAATTGAACCATCATCATTCTTGGAAATGAGACCATCAAGGAATAGAAGACTACCATTACTCTCGACCTCCATAGTAATTGATAAAGTCAAATTGACTATTCAAATGTTTCTTGAATAAATCTAACTTTTGACAACCATGGGGCCAAATAACACAATATCATCAACAAATCACTTTCATATCTTCAGATGATAAGGAATGGAGGCTAAGGCCTTGGTCTCGATGTCTTCCATGAAAAGGTTCACAACAATTGGGGAGAGAGGGGATCCCATGTCAACTCCACATATCTGTTCATAAAATTCAACTTGGAAGCTGAAGAAAGTGGAGTTTAAGAATAACCCAACCAATTTAGGCGTGTTGTAATTAGTAATGCAACTAATAATCTCAAGAAGATCATTACTGAGAATGTTGGTGTAAAGAGAAACCAAATCAAAGCTAGTGAAGATATTAGAATGATATAGCTTAATATATTTAATTTCATTAACAAACAGATAAGAATATTTAGCGAAGGACCTAGTGAGGCCCACTAATGGCTTTAGCATATGAGCTGGTGAGGCCCACTAATGGCTTCAGCTTATGAGGTCCCTTGGCCAAAGAGCGGCCTCATGGATCTTATCCCCAGAGTTTGGCTTCCTTATATTCAAGGAACCACTGATAGGATTGCTCACATTTTAAGAAGGAATAATGTTTCTGCATCCTTCAAGGCATTGAATAACATTCAAGGTATGATGAGGTCAATCAAGATTCGTATTTATGTTTCCAATATGAAAGATGTCTATTTAATTATGTGCTCATGTGGTGCTCCATATGTCAGAAAAATAGGTTGATTTGTTAAGAAAATGATTCAAGAACATGTTGCTGACATTAAACATTGTTGGTATTGTTCCTCTGCATTTGCCGAGCATGTTGAGAAAACAAAACACCATATTTGCATTGAAGACTTTATAATCCTTGATAATGGTGATATTTATCATCACAAAGAATTTAGAGAAGCCATTGTGATTGAAAAGCACTCTAGCAATCTGAAACATGGATGATGGTTTGAAGATTAGCAAGAACTAGATTCATGCCCTTTCTTTCGGTCCGGCTCCCTCCTAACTCCTATCTTCCCCTTCCCTTTATGCTTTTCTTTATAATTCTCCTTTGTTTTATTTTGGTTTTGTATAGAGATATTATTAACTATAATTTATTAATAGATATTACTAAATATTTATTACATATATATATTATTTTATTATTTCATTTATTAATATATATTTATCACAAATATCAACTAATATTATTAGCTTTTATTTTTACTATTTTATTATTATTATAATGGTATATTAATATATATTATTAATAATATAATAATTTTTATTATTGCATAGATTAGTAGGTATTAATATTCGACTATTATTTTTTTATTGAATTTCTGTTTTTTATATGTTTTTCATGATTATATATCTATATATATATATATATATATATATATATATATATATATATATATATATATAATATTATTGCATAGATATATATATATATATATATATATACTATATATATTTTTATATATGTATTTATGTATTTTTATATGTATATTATCATATATTTTATATATATATATATATATATATATATATATATATATATATATATATATTTATTTTTTTTGTAAGCTTGGTAGGACTATATCTTTATCATGTCCAACTTCTCACCCCGATCGAGGGGATAGCACAAGATTTGAACCCAAGACTTCTGGTTCGATGAGACTTCATTTCCACTGCCATTGCCAATTGAGCTACCCCAAGTGGACATATACAATCATTTTTAATTAATATATTACATGTTAATTAAATTTTACCTTTGGTTTATTTTATATTATTTAATACTTATTTTTCAATATTTTTTTACTTTTTCTCTTTTAGTCAATATTTTTATTAATTCTTTCAAACGTTTTAATCTTGATTTTAAAATTTTTCATAATTGCATTCCTAATGTTCATCTAACCTAATGTCTTTCCTCCTTTCTGACATTACATCTCTCACTTATTTATCTCTAAATGTATGACCAAATTTTATATTTACGTCCTGATGATGAGCCGCACTTGCTCGCTCGAAATGTTGACAATCAAAATGTAACATGTTAGTAATTCAGAATGCCTGAACATAATTACTCTGCTCATAAAAGCCTCTAATTTATATTTATTTATTTTTAAACATTTTTTAATATATTTTTCTAATATTTATTTTTTTAATTAATTTTGTTTAGTTTTTTCTAAAGTTATTTTAGTGAAAGGCACTCTCCAACACACTATGAAAGATATGTTGTAATGTTTTGTTATGTTATGTTATCTAATTATTTTGACTCGATCAATTTACATAAAAATAAAAATAAAATAAAATAAAATAAAGTAAAATAAAGTAAAAAGATTTAAATTTAAATTATATATTAAACCATCATAAATCCATCTTTACTCTACATCTATCAAGCATTGAGAGGGATCAAATTTCTTGAGGTGAAAACCTTTCTCCATGTTTTGAGAAGAGATGTTGTAATGTTATCTTATGTAAACATTACGACTCGGTCAAATTACATAAAAATAAAAACAAAATAAATTAATAATTACAAGTATTAATTAAAGCATTATGACATGGTCAAATTACATACAAATAAGAAAAAAAATTAAAAAAATTAATAACTATAATTATTAACTAAAACATTTTGACTTCGTACAATTACAAAAAAATAAAAATAAAAATAAAAAAATTAAATTAAAATCAAATACAATAAAAATTAATATTTATAACTATTAGTTATTAATTTTTAGTCAAGTCCCACTAGCACAACTGGTTGAGGATGAGCCTCATCAGCAAGGCGACCCTGGATCAAACCTCACAGATTTTGTTGTGCCCATGCTAGGGGGGGAGATACACTAAAATCCAATCAACTTAGGGCTGGTGTGGCCCAGTTTGGGTGCAATCCCCAAGTGACTTTGATGGATTAGATTCGCCTAGCTTGCAGTTTCTCAAGCCACAGGTCAAGCCTAGAGGAACACAGACAATTTGATAAAAAACAAACAATTATTTATTAATTTTCAATAATGATATGATTGTAGGGAGTGAATATGGTTGCCAAATATGGAACTAATTCCAGTAAGAAATGGCTTCCTCCCATAGGTGCTTTTAGTAGAAGGTGTAAGTAAATTTGAGGAAGTAGTGGGGCTATTTCTCTCCAGTTGGATGAATTTTCAAATGGAAGTGTAGAACGAATAGGGAGGAAGAGTTTCTCGCCAAAAGGAGTAGAAGTTCACAATCGATATTGTCTCTTGGCTCACTTGCTCCAATGGAAAGTCATTGGTCCCTACATATGCAAATCTGGATTTGATCGAAGAAAGAATGAAGAGATCAATAATGTTGGTTGATCGAGGCTCTCTTTTTAATTTGAGGTTCATTTAACTCATTTATCCTCAATTCAAAGGATTACTTTGGAGCTTGAATGCAGATCTTCCATTCACTTAGTGTGGAATGGTCAAGATTTCCAGATTTTTATGATTGACTCAATTGGACAAGGGCATTAGACTTGATCTTCCCGAGATCAAAATATATTAGAATGAAAAATTAGATCTAGAAGAGTTTTTTCAGAATTTTGTTAAAACCTGAAGTGAGAAATCAATCCTTTTAGGGGTTCGAGGCTCGGATCTGGTGGAAAAATTGAAGTTGGCTATACATAATAACCCAGGTATACTAGTATTTTCACAAGTTTTGATCTTTGATGGGAAATTGTTGCAAGATGCCATTTAGATGAAAGCATTAGACAAATTTTGAGGTAAAAATGGGTCTCAAAACAAAAATGTAAAACTAAAATCAACTTTATAAGAACCAGTAGGATTCAAGATAATGATGTCAACCATGGGATATGATTCACTATTTTTGGTGTAAAAAAGTAAAGGATTAAAAAAATAAAAAATAAGAAAACAACTTTTCAACTTATCTCCATATGATTTTACTCAAATTTCAAGAGACAACACTTGTTGGATTCAAAATATAATTCCTCATCCAACGAGTACCCATGTTGGATAGTTTTTATGGACCCGGCTACACAAAAAATGAGAAATACATGAAAAGCATGATTGTAATCACATTTTTTCATGTATTTCTCGTTTTTTGTGTAGGAGAGTCCATTGAAAGTATGCAACATGGGTATTCCTTGGATGATAAATTAAGTTACGCATCCAAAGAGTGCTCCCGTTGAAATATTTGAGTAAAAATATCGGGAGATAAGTTGAAAATACGAGTTGAAAAAATAGTTTTTCCTTTTTTCCCTCTGAAATTTGATGATGTAATCTAATCTTATTTTATTATTTCCACTATTATTTTACAATATTCCTTAGGAGGCTCATTTTAGACCTCAAATTTTCTCTAATGGTTTATGGCAATGTAAGAAACCCCACCATAATATTAAAGTTGAGGCTAAGGGGACAAACTTCTATTATCAGAAACCCCAATAAACCTGCCTCATTCAAGGATGTAGTGAAAGGGGAGGTTGTAGCTCTCAATGACCAGATCCAAAATATGTGAGGACCTGATATAGTCAAACAAGCGGAAAATGTACTAGTAATGGATGTTAAACCTCCAGAGGTAAAATAACTTTTTGCTGATCTACAATATATGGCACTAATATACAGATTTAATGACTTTTGGCTAAGATCTTAAGATTTACATCGGTGGGTATATTCTTATTTGACACCTAATTGTTCATAGTTCAAATTGACACGTAGAAAGTTAGGGCACAATTCCTAAATGATGGCCCATGATTTTGGGGTAGATATGGGCTCTTTATTTCTCCATGGTTCCCAAAATTTGATGTTGCAAGTATGGTGGTTACAACAATGCCAGTCTGGGTGAGATTACCAAATCTCCCTCTCCCTTTTTGGAATGATCAAGTCCTATAAGATAATGGGAATATTCTTGGAAAATTCAAAAAAATGGACACTAACAAAATAGAAAAAAGGTATTTTACATTTACGAAAATTTGCATGGAGATAGACCTTAGTAAAGGTCTACTTGATCATATCCATCTAAAACATGAAAACTTTTAGTGGAACTAGGTTCTAAATTATGAAAATACGACATTTAGATGCCGATTTTTCTTTCAAACACGACACCTACATAATCCATGCCCACAAGAAAAAAATATCCCAAAAAGAAAAAGAGGTAGACCTGTAAGTCAAAGGGATGGCAGGTACCTCACAATTATGAGGATGAAGAGGAAGAGGCCATGGAAAATACTCCAAATATTGATGCTTAGGCACAACATGACAACCAATTAGAAAAAGGAATTGGGGCCCAATTAGAAATTATGACCCATATCCATAAGGGTACAAAATTAGCAAAAATTAAAGCACCAGAGCAAAAGAAAGAGGATACACTCACTAAAAAGGGATCGAGGGGTATAAAGAGAATCCATGTATCTGAGAATTCATATTTTCAAAAATAATTCCCTGTGTAAGAAGACGGAAATCAATTGGATATAGTATTAGTTGATCACAACCATGGGGCTTGGCAAAAGATCTAAAAAAAGAAAGGAAAAAGGGGAAGTTAAGTGATTATTATCACACTTAGCTCTGGAAAATTTATGTACTTTTTTTACATCTTTTATGTTTTTTTTTTTGCATTAGCTAAAGTTTGACATGATTAAATGACTACTGGAATCTACAGAATGTAATTTTGTGCCTTGTTTACAAGTTGATTATAAAATTACAAATTTTCTTTGGAATTCTTTTTGGCAATTAAAAAAACTAGTATCCAACTCCTCATCCCTTACGAGGGTTGGCCTAGCCATTCTGCTTCTTTACCCTTGTGATTAGATGAAATTGAATGTAGCTGTGAAGGTGCACATTTCTCTTCCAAGAAGGAGGTTGGTGTAGGTTTTGATGCCATTGGAGTCCGATATTTTATTTTTTTGAACTTTAGAATCCACCCTTCATGAAGATCAAACATAGTGAGGGAGTAGTTGTGCTAGTTTCAACACTAGCGTGCTGACTAGAGTTGAAATTTTCATATCTTCTAATTCAATTATGGCTCTTATTGCATGCAAGAGTTTCTTCCTCTTAAGGATTAAATGCTTCAATCATGGGTGATTTCACCAATTATTTTGAGGAAGAATGGCCAAGAGCACCTCGGCTTTAAAGACACAATGGAATAAGAACTAGGGATATACATAGTGGTAGACGTTGCGGTCAGATCCATCCTCCTACCCTCCTCTTCAAAATATACTCTATAGAGCACCACATATTCTCTTATAGAAATTTCCTTCAATACACTGGTTCAAAATGGATTGAAAGGGGTTAAAAATAGGAATGAGAAATTTGTTAAGAGATTGGAAAATATTTTGAAGGTTAAAGTAAATCCCAGTAGATTTAGAGCTACAACTCTCAATCTTAGTGAAATGGGTTTGGTAGGGAAATTTATGTGAATATGGCCATCCCCTAATTTCCTTAGGAAATGCATGGATGAGAACTAGAAGCCCTTAGTTAAGAGATAAATTGAATGTGATTTTTGTGGGAAAGGCTTTTGCACTTTCCTTCTTGAGAAAAATAATATAGGGATTTGCTCTTCTGAAATGGGTCGTATTTTATGGGAATTCAAGGGATTTATTTGGATAGATGGACATTAGATTTTAACCTGGAGAATGATGTTCCACATTTGTTCCATTTTGGTTCAAATTACCCCATCTTCATCTTCATTGTCGGGACGAATATGCACTAAGAAATTTTGGAAATACATTAGGGAAATATATAGATAGGGTAATGGTTAAAGATTAAATGTATGTCTATGATAGGATTTGTGTTGGAGTTTATTTTTAGAAAGTTCTTCATGAAGAAATCCAAATCTCTTTAGATAATTAGTAATCTATGCAACCTATAGACTATGATCAGATCCCATTCAACTATAGGGATTATTATGATTATGGGTACTTTGCATGAAATTTCCAAAAAAAAGGTGAAACTATAGATATCCAAGAAGATAAAAGACAATGGTAGACTCAAAGCAAGAGAAAGGGTGTGAATCGATAGGTATACTAGAAAGGTTTGGCCCTCGAGTCTTGGGAGCCTCATGCCTCCTCATGTAAAAATCTAATGAATTTGATCCAATAGGAAAGAGAAGTAGAATCTGGTAAAAATCCCATATCAGTGAACCCATTATTGTGATTTATAGCTTGGGAGGTACTACAAACCCTAGGGTACAATGTTGTGGAGGAATTGGCACCACAAAACCATTTTATGGGCCAAGAACCCAAGTTGTGGGCTTTGCACCCAAAGTTGTGGGTGTGAATCCATGAGGCATTTTGATGAGTTAACCCTTGGAGATGGTAGAACACCCTTAATTGAGCAAGGGGTTGCCAAGAACACTAAGATAGAATCCGTAGAAAGGGATATATGAATTTTTGTACATATTCTAGCGGGATTGTAACCAAATTATCAGGTTGGCTAGACATTAGAGGTGTTGTTTGGAGGGTTGTTTGTTATGCCCTAAGAAACATATATATAAGAGACATGTGAGACCTTATTCTATGCCAACCCATGTGTAAAATTCATCATATGTGGAGAGAATATGAAGTTAAGGCAACCATAGCTTAGAAGAGGAAAAGGTTGAAGGTATAAGGGACTGATTTGTGGGTCTTTTGGTGCTTGGTATAGTTCCAAGTAGGAATAGGAGGTTGGCCGTGAGGATTAAGAGAAGTTTAGGACTAATCTGTGCATGTGTGGAGCATAGTTTTCTGTGTAAACAAGGCCAAAGATACACAATACTGTCATAGGTAGGGCCAAGACCTGTTTGGGCTCTAAATTGTGGTTTAGAAGAGCTTAAAGGGTGGCCAAATATGCCTAGAGTGACAACACAGGTGGGACAGGGCTTGTATAAGGAGGTGATGGAAAAATGTTGTCATTATTGGAAACAGATGGAAAAAGTGTCAATAGAAGGAAAGGAAGAACTCAGGAGATCAGGTTCCAAGAATAAGAAGAAGAATCAAGGAGCAGCATGGATGAGAATGGTGTAGAGACTTTGTAGTGAGTTATGGAGTAGAATATTATCTCAAATGCAAATGAACCATATCTGGATGTAAAGAGCTCGAAAAAATATTTCTAGTGATATGCATAAGTCAAAAAATTGCCTCCTAGTTTTTGAGATAGAGCGAGTCAAAGTTGTAGGACCCCAAATCAAAGTTAGAAGAGATAAGGAGGTTAGAGACCCTTCTAGCACACAGCCAAGGTTGGCAGTGCAACCAAACCTAGCAACAATGACAATGGAGCAGAAAAAATGGATTGGGTTGACTTGGTGTGACAATGTAGTAGCCAACATGTTTTCCATTGGTTAGGTGGAGCCCACACCACAACTTAGCTCGATGGAGTTACCTTGACCAGTGCATATCGACATAATTATAAGTAGTACTTAAGCGATCAAGTGGTATGAAATGAGGCAGGAAAATATGGCCCTAAAAATGGTTGAGTTATTGGCTCAGACTTAAGTGGGAAGCCCCCATAGTGACAATAAAGCCCACAAAATATTTTCTAGAAAGGTCACCTTAGAGGCATAAAAAAGAAACACATGAAGGAGAGTCAGCCTAGGGGAAACAATGTAAAGAAATGGTCAGGACCCTTTGAATTTTTTTTAGAAAGGAAATTAATGAAAATTTAGGCTGTGAAACCCTTCTTTCTCCTCTCTAAAAATTGACACTTGAAAGAATATTATTGGCCCAGATAACGTAGGATGATGAAATCATCACACCCATTAGGAGAGTGACATGTGGCAAGTAGGTTCAATTTTTTTTGGGCACCTTAATAGCCCATATACGAGTTACATGTGGACCAATAATTGGTCAACACATGGCACAAGTGATGTCAACGTGACGTTAGGCCACTGGTCAAAGTACTAAAGATTTTGGAGCATAGCATGGAAGGTTAATGGGATGAATCAGTGAAGGATGACATGGGTCGTGGCAGAGCTCACTCAGCTTGACGACATGGTGATTGTATCTTGGTTGTAGCTACAGACCCTGCTAATAGAAAACCTACTAAGAGGAGCCCAGAGGATTGTAAGAGGAAGCATGCAAAAGCACCAGGCTTGGGAGATATGGCCTAAGCATCAGATGAAGGCACATGCAGGTATGAAGAAGAAGGATGCAAAGTTATTAATGAAGAAATAAATCTTGTGAAGGCTTTAAAGCCGTTAAGTGCTTGGTGGTTTCATTTGAAGGTCACGAGACCCAATCCTATGGCAGAAAGTGCATACAAGCATCAGTGAAAGGGGCTTAAGGATAAAATTGATGGATTTTGCAGTGATTTATTTAGTAAAATAAAAGGGTTGAGGAAATAGACCAAGCAACGTAGTTGGAAATGAAATATTAGAAGGCCTTTGGTCTTATAGGAAAGTGCTTAGGCACTTGGATGGACGAGTAAAAAACTAATTTTGGCAGCATGTAAAAAGCCTTCAGGCTTTGATGGAATGAGTCAGCAACAAGTGACAATTTAGTGGCACATATAGCATTTAAGCTAAAGTTAACTATAACTAAAATTATAAAAGCCAAACTAAAACCCGTAAATGGAAAAAATGATAAAAATAAGAAAATTAACCTAGTTTAACTTATAGAAAAGGATGGTTGAAGCCCGAGAACTTGGAGAACAAGTTCATAGGATTGAAATAAATAGGACAAAGGAAAAAATAAGGATTCATGCAATAATACAAGAAAAGAAAAGAGACCAAAAATATCAAGCCAAATTCTTTATAAGTAGGCTTGAACAAACAGGAAAAACAAGAGTTTTTGTGGAGAATTGTGTGTGAGGTGAAGCTGCTGGTGTTCTTAGTAATTAGTGATTGCTGAAGATATTGGTGATTGAGGAGGAAATTGTTTTATTTTTAAGAGAAATTTGGCATTCATGGTGTAGAAATTGCAATAAATTTTCTACTGCTAATGAAATCAAATTGAAATCAAGAGACAAAAATATCTTATACTATTCCATGGAAAGAAAAACACACAATAGAAACACATGCAATAACATGCAACAATGAAAACACAAGGAAAACAATGATTTTATAGGGGAACTCAACTGGGGAAAACCCCTCCGCTTCTTTGAATTAATTTAGATGATAAAGAGAAACAATAACAATGTCTTGCTTCAACTCTGAAGCACACCCTACACTTTAAAACTATTCTCCTGCTTCCTGACTTGCTCTGGCAAACACCTAGCCAATTCAATCCTCAGAAAACCTCCCATTTCCTGGCCCAATCCTAGAGGAATTAAGATCCTAAGAAATAGGTAAATTCCCAATTTCCTTGCATAAATCCAAGGGGAATTGATCAGTTGCTCAATACAAAAGCATTGTACACTCAACAATATAGAATTATAAATACAAATGTGCCTTTTCCATCCACTCAACTAGGAAATTCAAATTCCATGCATGATTAGGTCTATTTTTAGTTGACTGACCAATTAATTGAGAGATCAACGAGTTAACAATCATCATAACTACTCAAATGACTTTCAATTGACTCAATTAATGACTAGAGCTTAGTTAGTTGAGTTCAACTAACAATAACTCAACTAGATTTCTATATCTTAGCAATTAACTGATGCAAAACTCTACTTCTATCCTACAAACTTGAATTTATTGACTTAACTAGTAGACAAGGCCATGTTACTCTAGCTAATTGAAATCCAAGTCCTCCTATTGATGTGGAAAATTGAATTTACTCCATTTTACTAAGGCACAGGTCAAATGAAACCTTTCTTTGCTACAATTTCAACACATGGCTCTAGTATGAAAATGGATGAAAAATGAATCAATGAGTGTCAAGCAAGTTGTAGCTTGCAAATCATGGGTTGGTGCTCCTTCTAATGGGTGTTGGTAAATACTTGAGGTTGTAGCTCCTTTCATTTGTAGCTAATAAACCAGGGGTTTGGAGCTTCCTACTAGTTGTAGCCAGAGAATTGTAACAACAAGTTGTAGCTTTCCTTGTGAAGCAATTAAATAACATTTTTCAAGAATTTGTTTGCTCTTTGTGTGTTCCATTGTGATTGATGATATTGTTTCTTTTCATGCTTATTTTAATTAATTTCCAAAGTACTTAATGTTGTCTCAGTGTTCTTGCACAAAGTGAAAGAATTTTTTTAAATTGGTAAAATTCCTACAATACTGATTCACCCCCCCTCTCAATATTGTCTTGGTTTCCAACAATTAGTATAAGAGTAGGTTACTTCAAATCAGTTTAACAACTGGAAAAAGGATCAAGGACCATGATAAACCAATAATGAGGATTTACCAATAGGGCACCTATGTTCAATGGAACAAATAACGTGTTTTGGAAATTAAGGATGAATACCTACATTCAATCACTTGGAGCTGATGTGTGGGATGTTTTGGAAGAAGAATATCAAAATACTCTAACAATGATTACCAAATATTAAAAGATGGAGTTCATATGAAATGCTAAAGCAATCAATGCACTACTTGTTGACCTACCTAACTCAGAGCTTATCAAATTAATGGACTACACATCTACCAAAGCTATTTGGGGCAAGATGAGAAATATATATGAAGGAGACAACAAGGTGAAGAAAGATAAACTCTAAGGGTATATAATGAAATTTTAGTCTTTAAGTATGCATGATGATGAAGATATTGCAAAGTATTTTTTAAGATTTGATGAAGTTGTTGCCATTATGACTAATGTTTTGTCCTTGATGGAAACCTACTTAATGAGTTGTCTTTTGATAGCAGCCTACTTGATGAAGATGTCAACAGGATGTGTATACATATGACAAAGAATTTGGAAAAAGGAATAGTAGTTCATAGACATAGGAATGATAAAGATGAAGTTTGAAGAAGTATACGCGGGTTCTGTGAAGTAAAACCATGTACACATGCGGTTATGAAGAAGAAAAGGTGCACACAGTTTCCTCACCATGGTATTGTAAATACCAAGGGTCTTTACCATGGTATTGACCCATAATATTGATCCCAACAATGAATATTTGAACTCGTCAAAGAATGCCATCAACATTAGTGTGATTTTGACTTGTGGTATTGGATAAGGGCTAAGTTATATAAGGAGATGAAGATCAAAGTGTCTGGGTGTGCAAGTGATGAATATTTCATGAATAGTTAGATCTAAAGCAAGTGTGCATGTAATGGGCTATTAATGAATTGTTTGATCTAAAACTAAGTATGCACTTGGGAATTTGATGATGGATAAGATCCAATAGATATGAAATGACTATATTGATAATGGATTGATTTGATCTGTAATATTTATGTCGGATGCATGTTTTTTCTATAGGGAGATGGGTTTGTTTCGAAGGTCTGATGTGAAACAAAGCTATAAGTCAATAGTTGCAGACCTATATGTGGGTTTGATAACCTGAAAGGCACATACATACATAGATTTTATGTTGGTAAGTCGTGTATTGATTCTACATTATCTGTACACGAGTTTGATTCCTAAAAAGTGTGTATACACACGGAAAATGTTTTGTGGAAAGTGCTTATATAAGCTAGAGTTTTGGTGAATAAGAGGTTTGATCAGTCTAATCAGTCCTTTTGTGTTTCTGTCATCTGTCAATGAAGTCTTACTTCATGATCTGGGTTTAACATTGATGATTAAATTTGAATTAATTGATTGAAGAATGATGATGTTGCTAGTTGTATGTGAATGCAGATATGTGATGGTTCTGTGATTATTTCAGAAATATTTAGTAGTTCAGGGTGTAACCTAGTGTTTGTTTCAGAATGACAATGATTCATTTTCAGGGTTCAATGTTTTGAGATATGCACGAAGGTATGATTCATGGAAGTTGCATATACACATGAATTTGTTAAAGTAAAGTAGCGTATATATTCTGACATTTTATTAATCAGGTTTTTCAATTGGTTTAGTGAGTTGATGCAGTGTTTGGGTTTAGTATTTGTATTATGGTTACAATGATCTAACAACTTTGGTTGTTTGAGAATAAGTTGATTGATTTGGGTCTCAGTTGGTTCAGTGGTTGGTTGAGTCAAATGGTTTAATAACTGAGTGATGTGTTGCATTGATCATTTTTCAGTTTTGATATTTGGTATTAGGCTTAAATGATGGTAGTGGGTGCAGTATGAAAATTTGATGAAAAGTGGCCTACAAGTTGTGATATTTTGTATCAGGTGGATCCAGTGTGAAAATTTATGAAACGTGGTCCACAAAGGTGTTGACGGTTGGAGACTTCAAAGAGGAAGCTGAATATTCCTTCCAATGGTAGCTGGTAAATCAGATCAGGGGGTTGGAGCTCCATTCTGGTGGGTTCTAGTAAACAAGATCAAGGGATTGGAGCTCCCTTCCAGTAGGTGTTGGAGAACAAGAGAAGGTTGTAGCCTTCTGCAGGTGGGTGCCACCGTGCTAGGAGTATGTGCCAGTACAAGATTGTAAGATGTTTCCTTTATAATAAAAGATAAATATAGAGATAACAACATCAATGGTTTTTTCCCACATTGGGTTTCCACCTAAAAATACTAGTGTTCATGTGTGTTGTTGTGTTGCATATGTGTGATGGTTTATTATGTTCTTACTGCACATGGTAACTATTTAATTAATTCCTAATGAAGTATTTATACACTGGTTTAAGTTAAACAAATGATGGATTAATTGAAAATTTAGTTAACTAGATATACGCTAGTTGTCTACATATAATTTGCATAAATACGCAGGCTTGCTTCATTTTAGTCGCGTACATAAATATATATAAGAAATAAAATTTTAATAGTTTTTGTTGGGCGCGGGATCCCCCAAGGAAATTTTTGGGGCTTAAAATCCAGTTTTTGGTTAAAAGTTGTAAATCTGATGTAAAGACTCCGCATTTTGTGGGCGCGGAGTTTGTAAATGAGTCATAGGGTTGTCCGCCCCAAATTTTGTAATGTAATGTCGGCTTTAGAGATCTACCCATGGTCCGCGGACCATGGGATTGTATAAATAGAATGAGGCTCTAAGTTGTAAAGGGGAGAATGAAGGATGAAGAATTGAGTCTTATCTGAAGTGTAAGTTGAGTCTTTGGGTCATAGAGTAGGAGAAGGCTCTACAACTAAGTGCGCAAAGGCCTAGTAGACAAAGGAGTGCTACCACCTCCCCTGACTCAGAACCTGTAGATGATGAGGTTTGAGCCACGCGAGGAAGATCCAAATGTGAACATTGTGCTCCGAAGTGGAATTACGATGGGAGACGACAAAGGCAAACATCTAGAAGATAGTACTTTGGTTTGCAAAGCCTCGATGAAAGAAGCAGAGTTTGATCTGGAGTGCGCTCGGGAAAATTTCGTGAAAGATAAGAAGAGCTTCGCTGATGGCTCCAGTTCAGGAAGCAAAGATGGACCAGAGCCAGAGATGGATCCATCCATGCTCACAACGTTCCTAGAAACATGCATAAAGTTACTGCATGATAGTAAAGATGTAAAAGAATTATAGGAACTCATTAATAGATGCGCTTGGACCGTGCATAGTCCAGAAGATTGGAAAGCATAAAACAAGGATGAGAAGAGAAATGAGGCTAACCACAAAGATTGGAGAATATGAGATGGAGCAAGTAATTCTAGATTTAGGATCAGATGCGAATGTTCTGCTGAAGCAGACATGGAAGCGCATGGGGAGACCTACGCTGCAGTGGTATCCTATTCAGTTGCGAATGGCGAACCAACAGAAAATAATACCCATGGGGCGATTGTAGGGAATCACTATGGATATTGAGGGAGCAAGCATGCTAGAAGACATTGAATTGATAGCAATTGTTGATGATAGCAATCCATACCCCACGCTCTTAGGAATTGATTAGGCCACTGACATGAATGGGGTGATTAATCTGAAGAAGCACAAGATGATTTTTGAGAATAAGTCACTACGCATAGTTATACCCCTAAACCTTGTTGAAGGATCATGCTATACAGAGCCGGTGTGCGACTATGAAAGTGACGATGATTTGGACTGCATTTACAAGATAACAGTGCCAGAGCAAGACTGGGTAAATCCTATTGCGGATGGGCGGATTTCATGGGAGCATAAAAGCTCCATTACGTCAGATTCCAATGAGGAGATAGAGTGCTGGAAGAATTGGTTACATGAAGTAACCACGTTGGACTGCAACATGATGACAAGATCACTGCGCTGCCTATCGACAAAAGTGAGAGACCTGCCTACTTATGATGGGTTAAGTGAGGTAGATTCTTTTTTGGATAAATTTGAAAGGGAGGTGCCTGAAAAGAAACAATTCTAGGCCTTGAATTGGGTACTGTGTGCTATGCCCGTGAGGTGGTGGGGTACGCAAAAAGGGAGCTTTGATGACTGGCGCGAATGTAGGAGGATGATGCACACATAGTTCAGGAAGCCTAGAATGCGATTGATAGACAAATACAATGGGCAGGATAATCCGTGTGCACATCTATCCAGGTGGATGCCGACATATGGAAAACAACCCGCTTGGAGTTATATGAACTCCGTGCTGATAGGTATGGGCACTAAGCGTGTGTTGGGGGGATAGATGTGCAGTTGGATATTAAGGTTGGATAGAAAATACGTTGGAATAACAATCGCATAGAAGGTTATCCACCCAAAAACATTTGACAAGGTGTGCAACGCACTGAACAAGGTATGCAACACGCAGCAAAGTGATTGGGACCTATGCGTACCTAGACATATGCCTTTTTGACTGGTTGATGGAGTAGAAGCCGTAATGCCTATGTAGTATATCATGTCTAGTCCACACATAGTGGCGCTAGCAGGGGTAATGGACTGCGGAGCCTTGGAAGAAAGGCTTGCACCGTTGGAAGAGCTCAAAGAAGAATAGTTGGGACTCGATGAAGAGATCTAGTAAGATGCCTTAGGCTCCAAGAACTCATGAATGAAAGAGTTCGATTGAGGGAGAAAATTTCCATGGCAGAAGCAGAAGTCAAGAAGCTTGAGGAAGGACCACCGCCGAGAGTTTCTCAGTTGACTGCATGGGATGGGACTGTATGTTATTAAGGAGATCACAGATGGTGGCGCGGTGCAGTTGGTGAAGTTAAATGGTGAACTCTTCCCAGGAAAAGTAAATGGTAGTTGGTTGAATCCATATACAAGTGGTTCGGCCATCTGATTAGCTGCAGGAAGCATAGTCTTAGTGCTCCAGGCAGCTGAAAGGCGGTGTGGGACTATAAAATAATCTGCCCGAGAGCTGCGTGATGTCATAACTGTGCACAATAGTGAGGTGTCACAAGGTCCATGGCGTCACAAGGGTAGCTGCGCTGCCGCGCAGGTTAGCTGGAAAGTGACCGTTATAGTCAATATTCATGATGTGATGCTTGGTTTGAGACCCATTCGGACCCACAGAAAGCATCCACACAACTAAAGTGATAGTGCCCGAGAGAGTAGGTGGGGCCGTGGAAGAAGTCGAAAGCCTCCAAGACTTCTTTCGACCTGATCACCCTCACTGAGGGGGATCTCCATGACATAGGGGAGACAGTGTGGGACGTCACATAGAGGCCCTCCAATAGTTCGCGGAGGAAAACCAGATGGTGTTGGGGGGCCTCCGGACACAGATACAGGAGTTGTAGGTGCGCACTCCTCAGGTTGGTACTCTATTGACCAGCCTCGCTGTTATATACCTAGGGGGGGTAATATGGGGTACCAAGGGAGGTACCCAAGGTAATAATGTAATAATGGGATGGGCCATAGTAATAAATAAGGTGGTTAACCCATGTCATGTAAGGGACCACAAGTAGTTAATAATAATGTAATGGGCCCATGGTATTAGTTGATGGTATGAGGAAACCATGGTAATGATGCATGGTATTGTATGTATGAGGCCTATATAGAGGCTAGAGACTCCAAATGGAGAGATATGAATATGAAGTGAAGTATTCTTGTATGAACAAGCATATGGCTTGTGGAGTGCTCTCCTTCCTTAAGGAGTGAATGTATGGTGTTGCCCTACCTTAAGGGTTTTGATAATAAAGAAGCATTTATCTATATTTTGATCTTGTTATTATTGGGTATATTTGTTATTTCTCTTATATTCCGGGTTAGATCTACAACAAGTGGTATCAGAGCACTTTCTTGGGCAAACCGTGGAGATTTTTTTTTTCATTTTTGCAGGGTTTCTGGGGCGGCGAGTTTGCAGATCAGATCTGGAAGTCCTGGCACAAGATCTGCAAAATCTGATTGTAGATCTGTATTCTTTGTGAAAAAATAGCCGATTTCAAAAAACAAATCGGTCGAATCGGAGTCCGGATGAAGGAGATATCGCTGATCTAAAAATCAGTGGGGTTGCAGACAAATTTTCGGGGCAGCGAATTTGTGGCGCAGATCTAGACGTATTGGCACCAGATCTGCAAAATCTAATTGTATATCTGGAATCTTTGTGAAAAAACACCTAATTTCAAAAAAAAAAATTAGTTGAATCGGAGTCCAGATGAGGGAGATATCGCTGATTTAAAATCAGCTCTTTTTGCAGAGATTTTGGATGACGGTGGGAGAGAAGCAGCGCAGATCTAAAATTCCAGTGTCTGAATCAGGATTTCTATCACATGGGCAGATGCAGAATGGTTGTTCCATTTCCAAAAACAGATTATAGTAGAGATTCTGAGCAATATTGACAAAACTGTGACATTTTCAAATTTTCGCCAAGTGTTTTTTTCCAAAACCCTCTTCATGGCTTCTAGCAAGGTTCTATATTTTACAGGAACAGATGATGGTCCTACTATTGAAGAATTTATACAAAGATACAAGTCCTCACATGGGAAATATTGGAGGCTTCCAATAATATGTAATGTGAGCGATGAGGCTAAAAAGTGGTGGTTATCACTTGACCACCAGCAGATGGCCAACATTTCAGATGCAGAATTTGAAAAAGTCTTTTTGGACAAATGGTCTCGGGCTAGAAAAAAGGAGAATGAGACACATAAGGGTTTAATTGCTACGGGTGTCTCCTTATTGCAGGTTCATGGATTGATTCAGAAGGAGAAAATCATTGTGTATATAAATCCGAGTTGCAAGCAAAATCTCATAAATATCAACTTGACAAAGAAATTGCAAGTCCCAGCAAAACAAATTGAAAATACACAGGTTGATGATAAGGATGTTCAAATCTATAAGGATTTGAAGCTTTCTATGGATAATTATGTGTTTCATGGTGATTTTTATGCTTCAGAGATGGATAATATCGATGTTGTTTTGGGATATCCTTGGATGGAATCTGTGGGTACTATCAATATTAATGTGCAGAAAAAATTCCTGAAGCTATGGTATAAAAAGAAGAAAATTACATTACAGGATATTTCCATCCATAAACAGGTAGAGCACATGGAGGCGGAAGCAGATGATGTTCAAGGGACTGACATATCAGATGATGAGCCTTTGATGATCGACAATCAAACACAAACAGAGGCTGCAGAAGAAAAGGTTACAGGTGATGATACATCAGAGGAGGGCTCAGTGGTTGAAGTCATATTGAAAAAGAAGACACCACAACAGGCACCACAACAAGATGAAGTCAAGCAAAAGCCATCGTGGGTTAAAACTTCAACATATCATCACCCACATCACCCCGCATGACAACCATCATGGAAACCAAGTAGTCACATGATGGATAGAAAGGAGAGACGATCCACCTACTACACATCAACACAGAAGAGCTGCTACGGTCAACTTCCATCTCAAGCGAGCGAGGCACCAGCGAGATCAAGGGTTCACCTTTCTCTTGGATGGCTAGATGCACGTGCATGGTATCAATGGACTACTCTTTTGAGTAGATCTTATTATTTGTGTTCTTCCCATGTTTCGGGGACGAAACATGCTTAGGGGGGTGGAATGTTATATACCTAGGGGGGGTAATATGGGGTGCCAAGGGAGGTACCCAAGGTAATAATGTAATAATGGGATGGGCCATAGTAATAAATAAGGTGGTTAACCCATGTCATGTAAGGGACCACAAGTAGTTAATAATAATGTAATGGGCCCATGGTATTAGTTGATGGTATGAGGAAACCATGGTAATGATGCATGGTATTGTATGTATGAGGCCTATATAAAGGCTAGAGACTCCACATGGAGAGATATGAAGATGAAGAGAAGTATTCTTGTATGAACAGGCATATGGCTTGTGGAGTGTTCTCCTTCCTTAAGGAGTGAATGTATGGTGTTGCCCTACCTTAAGGGTTTTGATAATAAAGAAGCATTTATCTATATTTTGATCTTGTTATTATTGGGTATATTTGTTATTTCTCTTATATTCCGGGTTAGATCTACAACACTCGCAGTAGGCACGACCGCGACTGAGGAAATGCTGCATGCCCACATGACCAACACCATAGTGCTGCCAGAGGGCACATTGGTTACAGAAAATGAGGCCAACAGGCCTATGGTTAGTGTGCTGAAGGGAGTTGGTATAAACATGGCTTCGCTCCCTCGGGAGATGCTCTATGTTTTGCAGGATGGAGTGACTACAGAAATATGGGCCAGGGAAGGCCACGTGCTCCAGGTGATGAGTGAGCAACGGACTAATATTGAACAATTGAGCCTGCAGCGTGAGGAGGTTGTGACATAGAACATGTAGCTAGTGCAGGTGGTTGAAGAAGCTTGCCAGATGGTCCCTAAATTGGCTATCCCAGTAGAAGCACCAGCAGAGGCACGCATCCAGAGACTAGAAGTAGGGGTGTGCGAGTCGAAAAAAGAGATGGATAAGGTTTAGCTGGAGTTGAACCTTCAGATAGCTAAGCTACAATTGAAGGCACAACCTTCAACTTCGCCTGAGGTGAAGGAACAGAGTGCCAAAGCCATTATAACAGGAATAACGGAGATCAACCGTGTAGTGAAGGACTGCACCAAAATTTCTAAAGAGTCATTAGAGGTCCTCACCACTCTATAGGAGGACCCAAACATACAGCACCATAAACAGAGGTACATGCGCTGCAGCAACAGTACGACGAAATAAAAGGGACTGCGCAAACGGTGGCCGTTACATAGAGGCTTGCGCGGATGCAGCAGGCAAAAGCACTCAAGGAGCAAATCGACGTTGCACGACATAAGGAATATGTCTTGAAGGTGTGCGTACAACCATGGATCGATGAGGCATTTGTCATTACAACCTCGATTGAAGCCAAACTCCTGTAGATGCAAGGAACACAGGAACAGGTGTAGGGTAGCAGTTCAGCTACAATAGTCTCTGAACAACGCGTCCAAGAAGTGCAGCAGGTAGCCGCTCAGTGCACTGCCGATCTTGCAACAATCCAAGCAGAGTTGGAAAGTATCTACGTGAATATCTCTGTACTGATAGAGTGACTCGAGGGTGAGTCATGATGTTTGTGTTGGGGGCCTGTTGGGCGCAAGATCGCCCAAGGAAAGTTTTGGGGCTTAAAACTCAGTTTTTGGTTAAAAGTTGTAAATCTGATGTAAAGACTTCACATTTTGTGGGCGTGGAGAGCGAAGTTTGTAAATGAGTCATAAGGTTTTCCACCCTCAATTTTGTAATGTAATGTCGGTAATAGAGATCTACCCATGGTCCGCAGACCATGGGATTGTATAAATAGAGCGAGGCTCTAAGTTGTAAAGGGGAGAATGAAGGATGAAGAATTGAGTCTTATGTAAAGTGTAAGTCGAGTCTTTGGGTCGTAGAGTAGGAGAAGGCTCTACAGCTGAGTGTGTAGGGTGATTCGAGTTTGTAACCATTGAAGCATTAATAAAGAGAAGTTTTTGCATCAATTCTGTGTATCTATTTCCAGCTTTTATGCATTAAGTATATTGGGTATGAATTGGAATTTTACTGTTATATGATGCGTGAAAATATATAATTGTGTTGATTAAGTAAATGTAAGATAAAGTATCTATTTACGTGAAGTTAGCTAACATTTGTAAGAGGATAAGTAAGATACGCAGTGTAACTTGGGTAAATAGAACAGAACACTGCCCTAGTAACATGAAAGCACTTCAGTCCCTGGTTAGGGCTGTGTAAAAGACGATTATAACAGATCACGGAGGTATTGAAGGTTAGAACAGCGTGTGAAATGACTTGCACAAAGACAGGCACAATTGGACTAAATCGACACCTCAGACATCTCAAGGGTGTGGAAACTTGGTTCCAGCATCCCCCCATACTTCTTCGGGTGAGACTTCAGTCCACGCTTTGCGGGTTGATGCCGAAAGAGCCAGTAGTTTAGGGATTTGTTTGGCTAAATAACTCCGAACCTGGGTCAGGCCCCAACAAGCCAAAAATTTTAAAATACTAATTCACCTCACTCCTCTTAGTAATTTTCCCAACAATTGGAATCAGAGCATGTCCTTCAGAAGAATCTTGATCGCTTGAAGTAGATCCATCAAGATGATGGGAAATAGATAGCTCAAAGGAGGGTTTCAAAAGTCTGTTATAGTGACATATTAGATTTACTGATAGTTACAGATGTCAACAAATATTCAAGTTGGAGAGCACCCTGCTTTCTATTGATCAAGAATGAAGAAGACAATAATAAAGAATTATCATGTATGTGATTTTTTCTAACTGTGGTCCATTTTCTTGTCTATGCAATAATGATAGTAATGATGAAAGTGAAACAACTGAACTTGCACTCATGGGTTAAATTGAAATTAAGCACTCTAAATAGAAAAAAATTTAAAAAATGATGCCTCTAGAAGCAGAAGATCAAGCCAAGTCAAAAACAATGGACAATGCATATGTGCCTATGTTGAGAAAAGATAATTATAAAAAATGGAAAGAAAAGATGAATTCTAATCTAATGAAGCTTGATGTTTGGTATCTAGTATGTAATGGCTACACCAAGATTCCTCCATCAAACGAGGAAGTGAAAAAGTACAGTAAGACTTTGAGTGACATATTTTAAAGCATACCTGATTCAACATTAAATAAGGTTATGCATTATACAACTACAAATCATGTGTGGGATAAGCTACAAGTAATCCTTGAAGAAATACCAAAGGAAGATTCCTCATCAGGGGAACTACTAGGTAATTTGTAATGCCCTCCTCGAAAATCTACCCAAGCAACCATCCAGCTGGGCTAAACATGTGACGAGAGGCTACTATGATATGATTCGTCCTCCTAGGTAACCTTAAGAAAATGGAATCGATGGAAACACAACACACATACCTCTTTCACATGCTTCAGGACCCCCAGGAGCTAATCCACCACTCTAGGTGCCAAACCCCTGAGTTAACCTAGCATTTAGATGAATTAAACCCAAAGTCGCTCCCATGATAAGGCATGCATGTGATTGTAACCCTATATTCGCTCTCATAGGCTTGCTTTCTAGCAACTAGAGACCCAATTTGTCAGTGCTATGCCAACGACTTTGGGATTTGAGCCATTTTTTTAGGCCTACCACCCAGGTCATTGCCTAGAATTGAACCATCTCTTCAAATCAATAAAATAACATGGAAATGATAGTACTAAATAAAATAAATTTTCAAGACCTTGAATGGACCCCTACTATCCATGACAGGAAGTTTTTCAAACACTTAGTAAATATGCAACCTATAGGTGTAAATAATGGATCTGAGCATAAGGGTCTCATACTTATCTGGGATTTACTATGAAGCATTGTCTCCTTATCACATTAGCTTCCATTTCATCCATTAGGTCATAGATACATTGATCATTCAATAACAAGTAATAACATGATGAGAGCCACTCATGGCTGCTACCATAAAACATGGAAATAACCAGCATAATAGAGACAAAAATACCAATGAAATCACATACATATAAACGACATATAATCCACCATAATTCTCATCGATATACAAGGATAAATAACCTTTCATTAATGATTCAAAATCCAAACTCGGGATGGGACTTCCATGTTCCACTCAACCGTAGAATGGCTGAGCCAAATCTCTCTTCAGCCATTCACCCTTGTGCCATATTCCAAGCATGAATGTGGGATCTCATAGAATACATCAATAAAAAACTATCCAGGGCTTCCAGAGGCCATCCACCTCAACCCATCAAATAGTGATTCCACCTCATGGTCAAACTTCACAAAACTATCATCAAATCAGTCTCTATCCCAATCATCTGAGGCTCCAAATAATTTGCTCCAACCAAGGCTCCAGGACTAGTAACTCAACCCAAAGTTGCCACTGAGCTCCAGAGAGTTTGTCTAACCAAGGCTCCAGGACTAGTAACTCAACCCACCAAGGGCTCCAGAGCATTTGTCCAACCAAGGCTACAGGACTAGTAACGCAACCCAAGATGTTACAGGGCTCCATAGCATTTGTCTAACCAAGGCTCCAGGAACTAGTAACTCAACCCAAGTTAAGGAAACATGAGAACCAACAAAAAACAAAACAAGGAAATAAACCCACAATCTCCATGGCTATCCAGGAAATGGCAAGTCTAGGTAATCCACTGTCAATCCAGGAAATCCTCCATGCCAATGAAAGATCACAACCAAGAAATCACATGCATGTGCTATGCATGCCAAAACTAGTGAAGGAAACATATAAGCAAATCGGTACCTACAAGAAAATATGATGTAGCTACTGATCTTGATGCCCTCTTGAACTTTCCTGCCCTTCCTTTGCCTTCTTGCTCCAAAAATCCAAGTATGCCACACCCTCCAAGAGTGCTCCAAGAAAAATCTAAGTCTCCAATGGTGTGAGAGATAGAGAATAGAAGAGAGCTCCATCAAAACTTGTCAAAATATTACCAAATGATCCTTAGGAGACTTTTTATGAATGAGGCCTCTATTTTCTTCATTTTTGTCGTCACATGCAACCTGTGACCATTCACCTTCCTTTTCTCCTAATTTCCATTGTTTTCATAAATAAATTCCAATTAATGCCTCATGCCTTTCCAAAACCTTAGCGATTGAATTTTCCAATTCCCTTAGCCATAATAAACTGAATCAACACCCACTAGGATGTTTCTCCCCATTCAGCTTCGAATATGTGTCCCATCACTGTGGCCATATATATATATATATATATATATATATATATATATATATATATATATATATATATATATATATATGTATGTATATGTATATATATATATATATATATATACATGGAATTTTCACCAGGGTTGTTACAGAACCCTCCCCCTTGGGGGAACACCGTCCTCGGTGTTCAATGACACCTATAACCGACAAGACTGCTGAAAAGAAAACATACTTCCCATGGAGTTTTATAACACAACTCGTTGCAGTATTTATAATGACCACTGCTGAAACTTGACAACATATAGTTTACTAGAGCTTTATAGCACAACTCATTACAGTATTTGTGATAATAACCACATATACTTTTGCACATTTTCTTCAACCAACAAATAACCATACTGTCCATGGAGATTTATAAATCCAGCTCGATACAATATTTAATAATACACACATATGCACATTTTCTCAACCAATAAATAAAAAGGATACGATGCCCGCACCCACAACAAGAGAATCTAGAGGCACACACCTCCACCGTCAAAGTAATACTAGGATTCACCTCCTTTCCAAGAAGTCCAAAATCCACTCCAAAATCAAATCTACATCCAATGTCTAGTGCTATAATCCCGCGCCACCTATCCTCTTAGTGAACAATTACCAACTCATTTTTCCAGGGCACACTACCAATGTGCATCTAATTCCATCTAGAAATTCTAATGACCAAACTAAATCCATCCCCGGTCTTCCCTTCTTTGCTACACAATCCCTTGGGAAATTCAGTCATGCCCTTTCGTGTAGTCACACACCTTCCAAGTTCCACTGGCACCCCCATCTCGGGCGTTCCATCCCTTGGCAAGGCTTCCTCACATCGGAAAGTCAAACAACCAAGGCATATATCTTCCTCAAACCATCATACCATTCATATCATGCTCATGGAAATCACTGGAAACTATTGGGTATCAGTGTCCCACAATGGACCTGCTCCTGAAGTATTTTACCATCATATTGTTGCCTGTTTCAATTCCTTTGCTATTGCTGCTAATTCTTGTAATCAATTTCAACCACCTAACCAAAATTTCTGTGCTTCCTGTACCAAGCACATAACTTTCATTATATTTAAAATAAATTGAAATAACTTCAATTTATACCTCATTGGTAGCTCTCCAATAAGGTACATTTGCAATTCTATTCGCTTCCTGTCACAACAATTCAAACTAGCATGTTTGACCAAATCAACATGTATAAAAATATCTCATAAGGTTAGCACAAAACATAACCATCATAGATTGAAATCATAAATCACATGTAGCCTGTAGAGTACTAAAAAGGTATGCTTTTGATGATCATTTCAGTGGCTTTTCAATAGAACTTGTAAACCATTTTGCATCATGAACTTGGAAAACAATAAAGAATTATAACAAAACATGTGAGAATTAATATGCAAGACTTAACCGCTGATAATTGTTATTCTTCAGTGCAGGAAAAGGTGAAAACGAGGAGTTTCTATTCCAAAGAAAAAGACAAGGACAAGGTAATTGCTGCCCCTTTGATGGGAGACCGAGTGCAAACAAGGCTTAGCAGATCAAAGCAAACCGGCCCGGAAAAGGAGGGGAAGGCACCAGCTCGGTGGAGGAGAAAAGAAATGATTAAGGATTAACAGTTTGGCGAATCCTTCAGGATCTTTGTTCCTGAGGGATCGCTGCTTTATATATATTGTTACTTAGACATCTCCGCCGTTACCTTTATATAAAGGGACATCACTGTTAGCTTTGGGGATTATGCTTTATGTAATTTTCTGTTAAAGATTAAACTTTGATCATCGAGTCTCGTTGAGAACTGGTTCATTGTACTTTTGTTTTATGCATTAATATAAACTTGGTGATTATCTTATCTCTGCGTCTGGATTAACTTAAAGTGGTGTACCCTTGGAGGCTAAGGGCCCGGCCCGGGAGGACACTTGCTTCTGTATTACTACGATTTGATTTCTGCGTGATTTGCTTATTGTCGTTATTTGGTAATCTGACATGCCTTAGAAGTTTACATCACATGCTCTGTTAAGATTAATTCATTAAGGTTTTTACAAACAGAACTGTGGTATTGACTCTGCATTATTTTACTGATCCTTTTGGATTTGATTGAATATTAGTAGTCTTGACCAAATATTGTTACTGTTCTGTTACAGAGTTTTTGTGCTGAACATTCATGTTATATAATTCATCTGAAAGCTGTGTTCTTTACGATTGTTGGATTCAGGAGTAATGCTGTTCTATTTTGAAATGCAGTCATATTCCTGTTAATTAAGATTGATCGGATTACTATTCCAGCGTGTTGTGTACGTATATGATTTACAGGCTCTGTTCCATAACTTATCCGTAGTTAGTGCTGTTCTATTAGTGTGTTCTGCTTGATTTGCCTTAAGAGTGAAAGATTGTTGTTTGATTACGATGAGTGCATTTGAGTTAGTAGAATAAGTTTAATTACTGCTCGAGAGACTTAGTTGTTCGATTGCTGTTCCATTTCAGAATTGCTGTTTCATTTTATCATTGCTGTTCCATTCCAAATTTGCTGTTCGATTTCTTATTTGCTGTTCCATTTTTCTATCTGCCGTTTCATTTACTCGCATTTGTTGTTTTGGTGTGAGAGACGATCTCTGACTATAGTGAGCCTTGGCATTTACTGTCTAGCTCCCAGACCAAGTGGTCCATGCTCTAATTTCTTTTCCATCAGTTTCCAAAGGGATGGGTTATCGCTGCCGAACCCTTGACTGATAAGTTGCCTAGTTTTCTGAGTGTCTGATTTATTCCTTTGAAGTAACTTAGTTATAGACAAGCATCCGTTTACTCTTGTATTTTTGAACGCTGTACTACTAGCATTACTCTGACAAATGATAGCCTCAGACTGAGACACTCTTTGAAATAACAAAACGCTCCCGAATTGACATATTAATGTGAGGTAATTAGAGGTGAAAGAGACCCTTTTTATAGCTCTACATTTTGGCGCCGTTGCTGGGGAAAGAGTGTAGCCATTTGTCTTTTTCAGAGTAGTGTACGAGCTTGCTAGGGAATAGTTGGATCTTAAAAACAGAAGGTAAGAACCTGCGTGCGGAGCATGTAAAAGCCCTGCTCCACTGTCCGCTTTCCTAACAGATTTTCTGTTGCTTTGTTTGAATAGAATTTAGTAGTTCATTTGAGTGCATGACTAAGTAGAAAAAACCAGAAAAGAATATCAAACCTCCACCCAAACCTGAAAAAGCTAAGGGGCCGGTGACCCTTGGCCGAACGACCTTCATAGACGAAATATATAAGAAAACATAATCTTAGCCATCAGTAGGCCCCAGGAAAATCATTTCTAAACAGCCTACTAGTTCCGTTCAGGCCACAGGATCACCATTTGTAGCCTTTACTGAGGTGCATAGTCAAACTGAAGAGCAGGACTTTCAAGAAATTGAAAATTCTACTCCAGAACTATTGCAGGAAGGGAATTTCAACAACTTTTGTGAAGGAGAAGGAGAAACAGGGGAAACCGAGGAACCAAAATCTCCTATTGGAACAAATCAGCCATTAAATAGCCCAGATAAGGGGAGCGCTGCAAAAATCATTGTTGAAGGAATCCAATCTCCTCAGACATCAGGTATTCTCATTATCCCAGATAAAGGAAGTGCTATTAAAACTATCCCTGTCAAAACCGTTCCCTCTCAACCTAGGAATACCCTCCTAGATATCCCAGAAGGTTATTGGCATATATTCGATCCTATGGCTCAGAACCAGCCAAATACTCAAACCTCTACATTACAATATCCTATAGTGGATTCTGCAGCAAATGCGCCCATGAAACCTATCCCTCTTCAACATATCCCTACATTTCACAGTCTCACATCAGAAGATCCAGATGTATTTTTATTCGAATTCGATGTGTTATGCAGGGGATATGATTACACCACTGATCCCCAGAAATTGAAATTATTTCCCTCTACATTAAAAGGGGCTGCTTTAAGATGGTTTATGGGACTAGGTGGTGGGGTTATAAATAATTGGGATCAAATGAAAGAATCTTTCTTGAAAAAATATCAGGATTATTTTAGGTCTAGAGAATTGAAAGACGAAATATTCCAAATGATAGCCAAACCAAATGAAACATTAGAGGAGTATGTGGAACGTTTTCAGTACAATCTACAAAGATCTCCTTATGCATCACTACCTTTACCTGATAATGTGTTAAAAACTGCATTGATAAGGGGCATGAAGGAACAATGGATTGAAACATTAAACATCATGGGAAAAGGGGATATTTATCAAGAGAATTTTGCTGACATCATTGATTTATGTATCAGGAGTTCGAGAGGCAGCACAAGAGTAAAACTGACAGAATATGATCGGTTTGTAAGAGATAATAAAATACCAACAGAAGGAGTAACACGTGTAGAGATTGGAAATTTATTGGAAAATTTTAAAACTGATATTCTGGGGACACTAACTACACAACTTGATATTATGCAGGCTAAACAGAAGCAGATGGAGGCAGAACATAATTTGGCGATATTCTGTCCCCGATGCAGGAAAAAGCATAGTCACAAGGAATGTCCACTGGATACAGTCCAAACATGCGCCATCTGTACAAAAGATCACCTTACGGAGAGCTACCCCTCACTTCCTGGATTGAAAGCGGTATATAAGGAAGCAGAAGAAGAACCAGAATCGGTGTACTTGATCAACCAGCGCCGCCAGTGGCAGCCGAGACAATCTGGTATGTTTCCAGACCCAAATTCTTCTTTTCAGCCTCCACAGTATAATGCTCAACAATATAGTATGTGGCAAAGTCAGTCTCAACCGCCATTTTCAAACTGGTCACCACAGTCGTTTCCTTATTCAAACCCATGGTTGAATCAGGCAAGCCAATCTGGTTGGCTGAATTTCCCTTACACTCCACCATATTGACAAAATAGCCCATATCCTCCACAATGGACTCCCCCTACTTCATAAAGTTCACCCTGGCAGACAAACTGGCAAAGACCGATGCACCAGCCAGTAGGAACTATTCCACTCCCTCAACCTACTCTGCCAGCTTTACAACAAAATCCCCAGTCTGATCTGAGACTGCAACTCCCAGCCCAACCCAACCCCAATCCAAATAATAGACCGGTCCAATCTCTTCAAATTGTAGAATCACCAGAAATAGGACCTGACCTGAGGGAGTGTAATGATCTTCAGTTATGATCTGGACGTATTATTGAAACTGAGGGAGATAAAACAGTTCATATTGAAGATCAATTACCAAGAGAACATCAGTTGCAACAAGAGGATGTAAATAAGTAGCAGACTCATAATCAAGCAACCACATCCTCTCCTCCGTTCCCAGAACGATTAGTCATACCTCGACCTTTACAGTATCCTGACTTCGACATTCTGGGAGAATTACAAAATCTGTACATAAAAATCACATTCCTCCAGGCCATTCAAGACATTCCTATATACGCAAAAACTATCAAAGAATTGTGCATAAAGAAACCAAAGAAGAATATAACAACTAATCCAAGAGTCCAAGTAGTTGGTACTTTATCTGATTTACTATCCGGGAAAGAAACACCCATTAAATATGAAGACCCAGGAAATCCAATTATAACTATTCAAATTTATGGTCAGACCCTGTCTAATGCCTTAGTTGATCTGGGAGCTGCAATTAATATTTTAACAACCACTAATTGCCAAAAGCTCGACATTACATCTGTAGAACCCACCTCTACTTTGTTAGAATTGGCTGACCGATCTGTGGTTAGACCGGAGGGTACTCTACATGATGTCATGGTCTCTGTAGATTCCTGGGAATATCCAACTGATTTCCTGATAATTAATCCAAAAACCCGACTTGATGGACACCAGCTAATCCTAGGTAGACCTTGGCTTGCCATTGTCGATGCTTACATTGGTTGCCAGCAAGGAAATATGACCATAACCAAAGGACCAAATATCAAGAATTTAGTTCTATACCCTCCAGCGCAGCCAAGTGTCACAATAATTAAAACTAACAAATACCCTGTATCATACCTTACTGATAACATTAGATCTCCATTGACTATACAAGAGGCACTTGATTTTAAAGATCAAACAGAAGATGATGACATTAACAACTTCATTAGTCAAACTGAATCCGGATCCTACACACAGTGTCACATGATAGAAGCAACATTTGATAATGAATTAGAAGAAGATCCTCTGAAAGATACACATGACCAAACAATACCTGTTACATCTGTTGCAAATAGTAAATTTATGGAAATTGAACCGGGAAAAACTTTAAATATAAATGCCAACCTCACACCTGAACAAGAAACGAAGCTCATCCATTTGTTAAGAAAATATCAAGAAGCATTCGCATGGGATTACCCTGATATGAAAGGAATCGATCCCTAATTATGTACACACCACATTTATATAGAAAAAGATGCCAGACCTATTCGTCAACCGCAAAGGAGACTTAATCCTCATCTAAAGGATGTGGTAAAAGCCGAACTTCAGAAACTTTTAGATGTCAATTTTATTTATCCTATTTCTGACAGTAAATGGGTCTCTCCGCTTGTGGTGGTACCAAAAAAGAGTGGGAAATGGAGAATCTGTGTAGATTACAGGGACTAAATAAAGCAACACAAAAAGATCACTTTCCTCTCCCATTCATAGACCAAGTATTAGATACCTTAGTAAGAAAGAAATTCTTTTCTTTCCTGGATGGCTTCAATGGATACAATCAGATTCAGATTGCCCTTGAAGACCAAGAAAAAACTACTTTTACTTGTCCTTGGGGAACATTTTCCTATCGAGTTCTACCTTTTGGCTTATGTAATGCTCTTGCCACATTCCAAAGGGCTATCCTTAGCATTTTTGCAGATTTAATAAATGATGGACTTGAAGTATACATGGATGACTTTACACCATATGGAGATGACTTTGATCCAGCACTAGACACCTTAGAAAAAGTCCTACAACGCTGCATCGCTACCAGGCTTTGCTTAAGCCACGAAAAATGTTACATGATGATGACTGAAGGACTTATCCTAGGACACTATGTTTCAGCAGCCGGCATTCAGGTAGACCCGGCCAAAATCCAAATACTTTTGATTATTACCACTCCTACTACTCAAATAGAGGTACGCAACTTTCTTGGATTTTCTGGTTATTATAGACGATTTATAGAACATTATTCGCACATTGCTGCACCTTTATATGCACTAACTGGTAACGTTGATTTTCTTTGGAAAGAAAAATGTGAGCGTGCTTTCAAGGATTTAAAGAAGCTCGTATCCACAGCCCCAGTCCTTCGAGGACCAAACTGGGATTTACCATTCCAGATATCATCTGATGCCTCAGGTATAGCCATTGGCGCAGTCCTTGGGCAGGAAGAGGATAAAAAACCATATGCTATCTATTACATCAGCAAAAATTTATCCCCTGCTGAATTAAATTACACTGTTACTGAAAAAGAATTCCTAGCTGTAATACATGCTGTCAATAAGTTTAGACATTATATTACAGGCTATCCTGTTATCTTGTATACAGATCATTTTGCCATAAAATATTTAGCAAATAAGCCTGTCACAAATGCCAGAATAACTAGATGGTTGATTTTATTGTAGGAATTCGATATCACAATCAAGGATCGACCTGGCAAAGAAAACCTTGTAGCCGATTTTCTCTCAAGAATGCCAAAGCCAATTGATGCAGCAACAGTTGAAGATCAATTTCCGGACGAACATCTGTTTGCTGTTGCCGTTCAAACACCCTGGTATGCTGATGTTGCCAATTACCTCGCAGTAGGTAAACTACCAAAACATCTAACCCCTAATGAACGCAAACAAATTGTTCAGAAGAGTACTCGATTCTCGTGGATTGGGGGCTATTTGTTTCACACGGGGGCAGACATGCATATTAGGAGATGTGTTCGAGAAGATGAAATCTTTGACATCCTAAAAGGCTGTCATGATGAACCATGTGGTGGACACTTCGCTGAGCGTAGAACTGGACATAAAGTATTGCAGATAGGATATTATTGGCCCACGATTTTTAGAGATGCAAAGAAATTTGTCCAAGCATGTGATAGCTGCTAGCAAGTAGGACGTCCTGGTCAATCTGACGAGATGCCTCTGAAACCACAGTTAGTCATTGAACCATTCGAGCGATGGGCTCTTGATTTCATTGGACCCATCAACCCATCATCAAATCAGAAAACATATATCTTGGTGGCAACAGAATATGACACCAAATGGGTTGAAGCAGAAGCATTGCTAAGAGCCACAAAGGACTCTGTCATACAGTTCCTGTTCCATCTATTTGTACGTTATGGCCTTCCAAGGGAAATAATTACAGACGGAGGACCACAATTTGCTGGAAATAGATTCGCTGAAACACTCAATAATTATCACGTCCAGCATAAAATCACGACTCCATACCACCCACAGGCGAATGGACAAGTAGAAAGCAGCAATAAGGTAATAGAATCAATCCTAATGAAAACCATTACGTCACATAGGCGTGATTGGGCTGCCAGACTACCTGAAGCACTCTGGGCCTATAGAACAACATGGAGAAGCACCACTGGTTACTCACCTTATCAATTAGTGTTTGGAAAACAACCCATTTTTCCCATAGAATTTGAAATCCAAACATTACGAACAACATAGGAAGTTGGCTTAGATCTAAGCGAGGCACAGATTAATCGACTACAGCAGATCAATGAGTTGGATGAAATTAGGCTCTCTGCACTACAAAATACAACACTGATTCAACAACAACGAGTTAAATGGCATGATGCGCTCATTAAAAACAAAGTCTTCCATGAGGGAGACTGGGCTCTATTGTACGACTCGAGGTTTCAGGATTTCCCTGGGAAACTCCAGACTCGTTGGTTGGGACCATATGAAATCCAGAAGGTACATGACAATGGAACCCTTACTCTAATCACCATTGACAGTTCTGGATATGCCTTCAAAGTAAATGGCCACCGAGTTCATCTCTATCGCAAACCACTCACTCGGGAATCCTTCTGCCACCAGCTATGCTGAGACACTGATATGGAGATTTTAGGAGAGGAAGAGAAGTCTTCCTCACCTGTAATTCATTAAGGAATTCATTTCTTTTTACAATTTGTACATAAGTTCTTTTTTTTTGAGTTGTTCTTGTACATATGCTTGAACTAATGTTTTCCTGTCATTTTTGCTGTTCCTTTTTTTCAAAAGAACAACATTTCGATTTTTGCCGTTCCTTTTCCAAAAGGATGGCATTTGTGTGTTTCTGCTGTTCCTTTTCTAAAGGAACAACATTTTTGATTTTCTGTTGTTCCTTTTATAAAGGAACAACATTCCTGATTCTCTGCTATTCCTTTTCCAAAGGAACAACATCTTTGATTTTCTGCTGTTCCTTTTTCAAAAGGAACGACATTTGCTTGTTCTGCTGTTCCTTTTCTAAAGGAACAACATTTCGATTTCTGCTGTTCCTTTTCTAAAGGAACAACATTTCGATTTTTGCTATTCCTTTTTCAAAAGGAATGACACTGCTGTGTGTTTGCTGTCCCTTTTCCAAAGGAACAACATATTTTGATTTCTGCTGTTCCTTTTTCAAAGGAACGACATTTTTGTGTCTTTTGTTGTTCGTTTTTCAAATGAACAACATTTTTCATGGCTGCTGTTCCTTTTTCAAAAGGAACGTCATTTCGAGTGTTTTGCTATCCTTTTTCAAGAGAATAGCATTTTTTTTTAATTTCTGTTATTCCTTTTTCAAAAGGAATGGCATTGGTGTGTTCTGCTGTTCCTTTCAAAAGGAACGACATTTGCACTTTTGAGATCTATTCTCCTTTGTTGTTCCTCTTTCCAAAAGGAACACTTCTAGCATACTTTTTCTCGCCTTGTGAAACAGCTTATCCCTTTTGCTGATCTAAATTGAGGATTCTTCTTTCTCCTGTTCTTTCAAAGTCTTTAAGAGACAGCTATGCACTTATGCAATGAACGCAAAATCACAACATACTGAAATCCACAAATTATAAATCTCTATCTTTATAAGGCTCTGTATTGGTAAGAGGACAAAAGGAAGGACACACTTATTCATCATCTTTTGCCGTCATTGTCTTACTAATTTTGCTTTGATTGGTTATCTTTATCATGGCATTCCCTTTAATCCTCTTTGATTATTATTTAGGAATAAGAGCAAAGGGTTTATATCTTCCTATTGAGATGATAAGACTTCTTCCACCATTCCCACTCTTAAGGAGTGTTGAACCACCCTTTGTGTATAAATAAGGAAAAGTGCTTTATGAAAAAGAAAAAAGTAAAAAGATGAATTATAAGTTGTCAAATGCAGGATAGGGGGTCTCATCAAGAGCCAACCTACCATGATCATGAGGATGGAAGTGAAGTGGCATTCCCACTATGGCCACCACACCAGGGATATGGTCCAAAAGGTATATCAAATAAACAAACCTTGGAATAGGAGGTCTCATCACGAGCCGGCCTGCCCACTTTTCGCTCCTTCCTCGTGAATGGCATTATGGCTAACTGGTTACCAAGCCAGCATAATGGCCTACACTTTGACATTACATTCCTTAATATACACATAAAGGATCATGGTTCCAGGGGTGAAATAAACAACTCTGCCAAGGTTATGGACACCTGTCGGCAGCAGAGCACTGTTAATGGTATTGAAGTCACATTGGTTACACCAATAGGTAAGATACTAATACTCTTTTGTTTCTTATATCCTAGGAACTAATCATATATTATTTCCCGACTTATATATCGCATGAAAATTTATTACCACCAATCATGGCAAAGGAAGTGACAATGACCACTTGAGATTTGGCAAGTACGACAGACGTCCTATCCCCCAGCCTTGCATCATATCACAGCAGCCTCTTACATAATACGCGATCCAACTTTATGCCTCGATTTCGGTAATTCGTTGTTTTTCTAAACATGGCATATTTTCATACGCTGTTCCTTTATGACTCTGTTTCAGATCGGATGCTGCTCCTTTATTTGACGGCTGGGACAGCCTATCACATTGTGGGGGGGGGGGAGGTTAACCTCATTATTCCCTGGATTATGTGTCAGCTCACCATTCGGGAAAGATAGTGTACTAGGGTATGGCACGGCTTAACGACATGTTGTTTCTATTTTTGTTACACAAGTTGCTGTTCATAAGCCATTTCTGTTGCATACTCTGTTTTTTTCAAAATCTTGTGACTATTACCCTCTCTGTGTTTCAAACAACACAAACAGTTGCTGTTCCATTGCGAATCCACAGAGAAACCATGGGAGGAAGGGCGATCCGAAGGGAACCGCAGGTGTTCACAGTTTCAGCTGCTGCCCGGGAGATCCTAGAAAGAGCAGGGTGGCTGACTTATCTCAACCGCTTGCAGGAGTCTAGTGAAACAATGGCGATTGAATTCCTGCAGAATCTACAGGAGGATTACTCCATAGTAAGGGGGAAGCAGATAGCAGTCACCGACGATATAATCGCAGAAGTCTCGGGACTACCAGCCACCAGACTTGTATGGACACTAAAAAGGAAAGATTACAGAAGATCATGGAAATCTTCCAGGACGAAGGCCAAAGCTTGACGATTAAAGGGAAGGGAGTTCTGCCAGCAACGCTAGGAGAGCCCTAGGCAGAATTAGCAAGAACCGTGCAAAGCTACATCACCTGCGAGGGTAGAAAAGACGTGGTAAGACCACGACATCTTAAACTCTTAGCTGTTCTAAAGCAGAAATGCTCTGTAAATCTGTCTGCACTTTTGAATTCATTACTTCATGACGTTGCACAAAGCTTAAAAAAGGCACAGCATGTAGAGTCAGTTGTCAGTCACCACGGGTTAATTCGATTAATTGTTAGTCATAGCCTCACCTAGCAGCAAAGCAGCTGGGAAGAGCTAATTGCAATAATTGAGGGAAGGGCGATAGCACCATCCCAGAAACGTAAACATACTACAAGCACACCAGAACGTCCAGAAAAACGCAGAGAATTAGTAAAACAAAAACATGTTGCTAGTACATCTGAACGACCAGAAACACGCCAGGAATTGGCAAAGAGTAAGCATGCCATCGGTACACCCGAACAACCAGAGAAGTGCAGAAAATCAGTCCTGTTAGCTCGGATACGAGGAAGGCTGGAAAAGCTCCAGAAAAGCACCAGCCAGCCAGTGGAAATTGAGGACGAGCAATCCTCACGGCCAGAAGTAGAAGTAGAGAAAGCTGAAGGAGAAGAGAAAGAAGAGGCCGAGCAATCTGAAGAGGAGGCCGAGCAATCTAAAGAGGAAAATGAGGAAGAAGTTGAGCATTCTGAAACAGAAGCTGAGCATTCTGAGGCGGAAGCTGAACAATCCAAGCAAGAGGAGGAAATGGGACAACAGGAAGGTAGCCCACCACAGGACCCAGTGGGAGAAGATGAATTGGCCGCAGTTTTGGCCAATATGGGTGAGTATGGCCAACCTTCCAGTCCAGCAGACCTCCACGACAAACCCCAATAGGAAAATGCATCTAAAAAACCACATGCAGAAGAGGCAGAAGAAGGAAATATGCTTGTTCATGATGAAGAAGAGATAAGAGATACTGAACAGGAACAATCCATTCCTAAAGCACCAGAGGAAATTCTGGAGGAAGTAGGAGCAGAAAAAGAAGTTGCCCAGGAAGTGACAGAACCAGCTAAGGTTCCTACCCCAGAACAGCCAGAGCAGAACAGCGAAGAAACACCCCAGGAGAAAGATCCAGGGACTAGTCATGGTCCAAACCGCAGCAGACAGCCTATTGTTCCTTCTAATGAAACCTTGGAAATTAAAGAATTGCGAAAGGAACAACAGAGATTATTGAGCATAATAGCCCAGCTCCACCAGTAGATCAGAATCCTGAAAGCAAGGCAGAGGGTAAGAAAGACCGTAGGGAAGAAAAAGGTGGCCACTGCAGTAAAACTCTGCAAGGCAAAAAGACGGAGGACCAACAATCGCCCTGTTGTTCAAAACCCTGCTGAAAATCCAACTGCTATTCCAAATGATGTTGAAGAAAAGACTGATGTTCCATTTGAAAAGGAACAACAACAAAATGATATTCATGTTACAAAAGAAACGGATAACAAGAAAATTCAGACGGAGGCACCACCCTCAGGGGTGATACGGGTTCTGAACTCGAAACAATGCAATAAGAAAGTTTAGGTAAAACTCCTGGCCTCCACTCCTGCATGGAGAAGAGATCCAAAGACAATAACCTTGCGCAAGGGGTTGAAACAGGCTCAGCAAGAAGCATAAAAGCTTAGAGAGCAAACGGTCCCTCGCGAGAAGTATGAAGAACTACAACAGCAACTTAGGAATGTCAATCAATCCGAAAGCCAGACCTTTGAAGGTTTGCGGAAGGAACAAGAAAAAGTTGCAAAGGTAACTCGTAGGCTAGATACTGTTATCAATCAGATGGATACCTTGTGTTCTTTATACAATGACGTTTTAGCATGTAGGGCCCCTGCCAAAAATTATGCTCTGTTTTTACTGGAACGGTATTTGCAATTAAAAATAAAAGCTGTTAACGCAGGTGCCCCTATACAAATTAACATTGTCAATGACTTTGTAGACTGCTATAAACATTATGGGGTGAAGGTCCAGAGATTGCTGTGTGAATTCTATTTGCATAACCTCGTGCTAGATCAGGAGACTAAGCTGAACCCTGGCCCTTTTGTTGGAGACATCCAATTGCAAGCATTCATCTCATTCGGGGTTAATCAGATTAAATGGATCAAAGCCTATAATACTTTCCAGAGGCAGGAAAATGGCCTAGATTTGTGGGTAAGGGCTGAGCCTAGGAACCCAGTGCAGTTACGGAAGGCACATAGAAATCTCATGAGGACTCCGGGTGTCATTGAAACGTTAGGACCCATGCATGAGGCACTCATTCGGCAAAGTTTAGAATATTTTCTTTCTATCAAAGACCTCACCATTGATGCAGCCAAATTTCAGTACCGAATCTCTAATCCAAACATCCAGCTCAGGGAACCGTTTAAGTATGAGAATTTTGAATTAGCAGCCAACCGTTTGAACCTTTATGGTGAAAGCATTTTGAGAGCAGGGCCATCCTGGTTAGGATATAGATTCCGCAGTCCAATTATTTGGCACCTTGCACCCGGGTATCAAGCCCTGTATGAGATGCCTGAGGGTCAAACAGGCTAGTTCTTTGACTACCTAGTCACTCATCACGGCTGTAGGCCTCCGCATGAGATTCCTTCTCCAGCCTATTCTCTCACTGCCTTGCATGTCAACTACAACATTTTCATGAGGGCATGAAATAGGGTAAGAAGGGGGGTGTGTGGAGTACTAAAAAGGTATGCTTTTGATGATCATTTCAATGGATTTTCAGTAGAACTTGTAAACCTTTTTGCATCATGAACTTGGAAAACAATAAAGAATTATAACAAAACATGTGAGAATTAATATGCAAGACTTAACCGCTGATAATTGTTATTCTTTTGTGCAGGAAAGGGTGAAAACGAGGAGTTGCTGTTCCAAAGAAAAAGACAAGGACAAGGTAACTACTGCCCCTTTGATGGGAGACCGAGTGCAAACAAGGCTTAGCAGATCAAAGCAAACCAGCCCGGAAAAGGAGGGGAAGGCACCAGCTCGGCGGAGGAGAAAAGAAATGATTAAGGATTAATAGTTTGGCGAATCCTTCGGGATCTTTGATCCTAAGGGATCGTTGCTTTATCTATATTGTTACTTAGACATCTCCGCCATTACCTTTATATAAAGGGACAACACTGTTAGCTTTGGGGATTATGCTTTATGTAATTTTCTGCTAAAGATCAAACTTTGATCATCGAGTCTCTTTGAGAATTGGTTCATTGTACTTTTGTTTTATGCATTAATATAAACTTGGTGATTATCTTATCTCTGCGTCTGGATTAACTTGAAGCGGTGTACCCTTGGAGGCTAAGGGCTCGGCCTCGAAGGACACTTGCTTTTGTATTACTACGATTTGATTTCTGTGTGATTTTCTTATCGTTGTTATTTGGTAATCTGACATGCCTTAGAAGTTTACATCACATGCTATGTTAAGATTAATTCATTAAGGTTTTTACAGACAGAACTGTGGTATTGACTCTGCACTATTTTACTGATCCTTTCGGAGTTGATTGAATATTAGTAGTCTTGACCAAATATTGTTACTATTTTGTTACAGAGTTTTTGTGTTGAACATTCATGTTATAGAATTCATCTAAAAGCTGTGTTCTTTATGATTGTTGGATTCAGGAGTAATGCTGTTCTATTTTGAAACACAGTCATATTCCTGTTAATTAAGATTGATCAGATTACTATTCCAGCGTGTTGTGTGCGTATATGATTTACAGGCGCTGTTCCATAACTTATCTGTAGTTAGTGCTGCTCTATTAGTGTGTTCTGCTTGATCTGCCTTAAGAGTGAAAGATTGTTGTTTGATTACAATGAGTGCATTTGAGTTAGTAGATTAAGTTTGATTACTGCTCGCGAGACTTAGTTGTTCGATTGCTGTTCCATTTCAGAATTGTTGTTCCATTCCAGATTTGCTGTTCGATTTCTTATTTGTTGTTCCATTTTTATATCTGTCGTTTTATTTACTCGCATTTGTTGTTTTGGTGTGAGAGACGATCTCTCGCTGTAGTGAGCCTCGACATTTACTGTATAGCTCCTAGACCAAGTGGTCCATGCTCTAATTTCCTTTCCATCAGTTTCCAAAGGGATGGGTTATCGCTGTCGAACCCTTGACTGATAAGTTGCCTAGTTTTCTGAGTGTGTGATTTATTCCTTTGAAGTAACTTAGTTATAGACAAGCATCCGTTTACTCTTGTATTTTTGAACGCTGTACTACTAGCATTACTCTGACAAATGATAGCCTCAGACTGAGACACTCTTTGAAATAACAAAACGCTCCCGAATTGACATATTAATGTGAGGTAATTAGAGGTGAAAGAGACCATTTTTATAGCTCTACATAGCCATCATAAACCAGAATCATAGATCACATGTAATTGTCATAAACCATAATCATAACCCACATGTATAATAAAGCTGAAATAAAATACCGATACTTATCCTTCATCCATCCTTACTTCTGCCATTTTTCTTTCTGTACACACACCGTATTAGTTTCCACACCTAGAAAACACACAATGTCTTCTCCTTAACCAAGTGCACATATGCATAGTGTACATCATGCACATACAACCACACACGACATAGAAATCATGCAACACATGTGCCTACACCTGACACACAACACATACACCTACACCTAGTGTACAACACAACACAATACATATGCCTACATTCGGTGTACAACACAGTATATACACCTACACCAGGGAAAAATTTAGGGGCTAATATTCACAAGCGGGCTAATTTTTCATGCTTTAAAAAAAAAAGTTTCGCGAATTTCCATTTTTTATAAACACTTATTCACCCAAGTTTTATAGCATAAAAATATTTAATCTTAAAAATTACCAAAATTTTATGAAGACTATAAAAAATCATTAGAAATTTGAATATTTTTACACAAATATTTCCAAGCATTTTACATTTTTCATATTAGGTAATAGTAATATTCACCAAGGTTTCCAAACTTTCAAAAAAAACTATATCCTTATAATTATGCCCAACCTACACTTGATGTACAACATAAGACAAATATGTATCTAGAGTGAAACAAAATGAATGCATATGTCACAATACCATGGCTACACAATGCACATACATAGTATCACATGCCCACAACACAACATGTATGACATGCACTCAATACACACGTACACCAGTACCACATGTACCAAGTACCACCTGCACAACATGTGCACACCATCACATGTACACAACATCACCTAGACAATGTGTACACAACGCCATATGTACATTGCATCACTGTACAATGTATACACAATACCACATGTATAGAGTACCACAAGCATGACATGTCTGTAACACCACATGTACACAATGCCACATGCACAACATGTACAAAACACCACATGAACACAACACCACTTGTACAATCACGCACACAACACCATATGTATAGAGCGCCACATGTACAACATGCATGCAACACCACTTGTACATAGCACTGCATATCCAACATGTACATAGCATCATTTGTACACAACACTGTACATCCAACATGCACATAGTACAATATGCATACAACACCACATATCCAACATGTACATAGTATAATATGCACACAACACCACATATCCAACATGTACATAACACTATCTATACCCAACACTGAATATGCAACATTGATACAACACTATCTGTACTAACACCCTGTACATAATATTGCATAAACAACATCCACACACACTATATATACAACATCTTGTACTCAAAACATCACAGATGCAACATGTACATCATATGCACAACAATAGTACCACACATCCAAACCAAAATGTCTCTAGCAAGCAACCTTGCTTCCATTGTCTTACCCATGCTTGTCCCAACATGCCACAGACCACACTACTTTCATTTCATTGATGTATCCATCAGTATAGCATGTCCATAACATAGACATCATATAATCACATAACATCAACTCATAACCACATAATACTGACCTCATATATTTGTCAGGACTACTCTTCCATTTGATTCCTCATAAACCAAGAACCTCTTCATTTCATTCGCTTGCGTAAGAAATCATTCCTCCACAAGAACGATTCCTGATGGCCCTATCAGATACTGACATAGATACATGGACACATACATAAGCATTAGTATAAAATAATCACGGTCTTATCAAACAATGACACACACACACACACACACACACACACACATATGTTAGCATTAATAATCACGATCCCTGACAACCCTATCAGACATGACATACATACACACCTACATGTATACATATATAAAAATTAACATAATCATGATCATAACATAATTACTAGAGGTCAAAGGTCAAGGTTAAGAGAATTTCCTTTATTCATGCACAACATTTAGAACAATCATTCTCAACATAGCCAAGGCACATCATACCTCAGATCAATTTACTTTACCCTTCCTGGTTACCTTTCTCATGACTGTCCTGTCATCATCCATTTACCATAATGGACCCAATCAATTCACTGACCATGGGCCTGTCGGCCTCATTTTTTGTAGCCAGTGCCCTATCTGGTAGCACTATGGTATTGGTCATGTGGGCGCATAGCATTTCCTCAACTGCGGCCATGCCTACTGCGAGGCTGGTCGACAAAGTACCAGCCTGAGGAGTGCGCACCTACAATTCCTATATTTGTGCCTGGAGGGCCCCCAATGCCATCTGATTTTCCTCTGCGAACTATTGGAGGGCCTCTGTGGTGACGTCACGCACCGTCTCCCCTATGTCATGCAGATCCCCCTTAGTGAGGGTGATTGGGTCGAACGAAGTCTTGGAGGCTTTTGACTTCTTCCTTGGCCCCACCTACTCTCTCGGGCGCTAGCGCTTCAAATGTGTAGACGTTGTCTGTGGGTTTACGCCACCTTCCTTTGTCTCGAGCTCTTCCTCCTCCTCCAATGGCTTATGGTCCTCACGCTTCTTCTCTGCTACCTATTGCTATTCTGTGGCGGTCTTCTGCTATTCTACAACTGCCTTCATAGTTTCCCGCGCCTCTTGTGCCTTTGCTACTACTGCCTATTTTCTTCTCTTCTCTGTTAGCTATGCCATTCATAGTTTTGCCTCCTCCTTCTTCCTTTGTGCAACTGACTTCTCCGTTTCCAACGCGGATATGGCAGGAGCGCGCCACTCCGATGGCCACAACTCAAGTATGGTGAATATGACTTCGTTTGTGGCCAGGTATGGGAGCTCATTCCACTTCTTTGTGGTGTTTTTGTGTGCCCTGATATACATGTGATGGAATTCCACCTTGACCTCTGCAAAGCTTTATAGACTATTATGACAGTGGGCAATAACCGCAGCTTGCGGTTAATCCCCATTCTGATGTTCATCTCCATGAACACCTAGAATATCTTACTATCTCGAATCCTTTGCACATCTTTAGTGGCCCACAACGAAGCGTACTTCATTGCCTTTGGAATATCTCGTGCAATTATGGGGAACTAGGTGTCCTCAGGCAACTCCCAAGCCACCAGAACTATGGACAATAGAAGCCATGCATAGTGGAAGGTCTTCCCCTATTCTTGTACCTTGCAACAATTCTCCAAGAACTCCTTGCTTAACTACTCCGACTAGTTAAACTGGACACCCTTTGCACACTACGCGACAAGTGCTACTGCTATGGGGTAAAATGCACGGTGTATTGTAGGATGAAAACTACCCTCAAAGGCCTTCTTGGGACCTTTGATAGACTGTAAGATTATCTGAAAAAGCTACCAAGTTACAAACATGTCCATCTATCAAACATAAATTGACAAGGTATGGAAAGAGGATCACCTTTAGTTCCTTCTAGATTTGTTTGGAGATCTCTATGCAGCAAGAAGAACTCCTTCAAGGCCAGCTCCAAGACAATTCCTGCACAAAGGACAAAGCAAACCAATCACAGCATATGCTCTTGAAAACTAATGTAAGAATGCACAATAAACATATATTAGTGTATAAATTAACTACTTATCTCGACAAGCATCCGAATGAATAAATAAATGAACAACCTTACCGACACTATGGAGTAGGGAACACAACTGCGGTTCTATATTTATAATGGAAGAGTGATTACAACCATCTGTTGTATCAGCCTTCCTTTTCCCCTTCTTCCTCTCTCTCTCTCTCCTTTAGCTCACTTCTTCAAGTATATTATAGTTCACAACAGCTCAATGGGCTATCCTTCCAAATTCTCTGACCCCTTTCACAATGGCCCTCTCATTGCTTATGTAGCAATCGAATTAGGGCTGCCAATCTCCTCCTAGAGTTCATTAGGAAAAAATCCATTAACCTACCCTGTTTACAAGATTTTTCCCATTTGTCTTCATTCTCATATTGGAATTTCTCCAAATATATTGATTTTTGGAGTTTCCTTGCTTTTCTTAAGCAAATCTAGGGATAAATATCTAGATATTTGTGAGCAGATTCATTGGCTTGACTCATTGAACTTCTCTTAGGTTTACTAACGCTCCCCCTGGTCTAACAACTTGAGTTAGAAGGGTGACTAATGCTCCTCTATGCTTGGTAACAAGATTTATAAAGTAGGTTAGTAGTGTAAATCCATTGTTAGTGTGGATTCAAGGCTTGCAATTGTGGTCTTTGCTTCAGTCATGCTGTCTTTCACCTCTAAGTTGATGAGGAGGTCATTTTGTATTATAACAGATGCCCCCTAAAGTATGAGATCAGAGGCAGAGATGCTGGCTGAGATACTTTAGAAAAAACTATAATTTTCTGTCAAAATTTTTGTAGAGAGAGAGAGAGAAGTTTCAGGAAACAAGGAAAACCTGATACAACACATACATATATATAAACAGCTAAAATCATGTCCTGAGTTGGGCATTCCCATGCTCAGTAGCTATGTCAGAGTAATTTTCTCTTCTGAGATAGAACAATGTTGGCCGTCGATAAGCACATAGTGGATTCAGTGTCATAATAGATCATCCTGAAATAGCTGTCTCCAAAGAATAATATCCGTAGCTTGGGAGAGGAAACAAGGCTGAATGATGCAAGCCTCTACCCAAGGTCTTGATTTCCACTTCACCAAACAACATAGATCAGTACATGTGATAAGATGTGTTAATGTTGAACATGCACAAAATCATCTGATTACCAGTCAATAATGGAGACCCTTAACAGATGCGAGGAAGGCCACCGATAACGGTGATGGTCTCCAAGATGCACAGTGCAAACTAGCAAGTGTGAAAGATTTCTTTGTCATCGAACACTTGTAGAATCACTTAATCAAGAGCCAATAATGAAAACCTGTGATCAAACACAAGGTAACTTGCCACTAATGTCTACAAGTACCATGGCACTGAATGTGTTTCTGGGTTATCTTCCTAGATAGAGTGTTGAAGTTGATAGGAAGAAACTTGTCGAAAGGTAGGCAATGATGTTTCCTACATTAGTCGACATGAAACTGGACAAGAATGATTTTGTTTTTGAGGAATCTTTTGAGCATTTGGGTCTAAACAATGGAGGGCATGATGAAAGGATATGTATGATCGGTTGATAGAGGAAACAAATGGGGACCCTTGAACGATAGAAGGCATGACAACAGTTTTAACCAAATAGCACTAGACTCATGAACGCTACAAAGTGTTAGGATACAAAGATGCAATTCCATCAGGGTACATAGGCTAAAACTCATAGGTTGGTAGGGTTCATATTGAGAGGCCACCAAAATGAAGGTTTATCTGGGGGAGTGCCATGTTCAAGGGAACGATTGTTGCTAAACCACACTTTCAAATATGGAATACATTTATATTGTCCACTTTCCCCATATGATTTTTTAATGAGTCCAGATGGGTAAACTCATCGATACTTTCATGTTTAAAGAGTCTGAAAAGGATCACAAAAAGAATGACTCTTTTCCCTATCTGATTAGTTTAATGAGTCCAGATCGGCAAACTCATCGATTTTTTCATGTTTTAAGAGTCTGAAAAGTATCGTAAAAAGAACGACTCTATGTCTTGTTTGTGTAATTTAAAGAGTCCAGACTAGACAACTTGGTGGTCTTTTCATGTCTAGAGAGTCTGAAAAGACCGTAAAGAGAGACTCCATGGTGGTCCCTTTGTCATAGTTGTTAACCGGGTGCGAAAAAAGGTTAATAATACACCCAGATCAGTTACTTTTCTGTCTTTTAAAGTATTGAACTTGGATAAAGAGAAACCTTTTTCCAATAGATGTCAACCTCATTTTGTTACGAGTACGAGGCGACAGACTAAACTCGTGTTTCATCGTGAATTTTTAATGAGTCACGCTACGACAAACTCAATACCTTCATAAAAAATTTCAATGAGTTAGATGAAGAAAACTTAGGGTATATTTTTCAGTTTAATGAGCAAGAAAAGGGGGGAAAAGAAAGACTCATCTCTTCTTCATAGTTTTACAAGCTCGAAGGAGGGGAAAAAATCGGGGATTTTTCGATTTAAGAGCGAGAAACTGTCCCAAAAAAGAAAGTTCTCTTGCTATTGCCGTCTATTTTTAATGAGCCTGGTAACAAAAACTCAAGATTTTTCAGTTTTAACGAGCAAGAAAATTAACTAAAAGAATGCTTGGGTCATATTTAGCAAGTTTAACGAGCAGCAAGACATAGCTCAGGATTTTTTTAGTTTAAAGAGCGAGAAAAAAGCGCTTAAAAAGAATGCTCCTTTTGTCTTTTTCAGTTTATGAGTTGGAAAAAGATCAAAAATGAGTTTCTCAGAGCATCATTGCATGTATTTAATGAGTGTAACGATGAAAACTCGGAGATGTTTATATTTTTTAAAGAGAAATAAAATATCACAAAATATTCTCTGAACATCGTCGCAAAGATTTAACGAGCTTAACAATGAAAACTCGGAGATGTTTATATTTTTTAAAGAGCAATAAAATATCTATAAAAGTTCTCTAACCATCGTTGCATAGATTTAACAAGCGCAATGATGAAAACTCGGGGATGTTTATATTTTTTAAAGAGCAATAAAATATCCCTAAAAGTTTGCTATCTATCATTGCATAGATTTAACGAGCACAACGATGAAAACTCGGTGATGTTTATATTTTTTAAAGAGAAATAAAATATCCCTAAAAAGTGCTCTATTCATCTTTGTAGTAGTTTAACGAGCCCAAAGAAGGAGACTCGAGGTTTTTTGGATTAACGAGAAAGAAAAATACCATAAAAAGAATGCTGATCTTCTTCATGGGAGTTTAATGAGCCTGAAGAAGGAGACTCAAGGATTTTTTGGATTAATGAGAAAGAAAAATACCATAAAAAGAATGCTTGACCTTCCTTGATCTCGTGCTTGACAATAGAAGGGTCTATGCCATGCATTTCCTCATAAGACCAAGGAAAAACATCACGGAAATCCGTAAATGGGTAGGTGAAGCTCACAATTTCCTCAGGATTGTGATTGGCTCCAATTTGTATGTTTTCCACGATGCCTGTCATGACAGAAATATTAGGGAGAAATGTTTGTGAAATATTGCCCCTGTTTCCTTCCGAGTCCGAAAGTTGGATAGTCGTATATGGTGAGGAAACGATTTCATGTGCGTCAAGTGACAGGATTTGAAGAGGCATCATGTCCAAATTAGATATCGAAACATGATGGTGCGAATCCTCCCAAGGTTGCTCTTCTAACCTTGTGATCTCTCTAATAGCTTCGTCCATCAGTAGGACTTGATTGAGTGGATCAAAAGAAAGAGCAGTTATGGGAGGGGCAATGGTACTGTTGGCCGAAACCAAAGTGACTGGAGATTCAAATGCAAATTGAATGGCTTGGTAGGCCGATTTAGTTGGTGACAGTGGTATTTACTTTCCGTATGTGTCAATGTCTGAAGGAGTCGGTAGGATCTATGGATCGGTCTTTTCATGAGGACTAGATGAAAGCATATTGACAATCTGTGAAACCTGCGGTAGCTAAAGAGGGAAACAACCCATGAGGGAAGAAGCCTTCAGTAGACCAGTACCTAAACTGACGTAATTATCAGTTCCACCTCCTACTAGGGGTAGGAGCCACTTGGTAATGGTGAATAATCAGGGGTGTAGAAAGACAGGTGATCTACTATAATAACCTTTCCATCCAATGGAAATTGGATGATGCGAAAGATAGTAGATATGACGACCGTCATGGCATATGTCCAATTGCAACCCAACAAGAGATTATAGTCGAGTTTTTTGTCTACAACTTCTACATCCACTGTTATGGTTTTCCCAGCCAAAGTGATGGGAAAACTGGCTAGGTATCCTTTTGGGATAAAGGTGTGGTCGTCGAAAGCTTTAAGGGATAGGGTTGGGGAACCCAGGGCGAGCCAACATGAAGCTAACATGATGCAGGTTGAAGCACCTTCATCGATGACAGTTCTATGCATACCTTTACCTTTGAAAGTGATATGCACCTGAAATGCAAGCTAGTGGGAAAGGGGAGGTTTACACTTGTCCATGTCGAAAATAGCAAGCATGGAATCCATAGGGCCAATACCTCCAATAGCCAAAAGCAAAGCTTTCCATTAACTAGGGCATGTTTGTAATACTTCGAGTGCCGACATATCCAACGATGCTTGTGCCAAATCCTCTATGATATTGTAGTGTTGGGCGGCACGTGCAGATGTATTGTGCATTGTGCATCCAAGTGCCCCCTTGGGGGTCAAATTACAAAGTCCTCAACCGGTGTTTTGATCTGTAGATCGGTGGGCAGTGATGGGTTTTGAACTGAGGATGGTTCTGTTGCAGGAGCGACAAGAGCTCCATAAGATTTGGCTCTTGTGGTGAGTTCTATTGTTTCAAATGTGAAAATGGTAGAATATCCTTCACTAGCTGAAGGATGTTGCGAACCATCGTTGCCCCCTGGCGTGGGTTGCTATTGGTTTGCAATAAGATTTTACTACTGCTGAGTGGGAAAAGGATTCCTAAGGATAGCGGGGGTCTTACCAGTATCCCTTTTGGCAAGGTACTCTGTGCATTCTTGAAGACGCGGACAACGCCAGGTTATGTGGTCTTCAGCATAGAGTTTGCATGGATATCTGGTAGGTGTATCCTTTTCATCAGCAGTAGGTGTAATGGCCTTCTATGTTGGGTTGGGCTGCTTTGTTGACTGCTTCTAAGAAGGAGTTGTCTTTTTATTATTCTTCTTTTTCTTACCATTGGGATTTTGTGTAGATTGCACAAAGTTTATCGCAGTGGCAGGAAGAGTAGTCGTATTGGTAGAGGGGTCCACTGCCATCTTGGAAATGGAACCACTAAGTTGTTTTATAGTGGCCCTGGGGGTTGCGCCAACAATCCCATCGGCGTGCACTCTGGGGTGCTAAGTGGCGGAAGCATTGGGGTTACCAGGAGCATTGGGGATTATGTCATAAAGAGTGCTAGACTATGAATATATCAAATCTAAGTGCTAGGCACGACGTATGGATTAGTATTCTATGGCCGCACCACCTAGAGCGACATCTCTAGCGATTTGAGGAAGTAAGGACTTGCAGAACCAGTTCGTTAAGAGAAAGTTTGGGAGGGGAGCTTTGACTAACCTCCACCTATGTCTCCATTCATGTATATGATTGGAGATGTGGGTGGTAGTATCCTGACGAAATGAAGTAAGGAGCTCTATCCCAGTCTCATAACGGATAGGTAACTGAAAGTTCTTTAGGAACTCCATGGCTAAAGCGTCCAAGGTATTTACTGACGTGCGTGGTAACTCAATATACCATTTTGCGGCATTGCTAGTGAGGGTGCGGGAAAAAGACGTAACCGAACACTATCATCCACCATAGAGTTTGAAACACACCAGAGATGGTAGGTGGTGATATGGGTGCTCGGATCCTCCCCTTGTTTTTCGTCGAACTTTGGAATGTCCATCGATATTTTATGCGGGATCGACGACCATTGTAAGTTGTGGTAGATGGGGTTGTTTGTCAATTTGTATAAGTTGGGAATATCAAACATTGCCAAAAAAGGCAGAGAGTTGGGTGTTCCTGACTCAGACCATGGTGATGACAGATGACCTGAGGAGCTCTGTGCTCCTCCCATCATTTGGTTCCCCATAGTGTACATGGGTTACGTGGTGTAGCAGTTGCTTTGTGGTACGGTGTTGTAGAGTGGATTTCCATGAGGATTTTGATTCTAGGGTATGAAATTGCCCCCAGTATAGGCGGTGCCCCCTTGAATCATTTGAGTCTGTGAGTAGGGTGCCCCCATGGATTGGTTGGGAATCCCTTGTGGATTCCCAATCGAAACAGAACTAACCATATGGATTTGATTAACAGAGGGAACACTCATTTCAATCAATGACTGTCCATGCATGCTTGAGAATGGAGAGGGAACTATGACATTACCCACCGGCATGTGCATATTGGGAACCCCCCAGATATCTGAATTTGGGGGTTGGAACTATACATTGACGATCGACCTTATTGTTGGTAAACTGGAACCGTGCCCATAGTTCTGCATTGAGTGTATATGGAGCACTATATGTGGCACTAGTCGAAGGTATGCATTGTGGCACCATAGGAGTGGAACTTGGCATCTGCTGGGTTCCACTTATAGAGGGTGTTATGTGAGTTTCCGTACTTGGGACAAACGGGATAACGGGATTCCACATTACCGGTGTTGTGATGACCGTCAACTGGCGAAGTGGTAGAGGACCAACAGTGTCTCTAAAATTCCACAACCCTTGAGGCGTCGACTAGATAGATGGGAAAGTTCCACCTACTGAAGAAAGAAGTAAAGGTGCCACGGGAGCAATGATAGGATCCAACAGATTTGTAAGCGGAGTGTTAAAATGAGGAAGAAATCCTTTGGCAAACTGGAATTGTCAGTAGTCCACACAAATATCGTGTGTGATTTAGGAGACTGATTCCTCGAAGATGAGGAATCCGAGTTAGTGGAACTCGGCCAATCCTCCACAATGAGTGGAGGAAGTCCTAACAGTCGTCTGGAGTGACAACAAGGGCCAGATGTAGCCACAATGACCGTTAAGTTTTATCAAATAAATTTTAATGTGATATTCTTTAAAGTCTAAAAAATGATAGCACTCAGGTGCCTAAAAATAAAAAATACACTAAATATATCAATCAGAAAATAGAGGGAAAGTACCTCGTCTGATAAGCATTGATCACCAGAGATGAAACTCAGTATTTCAATGAATAACAAAGAAGGATGGCCAAATGTATGGTTATGGTTACTTTAGAGCTTCGCCCGAACCTTAGATTGAGGGGCCAAGTACTCGTGAAGACGAGCACCCTCCCAAAAACTGAAGACAAAGTAGATCCGTCTGTGTTAGGTACCAGGAAAGCCCGTCCCAGTCACCTTGTGTAAGTACCTAGAAGTTTTGGCCACTAGAGATACCTCAAACACAGACATTACCAAGGGGGACACAGTCATAGACAGCACGCTGTGTGGGCAAGATACCCAAGTCCCCGACTCAGTTCCGAAATCCCCGAAGGGACCCCCAAATACACAGAATGCCCAAAGGATATGTAAGAGAAGGCAAGCTACCTTCAATTACAGTCTGATTTTGTCTCGTATTTCACTCCGTTGTTAGTGGAGTGGTCCTGGTAATATGAGTGCAGAAGGATTTTTCACTCGTTAACGACACTAGTTTTGGTTTTCAACCTTGGGCAGTTCACTCACATGCTTATCCCAAGGTCCTAATCTAGCTAATGTTGGTTTGCTCAAAAGAGTAAATTATTGATTTTAATGTAAATTTTAGTGTACTCGATTATTTGTCTTCGGTAGGGGTGTTGACGTATGAATATGGTGAGACTCTTGACTCAATAAACCATGCAGAACAATGCTCTGATTTTTTTTTTTCAATTTCTTATGCAAACAAGTCTTATTCTACATATTCATCTTTTCTCATATTCATGGATTCGTCTGTGCATCTAAAGCCATTCAACACTTTCATAACCAAAAGATTCTTTTCCCAATATTTCCTAACAACTACTGAAAACCAAAACGAAGCAGCTTACAACTATTTCGATAGAAGGATGAATACAATTTATCAGTCTTTATTTCAAAAAAAATGTATTTTAAGAGAGAAAAAATAAAACATTTTCCTAAAAATGAATTTTCAGGACACCAAATTTGTTAACATAATATAGTTGCAGATCTTACTTTAGCCCCTGAGACAAGCTTCCCCCCCTTTGGTCCACAAAATCTTTTGGAAAACATGGAAATGGGAGACTAACGCTCCCTGTATATAGGCACAGAGCTTTATAAAGCTCTATTTAGCCTGGCAACCTGCGTTAGTGAGGGAAATAGCTCAAACAAAGGGCCTTTAGGATCAGTTTCTAAAGAGAATGAAAACTAGTAGGATGTAACAAGAGAGTTGGTGGATCAGAAAAGGATTTGAAGAAGTAGGAAGCTCTTAGAAGAAAGAGAAGAACTGAGAGGAGTCTAGGTAGACCGGGAACTAGATGTATAGTCCCCAGCGGAGTCGCCAATTCTGCTATGGGGTAAAATGCACGGTGTATTGTAGGATGACAACTACCCTCAAAGGCCTTCCCAAGACCTTTGACAGACTGTAAGATTATCTACAAAAGTTACCAAGTTACACACATGTCCATCTATCAAACAAATTGACAAGGTATGGAAAGAGGATCACCTTTAGTTCCTTCTAGATTTGTTTGGAGATCTCTATGTGGCAAGAAGAACTCCTTCAAGGCTGGTGTTGGGTCGTTAATATGCCATTATTATTATCACTTTTCAACACTTATCCCACCCATTTCCACTATTCTTCATCATATCATTTGTTATAATTTATCATTTAAATTCATTTTATAAATGATTTATGCTCTTATGAATGAATATTATCTATTCTCCTTTATTTCTAATAAATTGATGATTATGCATTATTTTATCAATTATAGTTCTAATAAGTTGGTTATAACATTATTCACCATTTTTAGCCTCCAAGGTAACTTCCAGATTGAAGATTTGATTTTTAAATCTGCCAACTCAGAAATTCGCTGGTTTAAGGAGTGACAGTTTTGCGGTTGAGATTCTGAGCAAATGAAGACGAATTTGAGAAATCCGGAACATGGGTTTTGTCCAGAACGGGCCCAATTAACTTTAGTAAAGAACGGTTTGCCCAAATTCGGCTTGTACAGAGAGTAGTGTGAATCTGATGAGTAGTGTGAATCTGATGAGTGCCTGTTAGGGAAGAGTTGGATCTTAAAAACGGAAGGTAAGAACCTGCGTATGGAGCATGTAAAAGCCCTGCTCCCCCGTCCGCTTTCCAGTAAGACTGTTAAAGAACCTAGGGTAGAAATAGATGTTTGAATTTTTGAATGATTAGGAAAAAGATAGAAATTTTTTAAAAAATGAATCACATGATCTCACGCAAGTGGTGATGTAAGCACCACCCATTTCACTAACCGATTGACAGGAACATTTGAAGAAGGAGCCTCGAAGAAAACACATGAAGAACATCTTATATTATGGTAAGAAATGGCTCACGTTTCTACATTTGAATTTCCTATCAAAGATCTAGGAGGAGTGACACAAATGCACATAATTCCCCCATCTTTACCAAATTTTCATGGTTTAGCAAATGAAGATCCAGATACATTTTTATTTGAGTTCGAAATACTTTGTAGAGGATATGATTATTGTACTAATGATCAAAGATTGAAAGTGTTTCCTCTTACTCTAAAAGGAGCAGCTCTCCGATGGTTCATGAGCCTAGGTGGGAATTGCACCCAATCATGGGAGGACATGAAGAACATATTCTTGAAGAAGTACCAAGACTATTGCAAAGCCAATGAAGATATTTTCGATATGATACAAGGGGAAGATGAAAGTTTGGAGGACTATGTAGATCGATTTCATTACAACCTTCAAAAATCAAAATATAAGCATTTGGAAAAAGAGATCTTAAAAACACTCCTTCTTAAAGGAATCAAAGATGAATTTTTAGAACTTTTAAATCTGATAGGAAAAGGTGATGTTTTTCAGTTATCATATGATGATGTTTGTGAGTTGTGCATAAGGTATTCAAGAGGAATCTCCAAGGCTGGTAAGAATCCTAGAGATGTTTTTTCTTTGTTTTCCAAATCTGCTACAAGAACAGGAGACATAAGAGCTGAAATCAATGATTTACTTGAACATTTTAAAGTTGATTTTATTAGCTCTCTAAATGAAAAATTGGACTTTTTGCAGGTTCATAAAAATCAAGAATTTGATGAAGTGTTTTGCCCTCATGACTGAAAGGAGCATCTCATAGATACTCACTCTTCCTTATCTAGGATGGAAGTGGCATATCAAAGAGATGGGAAAGCTGCAACAAGGCCTATAGGTATGGTTCAAAACATTTTTTCTCCATTGTCATACTTGCATAATCCATTATGGAATGCTAATGTGTTAAGGCAGCCATGTCAATTTCAATATAACCACCAATCTTGTTTACAAGTTTGGCATGGTTCACCTTATGATTGCATGACTACTCTCCCCCATATTGTAGCACAAGCACATTCTCCATATTCTCCACCAGCTCTTCCACAATATCTTGCTTGCCCATCAAAACCATTCACACAACCCAATCAACCATATCATCAAAATGCTCCATTCCATACACATTTTCCTGCTCAACTAATTCCACACCCTCACCATAATAAACCAGTACAACATGCTTACAATGTTGAACTGCCAAATTTACCCACCCTTCCCACCCATTCTATCTCACATGCGCCATTAAAGAAAACCTACAATGAGATTCAGAATGTTTCAAATGCAAAAATTGTAGAAGCTATGGAAGAAAATGAGGTTTCTTTTACTATGCATCAACAAACCATTTTAAAAGCTCAAGAACTTCATGATATGATGGATATGGGAAATCAAGAAAATAAAGGATACATTGAAGATTGGTTTCACTCCATCATTTGTTTGCAACATCACTCCATGCTTCAACAATTTTTGATATCATTTTTTCAAGGGAAGATGGCTTCTCATACCCTAATTTTCATTAATATGCATTTTTCAAATTTGGGTATGTGTATACATGAAGCCTTATTTCGAAAATGGCTTCACTGGAAGTACTCATATACGTAGTCATATTCATTTTTCAAATCAAAATAGGTTAGTGTAGAAAATAAAATAAATAAGGGAATAAATAAATGCATTTTGTTTTTCCATGTAAAACTAGTGTTTTTGTTGCAACATGCTATGCAAATCAACATTGGTGATAATTTTTTAATTCTTTTGTATATGTAGATGACTTATAATGGAAATAATAGCTCTACAAACACTCATATTAGCTTTTATCACCAATTTGAAAAAATGCTTGAATATCATATGTTTTTGGCTTGTGGGCTTGATGGAATTTCGGCAAAAACAGTCGGGACAGTCATGTTTTGAGGGACCAAAAGTAAATATTTTTAAAACATGTTTCTACCCTAGGTAGCCCTTGATGTCTACTTTCTAACTCAATTTGAACCACTCAATTTGGATTTGAAACGAAAAAGTTAGAACCAAAACATTGACCGGATATCTAGCGGGCAGCTCAGGAACAGAGTTGGGACAGTCAATTTTTGGAGGCCTAAATGACCATATTTTTAAAACTTGTTTCTATGGTAGATTCCCCTATGAATCTAGTTTACAATGCAATTTTAATCACTCATTTTCGATATCGTATGGGGAAGTTATGATCAAAATACTGACTGTCTATTGTAAATCAGCACTCTTAAAACTATGTCTTTCTGGCTGTTCCTTACAGTATTTGACCTATCAATTCTTCTTGTCTTCAAAACCTGTTTCTATTGGAGATAAATAAATTAATCTATTTTCATTTCCAATTTGAATCATTCGAATCCGACATCAAACGAAAAAGTTACGCTTGAAATATCAACTGTTGGTTTAAGCCGGGTAATCGACAATGACTCTATTATGCAGGTTGTTCTAACTAAAATTGACATATCATATCATTGAATCTTTAAAACCTGTTTCTAATGGAGATAAAGCTTTGAATTAGCTCTCATTTGGCTTTGGAATCACTCAATTTCGACGAAAAACAAAGAAGTTGTGATTAAAACACTGCAGGTTAGTATGATTGGCCACTGCCCTCCCGCAGGTAACAAATAAATTTTACTTTGTTATTTTCTCTGTGGATTTGTTCTACAGAGTAACTACTTGTTAGTTTTTTACATAATTCTTGGATTAGGGGAGCCTGTACACCTCTCTTTTTTCATGATTTAATGTTTTATTGCAGGTAGATACTCGTTTTTTGCAGGTCTTGGGAAAATAAAGAAGGTCAATTTATGGACGAGTGATTTTTGAAAGAAATTTTAAATGAAACAAAGGAATTTCATCCAAATCATTACCCAACGGATTCATAATAGAAGAAATGAAGAATTGATTTCCATTTGAAGATTCATGTCTTGTCACTGTTGCCAAAACATTTTTCAAATAGATCATTTTTTTTGACATAACATCATAGCTGTTGTAACTCAATTTATTTATTTACATACTGCTTTTTGTTGTTTTTTTTCTAATTTCTCTTATATTTTGTGTTTCAGGTGTTGCTTCATTCAAAGTGCAACTCATCCTCAGCATCAATGCAGTGAACAGCTAATTCATTCTTTGCGTGTTTGCATTTTATGGTTGTGTATTTTGCTGTTCCTTTTCTGAAGGGACAACATTTGTGTGCATTTTTGTCGTTCCTGCTGTTCCTTTTTCAAAGGGACATCATTTTCGTTTTGCTATTTATTTTCTAAAGGAATAGCACTTTTTGGTTCAGCCATTCATTTTGCTGTTCCTTTTTCACAGTTCATTTTGCTGTTCCTTTTCGAAATGGAATAGCTGCTGTTCCTTTTCGAAATGGAATATCACTTTTGCACTTTCACGTTTTGCTGTTCCTTTTCAAAATGGAACAGCACTTTTGCACTTTCACGTTTCGCTGTTCCTTTTCGAAATGGAACAACACTTTTGCACTTTCACGTTTTGCTGTTCCTTTTCGAAATGGAACAGCTGCTGTTCCTTTTCGAAATGGAACAACACTTTTGCACTTTCACGTTTTGCTGTTCCTTTTCGAAATGGAACAACACTTTTGCACTTTCACGTTTTGCTGTTCCTTTTCGAAATGGAACAACACTTTTTCACTTTCACGTTTTGCTGTTCCTTTTCGAAATGGAACAACACTTTTGCACTTTCACGTTTTGTTGTTACTTTTCGAAATGGAACAGCACTTTTGCACTTTCACATTTTGTTGTTCCTTTTCGAAATGGAACAGCTGCTCTTCCTTTTCGAAATGGAACAACACTTTTGCACTTTCATGTTTTTGCTGTTCCTTTTCGAAATGGAACGACACTTGCATTTGTTGTTCCTTTTTCAAAGGAACGGCACTTGCGTTTTTGCTGTTCCTTTTTCCAAAGGAACGACATTTCCATTTTCACGCTTTTTTTGTGTGTATTTTTGTTTTTTTTTGTGTGCATTTTCTTTGCTGTTTCCTACACGGAACACCACTTTTTGAGTGTTTTTGCTGTTCATGCAAAAGAGCAACACTTTGGGATTATTTTCAAGAGCAACCCTTCTTTCTTCTTGTGAGATTATTCCTAATCCATCTCAACCACATTTTACTAATTCTCCTTCATGGCATGAAGTACACTATTTTTATGAGGACAAGAATTATGGGTTCTTTTGAAGCAAAGTTAATATCATTCACGTTATAATCTTTAACCGGACAGTTCCTTGATGATAGATTCTTTTCAGAAGGGACACAATTATTTATATATCACTTTACTGCATTGTTTTCTGTTGAACATGATATTGATTGATCATCTTAATACCATGCTGGTTCCACCCTTCCTGGTTATAATCTTCTCTGTCTGTAATAAATGAGATTATGGGTATATTTTTTTTTCTATTGACATGTTCAACTTCTTTCGCCATCCCTGCTCTTAAGGAGTATTGAGCCTCCCTCTTTTTATCATAAAAATGTGTAATAATAACAAAATTTTGTTCGCAGATGGAGGATAGGGGGTCTCATTACGAGCCAGTCTACCATGTTCATAAGGTTGTAACAAAGTGACATTCCCATTATGGCCACCACACCAGGGTTATGATCCATTGGATAGCCAAATTATCCTTGGAACAGGAGGTCTCATCACGAGCCGGCCTGATCAATTTTGCTACATCCCAGTGAATGGCAGTGTGATTATCTGGTTACCACGCCAGCACACTGATCTCTTCTGTAGAACAACACTGTAACTCTCCATTTATAAATTGAGGATCCTGGCTCATATGGGTTAAAAAGCAACCCTGCCGAGGCTATGGACGCCTACTGGCAGCAGCGGCTCTGCTTATGGTATTGAAGTTATATCTTATCGTCAATTATTATTATAATACCCTTTTCTTATTTTTCTTTTTATCAGAGAAGTTATTTCCTTAACTTTTTCCCTGTTTTGAACCTTTCTGCATGAGAAATTGTTTTATGATCAATCGCATCATTTTCAGCTAGAATACTATCAGTAAAGCATCTTATTGACATATTGTTGTTCTTTTTCTCTTTTTCATCACTTATCATCAATTCAAAGCGTCCTATCTCTTATTCATAACTATCTTTACACACTTTGCTCTCATTATAACCATAACTCTCGCCGTCCTATCATTGATAAGTGTACTCTGCTTCACTTACTGATATATTGTTCATTCTATTGCCTTGCCGTCCGCACCACCCCTCTCATATGCTTTATGGTTATGGAACCCATTTTCCAATTGGAGGGGGGGAATGTATGCATTATGGGATTGCATGTGATATGATTACTACACTCTGCCATAACTTGTTGATTTGATAAGTTTTTCTAATTGAAATTTTTGCATGCATTTTATCTGTTGCTATTCAAACCCAACACTATGGCTTCAAGAACATTGTATGCACAAGTATGATTTGTTTACAGGAGAACAACCAGTACGCAGGAGAAATTCTATTCACAGCATGACCACACTATTGCAACTAACAGACGTGGCTCGAGCAACTTGCGAACATGAACAACTCTTCAGACATTATGTGCTTACCTGGATTCCACCTTTTGCATCACTTTCAGCACCAACTTTGCCTACATCAGCTTCAACAACTGTCAATACATATATGTCATTCCACATTTTTCTTTTGGAGGTAAAACTTGAGGTAAAATAGCATAATTTTCTGGTTTATTACGAATTTAGGAGAATTTACTGAACATCCATTTTGAGCATTATTTACCATCCTTCATTTCATAGTTTTTACCACTTCCCATTTTTCAGCAGCATATCATTTCCGAGTATGGGGGAGTGTTCCTTCATTTCTTTCTTATGACCATGTCATTCATATTCTTTCTCATCCATTGCTCTTCTTATTCATTCTCAACACCTCCCTTATTTCATGTTGTTTTACACCAAGCATAGAATTCAACAGCTGGTAGCAACCACCTCTCTTTGTTTTCTAGCATCGCATGAGGACATGCTAAGTTTTCAGAGAGGGGGAGGAATTGCTATGCATGATTGATGTTTTCTATTTTCTTTCTCCTTTAAGGCATACAATTTCAGTGTAGAAATTGATTTCCCTAATATTCTTAAAACTATGAACTCCATTCTTGTGATCTCTAGGAAACACAGACATACTATTAAAATACACATACCTAGATAAATTCAAGATAAATTGGTTCATAAAAATTTCAGAAATCATGCACTCTCACCTACAACCATTTTGTTTATATCTCATGATCCGTGCATCAAAACAATCCGATTTTTGGATCATAAAGGCATTCATATATTATAAATTTACTTGCCAAATTTCAACAAAAGTTGGGTTGTAGTTTTTGGGAAAATGGTTAATAAAGGTTGTTGTTATTTATATTATATTTTGCTGCAACTTAATTGTTATGCCTTCATCAAGATTCCTAAAATTGAATATTCATTAATTAAGGAAGAATTCATTTGTTCTATCCATTTCATGAGCTGAGATGAACATATTTTTTATTGCTTGGTTAACACATGGGTTTTTGTCTTTGGGTTGCATGAGGACATGCAATATATTCAGTTTTCGTTGCATGAGGACATGCAACATATTGAGTGTGGGGGTATGTTGGGTCGTTAATATGCCATTATTATTATCACTTTTCAACACTTATCCCACCCATTTCCACTATTCTTCATCATATCATTTGTTATAATTTATCATTTAAATCCATTTTATAAATGATTTATGCTCTTATGAATGAATATTATCTATTCTCCTTTATTTCTAATAAATTGATGATTATGCATTATTTTATCAATGATAGTTCTAATAAGTTGGTTATAACATTATTCACCATTTTTAGCCTCCAAGGTAACTTCCAGATTGAAGATTTGATTTTTAAATCTGCCAACTCAGAAATTCGCTAGTTTAAGGAGTGACAGTTTTGCGGTTGAGATTTTGAGCAAATGAAGACGAATTTGAGAAATCCGGAACATGGGTTTTGTCCAGAACGGGCCCAATTAACTTTAGTAAAGAACGGTTTGCCCAAATTCGGCATGTACAGAGAGAAACGTAGGGTTCTTTGAGCATGATTTTCTCAGATTTGCTGTTGCGGCCATCCTCCAAATCTCAGCTGCAAACCCAAATTCGTCTTGCTTTTGTTGAGAGATGAAAGGAAATATATTTTCTTGTTGATCATCTGGTTAGAATCAACCCAAATTCGTCTTGCTTTTGTTGAGAGATGAAAGGAAATATATTTTCTTGTTGATCATCTGGTTAGAATCAACCCAAATTTGTAAAAGAAATCATGTTGTAATTATCTATGTTATAACTGCTCTCTGATCTTTCTCTATTTAAATGAAAACAAAGATCAGAGAGGGGGAGACTTCAGGATGACTTTGGAGATTCGAATGATGGCAAATTGATTTGAATTAGAGATGCAGAAGCAAGGATTCATGATAGGATAGGAGGAAGGAAGGATTGTTTTATGCTGTAAGTCTCAAAGCTTCAACTATTGTAATGATTTCACTATTTAATGATTAATATATGATTTGGGCATTGCTGTTCACTCTTTTCCTTCTGAAGTAACCCAGCAGCGTCCGCTGGCGGCTAAGGGCCCAGCCTCTGGTGGAGTACGCTGCTGCTGTTGTGTATCATATCTTTACAATTGCTGCTGTATCGTTATACTGTGATTTATGCGTGGTTTGCTTATCTTTATTACTCGGTAATCTGATATATCTTTCATATGCTATGTTATGCTCTGTCATGATCAATGCACTAATGGTTTTTCTCAGGAAATCTGTGTAATGACTCTGCATTGTATAATTGAATCTTTTCAGAGTTGATCGCATGTTTTTAGTCTCAACCAGTTATTTCTGTTACAGAGCGTCTGTATTGAATATTACTGTCATTTGATTCATTTGAAATCCTGATTATGGGAATCCGAAAGTAATGTTATTCTATTTGGAAACATAGCCGTATTATCCTTAATTGTCAGATTACTATATTAGTGTGAGGTGTGCATATATGATCGATTATTGCCGTTCCATAATTCATTAATGAGTGTTGTTCCATAAAGTATATTCCATCCAGTTTGCTTGAGGAGTGAAGAGTGTTATTTCATAGCAGAGTGTGAGTAAGTTGGTTTTGACTCGCGAGATTTAGTTCTTTTGATTGATGTTTCATTTACTGCTGTTCTATTTCCTTTTGCTATTTCATTTTACTTTCTGCCATTCCATTTACTTGCAATTGCTGCTTTGGTGTGAGAGAAGGTCTAAAGCTGTAGTGAGTCAGCAAGTCGCTGCTTAGCTCCCAGATCTTTGGTCCATACTCTATTCCATCAATTTCTAGAGGAATGAGTTATTGCTACTGTATCCTCGATTGATAGTTGTTTGAATGAATGATTTAGTTTAGAACATTTCAGTTTCTTATTGTTCCAATTAGATTTCTTTTTCAAGGATTCATTTACTTTTGGGTTTTAAGCACTATACTGCAAAACATTACTCGTGAGTAAATAGCCGCCTCAAACTGAGTACACTCTTGAAATACAAAGTCGTCCCTGGGTTGATAATTAATGTGAAGGTAATTAGGAGTTCAAAAGACACCTTTTTATCGCTCCACAGCTGGCTCCAAGACAATTCCCGCACAAAGGACAAAGAAAACCAATCACAACATACGCTCTTGAAAACTAATGTAAGAATGCGCAATAAACATATATTAGTGTATAACTTAACTACTCATCTCGACAAGCATCAGAATGAACAAATAAATGAACAACATTATCGACACTATGGAGTAGGGAACACAACTGCAGTTCTATATTTATAATGGAAGAGTGATTACAACCATCTGTTGTATTAGCCTTCCTTTGCCCCTTCTTCCTCTCTCTCTCCTTCAGCTCACTTCTTCAAGTATATGACAGTTCAGAACAGCTCAATGGGCTATCCTTCCAAATGCTTTGACCCCTTTCACAATGCCCCTCTCATTGCTTATGTAGCAACTGAATTAGGGCTGCCAAGCTCCTCCTAGAGTTCATTAGGGCAAAAGCCATGAACCTACCCTATTTACAAGCTTTTTCCCATTTGCCTTCATTCTCAGATTGGAATTTCTCCAAATATCTTGATTTTTTGAGTTTCCTTTCTTTTCTTGAGTAAATTTAGGGATAAATATCTGGATATTTGTGAGCAGATTCGTTGGCTTGACTCATTGAACTTCTCTTAGGTTCACTAATGCTCCCCCTAGTCTAACAACTTGAGTTAGCAGGGTGACTAATGCTCCTCTATGCTTGGTAACAAGCTTTATACAGCAGGTTATTAGTGTAAAGCTAGCGTTAGTGTGGATTCAAGGCTTGCAATTGTGGTCTTTGCTTCAGTCATGCTGTCTTTCACCTCTGAGTTGATGAGGAGGTCATTTTGTCTTATAACAGCTACCATTGGCGTAGGCACCTCATCTATGCGACACTTCTGCATAACCTTGCCAGCCAATATCTGGGTCACAACTCTGACTGCCTTATTGTTGATACTGGAGATCGCGTACCCTCTCTTCTTCTTCTCCAGCATGAATTTTTCCTTGATGGCTTCCAGGATGGCCAAGTCATTGCTCTTACCCTTCGAAATATCTGTTGGGTCCTCCCCTTTGCAAGGAAGTCGGGTAATTCTATGAATCAGGTGGTCCGTGATGGGGATGGGCTCCTCCAGCCACAAACACCCATCATGCACCAGGCAGAGTAGCTGCCTGATGACAAAGATAGTTATTGGGGTGTGATGGTAATGCAGCACTAAGAGTAGGTTCAAGAATCTTGATTTCTCTACTCCGCACAACCACTTGTGTGGCTCCAACTCTATGACTCTCGTTGCAGTGATTTTCTTTAGCTTCATGAGTTGCGCAGTTGCCAAGTGTGGGAACTTCTCATGGTTTGTGAGATCCCAGTCTTCAAATTTAGACTCGGCACCCGTCCCAAGTGCGCTCCTTTAAAAATGATATCATCGGGTAGCAGCGGAGTCTGCAGAGAGCTCTTGCTCTCATCTGGGTCCTTAGGCACCCTTGCCTTTCCCTTCCGCGGAGGGACTTACGCGAGTAGCCTAGTTAGAGGGTTCGCACCCTTGGTTTCCACCTCCATGTCTTCATCCTCCTCCTCTTCAATAAGGATCTCCTCAAGGTCTTCCTCCTCCTCATGAATTTCCAGATTAACCACTTTCCCCTTTTATTCCATGGTTAGTTTAGTTCGCAATGGGTTTCGAGGGGACATGAGCACTGGAACCATGGCCTGCTTATCTTTCTTGGGTCTTGGCGTGCGTGGTGATTGAGGGATTTTTGTGACTATCCCGACACTCTCAAGGGCATCTCCTATTGTCATGGCCTGTTTGGCCTCTTCAACGGTCATTTCCTTGATATCCCTGGCTTCTTCAGGATGCTGCCATCTTGCTTTTCTAGAAATCTCTCAACTGCTCAGCTAGGTGCTCAAACAATGTCTTTAAGTCCAACAGATTTGTTGGCCGGATAAATCGATCCTGCAGACAAGACTGATCTCCCTAGTATCAGAAGATAGTCTAGCAACAAAAAAACAAATAAACCTATCTTTCTCTAGACATATGCGATTTACAAATAAATACTATAAAGGTGTTAAGATCCTACCTTAGATCCAATGCTTGTTCTTTGTAGTCATCCTTCAATCGCTTGAGAGAGTTAGCTTTAAAGACCTACAATCACAAACAAGCAAACATTAGATAGCACCTGCATGGCAAATATCGTAAATCATGTCTATTATGGTGATCAAGGAATCCATAAAATAAACCATTGATGAACAGCTTATTGAGAAAAACAAACTTATTTGTATTAAATTTGAAGTAGAAGAACCTTACAGCCTTTTCAACCTTGATGTTGAAGAAGCTCTTCCTGGGGTCCGAAACAGCAATTTCCTTTACTTTGACAAGGCTTTCACTCTTCCAAATGAGATCTTAGAGGTATGTAATCTCTCCTCATAAAAACTCAACTAAAAAAGACTAAGTTCCAGTAGCATTTCACCTCAAAAATATTCAGCTTCCAACCCCCCAAGTAACCAGCCCAATGCTTCATTTTATAGTGCATAGGAGGAGGTTACAGGTCCATATATGAAGAGATAGAATCCTCCTTCAAAGGGATGAGCTCCTCACATCAAGGGGTTAGCTCCTTAAGGTATGGAGTGCATGAATCTTAGAAGAGCGAACTTGCCACCTCAAGATTCCTTTTAGAAGCTTCTAGAAATGACCGAAAGTGATATTTTTAGAATGTACTCACACCTTTTTAACTTTTACAGGGGTCCACACCCATAACACATATACAAAGCGGTCAGGTGCGTAGGCGACATGACCATTAGGTGTGGGACCACAGGTAATGCAAAGAGAAAGTGCGAAACTAGAATTTTGAAGACTTTTAGGGCTATTCTCTTACTTTCAAGGCTTGATATGAAGAATTGAGGCTTTAGAATTGCAAAGGAGGAAAGTATGAGTGGTAATGGACTCACAAAGATTGCAGAATGTCAAGGTGACAATTTTTATTGCAAAAGATTGCCCCCTAAAGTGCAAAGTTTGTAATAGATGAAGATGGAGTCTTCCATGTATGAAGAGTGAAGTACTTTATCATTTCAAGGATCATCCTGTGGACACCCCAGTCGGAATGTGTAAAAGAATTCAATGCAATATATATATATATATATATATATATATATATATATATATATATAGACATATCATCGCTGAGGTAGGCATTCCCATATTCAGATCAAAACAAACTAGAAAACTGACTAAACTATTCTGATACAGGAATGATTTTGTAATAAATCAAGAGCATAGACATATGTAGACACAGTATGGACACAAACATATGTTTATGAATAGTCCACTATATAAAGAATAACAAAATTCCTCGCAGCTTGGATGGTAGAAACTAGATCCAGGGTTTTGATTTCTGCTTCCCGAACTAGTACGATTCTATCCATGTGAATGAATATGTCGAAGTCGAACATGGTAGAAACCACTTGATTACTAGTAAATGATGTGAACTGTTAACAAGTGTGAGAAAAACCACTAGTAATGCCAATGGCTCTCAAAGTACCTAGTACAATCCATGAAATGTGAATAAATGAGTCGAAGTCGAACATGTCATAGAATCATTTGATTGAAGGTCAATGACGCAACCTACTGTCGAAGGCGAGAAAACTGCCATTAGGGCATGCAACTTTCAAGGTACTGATGATTTCTAGATCAACTTCCTAGATAATGAGCTGAAGTCAATAGAAAGTGATCCGTTGTAGGCATGCTTACAACGCGAAATCATAGATCAAGTTTTGAAGAAATATATTAGCAAGGATAGTCAAAATGGATGACAGATATTTTTGCAGATGAATGGTTTATTTGAATTGATCTCTTGAACACATAATGACACTGCATATGGTTTGGTGAATATTGACCCAAATATAATACCCAGAAACTGGCTGAAGACTTTCAATGTGGTGTGATTAACTGTTAGGCAAAGGATTTTCCCAACCCAGGTGAACAAAAAGTGTCGTGTTCAAGAGTGGTTGACGGGTTTTTATGAAACAAAGTGTAACAAATAGGTTCATTTTTCTCTCTTTCCCCCCACCATTTTTGGCAAGTACCTCTTTATTTTTGACAAGCTTGAGGAGGATAACATTTGCTTGTTTATAAGCTCATCCTTCGGATGAGTCCAACTTAGTTTAAAATTCAAACCCTAAGAAGAAGTGGTTCATTCCTTTTTGAAATTGAACAGGTTCTTTACTGTTAAATTTTAACGAGTCCAGTATAAGAAAAACTTGGTGTTTTTCAATTTTAGGGAGTCAGAAGAAAAACTTAAGAAAACTCCATGGGGGTACTTTTTCATAAAATAATCCCTTAGGCCCGAAAAAGGATAAAATAATACAAAAGGGATGACTTTTCAATACTTTAACGAGCTGAAAAAGACAAGCGCTCGACAATATTTTCATATTTAACCAGTCTAAAAAGGGTTTAAAGAGGACTCTATTGACTGTATTTAGTCAAAGTCTACCTTTTTTGTAAATAGTCCATTTCAACCCATAAAAGGGGTAAACTTATACTAAAGGGACGATTATTCATTTATTTTAACGAGTTTGAACAATCAAGTGCTCGGCAATCTTTTCAATTTTCGATAGTCTGAAAAGAGCTTAAAGAGGACTCCAATGTTTCGCTTTTTCGTAAATTTTTGAAAGTCTGAAAAAGTGATAAAAGTATGCTCCTTGTTGAAAAATGAACAATTTTCCTGAAAAATCCAATATTCTACACAAAAACTCAAAACAATTACACATACCTGTTTAAGATAAATAAAAATGATTTAAAAATTGCCTTTTTAAAGTGAAAAATAAATAAATTAAAAATTCATTTATGCAAAAAAACTTATAAAAAGGGGTTTTCCAACTTCATTTTTACCATTTGAGTTTAGAGTGAAAAGTGAGAGCTTTTGGGTAAGAAATTTCCTGTGAAGATTCTGGAAAATCCGTCCATTGGAATCGAAAACCTTTAGCTCCAGGCAATCCATGACCTCCTTATCTTGCATTTCATCCATTTACATTTTGATTTTAGGCTTTAGATTTAATTTTTAAGGGAAAAATAGATTTAAAAATTCGCTCGCGGGGGTCCGCAGGTGCAACACGTGGCCCCTGCAGACCCCGACCTTTTTTTCTAAAAAGAAAAAAGTCATGGTTCCGCACCTGTTGCTTACAGCCTGTGTAGACCTATGCATTGTCTGTAAGTGGCGGGTGCGGACTCCGCGAAAATGAATTTTAAAATTTATTTTTCTCCATTTTTGCCCAAATTTTTTTGAACTAGCTGGTTCTAATATGTCTTTTATGCATTGTAGGACATTCAAAATGCTTATTTGGTGAGAACGCGAGCATAAGGATGTAGATTTTGCTGCACTAAATCATATGCCCACAATGCAGGCATTGAGAGCATGTGGATTGCTAAAGTTCTGGGGCATATAGGGTATGAGGGCCCAAGTAGACCTCTTGCAATGGCTGGTAGACAGATGGAAAACACAAGACCAGTGTTTCGTGATTGGTGTTCACCGGCTCAAAATCAAGCTAGAGGACATATATTTTTTGACTAGTTTGTCCAAGAGGGGCAAACAATTATCTATTTTCGGGACTAAGCCAGGTGGCCAGCCTCTCGCTAGTCTCCGATTAGAGTTTTGCGATGATCAAACCAAGGACAAACAGATTGATATTAAAACTATCAACCATCCTGAGCTTAAGGTCATTGCATTCACTGTTACCAGGCTATGCGGGAGTGCAACATTACATGTGGCTACTGGATCCCAAATGCAGATGGCAGTAGACTGTTTTTGAGGCAGAATATTCAATTGGTGCGAAGCTGTGTTGGCAAATGTGAAAGGCCAACTAACCAGAGCAAAGAACAGACAGCTAAAAAATTTTGGATATGGATTCATCGTGGTCAGATTTGCTCTAGAGAGGATCCCCATGTTAGCCCCGCAGCATATTCCTGTTGATGCTGGTCTTCCTCGAGAGCCTAGGATAGTTCGTTGGGTTGCTTTGATGGCCTGCCACCATGAGGACGGTACAAAGGTTGTTCGATTTCCACCTGAGTATTTTCGTTGGTTGAACAACCAACGTTTTGCGATTCAAGATTTTCCATACGCTGGGATGGATTATCGTGGTGACCCAGACATGATTCTCCCACCAGGAGAACAATGGGATGATTCAGGTAAAATCATTTTCAACACTTTCTAAGTTCTACTTTTTTTTTAAAATCATCCAAAACTGATAATCAAAAGTTTAAATGCATATTTGGGTCCACGACGACCAGCCACTCTCCAGCCTTTCAAGAGGAGACACCCAGCTGCAGCAGCACTAGCCCCACAGGACCAATCAGCATAGATCCTGACTGACTTGGAGCATCATCTAGAGCGCTTGACGCTAGATATTCTAGAGACAGATATAGATGATATTCCACTTAGGTTACAGAGATATGTGATTGGGGTCCCAGGACCTTTTAGGAGGTTCCTATGTAGGGTGGCCCGAGCAGTGGTTTCTTATCGTGATCATCACCAGGGATAGGATGATTGATTTTGTAGACTCATGACATTTTTTACTTTTGTATTATCATTTTTTCCGATCATAAGGTGTTTTTCAACCTATGATTGAATACGATGTATATTTTGAAACACTACTTCTGTGCTATGATATGTCATTATTACCAGCTATCTTGTGTAACATGTTGTCGAATGTTATTAAATTTACTGTTTTGATTATTGCAAATGTCTATTTATCATACTAGAAGCAACTGCATCTGATAATGTATTTAAATGTCTTGGAATATGTTGATATTCAATGTAGTCAAATTCACGTTCCAAGAGACGAACTCTCAAAAATAACCTTAATAACACTGGATTTCTAATGGCATAAACCTTGTTAAGCTGTAATACAACGATTTCAGAATCCAACCTAACAATCAAACTCTGAATCCCAAATGAGATGGATTAAGATAATAACTCAATCACTGCACTATACTCTGCAATGTTATTCATTGTTTGATCGAGGCTTACCCCATGCATAGATACTAACTCATTAGAGAGTGAATAGATAACCCAAGCTGCGAAAGAAATGTTTTGTGTATTATGACAAGCAACATCAACAAAACCAATGTATGTTTGAAGAGACGTCGACATTTGCAATATCAAGAGTAAAATCAAGATAAGCAGGTATAATGATACGAGCACTCTCTAAACTAGGCACACTTTTCTAATCTAAAACACATGAGCAGTAAAGAAACTAATCTAACAAAAAATCTCCACACCAAATTTAAGCATAATATCTCTTCAGATAAAGTCCATTTCTGGGTTTACCCAAAGAGACACCGTCTAAATATATCAATTCATAAGCCCCTTTTGCCAGCTTTCGCTTAACAATGTAAGGACCATGCCACATAGGTACAAATTTTCTGGCACCTAGCTTATTGTTTGCTTGATCATATAGTAAAACTAGGTCTCCTTCCGAAAAATTGCGAGGTGTAAAATTTCTGTCGTACTGAGATTTTATTCATTTCGCATGAGTCTCGTTTGCTACTGCAGCGGTGCATCGATTCTCATCTAGCTGAGCTAAGTAAAAAAAACGTTTCTCTTCTTCAGAAGTAGCTGGGAGTAATTCTATGGCTAATTGCAATGACAAAATTTCGCATTCAATAGGTAACAGTGCTTCCAAACCGTAGACCAGTTGAAAAGGAGTGAAACCAGTTGATGTTTTTACTGAGGTCCGATATGCCCAAAGTGATGAAAATAGCATGGTATGCCAATTTGACTTATGAATACAAATGATTCGTCTAATCATAGTGACTAAAATTTTATGTAGAAATTTTGAATAATTTAACACATATTCAACAAATATTATCCTGTTCATGTACTATTGCAGAATACATACACAATACATAAGCTCCTCTACGTTGATCATCAATATAGCAGCATCAATAACAATAAAACATCAAGAGCATTCACACATTAACACAGTATGTAACCTGGGGAAAGCATCTCGCTAAAAACGCCACACTATCTATATATTAATGATTGAGACCATGTAACATTACAAAGTACAATGCTTATCACAAGCAATCGAGTACCAGCTCCACCTGTTACACACAATACAGCTAAGATCTGATCTCCAAATCTATTCCACTGCTTGCCTGCCTCCACTGCTCAATACCTGCTCAAGAATAATGAGAATGGTTTACCAAACTCGTATTTCACCTACAAAGAATCACTCACACTCTGTTGGATGTGAGCACATGCTACAAACTGGGCAAAAACATGAGCAAACTCATTGGCATACTCAATCCCTTGATTGTACAAGATCTGATGCACAACTATAGTCACAACTGATAGTAATCTGATTCTCTAACACCTGTCCCTACTGATTTGAACATGCACTGACATGCAACTGAGTTAACTGATGTATTCTATAGTTGTATTATGAGTTAATAATTAGTTTAACAACTCATCATTAGTCTATTTGTAGTTAGACTAACTACAACTAGTTTAACCAAATCAAACTGAACACAACTCCATCAACTCCACAATCAACTCCACCAAACTCAACTGATTGAGTTCTAACTGAAGTCATGCATGCAAAAAATCAACTGACTCATAAGAAAAGTGTACTTCCTTCTGACAGCTGAATGGGCCACATCTGTAGCTCAAACTAAAGTGCTCCAAGAGAATAAGATCAAGTTTATAGTCCAAATATTATTATGAGACAATAATATTTGACTTTTCTATTTTTGACAGCCAGTCTAAAAATAGACTTTGATCACCCACACTGTGATCACTCACACTGTGGTCACCCACACTGTGGTCACCCACACTGTGGTCACCCACACTGTGATCACTCACACTGTGATCACTCACACTGTGATCAAAAATAGAACTTGCGCCATAATTTGCCTGCGGGCCCACTTAGTGAAGGCGACTCTTTTCACTAAGCTCCATCATCTTGTTGCAATCTCAACACTCCCTCTCGACAAGATATGGATTATTAGCAACCCCTATCCTGCCTCGGTGGTACTTGAATTTGCTCCTGGTGAGAGCCTTCGTCAGAATATCAGCATCCTGATCCTCCGTTGGAATGTATGCAAGAAACATGATCCTCCGCTGCACACAATCTCTGATATGATGGTACCTGATGTCAATATGCTTAGATCTATCATGAAATACAGGATTAGCCGAGAGTTTAATGCAACTCTGGTTATCACAGTAAATCACAGTAGGATCCAAATGAGAACCGAACAAACCAACCAGGATCTTCCTCATCCATATAGCCTCGCATGCAGCCAAACTTGCTGCCATATACTCGGCCTCCACTGAACTGAGTGCCACGGATCTCTGCTTCCTACTGTACCAAGAAACTACTGTCGATCCAATACTGAAGGCCCCTCCTGATGTGATCTTTCTGTCCGTTGGGCTCCCTTCCCAATCTGCATTCGTGAAGCCACATAGCTTCACCTCATCCTCCTGTCTGTACTATAAACCATATCCCGATGTGCCTCTCAAGTAGCGCAATACATGCTTGCCCGCCTTCCAGAAGAGCTTGGTAGGCTTAACCATAACTTGTGAAAGCTGGTTAACTGCATAGCATATATCAGGTTGTGTATTGACCAAATACATCAGTGACTCCACCAACTGTCGATAAACAGTGGCATCCACTTCTTCTCCCGAAGTGGCATCCTCCTTCCTCCAACCTCCAGGAAGAGGAGTATCAACAGGCTTGCAGCCATGCATGTTGAACTTCTCCAGTATCTCCCGAGCATACTTGCCCTGAGAAACAAACAGTCCACCATTGCGCTGCCATATTTCCAATCCTAGGAAATAGTGAAGGAGGCCCAAGTCCTTCATCTCAAACTCTGTAGCAAGATCCTTCTTGCATGACAGTATCAACAGCTCATCACCCGTTAGAATCAAATCATCAACATACAGTAGAATGATAAGCAACTTACCCTCCACCACAATTTGGTATAGGTTAGGATCCGCCTCGCTCTTAGAGAATCCAAGTCCTGTGAAATAGTTGTCTATCCGTGTGTACCAAGCACGTGGTTCTTGCTTCAACCCATACAATGCTCTCTTGAGCCTGCACACATGTGACTCGCTGCTGAAGACCTCAAAGCCTTCGGGCTGCTCAATGTACACCTCCTCCTTAATGACTCCGTTGAGGAACGCAGTCTTCACATCCATCTAATGAATGTGCCATCCCATCTGCGCTAAGAGAGCAAGAGTCATCCGTATGGAAGAATACCTTGCGACAGGTGCAAAGGTCTCCTCATAATCGATCCCCTCTATCTGTGAAAAGCCTCGGGCAACAAATCTTGCCTTGTACTTCTCCACACTCCCGTCAGCTGCCTGCTTGACCTCGTAGATCCATCTCGAACCCACCACTGATTTCCCTTCTGGTCTAGGAACAATCTTCCATGCACTGTTTCTGACAATAGAATCATACTCTTCCACCATGGCGTCTACCCATGCGGGATCCTCCACAGCTTCCTCGAAAGAGGATGGCTCAGTCACAACAAACTTACTCATCAGAGCCATGTATCCAGTGTACCGATCAGGTGACTGTCTCTGCCTGTGTTGGGCTGTAGGTGGTCCTACAACTTTCTTTGCATCTTGAGCCAGTCGCTCAGCTTCTGTCAAGCGCTTTCGTCCTCTGATGGCTGGCGCTGCATGAGTGGTCTCTTCCACTCCATGAACCTCATCCTGTGGCTGATCCATGTCCTGAAGCTCATCCCTAGGAATTAATAGCTCCTCATCTACATGCAAGTGTAGCTCCCTCTCAAGCGAACACTTTATGGCTTTCTCCTCCTGAAATTTTATATCCCGTCGCACGACAGTTTTACCACTGTCTGGAAAATACACACGATAGTTGTGGGGTGTATCAGTGTACCCCACAAATATCCCAACCTCTGCGGTCAGCTCCAACTTCTTCCTGGCATCCTTCGTTACATGCATGTAAACGTTACCACCAAAAATCCTCAAATGAGAAAGATCAGGCTTCTTACCAGAATAAGTCTCCTCGGGTGTACTCATGCCAAGTATCCTATGGGGACAACGGTTCTGCACATAAACTACTGTATTGCATGCTTCCGCCCACAAGTGAAGGGGTAGGCCCTGATCATGCAACATTGCCCGTGCAGCACCCACAATCATTCTGTTCTTCCGCTCAGCTACCCCGTTCTGCTGTGGGTTATGGGGAGCTATGAGCTCTCTACGAATCCCTTCTTCCTTGAAGAAATCCTTGAACTCGTCCGAGATGTATTCACCACCATTATCGCTCCTAAGAGCCTTCACCTTCTTCCCCAACTCCTTCTCGACCAGTGTTTTGAATTCACAGAACTTTGAATATGTCTCGCTCTTCTTCTGCATGAAGAAGATCCAACACTTACGAGAGAAATCATCAACACAAATCACATAATACCTGTGTTTTTCTGTCGAAGCAACTGAGAAAGGTCCACACACGTCTGTGTGAATTCTCTCAAGGATCGTCGTGGTGTGACTATCCTTCTCGTGAAAGGTGGCTTTAACAAACTTCCCCAAAGTACACCCCTTGCACTGATCTGACTGCGCAAGTGTGCCTTTAGGAAGCCCTGTAGTGATCTGCTACAGTATCTTCAAGGCTCCATGGTGAAGGTAACCCAATCTCCTGTGCCACAACTCGCCATCATCCCAGCTCACCAATCCTTTTGCCTTGCTCGCCATTGCTGCGCATCCATCTACATGTAACTGATAAAGGTTCCTCACTTGAACCCCTATCTTCCGGGTCTCACCAGTTGTCTTGCTGCACAGGAAAGCCTTTCCCTCACTAAAAACAACATCATACCCCTTGTCTTCTAACATCGCCACTGAGATGAGATTCTTCGTCAATCCTGGAACATGCATGACTTCCTTCAATACGAAGGGTTTACCAGACTCCCTCTCAAAGGAAATGGTACCGATACCGGTCGCTGTTGGGTCCCTATAATACTAGTGATTACCCCATTACTATTGTAGTTATACCCCTTATTTATATTATTGTGCCCCCATTACCCCCATATTGTTATTAATGTGCCCATAGAATCCCTCTATTGTTATTTTTGTGGCTTTATATTATTATTGTTAGGTCAGCTGGATTATATTGTGACTCCATAGACTCCTATATATAGAAAGGAGGTTTTGTCATTTGTATCATCCAAGAATTGTTCATTTATGTAATGTAAAGGAGGTTTCCCCCTCGAAGAGGCTGAATTCTAAGGCGTGGATCTCTCTTTTCTATCTTTTGTGAGCTGGTTTCATAACATTTGGTATCAGAGCTTTGGATTCTAGGGTTTCACTGCTCCAAACAGGTCATCGTGGAATTTTCTCTATAACTTTTTTTCTGTGACGTTTCAGAAGTCGCAAAAAAAAACCCATTTGAGAAGAAATCGCGCTGAACCTTGGGTCCGAATTTCAGAGCTTTTCGCGCGATATTTTCGGAGATATGATCTCAGGAAGTTGGTCTTTTTGCAGACTCCTGAATTACACTCAAAACAGGTGACCTGGGGAAAATCGTCATAACTTTCTTTCTGAGCATCGGATTGAAATTTCGTAAGAAGGTCACTGCGGGAGATTGGGCATAACTCTTTCTTGGAGAATCCAATTTGGTTCAGACTAGTGGCATTGGAAAGAGGACATAAAAGGCTACTACAGGTCACAATTTCAGAACTGGATGATTCGAAATTACAGAGATACATCAGATTCAATATCAGGCTTCTACAAAGTAAAAAAAAAGGTGTGTAGTTTTTATTTTTTATTTTTGCATAAGCTTGGTTTGAAGGAATTCAAAGGGCATAGTAAAGCATTATTATCGGTAACTGATGCCCCGAGGAAAGAAAATGCAAACACCTAGTAAGGAACCTGAAAGCTCTAGCATGACTCATGAAGAAGAGGAAGAAATGCAACATGATATATCAAAATTACAAGACCAAGTGCAACAACTGTCCCTTGCACAAAAGGGAACAGAATCTAAGATGGATGGTTTAAAGAAAGATGTAGAAGCTAAGATGGATGGTTTAAAGAAAGATGTAGAAGCTAAGATGGACTGTTTAAAGAAAGGCGTAGAAGCTAAGATGATTGACGTGGAAGCTAAGATGGATGATTTGAAGATAGATTTGAAGACAGACATGGACGAATTGAAGATAAATATGAATAAGTTGCTACAAGAAATCGTCCCTAAGGGTGAAAGGGTACTAAAGGAAACTCATGATGAGAACAAAAGAAATGTTAATCATGATTCCATAGACGCTAATGTTGGATTGAAGAATCACCATATTCCAAAAATCGATATGAGGAAGTTTGATGGCAAGGATCCCGCCACATGGATATTACAGATGGAGCAGTTCTTCGATCTCAATAATGTGCAAAACACACAAAAGGTACGTATGGCAACTTTATATTTGGAACCAAATCAATTTGTATGGTATCAATGGCTTTGCTCTCGTAAACAATTTATCACTTGGGAAATTTTTACGGAAGAATTGATAGCACATTATGAGGATACAAAAAGCAACACTTTTTTTAGCCAATTGATAAGTCTCAAACAAAAGGGTTCAATAATGGAGCACATTGAGGAGTTCCAAAAATTGAACATAAGGGTAAAGGATATTCCAGAGTAGCATAGGATTGATGTGTTCATAGGGTCTTTAAAGGATAATATCCAACATGATGTTCGACTTTGGGAACCTGATTCATTAGAGAAGGCATTTAGGTTAGCAAGAAAAATGGAAAGCAAAATTATGGCAACCAGGAAGCATACCACTCACAACTATAAAGACGGAAGTGCAGTTGCCCCTAGTCTTCCACAACCTATAAGGTTGACACCACAACAATTGGAAGAAAAAAGAGCAAAAGTGCTTTGTTATAGTTGTGATAGCAAATACACTAAAGGTCATAAGTGTGCTGAGAAGAAATTATTCTACATAGATTGTGAAGAGGAAGAAGAAAAGGAGCAAGAAAGGTCAAAAGAACAGGATATGTTCCAGGAAAAAAGCCTAGATGAAGAACAAATAAATCCGACCATATCTTGTAATGCATTGGCGGGAATTACCACTCCTCAAACCATCAAGATAGAAGGACAAATCAAGAAGAAAAAGGTGATAGTGTTGATTGATTCAGGAAGCACCCACAATTTTATTCATTGTAGGGTAGCAAAAGAATTGAATTGCTTCCTATATCCAGCACCAGAGTGTCAAGTGATGATTGCAAATGGAGGAACAATAAATTGCTCTGGAAAGTGCCATAATATCAAGCTATCCATGGGAGAATATGTATTGACTAGCCCAATGCTTTCCATTCCAATGGGAGGTGCTGATGTTGTACTAGGAGTCCAATGGCTACAATCCTTGGGTACAATAGCTTTTAATTTTCAAGAACTTTTCATCAAATTTTCTGTGGAAGGAAAGGAAGTTGAATTAAGGGGTATTGCATGGAAACCAGGAAAGATAATCAGCTCTAATGGTATGACAAAGCTTCTAAAAAAGGAGCAAAGGGGTGTAATTGCACAATTATGTTCGCTAGATGTTTCCACCTTAGAATCATCTATTTCTCCAGATCTCCAAAAAGTCCTGGACAATCATTCCAAGGTATTTGAGACTCCCAAAGGTCTCCCACCTATGCGTGATCATGATCATGCTATTCATCTAATTCCAGGAAGTGTTCCTCCAAACATCAGGCCGTACAGATATCCCTATGTCCAAAAAAGTGAAATTGAACGTATGGTTGCAGAAATGCTAGAGGCTGGTATAATTCAACTGAGTCAAAGTTCTTTCTCTGCTCCAGTAGTATTGGTGTACAAGAAGGATGGATCATGGCACATGTGTCCGGATTATAGGGAGCTCAACAAGCTCACTATTAAAGATAAGTTCCCCATTCCTGTCATTGATGAATTACTGGATGAATTGCATGGATCAATTTACTTCACCAAGTTGGATCTTCATTCAGGATATCATCAAATCAGAATGAAGATTGAAGACATTCCGAAAACGGCATTTAGAACTCATGAGGGTCATTATGAATTTTTGGTCATGCCTTTTGGCCTTACCATTGCACCTTCAACATTTCAAGGTTTGATGAATTCAATTTTCAAACCATTCCTTAGAAAATTTGTGTTAGTATTTTTTGATGATATACTTATCTACAGCAAGTCTTGGAAGGATCATGTTGAACATGTTGACAGGGTGCTACAACTATTGGAAGAGAAACAATTATATGCCAAAAGATCCAAATGTTTCTTTGGAGTCCAGGAGGTGGAATATTTGGGTCATATTGTATCTCATGAAGGAGTTAAGGTAGACCCTACCAAAATTAAAGCCATTAAGGAATGGCAAATCCCCACATCCATAAAGCATTTGCGCAGATTTCTTGGGTTGACAGGGTATTATCGCAAGTTTGTTAAGAATTATGGGAGAATAGCAGCACCTCTAACGACATTATTGAAGAAAGATGCATTTTCATGGACTCCGGAAGCAACAAAGGCCTTTGAACATCTTAAAGAGGCAATGTGCCAAGCACCGGTCTTAGCTACACCGGACTTCACAAAAACCTTTATTGTGGAATGTGATGCTTCAGGAAATGGAATTGGTGCTGTTCTAATGCAAGATGAAAGACCCATTGCTTTTGAAAGTCGTCCAATCAAGGGAAAGTTTCTAAGCAAAGCTATTTATGAGAAGGAAATGTTGGCAATACTCTATGCACTTAAGAAATGGCGACCCTACCTAATGGGAAGACACTTCAAGGTAAAAATGGATCATGATAGCCTTAAATACTTTTTAGAACAAAGATTATCCTCTGAAGAGCAACAAAAGTGGGTCACAAAGATGTTGGGTTATGACTTTGAAATTATCTACAAAAAAGGGAAGCAAAATGTGGTGGCAGATGCACTCTCAAGGAAGGATGAGGATGTGGAAGCATTTTTGTGCGCTATTTCTATCATCCAACCAGATTGGATAAATGAAGCAAGGGAGGAATGGAAGAATGACGAAGAATTGTGGGCACTTATTCGAAAGCTACAACAAGATTCCGGTAAGTTTGATACATTTAGCTGGAAAAATGATTCGTTATGGTACAAAGATCGCTTATACCTCTGTAAGAATTCCCAGCTAAAACAAAAGATTCTTATGGAATTGCACACTTCTCCCTTAGGAGGGCACTCAGGATTTTTAAAAACTTACCACAGGGTTAAGAAGGAATTTTTTTGGGATGGCCTTAAATCAGATATTCAAAAGTTTGTGGCAGAATGTTTGGTTTGCCAACAAAATAAAGTTGAAACAATTAAGACACCGGGTCTATTACAACCTTTATCCATTCCAAGCCAATGTTGGGAGGAGGTATCAATGGATTTTATCACAGGTTTACCCAAGTCTGAGGGAAAGAGTGTCATCATGGTGGTAGTTGACAGACTTACCAAGTATGCACACTTTTGTGCATTATCACATCCATTTAAAGCCAGTACAGTTTCTACTGCATTTATGGAAACAATTCAAAAGCTACATGGAAACCCAAAGATTATTGTAAGTGACAGAGATCCAATTTTCACTGGAAATTTTTGGACACAATTATTTTCTTGTCTTGGTACTCAGTTAGCTCATAGCTCATCTTATCATCCTCAATCTGATGGGCAAACTGAGATAGTAAACAAATGTTTGGAAGGATATCTTCGTTGCTTTGTATCTGATAAACAGACACAATGGGTCAAATGGTTGCCTCTGGCTGAATGGTGGTATAACACTTCCTTTCATACAACAACAAAAATGACCCCATTTATGGCACTTTATGGGTATCAACCACCATCCATCACATCATATTTAAGAGAAAATTCTAAGGTTCAGGCAATGGAACATCACATCGAACATCAACAACAAGTCCTCCAACTCTTAAAGGATAACCTCGTGTTGGCACAGAATAGAATGAAACAACAGGCAGATCAACATCGCAGTGAAAGAAGTTTTGATGTAGGTGATTGGGTATTCCTACGGCTACAACCATATAAGCAAATGTCCCTCAAGCAAGCTAAGAAGGATAATAAATTATCACCAAAGTATTATGGTCTGTACAAGGTGTTGCAAAAGATTGTTACTATGGCATACAAATTGGAGCTTCCTGTAGCTTCTCGATTGCACCCAGTTTTCCATGTTCCATGCTTAAAGAAGGTTATAGGCGACAAGCTCCCAATTCAAACAATATTTCTAGAACTTGACGAGGAAGGAAAAATTATATTGGAACCGGAAGCAGTTATAGAAACAAGAACTCGACAGCTATGAAATCGATCAATTTCAGAGTACCTTATCAAGTGGAAGAACTTATCCGCTGAAGATTCCACATGGGAGGATGAGAATTTTATGCAGAAGTATCCATAACTACTCAAGCGTTGAGGACAACACTTTTTTGAAGGAGAGGGGCATGTTGGGTCCCTATAATACTAGTGATTACCCCATTACTATTGTAGTTATACCCCTTATTTATATTATTGTGCCCCCATTACCCCCATATTGTTATTAATGTGCCCATAGAATCCCTCTATTATTATTTTTGTGGCTTTATATTATTATTGTTAGGTCAGCTGGATTATATTGTGACTCCATAGACTCCTATATATAGAAAGGAGGTTTTGTCATTTGTATCATCCAAGAATTGTTCATTTATGTAATGTAAAGGAGGTTGCCCCCTCGAAGAGGCTGAATTCTAAGGCATGGATCTCTCTTTTCTATCTTTTTGTGAGCTGGTTTCATAACAGTCGCACTGTATCTACCATCACCGCCCATCTCGATGTGCACTCCAAGATCTTTGTCCTCCAGATCAGAGAACAAATCTCTATCTCCTGTCATGTGAAAAGACGCACTACTGTCCAAGGACCACACCGATCCCATCACACTTGAAACCAAGCATGCAATCAATGAACAATCAAGCTCAAACTGTGAGGCTAAAGCATCTCCTGCTGAAGATCCAGCAGCCTGCTTGTTCTTCTTCTTCTGCGGACAATTAGTGGCATAGTGTCCGTGCTGGTGACAGTGAAAACACTTCACCTTGGACAAATCCTACTTCTTACCTTTCGCACCAGACTGAGAAGCTTTCTTGCTCTTCCCTTTCTTTGCTTTGGTAGCCAAAACACAATTCTCTTCATCAGCTCCCTTTGACGAAGATCCGTCCCTGGTACTCCACCTGATCTCCTCCTGCACAAGATCTGACCATAGTCTTTCCCATCCTGGCAATTTCTCCCGACCATTGACAGAGTCCTGATAGGAATGCCAACTCTTCGGAAGACCAAGGAGAGCCAAGCTCACCAAGTCCTCATCATCGACAGTAACCCCCACACTTCCTAGCTCATCTCGACACTAAGTGAACTTCGTGAGATACTTGGGTATACTGTCACCCTTCTCGCATTTGATTTTTCTGAGTTTATCTTTGAGCGCCAGCTTCCTCTGATCGCTCTTGCTTTGGAATAATTCTGTTAATGATTTCCACATCAAATATGGAGTAGCCTTTCCATGGAGGCTGGACACAATGTGATCCTTCACGCTCTCCAACAGAATCCTTCGACATTTTGCAGTCTTCTTTTGCCAAGCATCAGCTTGAGTAGCATCAGTAGGCTTTGGGATATCCGTATCTATGAACTCCTTCAACCTGTTATCATCCAATACTGCCTCCATCCTGTCCTGCCATGCAATATAGTTTGAGCTGCCCTCAAGAGCATACTCCAATCGCAATCCGTTGAAAGAGATTGCTGCGTTGTCACCAAGAAAACACTGCTGCAAATTCGAATTCCACCAGCAACCAACTCAACCGCCTCGGATCTAAGATTCGTGAGAACACAATATTTCTCGTACAGAGATTGACTGTATGGGCATTCACCGGATATCTCACCTTCTAAAGGAAGGATGAATCCAGAGGCTACCTGGCCCGATTACAGACTCTGCTTGAAGAAATAGAATGTAAATACTTCCTGAATAGTAGATCTGATGATCAACAACTCCGATACCATGTAGAAACTTTTTCTACAATTATCTAGCTCGCTCCGATACCATGTAGAAATTTTGAATAATTTAACACATATTCAACAGAGATTATCCTGATCATTTACTGTTGCGGAATACATACACAATACATAAGCTCCTCTACGTTGATCATCAATATAGCAGCATCAATAACAATAAAACATCAAGAGCATTCACACATTAACACAGTATGTAACCCAGGGAAAGCATCTCGCTAAAAACCCCACACTATCTGTATATTAATGATTGAGACCATGTAACATTACAAAGTACAATGCTTATCACAAGCAATCCAGTACCAGCTCCACCTGTTACACACAATACAACTAAGATCTGATCTCCAAATCTATTCCACTGCTTTCCTGCCTCCACTGCTCAATACCTGCTCAAGAATGATGAGAATGGTTTACAAAACTCGTATTTCACCTAGAAAGAATCACTCACACTCTATTGGACATGAGCACAGGCTACAAACTGGGAAAATACATGAGCAAACTCATTGGCATGCTCAATCCCTTGATTGTGCAATATCTGATGCACAAATATAGTCACAACTGATAGCAATCTGATTCTCTAACACCTGTCCCTGCTAAACTGAACATGCACTGACATGCAACTGAGTTAACTGATGTATTCTATAGTTATATTATGAGTTAATAATTAGTTTAACAACTCATCATTAGTCTATTTGTAGTTAGACTAACTAGAACTAGTTTAACCAAGTCAAACTGAGCACAACTCCATCAACTTCACAATCAACTCCACCAAACTCAACTGATTGAGTTTTAATTGAAGTCATGCATGCAACAACACAACTAACTCATAAGAAAAGCGTACTTCCTTCTGACAGCTACATGGGCCACATCTGTAGCTCAAACTGAAGTGCTCCAAGAGAATAAGATCAAGTTTATAGTCCAAATATTATTATGAGACAGTAATATTTGAATTTTCTATTTTTGATAGCCAGTCTAAAAATAGACTTTGATCACCCACACTGTGATCACTCACACTGTGGTCACCCACACTGTGGTCACACACACTGTGATCACTCACACTGTGATCACTCACACTGTGATCACTCACACTGTGATAAAAAATAGAACTTGCACCATAATTTGCCTGCAGGCCCACTTAGTGAAGGCGACTCTTTTCACTAAGCTCCATCATCTTGTTGCAATCTCAACACTTTATTGATAGCTTCAACTAGACCATTAGTGTGTGGGTAATATGGAGTAGAATTATCGTGGTGTAGTCCAAGTCGATCTGTCAGTTCAGTCATAATGATGTTTCGAAAATGACTTCCATGATCAGTAATAATAGCTTGAGGAACACCGAATCTAGCAATTATATGATGGAATATGAAAGTTGTAGCAGTCTTGCCGTCTGCCGAAAATGTAGGCATCACCTCGGCCCACTTAGTAAAATAATATGCCGCTAGGATAATATACGCATGCCCCCCAGTCGAGTGAGGGTTACATGTAATAAATTCAACACCCCACTTTGCGAAAGGACCGACAATAATTATAGGGTGAATAGGAGCGGGTGGAGCGTGCATCTTACGATCAAAGATTTGACAGTTGTGGCATTTCCAGACTGCATAGATACAATCTTTGAACAAGGATGGCCAGAAATAATTAGCTCACAATATATTTTGGGTTGTGGCATACCCAAACATATGACCGCCACATGCTCCAGAGTGATAGTCATTTAGAACCTTTTCAGCTTCTTCATGAGTTAAACAATGCCGAAAAACAGAATCTGCTCCACGATGATGAAGTGTATCATCAATAATATTGTATTGTTGGAATTGGAAACACATTTTCCATTGCTGAGATCGTGAGATTTTAGGCTCAAAAGATTGGGTTTGGAGATAAATAATAATATCTCCATACCATGGATCAAGAGTACTGATAAGAAACAAGGATTCATCCGCAATGGGCTCTTCTGCCATAGTTTCAGTATCAGTATGCGGGAAATCACACATCAGTTCGGTAAAAACCAAAGATTTCTTTGCCTTCAATTTTTCAAATTCCAAGTCAAATTCCCGCAGGATAACTATCCATTTTTAATACTTGCCCCCTAGCAATTTTTTGGTCAAGATATACATGATAGGATTATAGTTAGAAATTATCGTGGTTTTGCGTAATAAGATGTAGTGACGAAATCTTTGGATAGCTTGAAATGCTGCCAAGGCCAATTTCTCGACATGCGAATATTTAATCTCAGTTGGATGCAGAGTTTGACTAAGATAGTAAATCACATGTTCACTGTTGAATTCATCTTCCCGAACTAAAACATCCCAATGGTGGAATGAGAAGTGGCGAGGTACAAAAAGTAATCCTGGTTGTAATTGGGAGGATGCAGTAACGGTGCATGGGTCAATGCGTGTTTGAGTGCATTAAAAGATCGATCAACGATCTCATCCCAAAAGAATGGCATGTTCTATTTTAACAACCTGGTAAAACCTTTCGTTATCTCGGTGTAGTTAGGAATGAAACAACGTAAAAAATTTGCTTTCCCTTGCAAACTTTGGAGTTGGCGAATAGTCAAAGGAGGAGGTAGATTGACGATAGCTTCCACCTTCGAGGGGTTGACAGGAATGCCTGCCTTTGATACGATAAATCCTAGTAAGTAACCCATTTCTACATAGAATACACATTTGTGTGGATTTAGCTGAATTCGATAATGCTTACATCTCATGAAGATAGCTTGTAAATGAGTAAGATGGTCAGCTCTACGCAATGAGTGGGCAGGTAAATCATCGAGATAAGGATGCAAAATGTTCTTGATGTCATGAAATGTGTAAGACATAGCCCTTTGAAAAGTTGCTCCAACGTTCTTTAATCCAAAGGGTAATTTGCAATAAGCAAATGTCCCCCATGGGCAAATGAAAGTTGTTTTAGCTTGATCAGCAGGGAGTATGTTGATTTGATTGTAACCAGAAAAACCATCCATAAAGGAAAACATTTCATTGCTGGCACAATCATCAATAATTTGATCGATATAGGGGGTTGGATAATTGTCTTTAGGACAAGCTCGATTAATATCCCTATAGTCGATACATACTCTTATCATTCCTTATTTTTTGTTGACAGGAACAATATTCGATACCAAATCGGTTAAAGGAATTGGATAAATGAAACATGCATGGAGTAATTTCTCAATTTCGGCTTTGATAGCAGCAACTTTTCGCGGATGTATCTGATGTAAGTGTTTCCGAACAGGTTTAGCATCCGAGTATGTTTTAATTTCAAGGACAACAATTGATGGATCAATTCTTGGCATTTCTTCATATGACTAGGCAAACACTTTACGGAATTCTTGAAATAGGGCTTTATAAGTTTGGATTTCATTATCTGTACAGGAAGCACCTATATGAATGTTTTCAATAATTCCAGGCTCAACTGAAATGTCAATAGGAACCGTTCGAGAGATATTTTCCAAATTTAACTCAGAAGCAGAATGTTGCAATGGATTCTGTGGTTCTTTGACATAGTCAGTGGTAAAAATAGAAGAAAAATCATTTTCAAAATAATCAAGCTCAGGTAAAAGTGAAGATTGGTGATGTAGATCTTCCCATGGTAAATCGTCAATAGACAATAATTCACGAATCTGCTCATCAGTATGAACAAGATCAGGAAATGTTGTTGTACCTAAGCTAGATATAGAAAGTGATTCCCCTTGGACCACATTCATTGGATCAATTTTGGTTGAATAGGGATTAGAAAATGACTGTACAGCCTGATATGCAATTTCAAAGGGACTCAAAGGCATCATGCCACCATATGAATCCACCTCAGAATCAGAAGGTACGATCCAAAGATCATCAAAAGTAACAGTATTCGATGAAATCATATGAATAGTTGCAATAGAAGGTGATACGTTAGGAGGAGGGAAGGGAAAAGTTCCTAGTAAACCAGAATCTTTAATCAAACCCACGCCAACATCCTTGTAAGGGATAGTCATTTTACCGATGTGCTGAATACTATCTGTAGAGGCTGGGTTAGATGAGAAATAAGTTGGCTGGTCTATCGTAACGATATTTCCATTATGGGGAAACTTGATAAGCTGAAAGACCGATGAAACAATAGCAGTCATAGCATAAGACCAACTGCGACCCAGGAGAAGGTTGTAATCTAGAGGGGCATCAACCACTTCCACATCTAGATTTACAGTTTTTCCTTCAACCCCTATAGGTAAATCTTGCAAAATTCCAAAAGGATGGAACTTGCGGCCATCAAAAGCCTTTAGAATTGTCGGAGACTGATTGAGTGTGGGAGAACCAAGCGATTTCCAACATTGGATCGACATAATACACGTAGAAGCCCCTTCATCAATCACTGTTCGAAAACAAGGTCTATTTTTGACTAAAACTGGAATTTGAAAAGCCATTTGATGAGGGGGGCGGGGTGTACTATTCTCTAAATCAAAGATTATTAGGTTCAAATCCTGAATATCGACAGCTCCTATAGCAGACAATAGTAATTTACACTATGCTGGGCACGATTGTAGCACTTCCAAAGCTGACATTGCTGAAGGGGAAATAGCTAAGTCTTCAACAATGTTATAATTCTGAGTAGCTCTCACATGTGGATTGAAAGCTGATTTCTGAAGTATACCTTAAGTAGGTGGTTTGATTACTAAGTTAGGGTTGGGTAACTTGATCTGTAGTGGACCAGAACCAGGAGGAGGTGTAGCTGATGTGTTTGAATTAGACTTTACTTCTTTACCACCGACAAGATTTTTACTACCATAATCTTGTGATCGCTTTGCAATCCTGACATGAGACATCATCATAATGGGTTCTTCTAAGGCATTCGAGGAAGAACCAATCATCTTACTATCTTGAGTAGGAAAAGGATCCTTCAAGACAACTGGTGTTTGAGAACTTTTAACGATTTTCGAAACCTCTGCTCGATGTGGGCAATCTTTGGTAAAATGATCCTTGTCGCAAATGAAACAAGGATATTGAGGTTTCCATTATTCGTCAGTAGATTCATTTTTATCTATTTTATCTTTTGAATTCTGTTTTTTTTTCTTCTTCCCCTTCTTTTTACTACCAGATTTTGTTTTGGTTGTAGATGATTCTACAACATGGATGTCGGCAGAAATTTCAGCGAAAGACTCTCCTATCGGGGAATTAGGTAAAGTTATTATAGGAGAAGAATTCTTTGAAGATTTCTTCTTACTTTTAGTGCTAACTGAACCAATAATACCATCAGCGTAATGAGACCCTGAAGGAGCTGTAGTTATTTGACCGTGTTTTGGAAGATCAAGGATTTTTTCATGTAAAGTACCTGACTGCGTATAGACGAGGTCAAGGTAATGGGCCTGAGCAATGACTTTCTCTTCAGTAACAACCCCTCCTTTAGCTACATCTTCAGTGATTTTGGTTAACAATGATTTAATGAACCATTCCGCTAAAATTTGATCTGGAATGAAAACTTTCACTAAACACCTCCTATGTCGCCATTCATGAATATGATCAGAAATATATGTGGATGTGGATTGTTTTAGTGAAGTTAATGGTTCTGTGCCATTGTCGTATCTGACAGGCAACTGAAAATGAGTTAAGAAAGCGGTGGCTAACTAATTGAAATTATAAAAACAGGCTCGTGGTAACTCAATGTACCATTTGGCGGCAAGACCAATAAGAGTTCGTTGAAAAAGACACAATCAAATTGAATCATCAATGATTGAATTAGATGCACACCAGAGGTGATAAGTCATAACATGATTTGAAAGATCCTCTTCTAACTTACCCTCGAATTTGGGATATCACTAGGAAACTTACCATACATTGGTGGCCAATACAGAAGATAGTAAATTGGATTGTTCGTAAGGCGAGACAAATCAAGTAAATTGAAAGATGCTATAAATGGTAAGTGATGGTTAGGGTCACGAAAACCTTGAGTAGCGAGATCAGTTCCAGGAGGAGGATATCCAAGATAACCTGGAATCGGATTTGCATTAGGAATGTTATAACCTCCTAGAAAACCAGGATTAACCGGACCAAACTAAGGTTGTTGAGGTTGTTGATAAGTATAGCTAGAATACAATTGATACTGATGAACTGGGTTCTGTATAGTAGGATTGAATTGATACTATCCCTTGTATGGTTGATACATAAATTGTGGTTGACTTGTGGAAACTTTAGCAATCGTACTAGCTTGTCCCGCATGCATCTAGACCGAAGTCTGAACCGTAGGTCCTGACTAAGGCACAGAGACTTGAGGAATTTGCACTGATGTAGGGGTAGTAGAAACCGAAGCTGCTGATACTCCATAAATAGGTGTTGTAGGTTGAATAGGGGTTGCAATAGTTGCAGCAGTTTTAGGTAGAGGATGAGGTGAACTAGGCCCAGGCTGTTGAATTGTACCAGATGCAGGGGTTTGAATAGTAAGTTAGACAGGTTGCTGGGTTGGACTAGAAACCAAAGGCTATCCAGGTTGATTAATTAACTGCACATTAGGTTGCAAAGTCTGTTGAGTTTGAGATGGATCCCACACCATTTTCATTCCAGAGTATGGAGCCACAAAAGGTTTTGCATATGGAGGACCATAACCTGGTTGAACATAGGGCTGATAATTAGGTGGTACATTTCCAGCTCCTTGAAAAAATGGTTGACTAGAAGGCGGTTGGAAACCTTGAGTTGGGTACTGACCTTGGGGTTGATAACCCTGAGGTACGTACTAAAACTGAGGTTGAACTTGAGGTATGTATTGAAACTAGGGTTGACCTTGGGGTATGTACTGAGTCTGAGGTTGATCTTGTGGTATGTACTATCCTGAAGGTTGATAAACTTGAGGAAGCCTTTCAGGCGGTAACTGACTACCTTGGGGTTGAGGATTTGGAATACTACCAGACATCATAAGGATTTTTTCTACGTTCAACGCTTGAGTTCCATTACTTCCAGATGATAACACTTGTTCAATCGGTCGAGGAGATGCTCTTGAAAAAGTACCAGAGAGTGACTGGTACCCCGAAGGAACAGAAGGACCGCTGGATACAAATTTTTCCAGTGTTTGGGAAAACATAGATGTCTGTCTTGACATAATCGATGAAGGATAATAACCTCTTGGTGTAGGATGAAAATGAATTCGAGGTGGTGAAAAACTAAAACCCGGGTTTTCTAAAAAATTTGTCAATGAAACATACCAAGCATCACTACTAAAAGGACTGTAGAATATTGATTCACGCTCCCTAAGATTTAAAATTTGTTGGTTTTCGGGAAGAGTTACGTCTTCTTATGGATTAACAAATTCTTCAATAGAAATAAGGCCAGAAGGAAGATTTTGAGTAATGATATTGCTTAACCTAGGTGAACCAGGATTAATGGAAGCTAGAGAAGCAAATCCTAAAGTTGGAGTAACAATAGGTTCAGTGTGAGGCTCAAAAATTTCAGGTTCTTCAGCTAATTCACTGGAAGGATAAATACTACCAATAACTTCGGAAAATGAAATTGGCTCTTGAATAGACTCTGTTGTTTGTATTTGTTAATTAGGATGAACAATTAAAGATGATTCTCTAGCTTTTGGTGATCCAACTCTACTATCACTAGGTGATATAAGAGCTCGTAGCCCTTCAAGCTGGCTTGGTGAATACTCAGGAGGTTTCCCCTAAAGTCTACGAGATTGTCTTGGTAATTCAGCCACGATTAAATATTAATTAATCACACGCAAACAAAGAAAATTTCAATAAAACCACCTAAAGTCTCTAAAGAAACAAACGATTGAATCGCACACCTAAAAAATCTAAGAGTTCAAACCACACAAAAACAATAAATTTCCATACTAAAAACACTAGTTAGTGATGAAATCCAACTTAGTAGAGGTTTAATACAGAAAGGGCGGTTGGAACAGTTACCCCGACAACTTGCTTAATGAAACAGACTAACACAAGTTTCTTCACAAAACCATCTCGAGTGAAGAGAACCCCACAGAGAGTCCAAGTGAGTCTATTCGATGTCTACTCCAAGTATAGTGAGACCCATCCTTCACCATCACCTTAGGAAATAATCTTAAGTTTATGGATACTACGGTTACCAACAACAACAAATACAACTGGGGGAACAGTCTACAGTCTGATCTACACGCAAGGGCAGAGTAACAAAGCTCAATCCCCTTGAAGGCTCCTCGACATGATTAATCTGAGGTTTACCAAAAAGTGACCCTAGGCTCCTTGACAAAGGTTAATCTGAGGTTTACCGTTTATAATGCGTGCAAATCTTCTATCTTTCCCAATGAAACAAACTTGATTGTCTCGAAGGTTCTGACATGATCTTGTGATTGACTCCTTTAAGAGAAGCTTCCCAGAATGTATCAATTACAATTGGATTTATTTCCTACTACAAGATATATCTACTTGTTTGTTTTAACTATCTTTGAGAGTTAATTACTCCCTACCCCAAGATACTAGCCTAAGCTATATTGGTGATAAGAGCCCTAGAAATAAAAAAGATTACTAGATCAATTTTAATTAAGTGTTGCTTTTATGGGTTGTTCCTTAAGTCAATAGGTATGGAGATGAAACTTTGATGGTGTGAAGACTCGACTCCAAACACTAAAAAATGCACCTAAAATGATAAGCAATTCGTTTTTATTTCAATGAAATTCTAGCTAAAAGAAAGAGTTCGAGAATGCAATTCTTTAAGAAACAAGTCTTTCTCTCAACATGGAAATGAAAAGAAAATCTTTTTTTCTTTTTCAATAAGAACTCATAACGAGACAAATAATTAATGCTCACAATAAATCCCTTTCTTTTTCAAAACTCGAAACTACAAGAAAAACAATTTTCCTTTCAAAAGAGATCTACAAGTTCTAGAAAAGCACTCAAAACTACAAAAACTAATTATGAGATCTAAAAACTTTAAAAAATATAATTAAATAAAATCTTCAATTATTTTTGAGGACGTTTTACTTAGTTGTTCAGTAAACTAAGGATTCATTTGTTTAGAATAACAAACCAATCAAAAAAATCCAGATATGTTTTCTTTTGTAAAAATGAAATTCAAAACTTATAACAAAGTTTGTTCAAAGATTTGCAACGAGAAAACTGAATATATTTCTCACAAAGGATAGATTTCACAACCAAGTCAGACTCATCATGAAGACAAAAAGACACCAGGATAATATAAGGTTTCTCAAGCTTCTTATCTTTGAGTCACTACAGAGACCAAGTGAAAACCACTCCAAGCATGCAAACTTCTAGAAAATCATCTAAAACAAAAATACTATCGAAACTCACTCACAAGAGGTTTTTGATAGGAAAAACAAAGATCTGGGTAGATTCTAAAGCTTCTAAATGAAACCTAAACCTAACTGGAAAAAGGTATTTTAGGTTTTTCATAAAATTTTACAGGGTCCGCAGGTTCCAGAAGTAATAGGTGCGGTCCCGCTTTGTTTACTAAAGGAAAAGTGTAGAGATGCTCGCACTGTCTGTGAAGAGAAAGTGCGGTCCCCTCAAAACTTCGAAAAAAACAAAAAATACTCCTAGATTTAAAAACTACCCAAACTAGTATACATCAATCAAAAACCAGAAAAGAAAACAATTTTCTCAAGTATAAACAAAAGAAACCAAAAACCAAATTCCTTCCCCAATGGAGTTGCCAATTTGTTGGCCGGATAAATCGATCTTGTGGACAAGACTGATCTCCCTAGTATCAGAAGATAGTCTAGCAACAAACAGACAAATAAACCTATCTTTCTCTAGACATATGTGATTTACAAGTAAATACTATAAAGGTGTTAAGAACCTACATTAGATCCAACGCTTGTTCGTTGTAGTCATCCTTCAATCGCTTGAGAGAGTTGTCTTAAAAGACCTGCAATCACAAACAAGCAAACATTAAATAACACCTACATAGAAAATATCATAAATCATGTCTATTATGGTGATCAAGGAATCCATAAAATAAACCATTAATGAACAGCTTATTGAGAAAAACAAACTTATTTGTATTAACTTTGAAGTAGAAGAACCTTACAACCATTTCAGCCTTGATGTTGAACAAGCTCTTCCTGGGGTCCGAAACAACGATTTCCTTTACTTTGAAAAGCCTTGCACTCTTCCAAATGAGATCTTAGAGGTATGTAATCTCTCCTCATAAAAACTAAACTAAAGAAGACTAAGTTCCAATAGCATTTCACCTCAAAAATATTCAGCTTCCAACCCCTCAAGTAACCAGCCCAATGCTTCATTTTATAGTGTAGAGGAGGAGGTTATAGGTCCATCTATGAAGGGCTAGAATCGTCCTTCAAAGGGATAAGCTCCTCACGTCAAGGGGTTAGCTCCTTAAGGTATGGAGTGCATGAACCTTAGAAGAGTGAACTTGCCACCTCAAGATTCCTTCCAGAAGCTTCTAGAAATGACTGAAAGTGAGTTTTTTAGAATGTACTTGCACCTTTTTAACTTTTACAGGGGTCTGCACCCATAACACATAGACAGAGCGGTCAGGTGAGCAGGGGACATGACCATTAGGTGCGGGGCCGCAGGTAATGCAAAGAGAAAGTGTGGAACTAGAGTTTTAAAGACTTTTAGGGCTTTTCTCTTACTTTCAAAGCTTGATATGAAGAATTGAGGCTTTAGACTTGCAAAAGGAGGAAAGTATGAGTGGTAATGGACTCACACAGATTGCAGAATGTCAAGGTGACAATTTTTAGTGCAAAAAGATCAAACAGGTCTGGGTTCAGAAATATCTAGGTGCACGACAGCTCAAATCTCAAATGGCTAAGTGTTGTTTGTTGGGCATCCCTTTGCAATTTATAGTGCCTTTTGAATTCGAATTCGACTGTTCCCCACAAATCCGGCCCATTAATGCTCCCTTGGCAGCAGATTTTCCCAAATCTAGCCCATAAAGCTTGCCTTAAATGGTTGTCTCCGCTCCATTTGGTCTCAAACCAAGAATCACATCATGAATAGTGACTATAACAGTCACTTTCCATCCAACTCACGCGGCAGCGCAGCTACCCTTGTGCTGTTGCGGACCTTGTGAAACCTTGCTCTTGTGCGCAGTCCTGTCATCACACAGCTCTCGGGTAGAGTAGTTTATAGTCTCGCACCTCGTTTCAACTGCTTGGAGTGCTAAGACTGTGCTTCCCATGGCTAGTTAGGTGGCTGCGCCACCTGTATATGGCTTCAACCATCTATCGTTTACTTCTCCTGGGAAGGGTGTGCCATTTTACTTCTCCAACTGCATCACACATTTTACCAATTGCATCACACCACCATCTGTGATTCCCTTAGTAGCATACAGTCCAATCCAAGGCATCAAACTGATCAACTCTCGGCAGTAGTCCCAAAATTCGTGAACGTAAGCATGCGCATCCTGTTTTATCACCACAGTTTGTTTATCAAGAAAGTCCTTCTTTATTCCTTCCTCAAGCTTCTTGACTTCTTCCTCTACCATGATGCTTTTCTCCCTCAACCGAACTCTTTCATTCATGAGTTCTTGGAGCCTAAGATTACCCAACTAGATTTCTTCATTAGGTCCCAAGTGTTCTTCTTCAAGCTCTTCCAACTGCGTGATCCCTTCTTCGAAGTCTCTATGGTCCATCATATCCACTAGCGCTGCTATGCTTAGACTAGGCATAATATACTCCATTGGCATTATAGAGTTTGCTCCATAGGCCAGCCTAGAAGGCATCTGTCCCACCAGTTTCTTGCACGTTGTCCTATAAGCCCATAAAACTACTGGTACGTGCAGGTCCCAATCACTTTGCTGCGCATTACTTGCCTTGTTCAGTGCTTCACACACTTCGTTAAATGCTTCTGCGTGGATAAAATTCTGCGTGCTCGTCCTCTCCACACTCTGTCGTTCCAAATTGAGGAACTGTTTGCACATTTCCCCCCCCAACACATGCTTATTGACCGTATCTCTCAATGTGAAGTTCATGTGCATCAGCACAGGTTTTTTACCATATGCTTGTACCCACTTGGACAGATGCGCGCGCGGACCATCCCATCCATTGTATTTATCTTCCATTCGCACTATAGGTTTCTCAAACCATGAGCGCAACATTTTTCTACATGCACATGAGTCTTCAAAGCTCCCTTTGTGTGTACCCCACCACCTTGCAGGCGTAGCACGCAATACCCAATTCAAGGCCTAGAAATGTTGCTTTTCTGGCACCTCCCTTTCAAATTTGTACAAGAAAGCATCTACCTCACCCAATCCATCATAAGTAGGCAAATCTCTCAATACTGTCGATACACAGTGCAGTGACCTTGTCATCATGTTAGAATTAAGCGTGGTTACCTCGTGTAACCGGTTCTACCATCGTTCTATCTCCTCATTAGAATCTGAAGTACAGGAGCTTTTGCACTCCCATGAAATTCGTCCATCAATGGTGGGATTTACCCAGTCTTGTTCTCACATAGTTATCTTGTAGATACACTCCAAATCATTGTCACTTTCATAGTCATGCACTAGCTCGATATAATGCGATCGCTCATCACGGTTCAAGGGTGTAACTACGTGTAAAGACTTACTTTCACAAATTATCTTGCGCTTCTTTAGATTAATCACCTCATTCATGTTAGTGGACCAATCAATTCCTAAGAGCATGGGGTAGGGATTGTTGTCATCAACGATCTCTATCACCTCAAATTCTGCTAGCGCGTCGCTCCCTCAATATCCATGGTGATTCCCTGCAATCGCCCCAGGGGTATTATCTTCTGTTGGTTCACCATTCGTAGCTGAATAGGAGACCACTACAACGTATGCCTCCCCATGCGCTCCCATGTCTACTTCGATAGAACGTTTGCGTCCAATCCTAAATCCAGAATTACTTGGTCCATCTCATATTCTCTAATCTGCGTGGTTAACCTCATTTCTCTTCTTGTTCTAGTCTTATGCTTTCCAATCTTCCGGAATACATGCAATTCTCCTTGCGTGGTCCCAGCACATCTGTTAATGAGTTCCTACAATCCTTTTATAGTCTTACTGTCGCATAGTAGATCCATACATGTTTCCAGGAACATCGTAAGCATAGATGGGTCCATCTCCGGCTCTGGTCTATCTTAGATTCTTGAAGTGGAGGCATAAACAAAGCTCTTCTTAGCTTCATAAAGGTTTCTCGGGTGCGCTCCAAATCAAACTCTACTTCCTTCGCCGAAGATTTGCAAACCCAAGTGCTATCTTTGGGCTATTTTCCTTTATCATCTCTCGTCGTAATTCCACTTCGGAGCCCAATATTCACATTTGGATCTTCCTTGTGTGGCTTATACCTCATCATCTGCAGGTTCTAAGTCGGGGGAGGTGGTAGTGCTCCCTTGTTGCATATCCTAGCTATCAACGTAGGACAGTGCTCTGTCTCATGATCAAACAAGGTACAATACAGACATGATGGATGCGTTGGATTTGTACAACCACGAGCATAATGTCCTAGCCCTCTGCAATGATAGCATATCAATTGTCCGCGACCTCTTCCAGGTCCTCCACCACCTCGGCCTCGTTCATGCCCCTAAAATCTGGTTCGCGCCATTCCTGTATTCTGGTCTAGGGGCCGTGTTTCGGCTTGAACACTGTAGGTGGGAGTTCTATCCATCAATAGCTCATAGCTTCTACAAGTGCACTCATTGTGTCCCACCAAACCTATAAACATTACAGAACAACTGTTGAGAATTTGGTGTATACTTCTATGGCAAATAGCAATTGTTTGTAGCATATTTTCCACCTATTTGACAAATCGCGCACCACAAAACAGGCATCACACTAGGTCTTGCTTGTGCTTCTGACCTTCACAACATCGGTCCCCCTCCCATGAGGTAATTCGTGAACACCAGGCAGTGGTCTTTGTCATGACCCTGACCTTTTAATTTTACGTACCACACCTCTTCGTGCACTTCTGGTTGAGCTGTCCTATCCTGTTTCAGACTTTGCACCTCAAGGCATAACTTTTTCAATTACGTGTGGATTTGTTGAACACCCAAATTAGGATCCTGCATTGGGGTCTCATTCAGTCTCATTGTGTTCTCCAAGGCTTCTGGCTGAGTCGTTAACCTCTGTTACAACAGTGCATTCCTCAAATGCAGCGTTAGTGATGCTACAAACCATTCGCAGTGCTATCCGTCCATAAAAGTCATATTAGCTTCATGAATCGTACACTTCGGCCTCTGATCCCGCTCCCAGGGAGTCTCGCCTAATAGCATTGTGATCTCTTTGAATCCAATGATCGGCTGCGCCTATGACTTCGGCCTACTAAATTCCTTATTTAGCACAGTTTGGATATTTGCAATTCCTACATTTGGATTATCACTTGAGTGCTTAATGTACTAGGTCAGTGCGCGATCCTGTAAGGCACTAACCAGTGTTTCTTTCTTTATATTGTTATCTGTAACTGCCTGCGCTTTCCACACGGCCTCTACAACGAACCAAAACTAGTTCAAATCTTCATTTCCAAATCCCTTGAACACAGGAAACTTTATTGTGGGTGCCATACTGAATCGCAGTGGAGGTGGAGGTGGTACGGGCGAAGATGGAGGTGATGGCGGTGAAGCTGGTGGTGGTGTGGGTGGGGGTGGTATGCACGAAATTCTCTACCTTATCAAATGGATTGCACTTCGCGGAGAGACCTTCACGAGCTCTTCCTTGTCTCGCGGAGGTGAAATCAAAGGGCTATTCTCTAGTCCCTTACTTCCTTCGTTCTTGTAGGTTTTTCCACTTTGCGTAGCCTCGAACATCAATGTAACTGCATAATCCTCTTTTCGCACAATAAAATTTTAATCCAAGTATTCAGGGACTTTACGTACTTACCTCACGGTCCTTTGAGGAAGCATCGCTTTACCTCACTATAATTGACTGAAATGTCTACCGCGAATTCAGTGATGAATCCTCCTATAATCCGATCGAGCTAGTGATCAACATCATGCATGATCTTATCCTCAGATGCTTCCAATCTGTGCACCAACTCTAGGGTCCACACAATAGGGCCGTCAAGTTTCCACCTTCCTTGGCTATCCGCTAACTTCATGATCTACTCGTGCAGCTCATTAGGGAAAGATGCAAAGAAGATGTCGTGGATCTCTATGTATAGGTAGCAGTCTAACCACAATTCTTTTGTCAGTCACAGATTCCTATTCTCCTGTGTCACAAACTCATGAATCCTACTATCCAACCAACCTTCAATTTCCTTCTTAGTTGGATTCCAATGATATGACATCAGACATCTCTATGCAGATTCCGGTCCCAACAACAGAACCATTTGTTGGCTTGACAGGGCCTAACCCAGGTTCGGAGTTAATTAGCCAAACAAATCCTACACTACTAGCCCTTTTGGCAACAACCCACAGAGTGCAGATTGAGGTCTCACCCGAAGTAGTATGGGGGGATGCTGGAACCAAGTTTCCGCACCCTAGAGATGTCTGAGGGGTCTATTTAGTCCAACTATGAATAGCTTCGTGCAAGTCACTTCGTGCACTGTCCTGACTTGTGAGACCTTCGTGATCTATGACAATCGCCTGCGTGCAACCCTCACTAGGGGCTGAGGTGATTTCACGCTACCCAGGCAGCGATATGTGCAAATTCCCCAAGTTACACCATGGATCTTACTTATTTTCTTATAGTTGTTAGTTAACTTGACATAAACATATACTTTTTATTATATTCTCTTAGTTAACATAATCATATAAGTTTGCGCATATAAACAGTAAAGTTGCAATTCATACCCAATATACTCAATGCATAAAACAGGAAAAATATACATAGAACTGATATGAAATTTCTCTTCATTACTTCTCCAAAGGTTATAGACTCTACTCGCCCTGCGCATTCAACTACAGGGGTCCGCGCACTCAGCTGCGAATGACTAGGCCTCTGCGCACTCAGCTGTAGAGCCTTTTCCTACTCTATGACCCAAGACTCGACTCTACACTTAGATAAGACTCAATTATTCATCCTTCCTTCATCCATTCATTCACTTATTTACAACTTAGAGCCTCACTCTATTTATACAATCCCGTGGTCCGTGGACCATGGGTAGGTCTCTAAAGCCGACATTACATTACAAAAAATGAGGGCAGACAACCCCACGAATCATTTACAATCTCACGCTCTGCACCCACAAAACGCGGAGTCTTTACATCGAATTTGGTCAAAATATAGGCTTTAAGCCCCAAAACGTCTCTTGGGGGATCTCATGCCCAACATAGATGGTTGGCTACCCTTAGCAATTTCAACTTCGAGATCAGATGTATCAAGGGTAAGGAGAACAGGGTTGCGGATGCTCTCAGCAGGAAAGTGTAGTTGAACCATGTTGCAAAAGTGAGCTCATATGTGACAGATTAACAGAATCAGATCTTATGGGCAGGAGAGAAAGATAACATGTACAAGGAGCTTATGCTTAGGTTATAGCAAGGTACAGGTGATCAGGATGTGGATTATCATCTTGCAACATATGGTTTGGTGAGGTTTAGGGACGATATCTATATGTCATATGACAACAAACTCAAGAAGCTTATCTTGAGGGAGTTTCATGTAAAACCATATTCAAGTCACCCAGGATACTAGAAGACATTGACAGTAATGAGGAAGTTATACTACTAGCTAAATCTAAAGAAGGAAGTGGCAGAGTTCATGGTAAGATGTTTGGACTATTAGGAGGTCAAATCAGATTGTAAGCATCCTAGTGGCTTGCTTCAGCCTATTTTGATTCAAGAGTGGAAATGGGAGGTCATTTCCATGGATTTCATTATAGGTCTTCTGAGGACATCGAGGCAACATGATTCTATCATGGTTGTGGTTGATATGTTGAGAACCTCACTTCTTTCTAGTGAAGGCTACTTATTTAACTGGTGAGGTAACACAGGTCTTCATTAGGGAGATCGTGAGATTGCATTGTGTTCCAAAGAATATTGTGTCGTATAGGGATTCCAAGTTCACTTCCAAGTTTTGGAAGGAGTTGTTTGTAGGATTGGGGACAGAGTTGGCTTTTAGCACAACATATCACCCACATATAGATGGATAGACACAGAGCGTTAATAGGATATTGGAGAACATGTTGAGGATGTATGTCATGCATCAGTAGAGGAGATGGGAGGAGTACCTTCCATTGGTTTAGTTTGCATACAACAACGGTTATCAAGAGTCACTGAGGATGAGTTTGTTTGAGGCACTATATCGACGGAGTTGTAACACTCCCATCATCTAGATTCATTAAATGAATAAGGTACTTATTGGACAGACATGTTGGTAGACATGGAATAAGAGATGCAGGTTATAAAGAAGAATCTAAAGGCAACACAGGAAAGGCAGAAAAGTTATGCAGACCAGCACAGGTCATTTAAGGAGTTTCATGTTGGGGAGCATGTCTATTTGCGCATCAAGACCAAGAAGAGATCCTTAAGGATTAGATCATGTGCTAGGTTAGAACCATGGTATTGCGAGCCTTTTGAGATCCTTGAGAGGATAGTGCCAGTGGCCTACAAATTTGCACTTCCTCCGATAGTGAAATTCTATGATGTTTTTCATGTTTCATTGCTTAAAATATATGTGAAGGATGTTGATCATGTCATTGATTGCTCTATATTTTAGGTGGAGCAAGAAGGATAAATCCAGCTAGAACCCCAATGCATATTGCAGCGGAAACATCTCATGCTCCAAAACAGAGCACTCGAGCAAGTTAAAGTGTAGTGTAAGAACTTTGAGCCCAATGAAGCTACATTGGAGATGGTGGATCAGATGTGAGCTATGTATCCTTCATTGTTTGCTGGTGAAGGAAAATGAGTCTTGGTATTTGTACATATTTATGTATGGTTTCTATTGTAAATACCACAATCAACTAAGTTATAAATCTCCAATAAGTAGCATGGTTGTCATGTTTTCATGTTTTACATGATGGTTTTGATTTTGAGTAGGATGTTATTGTAAATATTATAACGAGTTGGGTTATTAAGATACATAGGCAATATGTTTTTTCTCTTCAATGATTTTGTTGGGAATAGGTGTGGTTTAACACTAAGAACAATGTTCCCCTAAGGGGGAGGCATCTATAATAGCCCCAGGTTAAAAGTTCATGTAATAAAAGTTAATAAAGGTAAAATAAGACCACGAGCAAGGGACACTTATTCCAAGTTGAATGTTGGGAAAAATATCCTAATGGTCATCACTTGTTGTGTTTTATGGCTAAGGGGAAATTGGCAAAGGCAATGGCTAAGGCTTTAAAAAGGAAAAAAGGTATTTTTTGTGCATTATTTATGAAAAAAATGGAAATTAGGAAAAAAAGAAGGTGAAAGGTCACAAGTTACATGTGAGGAGGAAAATTAAGGAAAATAATGGAATATTGAAGAAATTAGAGGCCTCATAAATAAAAGACATCAGAGCATCAGTTGGTAGCTTTTGTAAACCTTTTGTCATTTTAGTGTTAGAATTTGTCTCAAAGAGGACAAAGTGCCAAGAGGAGAAAGAAAGTAAGCAAGGAAGGAAAGGAAAGAAAATGCAAGGAAAGCAAAGGAAGGCAAGGATCAAGAAGCTTCAGTGGGAATACTTACAAGTAACATATTGCATGTGTGATTTCCTAGCTAGTTTTGACATGTATGATATGTGAATTTTAGTATTTGGTTACTTTGATGTCATTATCATTGATTTTTTTAGGCTTGACAATGGATTTTAGCCTAGCCTTTCCATTTCCGGATAACCATGGTGTGATGGGATTGTTCTCAGTTTAAGATTTGGATTGTCGGATGGTTTTGGAATCTGGGGGGAGGTGGTTGCAGGAAAATTACCAAAGGCCTAGGAATCCCTTGATCGGTAATTGAGGGATACATGGTAAAGCCTGACGGTGGAGACAAGAAAATTCCACAAGGATGGTGAAGAAATTCTAAGGAATCTAAGATCGGTTCGGTTTTTTGATCTCGACACTAGTTTAGGTGTGATCACAATATGGAGAGGGCAAAGGTGGTTTAACCTCTGCATTCCCTTGGTTGTCCTTGTATTGGTTTATCCCATGAGATCCCATATTCATGCTTGGAATATGGCACAGGGGTGATTGGCTGAAAGAAATATCTGGTTCAGCCAATCTATTGATCTGAATAGAAAATGGCATCAAGCCATGGTATTCATCCACCCATGGTATTGCAAGTGGCATCCACATATGGTATTTATCCACCCATGGTACTGTAAGTGACATCCACCCATGGTATTTTCCCATGGTATTATGACATCCACCCATGGAATTGACGCGTGGTATTGTAACTGAAAAATATTATAAGTAATAAGTCGCATTTTGTAAAAGGACTGTTTGTCCACCACAATGTAGCTCTTATAATTATTCTCCGTTTTAATAAAAAAATTCTTTGTGGTTTTGCTTATTGGGCATTCGCTTCTTTTTCTTCTGGCATTTCAATTTTTTCAAATCTTGGGGGCCTTTCCCTCGAGATCCATTTGAATCTTTAATATCTTTGGGGCCTCCCCCCCAAGATCTGGATTAGTGCTATTAGAGCAGGTTATGATTCCATGGAAATGAAGGTTTGATGCATATTTCAGTTTCAAATTTTGCACCAATATTCAACAAACTTCAAGCATGTTCTATGTCCTCCACAGAGCATTTTCTTGGGCCAAGTGGGAAGAATTTTTCTTTTTTCATTTTTTTTGCAGAAATATTTTAGAGCGGAGAGGTTGCAGATCATATATGAATTTTTTGGTGCAAAATTTACAAAAACAAATAACAGATGTAGATTCCTTGCGAAAAACTACCCAGATTAAAAAAATAAATTGGCCGAATCAGAGTCCAGATGAGGGATACATCATTGATTTAAAATCAACTATGTTGCAGAAATATTTATGACGGAAATTAGTCGATGGCAGATCTCCTATTTGTTTTTGCAATTTTGGTGAAGAATTTCAAAAAAATGATTTTAGATCTGAGCTCCTCTCAAAAAATTTCTCAATTTCAAAAAAAAAAAACGGGTCGAACCAGTGTTCAGATGTGAAAGATATTGCTGATTTAAAATCATCTATTTTTTTTTGTTTTTTTGTTTGTTTGTTTTGTTTTGTTTTTTGTTTTAATTTCAAAAAAAAAAGGGTCGAACCGGTGTTCGGATGTGAAAGATATTGTTGATTTAAAATCATCTATTTTTTTTTTTTTGGTTTTGTTTTGTTTTGGTTTTTTGGTTTTTTTTTTTTTGTTTTTGTTTTGTTTTGTTTTTGTTTTGTTTTGTTTTTTGTTTTTTGTTTTGTTTTTTTTTGTTTTTTGGTTTTGTTTTTTTTTTTTGTTTTTGTTTTGTTTTGTTTTTGTTTTTGTTTTTGTTTTGTTTTGTTTTTTGTTTTTTGTTTTTCTTTTTTTTGTTCAGAAAACGTTGCCGCATGAATATGAGATTGTAGAGTGTTCAGATAAGGATTTCCACCATGCGAGAAGATGCAAAACAGTCCTTCTATTTCCAAAAATAGGTTATAATAAATATTCTGAGTTATATTGACCGAGTTATGTCCATTTTAATTTTTGAGCAGCATTCAGAGCGAGTTCCCTTTGGAGACATGCCCTCCCACCCCACTTTAGTATGCACCTACTTGACATTCATCAGTTTTAGCATAGCAACATTCGACTTGGATTCTTTGGAGATGTGCCCTCCCACCCCAGGCTATGTAGGCACCTGCTACTTCATCAACAACCAACATCATGGTTATGGTTAACCGCACAAAATCCTTGTCATTGAAGTCCATTTGCTAGGCTGCACACTGTTAGCATCACAGTTGGTGAAAATCATTATAGGGTATCTCTATCCTCAGATCTTCGTTTGTCATGGTTATGGGTCATCCACAAACCCACACTTCGTCGAAGTCCATTTTCTAGGCCGCACACTATCAGTATCATAGTTGGTCACAAGCATTACAGGGTATCTCTATCCTTGGATCTTCGTTCATCATGGTTATGGGTCATCCACAGACCCACACTTCATCGAAGTCCATTTGCTAGGCTGCACACTATTAGTATCACCATTGGTCACAAGAATTATAGGGTATCTCTATCCTAAGATATTTTTTCATCATGATTATGGGTTAACCACATAAAACACGTCTCTTTAGTGGCTTTTCATATTCGACAAAGGCTTCGCAGGAAGGAACTTCACGCAATGGGGACCATTTCTTATTAAGGAGGGAGGAATGATCCGAATAGAAAATGTCATCAAGCCATGGTATTCATCCACGCATGTTATTCATCCACCCATGGAATTTACCCATGGTGTTGTAAGTGGCATCCAACTATGGTATTTATCCACCCATGGCATTGTAAGTGACATCCACCCATGGTATTCATTCACCCACGGTATTTTCCCATGGTATTGTGACATCCACCCATGGAATTGAACGGTGGTATTGTAACTGAAAAAATATTATAAGTAACAAGTTGCGTTTTGTAAAAGGGCAGTTTGTTCACCACAATGCAGCTCTTACACTTATTCTCCATTTTACTAAAAAAATTATTTGTGGTTTTTTTTATTAGGCATTCTCCTCTTTTTCTTTTGGCATTTCAATTTTTCAGATCTTGGAGGCCTTTCCTCCAAGATCCATTTCAATTTTTTAGATCTTGGGGGTCTTCCCCCAAGATCCGGATCATCTATGGTCAGGTGGAACGTGGAAATCTCGAACCTAGTTGGTAATTTCCTAGATTTAATAAAAGCTAAGTTTCTCTTGCTTTGATGGGTAAATATACTTTTTATTATGTGGCTTTAATGGTTTCTTTCTCATTTTTTATTTATTTGGTTAGATGTTGGTTATAAGCATGGTTATATGATAGATCTCAGTCATGGCTCTATTCATATTTTTACTTGTTACCGAATAAATAATGAATGAAAGACCTAATTGGTGTTAAAACAATGAATGAGAGAAGGTAGTGACCCTTCTTGTTACACCTCAAATAAGTTTTCAGACCCTTATGTTCAGACTTGCATTCATTACTTGTAGGTTGTATATCTACTAATTGTTTGATAGAGTGTCAATCTCATTTAGGGATGGATAGGTAACGTCTTGGTTCTAGTTTTGGTTTACAAGCATTTTCTTCATTTCTTTTATGAAATATGGAAGTTTCATGGATTTTTGGGCAAAGTCTTAGCCCCAGCCCTGGAAAGTAGCCTTAGTTCTTATAGTCATTTTCACAGCACTGGCAGAAAAGTACCACAATCACACTGATGCATACCTATGGGAACGACTCGGAACCCAAAGTCGCAAGGAGGCCTTGACAGGGGAGCGATGGTGACTCTAGGTTAGGGAAAAGGTGAGTTGTTTCAGGGGTTGGACACCTAGAGGGGTTGGGCTACTCCCGAATTTCCTGTGGCACCTAAGGGAAGTCAGTAAGCTCTTGTTGTGTCGACTCCATTTCCTTAAGGTCATCTAGGAGGTTGAGTCATATCGTAGTAACCCCTCATCTCATGTTTTACCTTGGGTAAGCTTATGAAAGTGGGTATATGTGAGAGGAGGTGACATTACAATTGAAATACATGTTGATAAAAAAAATAGTCCATCTATGATAGGTTTAATCCCCGGGTGTGATGCTCATGGTAGCATACTACTACCTGAGCCACTCGCCTAAGAAAACATCTCATCTTCTTGGATACCCTAACAATATGGTGTTAATAATGCCGAAGCACCTCCTAGAGTCTCATGTCTATGATACCTTGAGTGATACCCTCAAGGTTCTGCTCTACCTCCTGAAGCTCCTTTGTTGCTTTATGGTCATGGTCACCCAACCCACCTTGTTGACCTCGCATGTGGATTGGTGACATTCCAGCAAGATTAATCAATCCAATATCTACATGTAAAAATGATATTAGCCTCAACATAATAAAAATAATTTAAAAATCAAAGTACATAAAAATTGAAATATTTCGAAAATTTCCTTTTACTTGTTGCATCCCATTGAAATCCCATAGGAATACCTAGATCTAGATATACTTGGACATTCATGCTTGCATAAGGGAAATCCTCAATCATGATCAACTAACCCTTCAACAACTTGAAGATTGTGGGTCCATATGAGAACTCCTAACCGCCCTCGTGGCATGTCAACAACTCGACCCATCTCAGATATGAGGATCTCATAGTGCTAGGTCATTTTTATCTACTTGTGGACACATCATAAGTACCCTTTCCAGGAAAAGGATACCAAAATTGATCCATAGTTGAACCATTTTAGTTGACCTATCTTAAACTCAGCCATTGATATTTCATGTTGATTAAGAGCCCTCGCACCAATTAAAAATTATGGGCTCCATACACTCCAAGGCATATTGCATTTGTGCCTTAGTGGCCAAATGCAGAGTTACACTCCTCGATATGCACATAATAATAAATATAATTGTCTTGAGAGGAACATCCCTCACATTATTGATTGGGATATTTCCACTTATCTTCCTTGTTCCCACATAAGAATATTTGACAGTGAAATCGCCAGTTGTTTCACCACTAGCCTTGGAACCAAATAATGAAACTTGAGCCCCTTTTTTGAGAGCCCAATTAAAAAGTATATATTCACTACATTAATGGTGAGTGTATGAACACCAATTCAAAAATTATTTTTATCTAGATCCCACATTCTCACCAAGTGTTCCAGTACCTTTAACTGATCTCTCATACCAAGGATCAAGAAAAACTTCAACAACCCACATTATCAAAGTTCCAACAATGTATTTACATCATTGGTTGTGATAATATCTTCATGCTCACTTCTCCTCCACTCCAACTTCTTGGTAAAGAAAATGCCTATAAACATCAAAGGGAAAATGTATTAGTCGATGAGAAAGAGAAATCCTAATTTTTTTGCTTAAAATTTAGATCTTCATTTTCTTTTCCTCTAGTTGTAGCGCTTGTTTTACAGACAATGAGATGGTGTTTCACCCCCATCATTTAGGATCTGTGACAACTAAAAAATGTTGCAGTGCCTGATGGGGGGAGGTGTGATACATGTAGGGAAATTCCCTCTATTTTTGAAATTAAAATTGGCGTAAATCATTATGGAAATAAAAAATTAAAAACATAAAAATAAATAGGAGGTTGAGATCTATTGCCTAGAAGAAACTGTGTCAAAAATCATCCTAAATCCCCTCCTGAAGATCAAATTGAAATGAGGCATTTTTCACTCCAACAATCGGTAAAAACAAATGGTAAACATGAAATTACTTTTCTCATTTAAAAAAAAAAGGAATTAAAATTATTTTACTATTTTATTTTACCATTTCAAATATTATACCTGATTTAACCTAGTTTTTTGCATATATCGTTATTTCAGTCGTTTGAGTGTTTGTAGTTTATAGGTAAATAATGAAAACAAATTTTTCAACACAAGCATGCTTTTATTCTTTTTTTAGACTCATTAAATTTATAAAAAATACATTCAATGTAGTTTCCTTTTTTTGATTTTTCAAACTCACTAAATATGAAAGAACTAAATGAGTTATTTTTTATCCTCTTTTCGTATTGGTTAAACCTAAATGAAAACGGACATCTTGGACTTTGCTTTTTATTTATTTTCAAACTCTCTAAAGATGAAAAGACAATGATTTATGCCTTCATTGAACTCATAAAACTCAAAAAATGAAGTACCCATCTGTAAATTGGGACCGAACCACTCATTCCTAAGGTTCACTTAAAATACTCTGAATGACTCCTCTAAAGGATGAGATTATCCTCCGAGTATATGTTATCCTCCTCAAGGTTGCATAAAAATAAATAGGTACTCACCAAAATTCTGGGGAAATTTTGGGAAGGCAATGCATATATATTATGTATAGCAACAACTCGCTCTTGAACATGACACCCTTTCACTCCTTGTGTCAAGGTTGGGAAAATCCATTTGTCTCTCGTTGATCATAGCCCTTTGAAAAATTATTATGCTTCGGTATGTGAACTACTTTTTGAGTCAATGCTTCCAAGACAATTTTTGTGTCGTCAATATGTTCAAGAGAAGTTCAACCTGATTTCAGGTACTAAACCTTCTATGGAGTCATCCATATTTGAATTAGCTATTTTTTGCAGTCCTTAAAGCCTTTTATCACATTAGCCTCCCTACATTAGTCCTAAATTACTCCGTACTCTATTCTTCTTCAAATATTTTTACCAGCTTCATGTCGTTGATGGGGGATACATTAAGGCCCTCCCACGATAAATCACTTCATATGGAATTCAACACATTATCTAGGGAAGTTGATTTGGAAACCATTCATACCTTGGAGCTTGCATGCCTCAATGGCAGGTTTCCTCACCTTTGACGATAGGTTTACATAAATGACCTTGAATTGATTGATTCTATGATTTTTTAACTTAAATCATTTATTCAAACTTTATAGAATGTACTTGAGTACATTAAGAGACATTGTCATTATTAGTGGTTTCTTTCACATTTATGAACAATTTTCATCATTGACCAATAATAAGGTAGTTTCTACCATGTTTGACCTTAACACATTAATTCGCATGGTTAGGTTTGTACTATGGCTTGATAGACATGAAGACCCAGGACCCTATTTGTTATGTCTAGGTTGCAATGGATTTATTTGAGTATTTATGATTCTTGCATAGATCCACAATGTATGTTTGGTGGATATGTTCATATTGATTCATCTAGGCATGGATATATGAGGTATTTTGGTGGCCATGACCCTCCTTATTTGACATGGATCTTTGCATGTCCATACTTGTACTTTGAGTCACTTGTACTCTAAGTATTTGAATTCCTATGTCAAAGATGGTCATATGATATTATTGCACTGCAATTCCTTAATTGTTGTAGGCGGGTTTTTAACCAGTTGATCCCTTGTTTCAGTGCCTTTGCATGATAAATTACTGCAGTCATGTTGGATTAGTGTGTCATGACCTAGGTTTAGTGTTAGTTTCACCAAACAAATACCTACACTACTGGCCCTTTTGGCATCAATCTACGGAGCGCAAATTGAAGTCTCACCCAAGGCAGTCTGAGGGGATGTTGGAACCAAGTTTCTACACCCAGAAATCAGTGTGATGTCGTTTTTTTCCCTAAATCCACCTTCGCACAGATCGCTAAGCCCTTATGGCTTATCGATGGAACTCCTTTAATCAGCCTCTAGACCTTCACAAAGGTCTATGACTGTCTTTCACGGACCATGAACAGGTGAGTCAACTACTTACATGCATCAAAGATTACTCTTATCCCAGTAATTACTAAGAATGGCTTAAGTGTTCGATAACTTCAACATACAACAAGATAAACTTCACATAAACAGTTAACATTAATTGTGTTCATATAACAATATAAATCAAGCAAATTCATGCATCAATACAATATTATTTCATAAACCCATCATCCATCACAACATAAAGCACATTCATTCATAACAGAAGTAAATGGATGAAACACATTAATTTCTGCAATAATCTTCTTTACTGATAATCAGTTCAACTTATAGACTCAAGACCTCCCTACGCACTCAAATGCAGGGGTCTGCGCACTCAGTTGCAGGGGTCTGTGCACTCATCTACAGACTCTACTCTAGGCCTATATGCACACAGCTACCGAGCCTTCCTTCTACTCTAAGACTTCTATGATATTCCTTCTACTGACCCCTTACATTCGTCTTCATCTTCTATTCCTTCTATTACTTGCCTTAGACTCTCTAAGAAACACTTATTTATACAATCCCATGGTCCGCGGACCATGGGTAGATGTTAAAAAATCTGACTCAACTTACATAAAGAAGGGTAAAACCCTTTATGACTCTTTAACTATCTACACACTCAGTCACCACAATTTGTGCAGAATTTATATTTTGTACATCAAAACTTGGGCTTTTGCCCCAAAATTGACCCAAGCGACCCCATCCCAACAAGCCCCTAACACAAAGATTGTGACTCGCCCTCGAGTCACTCGGCTGGCATGGAAATCTTACTGTTAATATCCCCTAGCTCCACTTGTTCAACTGCTACCTCAACCACGCTCTACATGGATGCCTGCTTGATTTGTTCCACGTGTTGCTCTTTGGCTAGTCCTACACTATCTTACTTGATTTTTTGTTGCGTACTTTGAAAATTCGCCATTTTTTCCAGAAAATTGGCAGAGACGGTGTAGGCCTCATCCAACCAATGCCCCAATATTTCCTTAAGAATGACCTATTTCTTCTGTGCTACTTCCACTTGTGTAAGTAGTTGCTTCACCTCCTGCAGCTTGGCAAGGCGTTGTGTTATAGAAATGGTGTGCGTCATTGCCCTCACTTCATCATATTGTTGTTGGAGCTCGTGAACTTCTATATTCAAGATGTGCAGGGTGGGATCCTCCTGCAAGGCTGTGACTACCTCCATAGCCTGCTCAAACAGCATGGTGCAGTTCACCACTGCAACATCCACCGTCGCGACTCCATCTTTCAGAGTAGCTTCATGTTGTTCCCTTACCTCTGGCGGGGTTGAAGGTTACGACTTGAGCTCCAGTTTTGTTATCTTCAGGTTCATCTCAAAATGGACTCTAGCCACCTCTGCCTTGGCATTGCACACGCCTATAGCAAGTTTTATGATATTTTCCTCCAATGGTGCATCCTCTGGGATATGCAGTTTTGGCACCATTCTGCATACTTTTTCCACTACGGCCGCGAGCTAGGCGCTCTGCACCTGAATTTTCTCCTTGGCCTACAATTCCTCTAACTTCTCAGTGAACATCTATTCATTATTCACTCTATATTCACTTATTAGGCTTAGTGTGCGTTGCTCCCAAGCTCTGAACTCTATTGTCACACCTGCATACAACGTGTGAAGGTACTCATTGGGGAGCACGGCAATGTTGAGGCCGATGTTTTTCAAAGAACTTACGATGACCTTGTCATCTACCAACTCCATGCTCAAGGATCCATCTGGTAGTGCGACTGCATGGAGATCCAGTGATCAAACCATCCTTGCTGCTTGAGTGCTCCCAGGTGCCAAGCTCGTTGATGCAGTGTTGATCTGCCCTGCACCTACCTAGATCCTACTTGTTTGAATTTGTAGCTTGCGCAGATCCCTCTGGATGGTACTTAGTGCCTATTGGTGCTGCTATTTGAACTGTTGGAATAGTTTTTTCATGGTGTCATGCACCTTATTTCCTATTTCATTCTGGTCATCGTCTGTCAGAGTAATCAGATCCAACAATGTCTTTGTCACTTTTGATTTCTTCCGTGACCATTCCTTTCCCTGTTCCCTGTACCTTTTTATTCATAAGGGAGTGATCTACTACTCTTGATCATGGCCGCCTTGCTCTAACTGCTCCTCCTCATCTGTTTGGGGTGAAGGGGACTTAGCACTCTTCTCAGAGTCGTGCTCTTCCTGTTCGGCTAACTGCTTTTTGGTGTGCTCCTTTTCCACTTGGGCCTTCTCCTTGGCCTCTTTTATACGCTTCTAGGCCAACTGCTGGACCTTCTACTTGATCGCTTCCTTCTTTTTCTTTTCCGTAGACTTGCTGGTGCCTACAACTAGATTAGATGGAGAATGCAAATCTGTCAGCCAATGCTTGGTGGCTTCTTGAATGATGTTGTATGTGGGCAAGTAAGGGAGGTCAAACCATTTTTGTTGTAGATCCTTCCATGCTCTAATGTAAACATGGTGGAAATTTTCTTTGAAATCTACATACTCCGAGAGATTTTCAAACACCAACAGAGACAACCACGACTTTTGGTTGATGGCCATGCACAGACTAGCCTCCATCAAAACCTAGAACACTTTGGTCTCCATGACTCGCGTAACATATTTTGTGGCCCAAAGGGATGTAAAGTAGGCAGTCTCCAGTAATCCCTTGTCCACGGGAGGAAACTGATTGTCCTTCAGCAAATTCCACGCGACTAATACGATGGAGAGTAATAACCACACGTAGTGGAATGTTTTACTCTCATACTGTACCTCTCGACAATTCGCGATGAACTCACTACAAAGGTAGCACACCCAATTGAACTGCATGCCCTCCGTGCAATGTGCAGCCAAAGAAATCACTGGTGCTGGAACCTTATCCGCGCAACATTTTCTCATAAATTTTCCAGCTAAAATCTGTGTCACTATTTTCACCGCGGGGTCAGTGATAGAGGTGATTGAGTACCTGTGCTGCTTCTTCACAAGCTTGAACTTTTCCTTCATCTTCTCAGCGAGGTTGCACTCACTCATCTTTCCACCAAACTCCTTGGCTAGATTCAACCCTAAGTGCGGAAATAACATGATCTGATGGATCAAAATATTTCCACCAAACTCCTTCGACAGATTCAACCTTGAGTGCGGAAACAATGTGATTTGATGGATCAACATATTAGTAATAGGGATCGATGCGCTCAACCACAAACAACCATCATGCACTAGGGTTAGCAACTGCTTGATAATAATCAGGTTGATGTTGGAGCAGTGGTAGTGGGGCACCCATAACCGGTTTAGCAACCCTTATTGGTTCACTCCGCGAATCCACTACATAAGCTCCAACGCGGTGACACATGACTCCCTGTAAAATAGCCTTTTCATGTAGTTTTCTATCACCAAGTGGGGGAACCTCTCATGGTTCACCAAATCCTAGTCTTCCAGCTTTAAATGTGGAATTCGCACAAGCGCAGACCTTCAAATGTAACGCTCTCAGGTAAAAGGCGTGTGTGGATCAAGAACTTCTCTGTGTTTGGATCTTTGGTGATTTTTACTTTTCCTTGTGCGGAAGGATATAATATGGCATCTTGGTTATAGGATCCACCCCTTCAGTTTCTATGTCCTCCACGCCCTCTTCGGCCTCCAAATCCACTAGTTTCCACTTATCCTTTGCGCTCAATTTTTCTTTCTTCTTTGCTTGGGTAGCAACATGCTTCCTCGGTGAGTCATGCACGGGCATGGGCTTCTTCTACTTGTCTTTCTTGGGTTTGGGGAATTCTCTTACTAGTGTAGGCTTTGGTCTAGGTGACCTCGGTGTGGTAGGCATAGAAGCTAGAGCCTCCATGCTCATTACCTCTGGAGCAGATCCCTTAGAGGTGACAACTCCTCCAATACTAGCAGTGTCTCCTGGTCCAGACATTGTTCTGAGAATAAACCACTGGGTATCCTTGGGTAACTTATCAAATACATAAATAGCGACTAAATCAGTGAAAACCTAAGGATTCATAAACAATCAACAACTTAACATAAAAATTCTAAGGATGAAAAGTGTTTTTTGCTGGACGACTATGCATAATTTATAGGCGAATTCGAATACAAATTCGACCGTTCCCTCCAAAATGGATCCATAAATGCTGATTTGGCGACAAATTTCCAAATATTTCACTCTTAAATTTAGCCTTAAATGTTTCCCCCATGCTCCTCTTAACTGTATCCTCATTATCAAATCATGAACAGTGACTGTAATGGTCACTTTCTAGGTGTGTTGCGCAGTCTCCACCTCCATAGCGCAACTCCCTTTACACTTCTTCTGGGACTATGACAACACCCTTTTTCGTGCATCCACCCTGTCGCATAGATCTACAAACCGGGCAGTTTAATTTATAGTCCCGTGCCTCCTTGCAGCTGCTTGGAGAACTAAGACTGTGATATCATCATGTAGTCATTGGGTCGGGTCCCTGATGTATGGCTTCAATCGGCTTCCATTTACCCTTCCCAGAAATGGGTCTCCATTCAACTTTGCGAGCTGAACTACTCCACCATCTGTAATATCTTTAATAACATATGGTCCCAGCCAGTGCATCTGAAATTTCCTTGGGAACTTATCAAACTTACTGTCATAATAAAACCAAGTCATTTACCTTCAAGGTGTGCAGTTTGATGTGCCAATCTTGCCAAGCTTTTTCATGTTCCTTATGAACCTACCGATGGAATCCAACCAAAAACCTATCTTCCTCAAGCTCTGTTAGCTACGTGAGTTGTTCTTCTAAGGCTCCATGGTTTTCCATTCTTGTGAAGGTTGCTATGTGTAGACTAGGCATGATATATTCCCTAGGCATGACAATGTCCATGCCATAGACCAACCTAAAAGGTGTCTGACCACTAAGCTTTTTACAAGTAGTTTTGTAAGCCCATAACACTACTGGTATGCGCACATCCCAATCATTCTGCTGTGTGTCACAAACCTTCATCAACACATTCTCCAATATCTTATTAAAAGCCTCAACCGTTCCATTGGCCTGAGGATGATATGGCGTACTCTTCTGGTGTTAAGCCTAGAACTCTTTTGTCACCGCGATGAACGTTTCATGTAGAAAATGTGTACCGCGATCACTCATCAATACCTTCAGGCAACCAAACCAGGTCAATACATATTCAAATAAAAATTTCATTATTTTTTCCCTTGTATAGTCCTTCACAGGTTGTGCCTTCACCCATCTGGTCAAATATTCGGTCGCAGTGATGATATATCGTGCACCCGTCTTCTTGCCTGGAGGTTGAATCGGTCCTACAAAATCAATTGCCCACTTCTCAAAAGGCTATAATGAAACTGGTGGATTCATAGGTAGCTCATCCCTCTGCGATGGCCTACCCTTTCTCTGACATGCGTCACATGCCCTACAATAGGCTTTAGAATCCTTATGCATTGTCGGGCACCACAACCCAGCATGCAAAATATTCTGCGTTGTTTCTTTCCCTATACAATGCCCTCTCGTAGCTCCTCCATGAGCTTCATTGTGGATATTGTTCCATTCAAAATCAGGCACATAATGTTGAAGTATCTCGTTTGATCCCATTTTATACAAATACCCTGCAATTATAGAGAAATTTTCCGCACGCACCACCAATTCTTTCTTCTGCTGATTCGTATATCCTTCTGGATCCATCCATATAGTAAGAAAGTGGATAATATCCGCAAAGTGATTATCTACTACGTGCACCGTGAAGAACTGTGTGTCAGGCATCAATTCCCCCAAATTAGTAAGTTCTTCTCCTATTTCAATGCGAAATAGATGGTCTGGTCCCGCGTTCAATCTTCCTGGATTTACAATTGCTTCAAAATCATATTCTTGAAACAATAGCAACTATCTGTATATTCCCCCCCCCAACACAAGCTTATTGACTAGATAATTTAATGCAGAATGGCCTTTGTACATCTTGAAATATCCGCCTAGCAGGTAATCTCTGAATTTTTGGAGCGCATACACCATAGCCAACCCTTCGCACTCTGTCATCGAATAGTTATTTTCTACTTTTGACAACTTCTTGCTTGCAAATGCTATAGGATGATCCATCTCTCCTTTTCCAGTCTGTGTCAACACTGCTCCTAGCGCAAGACATGAAGCATCCACATGCACATGCAATTCCTTCTTCCAATACGAGAAGACTAGGATCAGTGCGGTGACCATTTTCTCCTTTAGTACATCTAGGCTACACTGACATTCTACATCCCAACAGAATGTAGCGTTCTTATTCAGTGGTGTTTCCATAGGTGTAGTAATTTGAGCATAAATTTTGATGAACTTCCGATAGTATCCAGTATGACCCAGTGTTGTGCGCAACTATTTGACACTTCTTGGCACCTCCAAATTAATTATGACAATGATCTTAGCAAGGTCCACCATTAATCCTTGTTTTCACACCACATGACCCAACAAGATTCCAAAAGGGATGCAAAAAAAGCATTTCTTCAGGTTTATTGCAATCCGATACCTTCGACATGTATCCAACATCAAGTGCAAACTGGATACACGGTGCTTTACAAGTCCAAACATTGTCTAATCATCGAAATATACTTCCAAGAATTTGTGAATGAATTCCTTGAACATTACGATGACTATGTGCGAGAAGATCACCAACGCATTCTTAAGTCCAAAAGGCATCACTGTATACTGAAAACATCCCCAGTCTATTGCAAAGTTGGTCTTACTCCTGAATTCTGGTGCAATCTTAATATGATGGTATCCGGAGAACCCATCAGTGAATGAGTAGGCCTCTTGCCCTCCAACATTATCCAGTACTTCATTTGTGAACAAGTTGGAAAAGGATAATGAACGCAAGCATCGTTAAGCTTCTTGAGTTCTACACAAATCCTTATTTCATCCTTCTACTTCTTTTCTTGAACTACTATTGGACTCACCCAATCAAATTCCTCCACTAGTTCAACAATACCTACTGCAAGCATCTTGTCCAACTCCAAGCGGACCTTTTCCTTGTATTTGAGATTAAGGCGATATGGCCTTTTCTTAACGGGCTTCGCGTCCGGTTTCAAAGTTATTTTCATCACTCCCAAATTGCATGTGATGCCTTTTAAGTCCAAAAATTTGGTAGGAAATAAGTCCTAATATTTGCAAAGCAACTTAACGACTTTTTATACTATAGCATCATCCTAGTAATCTCCAATATTCACAAATTTTGGCTCCGTCTCTATGCCAATGTTCACTTGTCTAGTCTTCAATGGTGCGATGATGTCTAGATTCTCTATCTGCGGTCCTTCGACTTCACGGTGGCCTTCCTCCTCTAGAATTTTAATACTCCTTGGATCCTCATCACCTCCTTCAGTAGTCACATTATAGCATTCTAGTGCATGGCGGAGGTGTGTGCTCCAATTTGGTCGAATAAATTTTAAAGGATCCTGCACTATTCTGAAGATTGTTTCCTTAACCTCTTGTAGCAATTCATTGATGCTTTCGAACCAATCCTCGAAGCTAAAGGCCATCAAAAAATCCTTCTCTTAATATGTACCACTATGCGGTACCATGGTGGAGCTCTGTTTCTAGGTACCAATTCATAGGAATGATATCCAAAGTGTGATAGATAATATGCACCCACTCTGGCTGTGGCTCCATTCCATAAACCTTAGTCCATTTTTATAAATGACCGCATGGATCATTTATTCCATCATATTTTTTAGTTAGCCAAACTATCAGGCGACCAAACCGTGATCTCATCATGCTTCTGTACTCACGCCATTCATCGAAACTGTCGTTGTGCGTACCCCATCATTGTGCAGGCGTAGCACGCAATGCCAAATCCAACGCTTGGAAGCAATGCTTTTCAGGCACTTCCCTTTCAAATGAATCCAAAAAGTTATCTACATTAGTTATACCATCATAATAAGGTAATATTCTTACCTCCAATGATAGTAACACATCGTATAAATTTAGTCATCATATTATAGCACAACGTAGATACTTCATGCAACCTATTCTGCCAATGCTCAAACTCTTCATCTGAATCTGATGTACAGGAACTTTCATGGTCCCATGCAATTCTTCCATTAGTTGTTGGATTAACCCAGTCTTGATCTCACGTTGTCATCTTATAGATCTGGTCCAAACCATCGTCGCTTTTCTCATAGTTGCGTATCGGTTTAGTATAGCGTGGTCCTTCTGCAAGGTCCAATGGAACTACAACGTGGAGCAAATTCCTTTCAAATGACATTGTCCGCTTCTTCGCATTGATTACCCCATTCATTTTGATATCCCAATAAATTCCCAGGAGCGCAGGGTATGGATTGCTTCCATCAACAATCTCAATCACTTCAAAATCAGCCAATGCGCTCGCACCTTCTATATCTAAAGTCACTCCATGCAATCTCCCCATCGGGATAATATTCTACTGATTTTCCATTCTCAATTGAATTGGATACCACTACAGTGAAGGTCTCCCCATTATTTCCCATGTCTATTTAGGAAAAACATTTGCATCCGACCCCAAATCCAAAATAACTTGATCCATCCCATGCTCTCTTATTTGCATGGTAAGCCTCACCTCGCACCCTGTTCTTGTTTTATATTTTCCTATCTTTCTAATTGTGTGGTGTCCTTCAGGAGCACCTTCCTTACTAGCACACGTATTTATCAGTTCTTGAATCCCTTTCAAAGCCTTGCTATCATGCAGTATCTTCATACAAGTCACCAAGAAGGTAGTGAGCATGGAGGGGTCAACCTCTTCAAATAGCTTGTCCTGACTTCCTGAGGTAGAGGCCTTAGCGAAGCTTTTCTTTTCTTCCATGAATGATTCCTTCATGGGCTCCAGGTCAAACCCAACTTCTTTTTCTGGAGCCTTGTGGACCCATTCACTTTCTTCAGGATTTTTCCCTTTATCATCACTAGTCATCATTTCGCTTCGCAGCAGAATATTCACATTGGTATCCTCTTCACGGGGCTGGGCCCTCATCATCTGTCAATTCTGGGTAGGTTGTTGAGGTTGCGCCTTCTTCTCCTACATCTTAGCTATTAGTATAGGGCATTCTTCTATTGCGTGGTCAAACTGAGTATAGTATCAGAATGATGGGCGTGTCTAGCTCATACACTCCCACGCGTAGTGTCCTGGCACTCTGCAATTATAGAAAATAACTAGCTCTCCACCTCTACGAGGTCCTCCTCCTCCTCGACCTCGTCTACGCCCCTGATATCCTCCGTGCGCTCCCCTAGTGCCTTGATCTAGAGGCCGAGTTTTTGTTTGCATTCGATATGGAGGCATTCTTTCCATCATCAATTCATAGCTAGGGCAGTTACACTCATTGTGGTCCACCGACTTATAGAAATTGTAGAATAATGGTTGCGGCATCTATACAAACTTTTGCAGCAAGTGACAATTGTCCATTACAAGCTTTCCAGCTACCTGATAGATAGCGCACCATAGCATGGGCCTTGTACTTGGTCTCATGACAACCTTCTCTCTTAGGGGCATTGGCCCTCCCCCTGTAATATAATTCGTAAAGACAGGGAAGTGATCTTTATCATGCCCCTGGATTTTACATGTTAGGCACCAAAATTCTTCGTGGACCTCCATCCGAGCAACTTTTTCCTTCTTTAAGCTCTGCAACTCCAAGTAGAGGTTCTGCAAGTCTGCATGGATCTTCTGAACTCCCAAAGTAGCATTCTGAATAGGTGTTTCATGCAATCTCATCACAATTTCTAGGGCTTCCACCTGGGTCCCTATATTTTGCTGCGATAAAGAAACCCTTAGGTGGGGCAGGAGCGAGGCTACAAACCATTCACAGTGTTGACTATCTGTGAGATTCATGTTAGATTCGCAAATCTGAAACTTCAATCTCTAATCCAGCTCCCAGGGTGTTTTTTCAGGCCTCATCATGATTTCCTTGAATCTAATGACTGATTGTGATTCAGACTTGGGCCTACTAAATTCCTTATTCAGAGTAGTCTGAGTGTCCGCTAATGATGCCAATGGGTTATCAGTGTAGTACTTAATGTACCATGTCAATGCGCGATCTTGTAGAGAAGTAACCAATTACGCCTTCTTTATATGATCATCTGTAATATTCTGTGCCATCCATACAACCTTCACAATGAACCAAAACTGATCTGGGTCCTCACTTCCCAAGCCCTTGAAAACGAGCAACTTCATGGTATTCGACATATTGAACGGTGGCGGAGGTGGTGGTGGTGTGGGTGAAGGTGTATGTTGTGGAGGTGAAGGTGGAGGTGGTGTGGGAAGATGAGGTATTCATGGAAAACCCTGCTTTATCAACTATATAGCACTCCGCGGTGAGGCCTGTGCCGCTCCCTCATCACCACCCGAAGGAGGTTCTATCAATGGGCTGTATTCAGGACCTATTATCTCCTTATTTATAAATAATCATCAACTTCTTGTAGATACAAACATCAAGGTAGTGGCATAACTACTTTTCACACAAGAGAATTTTAATCCAAGTATTCGAAGATTTCAAATACTTACCTCGCGGTCCTTTGAAAAAGAGCCGCTTTGCTTCACTGTAGTTGACTAAGGTATCGACCACGAATTTTGTTACAAATCCTCTTATGACTCAATCAATCCAGTGATCAACAGTGCGTGAAATATTATCTTCAGAAGCTTCCAACCTTCACACTAGCTCCAGGGTCCACACCATTAGACTGTTAAGCCTCCACCTTCCTTGGTTGTTTGCCAATTTAGCGATCCACTCGTATAGCTCGATTGGGAAGGTGCATAAGCAAATTTCATGTATTTCTACGTATAGATACCTATCCAACCACTGTTCTTTTGTCAGGCACAGATTTTTTTTTTTTATCTTGCACCATGAATTCATGGATCTTTCTATCCAACCACTTCTCAATTTCTTTTTCTATCAGATTCCAGTGATGCGACATCACACATCTCTTTATGTAGATGTCGGTCCTGACAATGGAACCATTTGTTGGCTTAGTGGCTGCTAACCCAGGTTCAAAATTAGTTGCACCAAATAAATCCCTACACTACTGGCCCTTTTGACATCAATCCATGGAGCACAGACTAAACTCTCACCCGAAGTAGTATGGGGGGATGCTGGAACCAAGTTTCCCCACCCATAGATCAGTGTGATGTCTTTTTTTCCCCTAAATCTACCTTTGTGCAGATTGATAAACCCTTATTTCTTATCAATGGAACTCCCTTTAATCATCCTCTAGACCTCCATGAAGGTCTACAACTATCTTTCGTGGACCATGACTAGGTGATTCAACTACTTACATGTGTCAAAGATGACTCTTAACCAGGAAATTACTCAGAATGGCTTAAGTGTTCGATAACTTCAACATACAACAAGATAATCTTCGTGTAAACAGTTAACATTAATTTTGTTCATATAACAATATAAATCAAGCAAAGTCATGCATCAATACAATATTATTTCATAAACCCATCATCCATCATAGCATAAACCGCATTCATTCATAACATAAGTAAATGGACGAAACGTAGGAATTTCTACAATAGCCTTCTTTATTGATATTCAGTTCATCTTACAGACTCAAGACCTCCCTGTGCACTTAGCTGCAGGGGTTCGCGCACTCAGCTGTAGACTCTACTCTAGGTCTACATGCACATAGTAGCAAAGCCTTCCTTCTACTCTAAGACTTCTATGATCTTCCTTCTATTGACGCCTCATTTGTCTTCATATTCTATTCCTTCTATTACTTGCCTTAGACTCTCTAAGACGCACTTATTTATACAATCATGGTCCGCCGACCATGGGTAGATCCTCAAAAATCTGTCTCAACTTACATAAAGAAGGGTAAAACCATTTATGACTCTTTAACTATCTATGCGCTCCGAGACCACAATTTGCGGAGACTTTATATTTTGTACATAAAAACTTGGGATTTTTACCCCAAAACTTTGGCTTTTGCCCCAAAATTGACTGAGGGGACCCCATCCCAACAAGTTATCACTCATTTTCTAACTTCATACTTTAAGTGGAATTCATTTGCACATTATTTTTTCACATTCATGGCAATTGATGTTGTACCCATGTCCTTCGCCATTCAAAGTATAATTTCCATCAATCCTTGAAGAACATGGAAGAAAACCTTTCTTTGGAAGATAATAATCTTATGAAAATACCTTAAAAAAACCTAATTTTAAATGATGTCGCAGGTTAGGTTGTGGTTATCTGCGACGTTGCTAGGTCCTTACATTGTATATAACTATTAGACTGCAACACTATCACACTTCTCTTATTCAAAAGGTGTGACATTGTTTTAGCAAAGGTAAAATTAAAAAAGGAATGAGAAACTTTTGTTACATAAGATTTGTGGATGGCATCTCCTCTGAGTGGTGTGGATATTATTTGCATCCCTTCCTTGTCACATCTCAACCTCCATCCCTTATCCTCCTCCTATTATTTCCCAATCCTACAAGTAAAACCATTTCTCATTGAGATGGATAGTTAGCAAATCTAAAGAAAGCTTCATGAATCTCTGCTCAAATAAAAACCTTTTAACTGAAATACTTTTGAAGGCAAGGCATTGGAATGAAGGAAAAAACTGGAAGGGGACCTATAACATCAAGGCTTACATTGTAACTATTTCTTTTATGATTAATAGAGTGATACATTTATTTCTCATAAATATTATCCACATTTGATGGCTTTTATTACATATCTCCTTGATCATATGCATAGGTCTTTTTCATATCATATTTGTGTATTGGTGCTTTGAACTCTTGCTTGTCTATGTTATTTTAAAGTTTCTTAGGAGCTAAATATTAAAAGAAACAAGAAGGACAAATGTCGATTATCAAGGTACAAAACACTCACCTTATTTGTGTTCATCTATGATTTTATCATTATATATTTTGGGAAAGTTTTCTATTATTATTTTTTTTTTGTAGATCAAGGTACCATATCTAGGGAGATCACTATTGTTCATAAGTGGTATTTTTCCGTCAACACCATTGATCACAAAACCTGAAAGGATACGCACCATTTATTTGAGGAGTAGTTGTTTCTTGAAGTTAGCCAACTTCACATTTAATATATTCATAATTCTATTGCCAACACAATTTCCACTATGAGCTTAATATTTTCATTTTAATGTATATGTCAAGTTATCATATATTCCAAGAATTTTTTGCATAAAAATTCCGCCAAAATCATCATAATACCAAGACATAACACATGATAGTTCACCCTTCATACTATATTCCATATATGCATTATGATGATGATGATGATGATGGTTTAGGTCCATTAAGACCAATGCAGTCTATCGAACCTTAAGAAAGGAAAAAGAATTTAGTCGTGACTCTTCAAAATATTGTTTCTATGATTAAAAAGAAGAGAAATAAGCGCTCCAATATCACTATAGTTAGGTTGTCTTAATAAGTCAAGAATATTGGAAGTGTGGCATATGTTAGTGAATTGAGAGCGGATGTGAGTAAGATTCCGACAGTCTAAAAGGAAGTGTTTTTCATTTTCCACCTTCTTAGTATTGCAAACCTAACAGATTCTATCATCCCAAGGATACTTGGGAGTAGACCACCGCCTAGTTTCACTTTGAAGCTCATGAGAATTAGTTTTATCTTGGTGACGTTAATTTTTTTCTTAGTGTTGGTCAACACAACGAGATAATTCTAGTTATCAATGGTGGGGTTGATCACCTCCTTATAGTATCTTAGCTTCATTTTACCCTCCAACTCCTTATCATCCCACAGCTTGTCCTTAAAATTGGAGGTAATAGTATCTTTGACACTATCCTTGCTTCCCATGATGATCTCCTCCTTAATCCCCCAATGGTTGAGCCAAGACTAGGCATCCTTATGCCACCCGCGCTTGAGGTGAAGGTGGGGGTTTTGACTACAATTAGAAGCAATTTTGGGGAGCCTCTTGGATTCCATGTTGTAAATATTCTTCTTATAGATCATATGTCTAAACATAGCCATGCTTTTAATGGGGGATAGGCCAGCTTCAATCAAGAGGATAGGATAGGGAGTATTTCCCTTAATCTTTAGGTTGTAGGTTATGAATTTCTTTTGAATCATCTCAATATTTCTCCTTGACTCCCTAGATATACTGCAACCCCAAACTTCACATTTGTATAAGACATTAGGGGTGATGAGAGTCTCAAAGAGGAGCCTTTTTTAACTCCAAATGTAAAGATGACTGACTTACAATTGTTTCCAAGCTCATAAGCTTTTGGGCCTCCAATAATCCTTTGCTCGATGCTATAATTCCAGTTTAGTTTATGAGGAAAGTCAATACCCAAATATTTTTAAGAGGAAACCTACTCTAAACAATGGTTATCATAAGAAAAACTACCATGTGTGGTCTTTTTTGATTTAGTGATCATGACTTTAGTCTTGTCGATATTAATGGTCATGCCCATCCTCGAGCAGTAGACATGAAGAGTCTTAAGTTGTTTGTTTAGGTCACCAATTATTTTTTCAAGAAGAATGATACCATCAACATAAAGGAGAAGAGTAATGATTATACCACCAAGCTTGGTGCCCTTGCAACTTGCAATTTCCATACATTCCTCAAGCTTATCAATGTAAATGCCAAAAAGGGTAGGGGATAGGGGACACCCTTGCTTAACCCTGATATGCATTTAATATCTTTAGAGAATCCCTTGTCGGTCTTAAGCTTGGTAATGATAGTTTCGTAGAGGTGGATCACATCAATCCTCAACTGAGGAGGAACCATGATCTCTTCAAGCCTCTCCCAGAGCTTATCTCGAGGAACAGTGTCAAAATCTTTTCTAAAGTCCACAAAACAATAGAATAGATCGTATTTACTATTGCGACATTCCTTTTCAATGATCCTGAGAGTGAAAAGATGGTCGATAGTCGAGTAATGTCTCCTAAAACGAGCTTGCCCTTTAGCTCTTTCACCATGGTTTTCAAGCCAAAGGCTAATATTCTTCTCCAAAATGAGCCGATATAGCTTAGCTAGGATGTTGCTAATCATAATGGTCCTGTAGTTAGAGGAAATGCTTTTGTCCCCATTTTAAAATATAGGCACAATAAAGTTTATGTCCAAAGCGTAGGGACACCATGTTGTGAAACCAAATTCAGAAGATTGTGGAGATGAGGAATGAGGATAGATATTCCATTTTAAATATCTTGGCTTAGTATCCTTCAATATCTTTAGCTTTCCCATTAGCAAGCTTATTAATCCCAGACTCAATGTCTTCTAGGGAAAATATATCATCCTTAATAGGAGTGTTTAAGATGGTGCCCATGGTGTCTGGAGAGTCATGCAACTTCTTAAGATATTTGTCAAAATTTTCTATGGGGGTAGAATGATTATCTTTAGTTTTACGAACAGGAACATTCCACCAAAACTTTCTGGGTGCAACTTTAGAAAGGTGGAGAAGATGTTATTGTCTCTTATTAATATATGACCTCTTCTTCCTCTTGATGAAAGCTTTGCATATACTTATATTCTGAAGCTTAATGATTTCATTAGGAGCGTATCTTATCAATTTCTTGGAAATTTTATAGTCTTTGTCATACCAAGGATTGAAAGTTCTATTTTTCTGCTTATACGAAGTCTCATTGGAGAACTTGCTAATGGTAGTAGTACAATGGTAATAAATTTGATCAATGTTGTTATTATAAGTCAGGGAGCCTAAATCCCTTAAGAAAAGGTCAATATTACCTCTATCGAAGTGAATGTGTCTTTTGCTTTCACTGGTCTCCTGCAGGTGGGTGGTGTGCATAACAAGGTTGATGGATAAAGACAGAGGTCTGTGGTCAGAGTTAGGCTCGTACCCATTAAGTAGCTCAAAGTTTGTAATACATTTGAGGACATGGGTGTCAAAAATCACATAATATATGACATTGCTACCCAGCCCATATAAATAGGTCATATGATCGGAGAGAGGCCACTTGCTAATACCATTACAAATGATTAGGTCTCAGGAACTACAAAGTTTGAGGAGTTTCTCTTCTTTCTTATCACAAAAACAAGATTTTGAAGAGTCACAACTACATTCTCTTTCCTTTCTTAAGGTCTGATAGACTGCATTGGTCTTAGTAGATGTTAATCATATACATATAACATATTTCATCCAGGAAATATCAAGATGGTAACTCAGATCATGGCACACCTTTCGATAGAAATGTTTCCATATATTTCACTATGCCACAACAAATATAGCCATAAACAAGCTTCATAAGGTATAAAATTTGTATATTATGGTGTTATGAAAAGTTTATCTAACAATAAACAAATCCCTTTAAATATGTGCCATAAGATTCATTATTTAATACATTACTTTTTGCATTTCCATTTTCCCCACACACATGTGATATTGGCATATGTACTTTCCTTTGTAAACCATTTCATTGCACCTGTGCATAAAATACATTTTGAAATAGAACAATAACATGCATGCCACCTAGTTTTCATGTTTTTCCATTTAATTGAAACATGAAATCAACCATAAAACCATATCCTCATTAATTATCATATGATGATCTCCCTCCATTTTTGTCTTAGGATAAGCCAAAAAAATTAAAATTAATCTCTATTTTATAGGTTTGACAGGTAGCCAGGGACGGTAATTAAATAACTTAATACGAAATTTAGAAATTAGTGAAACTAGTGTTAACACCGCCCCTATAACATCCACAATGTGTTTGTTTCCCAAAAACCCAAATTGTTCTTTAGACATCGCTTCTGACAATCTTCTTTTAATTATATTTGATATAATATTAGTTATAATCTTATAGACCAGATTACATAAATAAATTGGTTTAAACTCATTAAAGAATAAGGCTTATGACTTTTTCTTATAAGTGTTATAAACATCACATCTAAAGCACTAGATACCATTCCTTCATATCTAAATTCTTCAAAGGCCATCAAAATAGCATCAAAATATGATTTCTTAAAATGTAAAAAATTTATAAAAAGAATTTTACAATCCATCCTCATGCCCTGAACTTTTATTCTTTTCAAACCTTTTTAGCATAGATTCAACCTCAGAAATGTTCACATGGCAACCAATGCTAAGATCATCTTCCTCTAAAAATAATTTTGAACAACATTCTTCATAGCCTCAATATACCTTGAACCAATCTTCTTATATAAAGAAGAAAATTTCTTGACAACAAATTCTTCTAAATATTTATGAGAATTAATAAGATTATTTTCTCCATCCTTTGATGATAGTTTTGAATTGATGCCATTAGCATGGATTAATTTCAAAGGTTTGGTTAGTATCAAACTACTCCCTTGTATTCAAGCACCCCTACATCATGTTTAGACTACCAACATTTAGAGCCTCTCTCTATGAACAGGAATGATTCGAGCTTGGCTACAGGACATATAAGAACGATTGGAGCTAGGCTACATGATATACAAGAATGATTCAAATGATACAATCTTGGCTATAATACATACAGAGCTATTCGAACGATTTGATATTGGCTATAGGAAATACAAGAGCATACAAAATTCAAGCTTGGCTACAAGAATGATTCAAGCCTCTATCTGAACACAAACTATTCGAATAAGAAACTACATATTCTCAACTAAAAATCATATTCTTTTGAGTTTCTAATTAATATATCAGTGTCAATGATGGAGAAGCCACATGTTGACTTTGTACTAAAACTAGGTGGATCTTATGACCATTCCTAGTCCCTACAAAAGCCTCTAGCAAATGATTATAGAAAAAATTGTAAAATTATACTTGCGGCTAAAAACTCTTGAGAAGCCTATTAGAATGATCTATTTGAAGGTTATTAGGGTAGTTAACCTAAAGAAGATCGATATTCTAGGAAAATATGACCTGTATGTGAAACTAAAACTGAAAAGAGACAGGTTACAATCAAAGAAAACAACAGTTAAAATGAGTAACTTGAATCTTGAATGGAATGAGTTGTTCACCTATGTTGTGAAACATCACAATTATCAAGTTCTTGAACTTCATGCCTATTATCAGGACATGGTTGGTACACATGACAAGCTGGGGATGCAAATTATTTCTCTCAAATAGGTTACAACACATGAACCAAACATATTTACTCTGGATCCAAATGATCCTCATAGTAAAAGGTCACGTAGACAAATCATTGTAGAATTGACTTATAGTCCATTCAAGGAGGATGATAACTATGTGTTTTTTTTACGAAAATGCAATTGAAGTTAATAAATCTTCTGAAGGAACACGAGAAGTTAGAGGCTTGTTTGTAGGTAGAAGTTGTTGAAGGAAAACATAATACTAATCCTTATGTAACACTAATTTTTATGGTAGAGGATCATCCTCAGTTTCATAATCAGGTTAATCTTTACCACCTACCTTATTGTCATAACCTGGATTAGTGAGAACCTTGCTATAAAAAATATCCAATAATACACCATGCCTCATCTCTTTATACTCAGTGTGTCATAATTAGGAAGGAAATGAAACTATAGGGTATAAGATCTGTGATTGGATTGCATTCAATCCTAAGATACATTGGATTCTTTCATGTTTTGAGTCACAGAGTTCATTCTATCCACTAGACTAATGTCGAGGCAGAAGGACATCCATTGGGAAGCCAATCCAAAGGTTTTTCCTCTTATCTACACTAAATATTGTATTGTTCTAGTGGTTTAAAGTGAGTTTTTTAGGGGTTGTAAGAGAGGCTTATTGACCTTCTTCTTCATTCTTCATGACATAATATTACAGATGTATTCAAGGATGATTATTCAATAGAGAATTACCTTTCGATGCCTATTTCTTATGAGAAATCACCAACTCACTTGAATGGTTGATGGTTGTATTGATGTCTCATTTTGAACATCTAGAATTGGTTGTTTATAAATTTGATATATCTGGCAGCACTGTTGTTGATATTTTCTTGGAAAGTTGCCATGCTTTATAACCAAGTTCATCTCATGTTCAAATAAAGAAAGTGTAATCGACGCAAGTTACAACTTTTTCACTGGAGCTAATTACCAATTATTTGAAGCAATCAAAGGTCAAATAAAATTTGTAGACTATAGACTTAAGAGAGGACTGTGATTCCTAGCATGCTAAGCCTAGTTGGTTTAGGCACAAATTGGAGTTTCTTTTTAATATTTTGAAGTTCAAAATTTTGAAGTATGTGAAAAAAATGGGTGAACTACAAAGAGACAACATTGGAATACAAAGAGATAACTATCTAATTTCAAATCCCTGCATTGGAATACAAAGAGATAGTGAGTTATATAAAGATGTATTTTTGGAATGCAAAGCTACTAGTTGATTGATTTTGTGACCGACCTAGTTCATGAATTGTTTGGAAAAGAGAGAAATATAGAAAAATTTGATAAAGAGAAGCAAAAAATAAGTTGACTGGAGATAGAGGCGCAGAGAATATAAACAATTGTAAAGGAGAATAGACAGAGTACAAAACAGAGATAACGAGGAACTCATAATTTAAAAACAAAGTAAACCACAAAAGTAAATTTTTAATTTATCGGGAATTGGTGTCTCCTTTTAGCTAGTAGCATGAAAAGGAACATGTTGGATCCTGTAAGAAGAGGGAGTGGGTGCTCTGTTATGAAACCAGCTCAAGAAAAGATAGAAAAGATAGATCAACGCCTTAGAATTCAACCTCTTCGAGGGGGCAACCTCCTTTACATTACATAAATGAACAATTCTTGGATGATAAAAATGAAAAGACCTCCTTTCTATATATAGGAGTCTAAGGGGTTATAACATAATCAGAGCCGACATAACAATAATAATGTAAGGGCACAATAATAACAATAGTGGGCTTCTATGGGGCACAATAATAACAATATGGGCACTACATGGGTACATCAATATAATAAGTGGGTTATACTAATAACAATAAGGGGTTACACTAGTAGTATAGGGGCCTAACATGCCCCTCTCCTTCAAAAAGCGTTGTCCTCAACGCTTGAGTAGTTCTTGATGCTTCTGTATAAAATTATTGTCCTGCCATGTGGAATATTCAGCGGGTAAGTTCTTCCACTTGATGAGATACTCTGAAATTGATCGATTTCGTAGCTGTCGGGTTCTTGTTTCTGTGACTGCTCCAGGTTCCAATATGATTTTTCCTTCCTCTTCAATTTCTGGCAATATTTCTTGAATTGGGATCTTTTGCAACTTTTGAATAAGTGGCCATACTTCTTCGTCCTTCTTCCATTCATCCCTTGCTTCGTTTATCCAATCTGGTTGGATAATATAAATAGCACAAAACAATGCTTCCACATCCTCATCCTTGAAGAGTCTTCCCATTCGGTAAGGTTGCCATTTTTTAAGTGCATGTAGTATTGCCAACGTTTCCTTCTCATAAATAGCTTGCTTGAGATGTAGTAGTAAAAATACCCAATCACCTACATCAAAACATTTTTCACTACGATGTTGATCTACTTGTTGTTTCGTTTGATTTTGTACCGAAGTGGCATTATCCTTTAAAAGTTGGAGAACTTGCTGTTGATACTCGATGTGATCTTTCTCTGCGTGAACCTTTTTCTTCTTGATATGTCCTTCTATCTTTTGAGGAGTGGTAATTTCTTCCAGTCCTTTACAAGATATGGTCGGATTCATTTCTTGATGCTCGATGTGATCTTTCACTTCTTGAACATTTTTCTTCTTGATGTGTCCTTCTATCTTGATAGTTTGAGGAGTGGTAATTTCGTCCATTGAATTACAAGATATGGTTGGATTCATTTTTTCTTTCTTGATGTGATCTTTCACTTCTTGCACCTTTTTCTTCTTGATATGTCCTTCTATTTTGAGAGTTTGAGGAGTGGTAATTCTTGCCAATGCTTTACAAGATATGGTCTGATTCATTTCTTCTTTCTCTGGGGTGGTGTCCTGGCGTATATCCTCTTCTTTTGATGTTTCTTGATCCTTTTCTTCCTCCTCTTCATATTATATGTAAAATAATTTCTTCTCAGCACACTTATGACCTTTAGTTCATTTGCTATCACAATTGTAACAAAGCCCTTTTTCTCTTTTTTCTTCCAATTGTTGTGGTGTAACCCTTGTAGGTTGTGGAAGGCTAGGAGAAACAACACTTCCATCTTTATAGTTGTGAGGGGTATGCTTCCTGGTTTCCATAATTTTGCTTTCCATTTTGTCACAAAGCCCTTTTACTCTTTCCAATTGTTGTGGTGTTGCTCTAAAGAAGGTGTTTCTCTTTGTATCCTCATAATGTGCTATCATTTCCTCCATGAAAATTGACCACGTAACAAGTTTTTTACGAGAAAAATGCCCTTCATACCATAAAAATTGATCTGGTTCTAAATATGAAGATGCAATACATACCTTTTGTAATAGTTGTACACCATGTAGATCAAAATATTGCTCCATCTGAAGTATCCAATTTACCAGATCTTTGCCATCAAACTTCCTCATCTTGTTTTTTCTTTATTTTAGGAGCTCGACCTTGAAACAATTGTAACTTTGTACTTTCAGATCTTTAAGTTCTGAAATTGTGAACTATAGTAGCCCTCTGTGTCCTCTTTCCAATGCCACTAGTCTGATCCAAATTGGATTCTCTAAGAAAGAGTTATGCACAATCTCCCAAGATGACATGATTATAGATCTTTCCAGAAGAGCGAAATTGTATGAAGTGCCACGTGTCACTGTTTCAACCTTTGGATCTGAAAAATGCATACAAGAAACTACAGTCCGTCCTCTTTTTTTACCTTCTTACGAAATTTCAATCTGATCCCCAGAGAGAAAGTTATGACAATTTTCCCCAAGTCACCTGTTTTGAATGTAATTCAGGAGTCTGCAAAAATACCAACTTCCTCAGATCATATCTCCGCAAATATCACGTGAAAAGCTCTGAAATTTGGATCCAAGGTTCATCGTGATTTCTTCTCAAATGGGTTTTTTTTGTGACTTCTGAAACGTCACAGAAAAAAGTTATAGCGAAAATTCCACGATGACCTGTTTGGAGCAGCAAAACCCTAGAATCCAAAGCTCTGATACCAAATGTTATGAAACTAGCTCAAGAAAAGATAGAAAAGATAGATCAACGCCTTAGAATTCAGCCTCTTCGAGGGGGAAACCTCCTTTACATTACAGAAATGAACAATTCTTGGATGATACAAATGAAAATACCTCCTTTCTATATATAGGAGTCTAAGGGGTTATAACATAATCAGAGCCGACATAACAATAATAATGTAAGGGCACAATAATAACAATAGTGGGCTTCTATGGGGCACAATAGTAACAATATGGGCACTACATGGGTACATCAATATAATAAGTGGGTTATACTAATAACAATAAGGGGTTACACTAGTAGTATAGGGGCCTAACATGCTCCCAACAAGTTGTATCTTACAAAAGAAAAGTGAGGTTGAAGCTTCTTGTAGATAGGATCCTATAAAAATTGATGTAAAAAGGGAGTCGATGTTTTCTTTACATCACAACAAAAAGAATTCGTGTTTTTCCCTCTATGTGTTTCTAGTTATATTGGTGTCTACATGTGTTGTATGATTTGCTTGTGCATTTTCCTTTGAATTCATGGTTAATTGTTGAATAGCTATATAAAACTACTAATTGTCAAGGAAATTTTTAAAAGGCTATTAAAATAATTTGAAATAGATCCTTACTAAAAGACACAATTATTGATTCACCCCCTCCAATAATTGCCTAGTTTCAACATCCTTCATATCCCATATTGCATTAGTGATCCTTATATGATTAGCATAATTGTGGAAAAGAAAATTATTATACCCCTGTTTCACCCATATGGCCCTACTTTCCAATCTCCAAGTTTCTTCCTATAATCTAAAAATTTAATATTTTTCTCTTCAAGAGATTCGACAAAAATTAACCCATTCTTCAAATATTCACCATTAATATTTTCTTCTACATCCACTAATTCATTTTTTAATTTTCTTTTTTTAATCTTCTCCCTATTAATCACTTCATTCTTGAGATATTTTAGCTTATAAACTAAGTTCTCCATAGCTGAACATAACTAGATCTTATCCATCAATTTCCACTTTTCTTTTACCAAGTCCAAAATTTTTATATCTAGTAACCATGAATGATTAAAATTAATGGGATATTTTAGGACATAATATTTAATCTCCAATTGTAAGGAATAAGGAATATGGTCTGAAAATGCCTACATTTTCCACCCATGACTGATGCCTATTTAATGATGACATCAATTTTTCCACCATTAAAATTTGTCTAATATTTTTGAAATCCAATTTATACCAACCCTACCATTCCTCCAAGTAGGGATTAAAGGAATAAGAACCATATCAATCAACCCTACCTCATCAAAAATATAAAAAAAGTAACGTGCTAAAGGATTCAATCTAGGATTGTTACCCCAAACATCATTAGCAAACATAGTTAAATTGAAATCTCCTCCAATAATAAGATAATATTCCTTTAGTAGTCTGTTTAGAATGACCATTTTCAAAAATACCAATCTATCTTTATATCACCCATAACAATTAATAATCTTGATCAAATGGTCCACACCTCTAATATAGCCTTCCACCACTATACCAGAACTTATATGAAAGGGAAGAAATTTAGAAATCAAATGATTCCATGCTGAGATCAATCCTATAGAAAGTCCTATAGAATCCAATGAACAACAATCCCAACTTGGCAGTCTCTTAAGAGAAATATCTCTATCTTTCAAACCCTGAAACATAGTCTCTTGGATTAAAATAATATATGGATTAATTGTAGATAATAATTTCTTGAGGGAATTAATTTTTGGAATTCCCATAAACCCCCCAATATTGAGTGATAGAAACATCATTTTTCAAATACCAAGGTGGGCACACCAACTGTAAGGGCCCTTTTAGCATAACCAAAATAAGACCTTTGGTTATCTCTCAAACTAATTCTCACTTAAGAATTATTAAATCCTTCTCAATATGTTCCTTCTCCAACAATCCTCCCATCACAACACTTGACCTCCCACCCTTACCTTTATCTCCTTTTGGATTTCTTATAGTAACATTACTTTTATCAATATCTAAATTACCCTTCTCCACTATAGTAGAGTCAGAACCATTTGAATTTTCTCCCTTATGTTTGGATATCTTACCTATTGAAGTGTAAATTTGTAATGCAGATTTTATAAGAGCATCTTTAAAATAATAAACCAATGTCGAAACCACGAGACTTAAATCTTCCACCTCACTCAAGACATTCACCATCTAAAAGCTATTATATCGGTTGAAAGGAGGAAAGATAGTAGGATTTAAATTAATCTCATCTTTGCTAGACTTTTGCTTTGAAAAGTCCCTATTTCCAATCAAACCCTCAACAAATGGATTCTTTGAAGAAAGGTTACAACTTAAATCAAGGTAAAATTATGACACATATCTTATGTTAGGCCCCTATACTACCATTGTAACCCCTTATTATTATTAGTACAACCCCCTTATTATATTTTTGTGCCCATGTAATCCCCATATTATTATTATTGTACCCCATAGAAGCCCATTGTTGTTATTATTGTGCCCTTACATTATTATTGTTATGTCGGCTTTGATTATATTATGACCCCTTAGGCTCCTATATATAAAAAGGAGGTCTTGTCTTTTGTATCATCCAAGAATTGTTCATTTGTGTAATGTAAAGAAGGTTTCCCCCTCGAAGAGGCTGAATTATAAGGTGTTGATCTATCTTTTCTATCTTTTTGTGAGCTGGTTTCATAACATTTGGTATCAGAGCTTTGGATTCTAGGGTTTTCGTTGCTCCAAACAGGTCATCATGGAATTTTCACTATATCTTTTTGTCTGCGATGTTTCAGAAGCTACAAAAAAACCCATTGGATCCAAAATCACACTGAAGCTCACATCTGAATTTCAGAGCTGATCTCAGTATATTTTCAAATATATGATCTAATGAAGTTAGGGTTTTTGCAAACTCCCGAATTACATTCCAAACAAGTGACGTAGGGAAAATCGTCATAACGTTTTCTCTAAGAAACAAATTGAAATTTCGTAAGAAGTTATAGAAAGAGGACAAATTGTAGTTTTTTGTGCATAGTTTTCAGATCCGAAGGTCGAAACGGTGATAGGTGGCATGTCGTACAAGTTCGCTCTATTGAAACATTATATAATCAGGTCATCTTAGGAGATTGGGCATAACTCTTTCTTGGAGAATCAAATTCTGATCAGACTTGCGGGGTTAGAAAGAGGACTCAGAGGGCTACTATAGGATACAATTTCAGAAAGTACAGAGTTACAATCATTTCAAGGTCGAATTCCTGAAATCAAGAAAAGGCAATATGAGGAAGTTTGATGGAAAGGATCCAGTAAATTGGATACTATAGATGGAGCAATATTTTGATCTACATGGTGTACCACTATTACAAAACGTATGTATTTCATCTTCATATTTAGAACCAGATCAATTTTTATGGTATAAAGGGCTTTGTTCTCGTAGAAAACTTGTTACTTGGTCAATTTTCATGGAGGAAATGATAGCAGATTATGAGGATACAAAGAGCAACACCTTATTTATAGAAACACCACAACAATTGGAAGAAAAAAGAGAAAAAGGGCTTTGTTACAAAGTGGAAAGCAAAATTATGGCAACAAGGAAGTCTACTCCTCACAACTATAAAGATGGAAGTGTTGTTTCTCCTAGCCTTCCACAACCTACAAGGGTTACACCACAACAATTGGAAGAAAAAAGAGAAAAAGGGCTTTGTTACAATTGTGATAGCAAATGCACTAAAGGTCATAAGTGTGCTGAGAAGAAATTATTTTACATAGAGTATGAAGAGGAGGAAGAAAAGGATCAAGAAACATCAAAAGAAGAGGATATGCACCAGGAACCAACCCCAAAGAAAGAAGAAATGAATCCGACCATATCTTGTAAAGCATTGGCAAGAATTACCACTCCTCAAACTCTCAAGATAGAAGGACATATCAAGAAGAAAAAGGTTCAATAAGTGAAAGATCACATCGAGAAAGAAGAAATGAATCCAATCATATCTTGTAATCCATTAGCCAGAATTACCGCTCCTCAAACTATCAATATAGAAGGACATATCAAGAAGAAAATGGTTCAAGAAGTGAAATATCACATCAAGAAAGAAGAAATGAATCTGAGCATATCTTGTAATGCATTGGATGGAATTACCACTCCTCACACTATCAAGATAGAAGGACATATCAAGAAGAAAAATGTTCAAGAAGTGAAAGATCACATTGAGCATCAAAAAATGAATCCGACCATATCTTGTAAAGAAATGGAAGAAATTACCACTCCTTAAACTCTCATGATAGAAGGACATATCAAGAAGAAAAAGGTTCAAGTAGTGAAAGATCGCAACGAGCATCAACAACACGTTCTCCAACTTTTAAAGGATAACGCCACTTTGGTGCAAAATCAAATGAAACAACAAGTAGATCAACATCGTAGTGAAAAATGTTTTGATGTAGGTGATTGGGTATTTTTACTGCTACATCTCAAGCAAGCTATTTATGAGAAGGAAATGTTGGCAATACTACATGCACTTCAGAAATGGCGACCTTATTAAATGGGAAGACACTTCAAGGTAAAAATGGATCATGATAGTCTTAAATACTTTTTAGAACAACTATTATCTTTAGAAGAACATAAAAAATGGGTCACAAATATATTGGGTTATGACATTAACATCATTTATAGAAAAGGGAAGCAAAATTTTGTTTCAAATGCACTCTTAAGAAAGGATGAGGATGTGGAAGCATTGTTTTTTGCTATTTCTATTATCCAACTAGATTGGATAAATGAAGCAAGGGATGAATAGAAGAAGGATGAAGAAGTATGGCCACTCATTCAAAAGTTGTAGAAGATCCCAATTCAAACAATATTTCCAGAACTTGAAGAGGAAGGAAAAATCATATTGGAACCTAGAGCAGTCATAGAAACAAGAACCCAACAGCTACGAAATCGATAAATTTCAGAGTATCTCATCAAGTGGAAGAACTTACCCACTAAAGATTCGACATGGGAGGACAAGAATTTTATACAGAAGCATCAAGAACTACTCAAGCATTGAGGACAACACTTTTTGAAGGAGAGGGGCATGTTAGGCCCCTACACTACCATTGTAACCCCTTATTGTTATTAGTACAACCCCCTTATTATATTGTTGTGCCCATGTAGTCCCCATATTGTTATTATTGTACCCCATAGAAGCCCACTATTGCTATTATTGTGCCCTTACATTATTATTGTTATGTCGGCTCTGATTATATTATGACCCCTTAGACTCCTATATATAGAAAGAAGGTCTTGTCATTTGTATCATCCAAGAATTGTTCATTTGTGTAATTTAAAGGAGGTTGCCCCCTCGAAGAGGCTGAATTATAAGGCGTTGATCTATCTTTTCTATCTTTTTGTGAGCTGGTTTCATAACATCTTATGGGATCCTTACCCTTCACATTATCTAAAGCCCTGAACATTCATTATGTTTTTGTAACCCTAATGTAGAAATTTTTATCAATAGAAAATAAGTCAAAAGATTTTGAAAATGACTTAATTCTAAATCCAAAAAACTGAAAGTTCTTTGTAGACTCGCAAACTTTAACCATTTCAGAATTTTGAGAAAAAATCCCCCAAAAAAATTGTTTAAAGATATATTTTTTTCACAAAGAAAAACATTTTCTTTAGGAAGATGGAGTGAATTATAAATTTAGGAAGATGGATTTCAATTTACCCGCTTGAGAAACAGTATCATAATTCTTTTCAAATCTTGATTATTTTTCAACATTGGCCATGCCACTTGCAATAATGTACTCCACTAATGACCTTGAAATAGGAATGCATGTTTAATTTACTCATGGCAGTGGATTACAAAGCAAAGACCTAATTCTCTATGTTCTCTTGGCTCACCAACCTAATGGTCTCATTATTACACAACAATGCAATGCGAACCAAAAATGACACACAACACCCCAAAAACCCTAGTAGTCTCATGGAAAAGCTAACTAACAAACTCTCTAGGCCCAAACCTTTCTAATTCAGCTCCATCATTACTTGAGTAGATTCTCCCAAGAATTTTTTTGGCGAAAAAAAAGTTTACCCAAGGATATTCTATAGTTTACCATAGTTTATCATAAGATATTTTGGAGTTGTTATTTAATTTGAACTGGGTTTTTCCTGCCATTCTTGCTACTATGCGCACGCTTCCTTCATTTACATGGTGAATCTATGTGTTTTCCTCTACACCTCCTTTTTTTGCACACGATCTCAACAGTCCAAAAGTACCTCCAACAGACACCCAACACACACTTATGGCTCGTCCCGAGCCACTCAACCCTTTTCCTACTTCGATTCGTTTGATAACTTATTTCTCTCACAGTTTGATCTATTTCTAGAGGTGGCCTTGCTTCTTTGATGTCTTTGAACTCCATCTCCATACGGAATGTTGTGCCACACTCCTCCTCCTAGAAGAGTGTGATCTTCTAGTGTTATTTCTAGATGTCATTCTTCTACTTCTACTCCTCCTCCTTCATTAGCAATATTTTCATGTTTGATAGGAATTAGAAACTAGAGGGGGAGTGCATGGCCATCTAATTGGATGCACTCCAATTAGTACACATTTCCTCTAGTTTGGCTCAACTTTTGTAACTTCTCGTTTGACTACCAAGGGTGGGGTTATCCTTTGGGTGTAGAACTTTGCATGCCAACCCTATGTGCATGCAAAGAAAACCAAATCCTACAATGGAAACCCCCAAAATAGGGACCACCTTGACCTTGCCTTTCTTCTTATTTGCACAACTCTCCCTTGTAGGTAGGGTCAATTTAAACTAATTGATGCAGTTGTCTCCTCCTATGTAAAACACTCCTCATGGAAGTCTTTTTCCATCGTTGTTCCCTTGCATCTTCTATACTTCCATCGGTATCTGGAAAGAAATTGCTTCTTACTCCAAAATCTCCAACGCCTATTGGCTTAACTCTTCCAACAACTTCTCTCCTCACCACTCCATCAACGTGTAGCCCCATATGTCCCTCTCTCGATAATTCCAAATCTTCTCCACTTCAAGCTTCTGCTTTCTCTTCCAAATCTAATATAATTTTCCCTTCCTTTCTGATTCACTAGCCCTCGACACTCATACTTATAAGGAGGATGTTGCATCATTTTCCTACTGTGAAAATATGTTCTTCGCTATTCACTTCACCGCACTTGGATCTGATTCACTACTCTCTTAATTCACCTTATTCAATACATTCACGTCATCAAGGATGGAGGCGAGGTGTGCGTGCCCACTCTCAAGAATGTCCCACGCTATCTTAGAATTGTCAACCCACCTCATCTCATAGATCCTTGTTTTTTCATTTTATCAGTTGAAGGGATGATAGGATGATGTATGTATTGTTTCCACCCATATCATTCTTGAGGGCGTAGCCCTTGATGTATTTCTTAATTCCAACGACTGACAGTTGCAATGATGAGATTGTCCCTTCATACTTTATGAACTATCTAAAAGATCTATGTACTCCACTATGGTACCCAGCATCAATATTGTCAGAGACTTTCCTCAACACTACATTGCCACCCTAACTTTTTTCATGTGCAACAAAGCCTTTGCACAACATATGCATATTGGGTGATAAATTTCAATAATGAAATTTAAAACAAACTACTCTGCAACACAAATGTAATTGTTAACAGGTACTACCTACTTATGTACAACCTTACAAAGTAAAAAAAACGAATTTATGGTTATGACTTAATAGAAGATCGGTTGTCTCAATAGATTTTTAGACAGATTCCATTCACGTATCCTTAAGAGGGTTCATCATGAAATTTTTCCAGTTACACAACACCTACATATATAATAACTCTAATCCTATATGGACCCAACCTATGCATTTGAAACCTTCTCAGGTTCTTTAGAAACTTGTTATCATAGAGTAACACCAAATCCCCTGCCTAGAATACCTTTTGTTTATTGCACCTGTCATTCCAAGATTTTTTCAAGGCCTTCTGAAATATTTGGTAGAACACTACAAGAAATCAATCTTCTTTAATATGCAATAGTTCCTCCATTATGCATGTCAAGGCTCCCTCCTCTATCATTTTCATGCATGTCATAATGTACAAACTGGGCGTGAGAAATTCCATTAGCATTACATCTTCTTACCCATACACTAGTATTAACAATGTATGGCCTGTTACATGCTTGCAAGTGATGCGATACATGTAAAGGATAGTTGGAATATGATGATCCCACTCATCCTGAATAACATTGCAAATCTTTGTGAGTACATTTTCCAAGATATTATTAAAGGCTTCCAATGTGTCATTACCTTGTGGGTGATATGGGGTGCTCTTTTGATGTTATATCTCAAACTCCTATGTTAAGGTTGTTATAGGCTTATTTAAAAAATGTGCACCTTGATCGCTCATTGGGACTCTAGAGTAGTATTACCTTCCAAGGAGAATATTATGATCAAACATCTGGGGTTGCAATGGGATCACCCCTATTGCTAATTGTTGCAAACTTGTACATGGAATACTTTGAAAAGAAAGCCCTTGAATCATACCCTTTGAGGCCAGCTTGGTGGAAGCGATTCATCGATGATACCAATATAAAATGGATTCATGGTAGGACAGAGTTTGATAAGTTTTTTATGCACCTTAACTCTATCTTTCCCAAAATATAGTTTACTATGGAGCTAGAGGAGAGCAAGAGCATCCCATTTTTAGATGTACTTATCATCAAAAAGGAGGATGGCTCCTTAGGGCATAAAGTATTCAGCAAGTCAACTCACACAGAAAGCTATCGTACCATCACTCAACCCAAAAGTTTGGTGTTCTTAACACTCTTTCTATTAGATCCCTTCAATTTCTAACTCTAAGCATCTAGACAAAGAGAAGAAGCATTTATCTTCAGTATTTAAGGGTATAGGCTATCAAGAAAAATAAAAAGAAATTAAAAAAGCTATAAAGAGAGCTAAAAGAAGGGTGTTGTCTCAGGAGCCTAAGGCTCAAGACCAACCTTAGTGTGGTAGAGTTTTCCTACCACATATTCAAGGGTTGATAGATAAGATTGCCAAAACCCTCAAAAAGAAAGACATAGTCACATAGTTCTCAACACCTAGAAAAATTAAACAAGGTATGAGGTCTGTAAAGGATAATATTGATAGACAAAACTCAAGGGATTTTATAAAATTAATTGTTCCTATGGCAGAAGTTACATTGGTGAAACAAGTCGTTCTCTGCAGAAAATACTAAAATAACATGGAGCAGATATTAAAAATGGAAGGTCTCGTACTTCAGCCACTGTAGAGGATTCCTCAAAAACTAAGCACCATGTTTGTTTGGAGCAAGTGAAGAACAATATCAGAGGTGGAAGATTAGGGAGGCTCTTGAGGGGTCTATACATCCACAGAATCTCAACGAGGATAATGGTATCGAGATCAGTGGAAGTTGGCTTCCCTTAATCAGAGAGATCAGGACCACCAACACATTTTAGGTATAACTTCTCAGGGATTTGTTTCCTCTCCTATCCTTGAATAATAACATCTAATATTATATTAATTGGATGAACAGGGGTTTAGATGGACGAATAAGGGTTTTTTGAATTGGTTTCCCGCGCGGTGGATCTTGGCGGCCATGGATGAGGCTCCGGAGATGGATGTTGTGGGTCAGAAGCCTCTGAGGTCTGTAGTTTATTGCTATCATTACGTCGTGAATGGATTCCAGTCTTTGTGAAGCGCAGGAGTGGCCTCATGAAAGTAAGTCGGTGGATATAGAACTTGCGTTTGAAGACCTCCTCGCCTATTGGGGACATGATGTGTCTGAGGAAAACTTTCTCTATTACTTTCCGAAGAATACAGTGAAGTCAGGTATTCTTGATAGGGCGGTGGAAGGAGTAGTGAAAAAAGGCGCCCTTGAATGGATACATGAAAAAAATCTGATGCTGAAAGGAATGTTTCCCAGCTTGATAAGGTCCATGTCCAAAGAAGAGGCTAGAGGGGAGTCGAACGGATCCAGAGAAGAGGGACAAAAACAAACCCAGGTCTCAGTTTCGGTTGTTGGGGTAACTAGGATGGCCATGGAGTCAAATGAAGTTAACATTTTTTCGTCTAGAAGGCGTTCTGGGCTGTTTGAGGTAGCAGAGGGAGAAGCTAAGACGGAGGTGGTGGGTGGAAAGAGGAAGAAGTCCAAACTCTTCAGAAAAAAGGAGGAGAGGCCTAGTTGTGTTTTTGGAGTGGATATCCATATAGACCAGGCGCTGGAAGCCTCAAAAACCTTCTTAGTTGTCAGAGTCCAGGGAAGAAAGTTCTCGGTTGCCTTCATCAAGGATTGGGCTCAGTCTGAATGGAAAGATGCTCCGGGTCAGCCAGAAGAGATCAAGATTCTTGACAAAGGTTGGTTCTGCATTTGGTTTGGACAAAAGGAGCATGTCGAATGGGTGTTGGAAAAGCACTGGAGTTTAGGGAAGAGGCCTATCTTATTCAGGAAATGGATGCCCCTTTTCGATGCCTAGAAAGAAAAAATGGAGGAGTTTCCAATCTGGGTCAAATTACCGGGTCTTCCTATTCAATTCTGGATTGACTCGGCCTTCTCTTCAATCGGAAACACACTGGGTAAGTTTCTCGACACAGACAGAACTTATTTACACACTCATGATTGGAGTGCTGCCTGCCTTCTAGTAAGTTTAAATCCCAGAGAAGGTTTGGCGGATGCTATGCTCCTGAAGTATCGTGGTCTAGAGTTTCCTGGACTATGAAAACCTCCCTTTCAGATGTCATCGCTGTCATTTTTATGGACATCTAGCCCAGGAGTGCCCTCTTGGACATCGTTGTCGTCGAAGGCAGAGGAAAAATGGGAATAATCTGGAGGAAAAGAAAAATCAGAAGGAAGGGGCTCAGATCAAGGAGTTCGAAGTTTTGGCAAGCGTTCAGGAGTTGGGTCCGGAGCATGTGGGGGAAATTGGAAATGAACAGCCTGGGGTGGCAGCTAGTGAATCTATATCATTTCTGCCTTCTTCCTTTGGTATCTCAGCAGTCTCTGTAATCAATGGATTGAACCAGGCTTGTTCACTTCTTCCCCAATCCTCTTCATTTCGCTCTTCTAATGCTCTTCCTAGTTCTTGCTATGATGAGGTGGGTCCTCTCAGACAACTCTCAAATGATATGCCAGATCTGAAGATGGGACTAGCCCCATTAGACAGTGTTATAATGACCATCCCATCTTCTCCTATTCAGTCCTCTGTCCCCATGGTTCACGCCTCTTCTCTTCCTCCTGGAGTTGGAGGCCATGAACCCCACTACAACCTTAGACCTTTAGCCATCAGGAAAGGGAAAGGCCCAGTTGTAGGAGGTCTGGAGTTGGATGAGGGGTCAATAGGTCCGAGAAAGCTAAGAGGAAGGAAATCAAATCTGTCGAAGGCACAGTTGAAGGTTGTCATTGATATTGCTGGAGGGAAACAGATGTCTCTGCCAGGGGTGCTTAGAGCAAAGCAGTCACCCCCTGAGAGTTCTAGATGATCATTTTATCCTACAACTGCAGGGGTCTAGCTAGTCTACCCAAAAAACTAGCTCTGAAGGAATTGGTCAGGTCCAACAAACCTGATATTATTCTTCTCCAAGAAACTCTTGGGAAGGGGGAAGAAATTTCAGGTTGTCTTTATAAGCTTCTATCGGGTTGGATTTTTCATGCAATCAATGTGAATGGACACTCAGGAGGAGTGGTTTTGGGTTTTAACATGAAGGTGTTGTGTGAGATCTCCTCCTGGGGATCAGAAAAAGTTTTGGCTATGGAACTTTTTTCCAACGAACTATGCATTCCCTTACTTTTCCTCAATGTCTATGGTCCTGTCTTGGAGCGGGAGAGGTTCTGGAACTCCTTCTTCACAAAGTCTTTCTTGGCACACCCAAATCTTATTATTGGCAGAGACCTTAATTTTTCTTTGGGGTTGACTGAATCTTGGGGGGTCAATGCCAGAGCAGATCCCCTTTTTGAGTTCTTTCAACAGAAACTAGCCTCTTCTCCCCTGGTGGATGTTGCCCCTTTAAAGTTGCGCCCTACGTGGAGGAATCAAAGATTAGGAGATGATTGGATCGGGAAGAAACTAGATCGATTCCTGATAAGTGATTCGCTGGCAGAAAATTTACAGGTGTTTAGACATTGGGTTGGGGATGGTGGTATTTTGGATCATTTACCTGTCTTCCTGGAAGGGAAGGGAGATCTCACTAAAGCGGGTACTCCCTTTAAATTTAATTCTTCTTGGCTTTCGGATGCCTCCTATACTAGCCTCTTCCATAACACTTGGAAGAAAGATGTTTTTAATGAAGGTGAGAATTGAAGTTAGTTTTTAGTGGACAATTTATTAAGGATGAAGGCTGCCTCAAAACATTGGGCTCTCCAAAAGAAGTTGAAGGAAGAAGAAACCATGAATCTAGTTAACTCTGAACTTTCCCTCCTTGAAGATCCAGATGGAAATGGCTATGGTATAGTAGAGTCTCAGACTAGAATTCAAGAGTTGGAGATGGAAAGAAAGAGAATTCTTCAGCTCAGGGAGCAAAGCTGGCGTTTAAAAAGTAGAGCGATTTGGCTGTAGGTAGGGGACAAAAATTCCAAGTTTTTTAAGAATTATGCCAAAGGGAGAAAAAACTCCAATACAATCTGGGAAATGAAGAAAGACAATGGTAAAGTGGCTTGTTCTTTCGAAGAATTGGCCTCATTGGGGGTCAATTATTTCAAGAATCTTTTTAAAGCTCCAGTTGAAGTTTCTATTGCAGAAGTTATTAGGGTTGCCCATATTTTTCTAAGATTCATAGAGGAGGAAGATAATGATTCCCTCATGGCACCTATTTCCAAAGAGGAGGTTGAAAGCATTCTCAAATCGATGCAAAGGGACAAAAGCCCCGGCCCGGATGGCTGGACTGCTGAATTCTTCCAGCATTTCTTTGAATTCATTGGAGATGAGTTAGTGGCTGTCGTGGAAGACTCCAGGCATTCAGGTTCTATCTATCAACCTTTCAATGCCACTTTTCTAGCACTCATACCCAAATCAGATCTTCCAGTTTCTTTCGGCGATTTCAGGCCCATTTCTTTGTGTACTTGTGTTTACAAAATTATCGCTAAAATTATTACTGTTAGGCTAAAACCCTTCCTTTATAGAAACATTTCCCCTGAGAAATTTAGCTTTCTAGATGGCAGACAAATTCATGAAGCTGTTGGAGTAGCTCAAGAAATGCTTCACAATCTAAAAATTGGAAAAAAAAAAGGAGTCGTTGTGAAAATCGATTTATCTAAGGCTTATGATAGAATCAGCTGGCTGTACCTTAGACTTTTGTTAACTCATCTGGGGTTCAGATATGAATTTGTAAGATGTATTATGAGCTGTGTTTCGTCTTCATCCATAGCTGTCCTGATTAACGGTGCAGCCTCTTGTTTTTTTAGTCCTGATCGTGGCCTTCGCCAAGGTTTCCCACTCTCTCCCCTTTTGTTTTTGCTGGTAGCAGATGGTATCAGTCTCTTTATCCATGAAGCAAAAAGACAGGGGACTCTCAAAGGAATCAAAGTTGCACAAAATTTCTGGGTCACTCACCTCCTCTTTGTGGATGACATAATCCTCTTCAGCAATGGTAGTCTCGAGGACTGTAGAATGCTCAAAAGGATCTTAAGTCTACTGGTCTTTGCATAAATGAGAGAAAATCTACACTTACTTGCACAGGTTTTTCTAGAGAGCTGGTGCGTAGAGTGGAATTGGTCCTGAACTTTGAAGTCAAATTGCTGGAGGATTCCTTTAAATATCTGGGGTTCTTTCTAAAGCCCGACAATTACAGGATAAAATATTGGAATTGGATCCTTGTAAAACTGGAATCCAAACTGAAACATTGGAGTTACAAGTGGCTTTCCAGGGTTGGCAGGCTCGTTTTAATTAAATCTGTCCTGTTGGCAATCCCAGTCTACTGGGCTAGTCTGACATGGGTTCCCAAAGGAATTTTAAACTCAATGGACAAATTATGCAACAGATTTCTGTGGGCGGGGTCCAAGTCTGAGAGAGTTACCCCGTGGATCGCGTGGGACAAAATAGCTCGTCCTAAAGAGTGGGGAGGCTAGGGTATTAAAAACCTCGCTTGTTTCTCCCAATCTCTTGCAGCAAAGTTAGCCTGGAGACTCATTTCCACTGAGAATCTGTGGACCTTTGTGTCTAAAAGGAAATATATTGATCCTCTATCAACGCTAGATTGGATCAGACTGCCGCAAAAGTCCTCCAAAAATTCCTCGGTGGTCTGGAAAGCAGTGGTTGCATCTGTTAATATCATAGAGAAGGGATTGGCCTGGAGTGTGGGAGATGGAACTCAGATCAGGTTGGGTAGAGATCCCTGGATAGGCTGTTCAGAGAGATTTTCTCTATCTCAGGGGTTGGTTTCAACTTTAAAAGATAGGGGTCTATACACATTAAATCAGGTGGCTGATCCTCGAGCTTCCACCATCTGGAGTCAAGGGTGGTTTCAGGGAAGAGATTTAAACTTGAACGATGAATGGTTGGAGGAATGGGACTGGTATAAAAGGGACCTCCTCAATTCCTTAGTCAGGCTCTCTGATTCTCCGAATGAGCTTAAATGGGTCTTTGCTCAGAATGGTTTTTATTCTCCAAAGTCGGGATACAAATGGATGATGTCTCAAAATGGATGGGAGAATCCGGCTTGGTGGGCTAAATCGCTATGGAAGTTAAAAGGGCTAGCTAAATCAAAATTGTTCTTCTGGTGTGTCCTGCTTCAGAAAGTTCCTACCTGGGATTTTCTTCAAAGAAGAGGAAGGATTGGTCCTGGCAGGTGCCCCCTATGTAAAGACAATGTCGAATTAGTTCAACATCTGTTCCTCTTTTTCCCATTTAATTCCAACCTATGGGTCGAAATGTTAAGATTGATAAATGTTCCTTTTAGGTGGGAAGGGCAGGGGCTCTTAGATGCTTGGCAGAGGTGGTGGAATGAATCTTCAAATGACAGAGAAAGAACCATTCCGTTACTCATCACCTGGTGGATATGGCTAGCTAGGAATCAAGTTATCTTTAAGGATTCTGTCTTCCCTATTGGAAGACTCGCCGCAGAAGGAGTTGCCATTTATGAAAGTATTCCTGTTCATCAAGCTCTATCTTCTTCCAGAGCTGTTTGTCAAGAATCCATCAGATATTCTATGCTATGGGCTTACTTTGACGGGGCCTCGGATATCAATGGCCGATGTGGGGTAGGCTTGATTATCCACTTAACAAAGGAGAAGGTTGTTCAAGCTTCAATTGGTCTGGGACAGGGCTCCAATAATTTTGCAGAATTGAAAGACTTACATCTCCTTCTCTGTTGGCTTATTCTTAGAAATGTGAGAGAAGCTCATATTTTCGGTGACTCAATGAATGTTGTGAATTGGTTTAATGGGGCTCAGCACTGCAGCAATCTTACTCTGATTCCCCTGCTTAAAGAAGTTTCTTGCCTCAGGAGTCGTTTCATGGAGATCTCTCTCAGTCATATCTTTCGGGAAAGGAATTCCAACGCGGACCGCCTTTCCAATTAAAATAATAATAAATCTACATTTATATATTTATATATTGATTAGAAGGCTTCTGAAAACAGTCAGTTCTTTCCATTAGATCCCCTTCAGGCCTTTGGGATACGTACTACTTTCTTATATTATATAGTTTGAGCTTGCTACTTGTTGGCATGTTGGGGTAAACAAACTTGATGTGTTTTTTTTATCTCGTGGTTGGAGTCTATGGAATAAGAAAGAAATTTGATAGCTTGACAAAAGTGGTAGAGAAAAGATTAATCTCTCCTACCTTGATAGAACTGGTGGTTAATATCAACACCTACAAGAACTTTGTTGTGGAATATTATCAAAACTAATAGAAGGATATGAAAGAGTGTACAGTAAGAACCTTGACAAACATGACCACTGAAACTTGGAATATTGTTTGTAGGAGGAGAAAATTATGTTTCTTTTTTCCAAACATGTATGTTAGTATAATACATTTTAATGAATATGTTTTCCTATTATCATATATGGTTTCATACTTTAACAAAACATTCGCCAAGACTTCACAATTTTTTATTATTTAGTGAAAGATTTGCCAATATCTTACAAGATTTTATAATTCGGTGAAAGATTTGCCATGACTTTAAAAGATAATATAATCTGGTGAGAGATTCACCAAAAAAATTATATATACATATTATATTATTGATAAAATCGCCTCTCATTTTTCCTATGTATCATGGGGATTCGTCCATTTATTATACATATAAATTTAGGGTGGTTCTTAAATTTTCCTTGCTGACAATCATGACAGCAGTGAGGCTGGTAGGATCAACGATAGTTGCAGCAATGACATCACAAGTCCAGATTCAAGCATTCGATGCAGCAATGACATTGCCAGTCTGGATTAAAGCTTTCGATGCAATGACACAACAATTGTGATGAAAGTGAAATCGAATGAGGCAGAAGTTTGATGGACCGAAGTAGGTGAGGGTAGGATCAAAGAAGGTGAATCGAATAAAATTTTGGACAACAATGAGGCTGGTAGGATCAACGACAGTTACAACAATGACATCGCAGGTTAGGATTCAAGCATTCGATGCAGCAACGAAATCGCCAGTTCGGATTCAAGCTTTCAATGCAACAATGACAACGCCAGTCCAGATTCAAGCTTTCGATTATCTTCGGACAACAACACCAGCAACAATGACATTTCCAGTCTGGTTTCAAGATTTTGATTATCTTCGGACAACAACACAGATAGCAACACGGACAAGAATTTAGGTTATGAAACATTGAATGAATGGATTAGGAAGTCCATCCCCAGCCTTGACAGAAATGTTTCTAGTAGCACAGAGGAATTAAAAGAACCTTCTGCAATTGTGATGGAAAGAGATGAGACAAAAATTCGATGGATTGAGCAAGATGAGTGCGTGATTGAGGAGGGTGATACGAATGAAATTATGTACAGCGTTGACAAGCAAGAGAGCAGTAAGCCGGGTAGGAATGAGGACTTAGACAGTTCCAACCCAGTAGTTAGCAATAACACTTATGAATACATTAGAAGCAGTTCCTTAGGTAAAGACTATAATGTTTCCCGGAATTTTTTGAGCACATCAGGATTCGAAAACCTAGGTTCCAGTTTATCCTCCAAAATAAAACCCAGAAGAAAGGTGGTTAATTTTTCTTCTCAAAAATTAGGTTCGGAAGTTATTAATTTTATCAACAAAGGTTTAAGATTTGTAGTTGCTCTTAGGATCATCCCTGTTGAGAATGTCATTTGTGGCATAGAGGATGGGATAAATAACCTCTCTTTGGAAGATAAGGATTTTCCCTCATAATGAGAAAGGCTAAAGCTCCCAAGAGTAATTTAAGTAGAGAAGAGAAAATTGCCTTTAGATCCCTCCGGAATAATGATAAAATTGTGGTTCTTAAGGCAGATAAGGGAGGGGCAGCCGTGATCCTGGATAAAGAAGACTATATTTGTAAAATGAATGAACACCTCAGTTGTGGCAGTTATAAGAAGCTTAGCACTAATCCCATTCCCAAGATTATGAGAGAGGTCAAGAAGGCAATTTCAGATTCCAACGTTGATGAAAAATTAAAGAAGAGATTAACTCCTTCTTGTGAAATATCCCAAGAATTTATGGGGTTCCCAAGATCCAAAAATAAGGGGTTCCTCTTAGACCAATAGTTAATACTATTGGTTCTCCAACCTATGAACTTTCTAAGTATGTTGCCAAGATCCTTAGGCCACTTGTTGGAAATAATGATTTTTTTATCAAGGACTGCCATGATTTTGTGAATCTTATAAAAAATGAGAGGGTGGACCAGGATGACATCTTGGTAAGTTTTGATGTGGTATCCTTATTCACAAAGATTCCCCTAGATGAGGCTATTTAGGTTATAAAGAAGGTTATTGACCCAAAAACTGCAAGACTTGCTGATATTTGTTTGTGGTCAAAGGTTTTTACCTTTCAAGGAGAATATTATGAGCAGACATCTGGGGTGGCAATGGGATCACCCCTATCGCCATTTGTGGCTAACTTATACATGGAATACTTTGAAAATAAAGCCCTTGAATCATAACATTTGAGGCCAGCTTGGTGGAAGCAATTCGTCAATGATACCAATGTAAAATGGACTCATGGTGGGATAGAGCTTGATAAGTGCTTTATGCACCTTAACTCTATCTCTCCCAAAATAAAGTTTACTATGGAGCTAGAAGAGAGCAGGAGCATCCCATTTTTAGACATACTTATCATCAGAAAGGAGGATGGCTCCCTAGGGCATAAAGTATTCAGGAAGTCAACTCACACAGAAAGCTACCTCCATGCTGAATCTTACCATCACCCAGCCCAAAAGTTTGGTGTTCTTAACACTCTTGCTATTAGAGCCCTTCGAATTTCTGACTCTGAGCATCTAGATGAAGAGAAGAATCATTTATCTTCGGTATTTAAGGGTATAGGCTATAAAGAAAAAGAAATTAAAAAAGCTATAGAGAGAGTTGAAAGAAGGGTGTTATCTCAAGAGCCTAAGGCTCAAGACCAACCTCAGTGTGGTAGAGTTTTCCTACCATATATTCAAGGGGTGACAGATAAGATTTCCAAAATCCTGAGAAAGAAAGACATAATCACACAGTTCTCAGCACCTAGAACAATTAAACAAGGTATGAGGTCTGTCAAGGATAATATTGATAGACAACAACTCAAGGGAGTTTATAAAATTATTTGTTCCTATGGCAGAAGTTACATTGGTGAAATAGGTCATTCTCTACAGAAAAGACTAAAAGAACATGGAGTAGATATTAAAAATGGAAGGTCTCGTACTTCATCGCTTGCAGAGCATTCCTCAAAAACTAAGCACAATGTTTGTTTGGAGAACACCTCAAATATTGCAAGGGAAGAACAATATCAGAGGTGGAAGATTTGGGAGGCTCTTGAGATTATAAAACATCCATAGAATCTCAACAGGGACAATGGTATTGAGATCAGTGGAAGTTGGCTTCCCTTAATCAAAGAGATCAGGACCACCAATACATCTTAGGTATAGCTTCTCAGGTATCTGTTTCCTCTCCTATCCTTGAATAATAACCTCTAATATTATATTAATTATTATTATTATTCTTAATAATAATTATCATTATTATTATTAAGTATGTATAATAATAATTAAGTATTTAATTATTATAATATCTATTAACCAATTAATTAAATTAACTAATTATTTTCTTTTAGAAATAAGATATGATGATAATTAACTCTTAATTATTATATTATCTTTCTAATTAATTAATTAAATTTCTTTTTTCAAAAGAACATTAATTATTCTAATAATATCAAACAATATTAATCTAATATTAATGTTATTGATAAACTAATTAGTTATAATAATATTAATACTCTCATTATTCATCATAATATTAAAAAAAAAAATCCATTACTAAAAATAAAAACAATTTGTTATCAATGATAAATAAATAAAAATTATAATAACATTAGAGTTTTTTAAAAATTATTAAGTGAATTATAATAAAACTTTAAAATTGTTGATAATAATCATTATTAGTATAAATAAAATTTTAGGTTTTAATTTATTAGTAGCCGACATCTCATTCTTAAAAAGAATCATCCTTTAATTATTTATCCTCTCAGTTAAGCTCTTCTACTATCATCATTAAAAAATTGTCCCGATGATGGATCCCTATTGGGATTTGAAACATTGACAAAATATGTTTATTACTATGGATACTCTGAAATTAAACTCAAAAGAAATGAACCATAGATGTCTTAATAGGATCCTAGAGTATGCAAGAGATTTTTCGGCGAAAATCACATGAGAAACCATTTGTCGACGCATTTCGAACCAACCAGTGTGGTTCATCGTCAGGACAAGTTGAAGAAACAGATCCAGCTTAGCAAGTTAAATAGATAGAGCAGAGCCTCCAACGACTATTTTTCCTGGATCCCAAAACTGGGACTACCAGCTTGATTTTTCATTATGTTCCTTTCAATGTTACAATACATATTTATACATGCCGAAGCATCCAATACCATGGACCGAAAACCATCGCGTCCAAAAAACATGTGCGAAAATCATGCAAAAAACCATAGGTGGGTCCGCCAAACCTAACATATGGTCCAAAACCAAAATTTTCCGGGGCGCTGCCCCAGACCCCATAAAGTGGGGCTACAGGTGCCCTTCAAACCCCCTATTAACTACGTGGAAAGAATATAACACAACCCAACAAGCAAAAGGTTATTCCCAGGTGCCAGAATTGATTTTGGTGATATTTATCTCCTGTTGCCAAGGTAGCTTCTATTAGATTACATTTATCTGTTGTTTCTTTTGATTTTGAGGTAGAACAGATGGATGAGAATACAAAATTTCTTCACAGGGATCTAGGAGAGGAGATCTACATGAAGCACCCTGAAGGCCTTGCGGTGAAGGGTAAGAAAGAACTGGTATGCAAGTTAAAGAAATCTCTGTATGGGTTAAAATAGTCACCAAGGATGTGGTATTAGAAATTTGATACATTTATACGGGGACTTGGCTTCACAAGAAGAAAAGCAGATCACTGTGTGTATTTTAAATTAATTGGTGACCATGTTATTTATCTGGTCTTGTATGTGGATGATATGTTGTTGGTTGGAAATGACAAAGAAATTATCCACGATTTGAAGACCCAATTGTGCTCCAAATTCGACATGAAAGATCTTGGTGCTGAAAACTATATTTTGGGCATGGAAATTAAAAGAGATCGGGCAAAGGGGAAGCTCTGGTTAAACTGGAGGAAGTATGTCGAGACAATACTGTGCCCTTCAAACCCCCTATTAACTACGTGGAAAGAATATAACACAACCCAACAATCTCCCACTTGTTGTTTTCTTTCCACAGGGGGCCACAGGAGAGCTTAGTCATTTTTTCAGCCCTGAGATTCCCATTGCTTCTCTACACCAAGAGAAATTCTCAGAGCTCACAGATTTTGTCAATGCATCTGCAGTATTCTTCAAAGTGTCCACCTTTACCAGCAACACCTTTCTGTCTTCTATCATATCCCTCACAAAGTGATACTGAACATTAATGTGCTTTGTCTTTGAATGATAAGCAGGGTTCTTTGCCAAGAAAATTGCACTTTGGCTGTCACAGTCTATTCTTATAGCTCCCTGTACTATCCTCATACTTGAACACAATCTCTGCAACCAAACTGCTTCCTTGCTCGCATGAGTGGCTGCCATGTATTCAGCCTCTGTAGTTGATAGTGCCACTACAGATTGTTTCTTACTCATCCAACTGACTGCACCTCCAAATAGGTTAAACACATACCCACTTGTAGATCTTCTCTGATCCAGATCTCCAGCCCAGTCTGCATCAACAAAGCCATGAATATCCAACACTCGGTCCAATCCTGGTCTTCCTTGGTAGCACAAACCATAATCACTAGTGCCACGCAAATACCTGAAAACCTGCTTCACTGTTGTCCAGTGCTCCTTCCCAGGTTTTGACATAAACCTGCTCAATACTCCCACTGCATGTGCAATGTCTAGTCTAGTACAGACCATTGCATATATCGGGCTACCCACTGCACTTGCATATGGAACACGGGACATGTCCTCTTCCTCTTCTTGTGTCTTGGGACACTGTTCAGCAGATAACCTCACACCTACAGGAATAGGAACCTTCACCAGTTTACTATCCTGCATATTAAACCTCTGGAGTATTGTCTTGACATACTTCCTCTGGTTTAACCAGAGCTTCCTCTTTGACCAATCTCTTTTAATTTCCATGCCCAAAATATAGTTTGTAGCACCAAGATCTTTCATGTCGAATTTGGAGGACAATTGGGTCTTCAAATCCTGGATAATTTCTTTGTCATTTCCAACCAGAAACATATCATCCACATACAAGACCAGATAAATAATATGGTCACCAATTAATTTAAAATACACACAATGATCTGCTTTGCTTCTGGTGAAGCCAAGTCCCCGTATAAATGTATAAAATATTTGATACCACATCCTTGGTGACTGTTTTAACCCATACAGAGACTTCTTTAACTTGCATACCAGTTCTTTCTTACCCTTCACCGCAAAGCCTTCAGGTTTCTTCATGTAGATTTCCTCTTCCAAATCCCCGTGAAGAAATGCTATCTTCACATCCATCTGTTCTACCTCAAAATCAAAAGCAGCAGCAACAGATAAAAGTAATCTAATAGAAGTTACCTTGGCAACAGGAGAAAAAATATCACCAAAATCAATTCCCGGCACCTGGGAATAACCTTTTGCTACCAACCGAGCTTTGTATTTCTCCACCTTTCCTTCTGCATTTGTCTTCTTCTTGAACACCCATTTGCTGCCAATGGGTTTCCTTCCAGCCGGCAACTCCACCAGATCCCAAGCCTCATTTTTGTGCAAAGATGCCATTTCATCGACCATGGCCTCTTTCCAGAGTTTTCCATCCTCTGAATCCACTTCTTCCTTCACAGTTCTGGGATCATTATCAGTAACAGACAAAGCAAAAATTGAACTGAAAGCAGATGGACTATACCTTTCTGGCTGCCTTCTTTCTCGAACTGATCTTCTCACAGCCGGAGTTTGTGGCTCTTCATCTTCTGATTCCTCCTCTGCTGCAGAGTCTGATTCTTCCTCCTTTGGCTCAAACTCTATCTTCTCAGGTTCCTTTGGTTGGACTTCATGTTGAATAACATCTTTTACCTCTCTGAACAACACATCTCGGCTGTACACAACCTTTCGTGTGACTGGGTTCCAAAGCTTATAACCCTTTAAACCATCCTTATACCCAATAAAGATGCACTTTTTAGATTTACTATCCAACTTGGTTCGTTTCTCCTTTGGAACATGTACATATGCATCACATCCACATACCCTTAGATGTGAAAGAGAGGGTTTCTTACCAGTCCATACTTCTTGTAGAGTCTTATCCTCCAACGCTGATGAAGGTGATCTGTTGATCAGGTAACATGCAGTATCCACCGCCTCTGCCCAGAATTCCTGTCCTAACCCGGCACCACTGAGCATGCTTCTTGCCCTTTCCATCAACGTCTTGTTCATTCTTTCCACGACTCTATTTTGCTAAGGTGTATATGGAGTAGTCTTCTGCCGTGCTATACCACACTTCTTAAAAAATTCTTCAAATTCCTTGCTACAAATTCTCCACCATTATCTATCCTCAGCACCTTTATCTTCTTCTCTATCTGATTTTCCACCAAAGCCTTAAATTCTTTAAACCTGTCAAAGACTTCAGATTTCTTCTTAAGAAAATATATCCATGTATTCCTTGAGAAGTCATCTATGAATGATACATAGTACACAGACTTACCCAGTGATGGAACCTTCACAGGTCCAAACACATCACTATGCACAAGCTCTAATATTTGTTTCGTCCTCTTACCACCAGAGGGGAAACTCACCCGATTCTGCTTCCCATATACACAATTTTCACAAAAATCAAAATCTAGAGAGCTATTATTCATACCTTCTACCATACCTTTACCATGAAGTATTCGAAGGCCCTTCTCTCCAATATGTCGAAACCTTTGATGCCACAACATGGTCTTCTCTCCAGAGACCACTAGATTCTCTACTCCATTTTCAGGAACCATGGAACTATTGCACCCATCAACAACAGTGCTACCTTGCAGCTTGTACAGAGTTCCAATCCGAACTCCCCGCATTAATATTAGTGCTCCTCGAACCATCTTGTAGGTATCTTTCTCGAACACCGTCTTTACACCTGCATCATCCAACTTGCTTACAGAAATCAGATTTCTGGCCAATGCAGGGATATGTAGAACACCCGGAAGTGTTCTAACCCTTCCACCTTGCAACTTCAACTTTACTTTTCCCCGACTAATGATTCTAGCCTTCCTATCATCTCCTAAGAAGACATCACCACCATCGTATTTCTCATACTCGCAGAACCACTCTCTATGGGGAGTGAAGTGAAAGGATGCACCTGAGTCAATAAACCATGCCTCATGATCTACATGTGTACTTGAAGAAGCCAAGTACACATCCCCACCTTCATCTGAGGTGGTTTTCGCCTCTGCAGAAGGAGCATCATCAGATCCCTTTCCTTTATCAGGAGCTTTAGATTTACAATCCCTTCTGAAGTGCCCTTCCTTTCCGCATTTCCAGCACACCACCTTTGTAGGTTTTCCTGGAGATTTAGATCTCCCTCTAGATTTAGATCTCCCACTCGATGACTTATTTGTGTTTCTGTTCTGGGACCGTCCTCGTACAGACAAGGCATCACCATTCTGGTTGTCCATATTTTTCCGTCTCATCTCCTCCGTCAGCAAGGCTGAGACTATTTCATCAAACTGCAAAGCAGTTGCATTGCTACCTATTGCAATAACCAGACTATCCCACGAATCTGGTAGAGAACACAACAAACTGATGCACTTATCTTCATTTGAAATTTTAATATCAACAGATAATAACTGACTTACCACAGTATTAAACGCATTCAGATGCTCTGTCACTGAGTCTCCATCTTTCATCCTCAGGTTATACAGCTTTTTCCGCAGGAACAGTTTATTCACCAGAGACTTAGATTGGTACAAAGTCCCTAACTTGACCCACAAAGCCTTTGCTGTAGCTTCCCCTGATACATTCAGCAATACTGAATCCGAGACACACAATCGTATTGTGCTCTTTGCCTTCCGATCCAACTTCTTCCATTCTTCATCGGTCACTCCCGATGGTTTAGTACCCGGATCTACCGCGATCCACTGATCTTTATCCACCAACAGATGCTCCATCTTGAGTTTCCACAACTCAAAATTCTGACCATTGAACTTCTCAATCTATATCTTTCCACTGCTCGCCATCTTCTTTCACCACCAGAATCGATCTCGCAGATCTCCCACTGAACAGGGTCTACCACAGGCCCGAGCGAAACCCCTTAGCAACAAAGGCGTCCCCTTGAAGCCAAAACAACTCCGATACCAAATGTAGGTTTTAACCCTGTACAGAAATTACCTGCATACGAATTCTTAAACAAAGAAAATAAACAATGCGAGAGCATAACCCATAAAACACATATGCACAGAGATTTTTCCCTGGATCCCAAAACCGGGACTACCAACTTGATTTTTCATTATGTTCCTTTCAATGTTACAATACATATTTATACATGCCGAAGCATCCAATACCATGGACCGAAAACCATCGCGTCCAAAAAACATGTGCGAAAATCATGCAAAAAACCATAGGTGGGTCCGCCCAACCTAACATATGGTCTGGGGTTATGGGTGCCCTTCAAACCCCCTATTAACTACGTGGAAAGAATATAACACAACCCAACAATCTCCCACTTGTTGTTTTCTTTCCACAGGGGGCCACAGGAGAGCTTAGTCATTTTTTCAGCCCTGAGATTCCCATTGCTTCTCTACACCAAGAGAACTTCTCAGAGCTCACAGATTTTGTCAATGCATCTGCAGTATTCTTCAAAGTGTCCACCTTTACCAGCAACACCTTTCTGTCTTCTATCATATCCCTCACAAAGTGATACTGAACATCAATGTGCTTTGTCTTTGAATGATAAGCAGGGTTCTTTGCCAAGAAAATTGCACTTTGGCTGTCACAGTCTATTCTTATAGCTCCCTGTACTAACCTCATACTTGAACACAATCTCTGCAACCAAACTGCTTCCTTGCTTGCATGAGTGGCTGCCATGTATTCAGCCTCTGTAGTTGATAGTGCCACTACAGATTGTTTCTTACTCATCCAACTGACTGCACCTCCAAATAGGTTAAACACATACCCACTTGTAGATCTTCTCTGATCCAGATCTCCAGCCCAGTCTGCATCAACAAAGCCATGAATATCCAACACTCGGTCCAATCCTGGTCTTCATTGGTAGCACAAACCATAATCACTAGTGCCACGCAAATACCTGAAAACCCGCTTCACTGTTATCCAGTGCTCCTTCCCAGGTTTTGACATAAACCTGCTCAATACTCCCACTGCATGTGCAATGTCTGGTCTAGTACAGACCATTGCATACATCGAGCTACCCACTGCACTTGCATATGGAACACGGGACATGTCCTCTTCCTCTTCTTGTGTCTTGGGACACTGTTCAGCAGATAACCTCACACCTACAGGAATACGAACCTTCACCGGTTTACTATCCTGCATATTAAACCTCTGGAGTATTGTCTCGACATACTTCCTCTGGTTTAACCAGAGCTTCCTCTTTGACCGATCTCTTTTAATTTCCATGCCCAAAATATAGTTTGTAGCACCAAGATCTTTCATGTCGAGTTTGGAGGACAATTGGGTCTTCAAATCCTGGATAATTTCTTTGTCATTTCCAACCAGAAACATATCATCCACATACAAGACCAGATAAATAATACGGTCACCAATTAATTTAAAATACACACAATGATCTGCTTTGCTTCTGGTGAAGCCAAGTCCCCGTATAAATGTATAAAATATTTGATACCACATCCTTGGTGACTGTTTTAACCCATACAGAGACTTCTTTAACTTGCATACCAGTTCTTTCTTACCCTTCACTGCAAAGCCTTCAAGTTTCTTCATGTCGATTTCCTCTTCCAAATCCCCGTGAAGAAATGTTGTCTTCACATCCATCTGTTCTACCTCAAAATCAAAAGCAGCAGCAACAGATAAAAGTAATCTAATAGAAGTTACCTTGGCAACAGGAGAAAAAATATCACCAAAATCAATTCCCGGCACCTGGGAATAACCTTTTGCTACCAACCGAGCTTTGTATTTCTCCACCTTTCCTTCTGCATTTGTCTTCTTCTTGAACACCCATTTGCTGCCAATGGGTTTCCTTCCAGCCGGCAACTCCACCAGATCCCAAGCCTCATTTTTGTGTAAAGATGCCATTTCATCGACCATGGCCTCTTTCCAGAGTTTTCCATCCTCTGAATCCACTGCTTCCTTCACAGTTCTGGGATCATTATCAGTAACAGACAAAGCAAAAATTGAACTGAAAGCAGATGGACTATACCTTTCTGGCTGCCTTCTTTCTCGAACTGATCTTCTCACAGCCGGAGTTTGTGGCTCTTCATCTTCTGATTCCTCCTCTGCTGCAGAGTCTGATTCTTCCTCCTTTGGCTCAAACTCTATCTTCTCAGGTTCCTTTGGTTGGACTTCATGTTGAATAACATCTTTTACCTCTCTGAACAACACATCTCGGCTGTACACAACCTTTCGTGTGACTGGGTTCCAAAGCTTATAACCCTTTAAACCATCCTTATACCCAATAAAGATGCACTTTTCAGATTTACTATCCAACTTGGTTCGTTTCTCCTTTGGAACATGTACATATGCATCACATCCAAATACCCTTAGATGTGAAAGAGAGGGTTTCTTACTAGTCCATACTTCTTGTGGAGTCTTATCCTCCAATGCTGATGAAGGTGATCTGTTGATCAGGTAACATGCAGTATCCACCGCCTCTGCCCAGAATTCCTGTCCTAACCCGGCACCACTGAGCATGCTTCTTGCCCTTTCCATCAACGTCTTGTTCATTCTTTCTGCGACTCCATTTTGCTAAGGTGTATATGGAGTAGTATTCTGCCGTGCTATACCACACTTCTTACAAAATTCTTCAAATTCCTTGCTGCAAATTCTCCACCATTATCTGTCCTCAGCACCTTTATCTTCTTCTCTGTCTGAGTTTCCACCAAAGCCTTAAATTCTTTAAACCTGTCAAAGACTTCAGATTTCTTCTTAAGAAAATATATCCATGTATTCCTTGAGAAGTCATCTATGAATGATACATAGTACACAGACTTACCCAGTGATGGAACCTTCACAGGTCCAAACAAATCACTGTGCACAAGCTCTAATATCTATTTCGTCCTCTTACCACCAGAGGGGAAACTCACCCGATTCTGCTTCCCATATACACAATTTTCACAGAAATCAAAATCTAGAGAGCTATTATTCATACCTTCTACCATACCTTTACCATGAAGTATTCAAAGGCCCTTCTCTCCAATATGTCCAAGCCTTTGATGCCACAACATGGTCTTCTCTCCAGAGACCACTAGATTCTCTACTCCATTTTCAGGAACCATAGAACTATTGCACCCATCAACAACAGTGCTACCTTGCAGCTTGTACAGAGTTCCAATCCGAACTCCCCGCATTAATATCAGTGCTCCTCGAACCATCTTGCAGGTATCTTTCTCGAACACCGTCTTTACACCTGCATCATCCAACTTGCTTACAGAAATTAGATTTCTGGCCAATGCAGGGATATGTAGAACACCCGGAAGTGTTCTAACCCTTCCACCTTGCAACTTCAACTTTACTTTTCCCCGACCAATGATTCTAGCCTTCCTATCATCTCCTAAGAAGACATCACCACCATCGTATTTCTCATACTCGCAGAACCACTCTCTATGGGGAGTGAAGTGAAAGGATGCACCTGAGTCAATCAACCATGCCTCATGATCTACATGTGTACTTGAAGAAGCCAAGTACACATCCCCACCTTCATCTGAGGTGGTTTTTGCCTCTGCAGAAGGAGCATCATCAGATCCCTTTCCTTTATCAGGAGCTTTAGATTTACAATCCCTTCTGAAGTGCCCTTCCTTTCCGCATTTCCAGCACACCACCTTTGTAGGTTTTCCTGGAGATTTAGATCTCCCTCTAGATTTAGATCTCCCACTCGATGACTTATTTTTGTTTTTGTTCTGGGACCGTCCTCGTACAGACAAGGCATCACCATTCTGGTTGTCCATATTTTTCCGTCTCATCTCCTCTGTCAGCAAGGCTGAGACTATTTCATCAAACTGCAAAGCAGTTGCATTGCTACCTATTGCAATAACCAGACTATCCCACGAATCTGGTAGAGAACACAACAGACTGATGCACTTATCTTCATCTAAAATTTTAATATCAACAGATAATAACTGACTTACCACAGTATTAAACGCATTCAGATGCTCTGTCACCGAGTCTCCATCTTTCATCCTGAGGTTATACAGCTTTTTCCGCAGGAACAGTTTATTCACCAGAGACTTAGATTGGTACAAAGTCCCTAACTTGACCCACAAAGCCTTTGCCGTAGCTTCCCCTGATACATTTAGCAATACTGAATCCGAGACACACAATCGTATTGTGCTCTTTGCCTTCCGATCCAACTTCTTCCATTCTTCATCGGTCACTCTCGATGGTTTAGTACCCGGATCTACCGCGATACACTGATCTTTATCCACCAACAGATCCTCCATCTTGAGTTTCCACAACTCAAAATTCTGACCATTGAACTTCTCAATCTCTATCTTTCCACTGCTCGCCATCTTCTTTCACCACCAGAATCGATCTCGCAGATCTCCCACTGAACAGGGTCTACCACAGGCCCGAGCGAAACCCCTCAGCAACAAAGGCGTCCCCTTGAAGCCAAAACAACTCCGATACCAAATGTAGGTTTTAACCCTGTACAGAAATTACCTGCATACGAATTCTTAAACAAAGAAAATAAACAATGCGAGAGCATAACCCATAAAACACATATGCACAGAGATTTTTCCCTGGATCCCAAAACCGGGACTACCAGCTTGATTTTTCATTATGTTCCTTTCAATGTTACAATACATATTTATACATGCCGAAGCATCCAATACCATGGACTGAAAACCATCGCGTCCAAAAAACATGTGCGAAAATCATGCAAAAAACCATAGGTGGGTCCGCCCAACCTAACATATGGTCCAAAACCAAAATTTTCCGGGGCGCTGCCCCAGACCCCATAAAGTGGGGCTACAGGTGCCCTTCAAACCCCCTATTAACTACGTGGAAAGAATATAAAACAACCCAACAAGCAAAAGGTTATTCCCAGGTGCCAGAATTGATTTTGGTGATATTTATCTCCTGTTGCCAAGGTAGCTTCTATTAGATTACCTTTATCTGTTGTTTCTTTTGATTTTGAGGTAGAACAGATGGATGAGAATACAAAATTTCTTCACAGGGATCTAGGAGAGGAGATCTACATGAAGCACCTTGAAGGCCTTGCGGTGAAGGGTAAGAAAGAACTGGTATGCAAGTTAAAGAAATCTCTGTATGGGTTAAAATAGTCACCAAGGATGTGGTATTAGAAATTTGATACATTTATATGGGGACTTGGCTTCACAAGAAGAAAAGCAGATCACTGTGTGTATTTTAAATTAATTGGTGACCATGTTATTTATCTGGTCTTGTATGTGGATGATATGTTGTTGGTTGGAAATGACAAAGAAATTATCCACGATTTGAAGACCCAATTGTGCTCCAAATTCGACATGAAAGATCTTGGTGCTGAAAACTATATTTTGGGCATGGAAATTAAAAGAGATCGGGCAAAGGGGAAGCTCTGGTTAAACTGGAGGAAGTATGTCGAGACAATACTGTAGAGGTTTAATATGTAGGATAGTAAACTGGTGAAGGTTCCTATTCTTGTAGGTGTAAAGTTATCTACCGAACAATGCTCTAAGACACAAGAAGAGGAAGAGGACATGTCCTATGTTCCATATGCAAGTGCAGTCGGTAGCCTGATGTATGCAATGGTTTGTACTAGACCAAACATTGCACATGCAGTGGGAGTATTGAGCAGGTTTATGTCAAAACTAGGGAAGGAGCACTGGACAACAGTGAAGCCAGTTTTTAGGTATTTGCATGGCATTAGTGATTATGGTTTGTGCTACCAAGGAAGACCAGGATTGGATAGAGTGTTGGATATTTGTGGCTTTATTGATGCAGATTGGGCTGGAGATTTCGACCAGAGAAGATCTACAAGTGGGCATGTATTTAACCTATTTGGAGGTGCAGTTAGTTGGATGAGTAAGAAACAATCTGTAGTGACACTATCAACTACAGAGGTAGAATACATGGCAGCCACTCATGCAAGCAAGGAAGCAGTTTGGTTGCAGAGATTGTGTTCAAGTATGGGGTTAGTACAGGGAGCTATAAGGATATACTGTGACAACCAATGTGCAATTTTCTTGGCAAAGAACCCTGCTTATCATTCAAATACAAAGCACATTGAAGTGAGGGATATGATAGAAGACAAAAAGGTGTTGCTGGTAAAGGTGGACACTTTGAGTAATACTGCAGATGCATTGACAAAATTTGTGAGCTCTGAGAAGTTCTGTTGGTGTAGAGAAATGATGGGCATTTCAGGGCTGGATAAATGACTAAGCTCTCCTGTGGCCCCCTGTGGAAAGAAAACAACAAGTGGGAGAATATTGGGTTGTGTTATCTTCTTTCCATGACTAGTCCACGTAGTTTACGAGGGGGGTGGAGCCCCTCCTTCGTTATGCCAACTACGCAGCAGGGGGGTCACAAGGGGGGCAGTAGCCCCCCCCCCCCCCCTTGTATGGGTGGTTTGAGGGGGCCCGGTTAGCCCCCCTCTACGGGGTCTGGGGTAGCACCACGGGGAAAAAAATTTGGACCCTATATTAGGTGGGTGAATCTACCAATGGTTTTGTGCATGGTTTTTGCACATGGTTTTGGTCGCAATGGTTTTCGGTCAATGGTATTGGATGCTTCGGAATGTATATATATGTATTGTAACGTATGAGAGGAACATAATGAAAAATCAAGCTCGTAATCTTGGTTTTGGGATCCAAGGGAAAATCTCTGTGTATATGTGTTTTATGTGTTATGATCTCACATTGTTTATTTTCTGTGTATTAGAATTCGTACGCAGGTAATTTCTGTATGCGATTAAAACCTACAAAACAGACAGAAAAAATGGTGCAAAAATAGATGTAAAAATAAGTACAAAATTAGAAACAAAAAATGACATAAAACTCGAGGAAAAAACTGGTAAAAAATGGATGCAGAAAAAGACACTAAATTAGATGTAAAAGATGGTGTAAAACTCAATGCAAATTATGACACAAATCTAGAAGCAAAGAATGGCACAAAACAAAAAGAAAAAATGATGCAAAAAATGGTACAAAACTAGAAGCAAAACCTATTGTAAAACCAAATGCAAATCTTGGTGCAAAATATGATATAAAATTTGGCACAAAAAGGAATGCTTCAAAAATTGTACAATAGATCCAGATTTAGCACCAATCTGGTCATCCCAATTGAGAAGAAAAATGCACTAAAATGTGGTGCTAAATCTGGCGCAAATTGGTTGTTTTGCTGTAGTGTTGGCTTGAAAATTGGCACAAATCCTAGAGTCACAGGCATGGCACTGAGGGAGAAATTCCCTAGTCACACCCATGCCTTGTTTTCAGAGTGATTAGAGCCTCCTAGACACACTATTGCTTATGTCAAGGTAGGTACTGGGGGATTAATGGTATAAAAACATAGTGGGACCCAGAGACTGGTCATAGTGATGACTCTGAAGGCTTTTAGGAGTCCTATAGCAAGTATAGAAGATCTGTGTTGTGCGTTCTCATCGATTCCACTTCCTCAAGGTCACCTACGAGGTCGAGTCTTTCCATATTATCCCTTCACATGTTTACCCAGGGTAAACTGGTGAATGTGTGTAGATATTAGGGGAGGATTCATTACAGGGTGGTATCAGAGCAGTTTGCATTCTCTACGGGAAAGGTTTGATGTTGTTAAGGTCATTTTCATCATGCATGGGAGAAGGTTATACTATTGGTATGGTCATGCATGATGTTATGTGTTGCTAATGTTACATATCCATATATGCTTATGTTTATACATGTACATGTGAATGTGGACTAATCTTGCACATGAGATAAGCCTCCCCTGAATAGAAAATAAGGTATGGATTTTATTTGGTATCTATTTGGTTTTTGTGACATGATATACTTGAAAGAAGAAGAGAATCAAGGTTGACACGAAAAATCGTAGACCATAGCTCCCATAAATCAGTTGGGCAACAAGGAGATGAAAATTCTCCTGGTATGGAAGATAAATTGAGGAGCTTTAGGCTTGATATAAGAATTTTCAAGGTAGATAGTGACAAGTTGGTTGAGCATTAGGAAAGAGTTTCAAGGATTAAGGAAAAGAATATAAATATTAATGTAGCTATCCTTGAGAGATTGTAAAAGTTGTAGAAACAAACATAGTTGAGGATCATTTAGGAGTTGGAAGAAAAGACCAGTGGATCCTATGGTACAAGGTCTTGGTCCAAAAATAGTTTGGATAGAGAGGACATTATTAGAGGTGGAGGATCATTGGACACACTTGACATGAGGACTAGTATTTATGGGCATAATTTTGGTTCCTATTCTAGGAGAAATTATCGTAGTCATCACGTCAACATCATTACAAGAATGGTGAGTAATTTCCTGAGGAGTTTAAGAAGGTCAAATTGCCTACACTAGATGGAGAGATGAATAATTCAGAAGATGCTAAGTCATGGTTGCTTGGGTTGAATAATTTCTACAGATTGCATAGGTATAAAGAGAGCATGAAAGCAAAGATAACCACTTTTAGTCTTAACGGGAAAGCTAATATCTGGTGGGAGGATGTGAAGAATGTTAAAGGTATTCAAGAGGATGACTTGAATTGGAATGAGTTTGAGAGGCTATTTATGAAGAAGTATTTGTTGGAAAGGTAATATGATGACAAAGCTAAGGAGTTTTATGAGTTGCAGATGGGTTCCATAATAGATGATTAGTATACTAGAAAGTTATTGAAGTCGTTTAGTTATGTCCCTTATGTAACAACCTTGGTTAAAATTCCATATAATAAATGTTAAAAGCAATAACCATGGATGAATCAGACACTTATTCCAAGCCGAATGTTGGGCAAGACATCCTAGGGGGGTGTTCATTTGGTTTTTTATGGCTAAAGAAATCAGCAAAGGCAATGGCTAAGGCATAAAAAGACATTTTGGCACAGTTATTTATGGAAACAATGGAAATTAAGAGAAAAAGGAGGTGAAAGGTCAGAAGTTGCATGTGAGGAGGAAAATGAAGGAAAATAATGGAAAATGAAGAAAATAGAGGCCTCGTTCATAAAAATGATTTTGAGGATCAGTGGGTAACCTTTTGTCAGTTCAGTGTTGGAGCTCTCTCATTTTTCTCTCTCTCTGTCTCATACCCTTGGATACATAGAGTTTTCTTGGAGCATTCTTGGAGGGTGTGGAATACTTTGATTCTTGGAGCAAGAAGGCAAAGGAAGAGAAGGAAAGTTTAAAAAGGCATCGACATCAACAACTACATCATATTTTCTTGTAGGTACCAAGTTGCATGTATGATTTCTTCACTAGTTTGGACATGCATGCCATATGCATATGGATTCTTGGTCATGATCTGTCATTGTGATGGAATATTTCCTGGATTGGAAGTGGATTGCCTAGCCTTTTCATTTCTTGCAGAGCCATGGTGATTGTGGGTTATTTTCATTATTTTTTTCGTTGGTTCTCATGTTTACTTATCTTGGGTTGAGTTATTAGTTCTTGGAGCCTTGGTTGGAAAAAACTTTGGAGCCCTGTAACAACTTGGGTTGAGTTACTAGTCATATAACCTTGGTTGGAAAAATGCTTTGGAGCCCTTAGTGGGTTGAGTTACTAGTCCTAGATCGGACCTACCTATGGTTTTGTGCATGGTTTTTGCACATGGTTTTGGACATGATGATTTTCGGTCCATAGTATTGGATGCTTCAGCATGTATAAATATGTATTGTAACATTGAAAGGAACATAATGAAAAATCAAGATGGTAGTCCCAGTTTTGGGATCCAAGGGAAAATATCTGTGTATATGTGTTTTATGTGTTTTTCTCTTGCATTGTTTATTTTCTATGTTGTAGAATTCGTATGCAGGTAAATTTCTATATGGGGTTAAAACCTACATTGATGAGCTACTTTCCTATCTCTGCTTGGGCAGATGACTGCTTGGTAATGTGTCTGTTTTCCATTGTTTGAGTTTGCACACTTCAGTGGTCAAGCTCTTGACAAGGCGAGTGAGGGTCTCAATACCGGTTTCTTCCTTGTATCTACCCTTGCTCGCCATTGCTTGGAACTTCTTGCTTGCATCCTTGGAGTCCTTTGTTGATTCGTCATCCTTGATGACTCCAATTGAGCGCAGTTCTTTCTCAACAACAATAGCCTCTTCATAGTTTTCTAAGAGTGTTGGTTTTGTAGCTCACTTGACGAACTACACAATGTTGGTTGGAAGTGCCGACGTGTAGTAGTTGATAGTGATGGAGTCATGAGGTTTAGTGTCCGCTGCAAACTTTGTTCAATATGCATGTAAACCTCTTATTGAAATCTTTCACTTTCTCTTTTCCCTCCATCTTGAGGCTTCCCAACTCTTTGAGTAGCATGGTTGGGTCTTGTCATTATCGAACTTCTCATGGAACATGTGTTTGAATGCAGCCCAGTTCTATATAGAGTTCGGTGGAAGGCTGTGATACCATGTAGCTACGTGACCATCCAATGTACATGGGAGCAATCTACATTCTATGTCGGCATATCGTACCTCAAGGTTTTGCAGGTATAGGTAGAAGTTGTCCAAGTGATCTTCTGTATTCAACGTGCTCTTAGGGTTGAACTTGATGTTCATTCTTTTCGCTTGCTTTGCCATCTTGTACAGAATAGCTGGGAGAGCCAATGGTCCTTGAGTCATCCATTCAAGATTTGGGTCATCCATCTCTTCTTCTTCTTCTTCTTCATCCTCTTTCTCTCTTTAGAGTCTGATGGTTCCGGCTCTGAGTTTGTTGGTTTGTCTCCACCTCCACCTCCTTCATTACCTCCCCCCCCCCCCCCCTCCTATACCATAGTTTGATCCCAAGATCACAAGAGTGTCTTTTTCACCTTGCCGGAAGACCATAGGTTCCTCTCGGTCTTCAATAACTTCTACCAGACCTTCAAGTGTGGCAAGGACTTCTTCTTCCACTGATGATACAACAACTCCTGTGGGAGTGGCTTTTGGCTTCCTTTCTGTGTATGGAACATGTTGTATGTCTGGGATTAGTCCATCTGATTTCGCCAACTTGCAAGTGATGGGATAGATGGAGCAAAGTTGATGATATGGAATCTCGTGTTCAATCTTGGGAGGTGAGGAGCAACCAAATGCAGATTCGTGTGTAGGTGAGAGGGAGTGTGAGTTACTTCCTTGACCAGATGGTTGATGAATGATTGCGAGGGGATATTTTAGCCATATAGAACTGGCTCCCCTCCTTCTAGCGCCAGAAATGTTGACAATGTTGGACCTGCCAACATTCAGGGGATCACCCTGGTATGAAGTCCCAACTAGACCTCATACTATTTGGTGTGGGAGTCCCATCCGGTATGATGGCCCGGTTGCCATTGTCTTAAGGATTTGCCTCAACTCTTGCTTGTCAGCACAAGAGAATAGTCCACTTTGTCTTCGAGAAGTGAGGTTCACATACCTAGTGATTTCTAGTGTACTTGTGTCAATGGTTCTTTCACTATAGAGGGAGAGGGTGAGAGTGAGTCCCAAGTTGGTTGGGATTAATTCCCAACTCGGCTAGGAACACAAAACACAATAGGATGTGCATAGCTTCTGGAGGAGCAATCCACATGAATGCGGCAGTCACAACACACAAGGTAAGATAACACATATAACACTCAATGGATAAGTTTGCATGAGTGCAATGGTTGTTACGGAAATCTTTATGTGAAAGGTCTGTCTGATGTCTGGGGAGATAGACACCACAAGTAAGACAACGTTAACAACATATACAACACATTTTCATTAATAGATTATGTATTACAACAAGTGAAATAGTTCAAGTGTTCAACACAGGTTAAAGCAACATGCATTACAAGTGTTCAAGATTAGTCTTACAACAGTTACAAATCATGTGTGAAAATGTGATGGCCTGTTAGCAAGCTTCTGAATTAAGAGAAAATTCCAAGACATATCATTACACCATAGATCACTAACCCCATGTGCGGGGCATTGGAGCCACTACTTACTCCTAAAAAAAAACATTACATACTCTCTTGGCTATGTGGAAGGAGTAGAGGTGAAAAAGCCCTTTGCATGTACAAATGAGGGGGTAGTTATAGCCAAGGGTGAAATTGACCCTTATGGTTGTTCGACTACCCTCATGACTCTTTTACTTCCATGAATTTTTGACTTTACATGACTCTTTTTATAACAAGTGGGTCTCTTGGACTTCCAAGTTACATTATATTGATTTGACAACATGGCCCATAGTGGAGATGTGGATAACATGACTCGTGACATGACTCGACATGACAATGCTAGTACATTCGTGCTATTACTGGAGTGTATGTTGAGTTGCAGTGCTGCTTGGTGATGGATGTCTTCATTCTGTATCACAACTTCACCTCTGCATGACAAAGTGCATGGAGTCTTCGATGGTCATTGGTTTGCTTGATGTTTCTTTGGAACATTGCTCCTTGCTTTTATGTTGGAAGGCTTGACAGGATCATCTGTTCGCAAAAGGTGCATATTCATCCGTTCGTCCATTCGTGAGCACATCTTGCATGTTTTCTTGTCCGTTTGTTCATGAACACATATTTGCATGATCATTCATTCACGAGCATATCTCTTCACATGCATCGTTCGTTCATCTGTTGGTGAACCTACCCTTCTACATGTGCTCCCTTCATTCATCACGTTCGTCATCACGCCATGTTTGTTGGTGTACCTATACCTACATTCACTCATGACAAGATGACATCAAATCTAAAAAGCTCCTAGTCTCTAATGAAACATGATCATTTCAGATGTAGGTGATTGGGAGAGGCAATAAGGTTGCGAGGCAGGATGATTGCTTCAAGGACTGCTGAAGAAAATTGTGAAAGGATCATTGTGTGATGAAGATTGGCAATCTAAGTCGACAATGACTATCCACGAGGTCTGGCTCGACTGGATGGAAAAACTGCGCAAATTTTGGGAGGTACAGTCTACACTGCAGGAAGGCAAGGTAGACAAAATCTGTGCATTTTCCAGAACGAGTGGGCAGCATGGGTTGGAAGGCAAAATTTGTGCAATTTTCTGGGGGAACAAGTTGGGCTGCATGGAGGATCAATAGGTAGAAATTGCACAATTTTTTGGAGGAACTGGGTAGGAGGATGGAAGCGAAAACTGTGAAATTCCTGTAGGGAACTGGAAATTGGTTGCGAGGTCATTGGCAGTAAAAAGTATGCAATTTCAAGGGGGAACAGGCAGCCAGCTATTGGGAGTTTGGCATCAGAAACTACGTAATTCCTGGAGGGAACTCGCAATCTACTGCTAAGAGTTGTTGGTGAGGGAAGCTGCACTAAGGCTGGGAGGTTGGCCTGTTGATCATCTCTGCGCAATTTTTGAGCTAAGAAGACTGTTGGGCAGAAGAAGGCCTACTCATGAAAACTAAGCAATTTCGTGGATGAGCAGTTGGTCAACTGTCAGGAGGACTGACTGGGAAAACTGACCAATTTTCTGAGGGAGGCAGGGACGGGCACTTGGTGTCTATTCGGCCTGTATGTGCAATTTCCTCAGTCAGCAGAGTGGCTAAGGGCAATAGCCTCTATGAAATTTTTGAGGGGAGTCAGTGTTGGGGTTACTGATGGGTCTGACTCTTTGGGTGGCTAGCATGAAAGTTTACTGAATCACTTGTGATCAATGTAGCTTGGAAAGACTTTCATGGTGCTTTTGCGTTGTTTTGGGTAACATTCGATCAAGTCAATGGCGAGGTGATGGTCCGACTATCGGAGGGGAGTCTGGCCATCAGAACTTCGGCAAAATGACTAAGTGTGTGAATGATCAAAATATGAATAGGTGATCATGCAAACACACACTCACATGACTTGACGACGAGACAACTCAAACCATCCAGACACACATGTTCAACATGACTGATCGACGGTGCAAGCAACAAGCACAGGACTCGTGATTGATCGTTGATCGACCGTGATGACACATGTGCAACAGTGAATGTGACTCTGTGTGTGAGTGCTACATATTCTTTTATAGCAAACACAACAAGTACACATGAAGCAAAGACTCTTAGCATAACCAGAACATGGTCGCAAGCATGACTTAGACACCAACATGCAAAAATTGAATGAAATGAACAAGAAAGGTGGGTGCAAAGACTCACACGGGCTCACAGAGTGAACCTGAGGGTGTGTAGTCATCAAGTGAAACTCTCAAGGGAGGCTCTGAAATTGGGTGTAGGAAAAAAATTTGGAGGGTGGTTGTAGCCACTACAACAGGTTGTCTTCACTCCCAATATTCACTTTCTTCATTTTGATAGGCTTGGAGTAATCCTTTGTCCTCGACTCTAGCCCCATTACTCTATGCTCCCCTTTAGACTCTGGAATATTCAAATTCCTTAGCTCTTCATCATCAACATCCCTTACAAAATTGTAACATTCCATGAAATATCGAACATGTTTCCAATGTTGATGAGTAGGGAAAACAACATTATCCTCTTCTCTAGCCACCACACTATCAAAAATATTTTCTTCTTCAATGCCTTTAGCCCATGGTCTAATGTTTCATTTTCATCCATGAAACTAAATGTGACTTTAAAGCTATTAGTCATATTTTCCCATTGTGTAGTGCCTTTGTGCACTTCTAGCTCCATATACCAATGCTTGGGAATGGTATCCAACGTGTGCATAAACCTATGAACCCATTAATCCTATGAAATTCCTCTTCAGTTCCATGCTACAACACAACTTTTCACATGAGACAAGGGGAAATCCATCGTCGTGTACTTTACCCTCTTAAGCTATGACTCACAACCGAACCAAATGCATAACATATTCTTAAACTTATCCTAAGTGTAAATACCATACTTATGTTCCACCCACCATCTTACAAGTGTGGCCTTCAAAGAAATATATGGCTAACAATCTCAGGTGCTGTTCAATCTCATTAAAAATGCTCCAACATAAGTGAAGTTATCATAGCTCAGGGGATCATGCACTTCCATTCCGATCTAGTGTACTACACGGGTAATGTGTGTGCACTGTTTGGTTGAAATTTCATGTAGCCTATTTGATGATCCTCAGTATTGCAACAAGAATGTTACAACTCCCAAGGTTGCCAACTTAAATTATCAACCTAGGGTTTGTACAAACTTAAGAGGTGTCGGCACTGTATGTGCAGCATGAAATGTGTCATTCTTCCATTGATCTGATGCAATGAAGTGAATATCATGAAATAAAACACTAACCTAGTTGAAAAAATGAAAACATTAGTCTACTTGCAGAATGTAAATTAATATCCTAATTGATGAATGTGAAAGGTTGTTTTGAAAAAAGAAATTTGATCTTTTCAAGAATAATGCTTGTAAATGAAACCTTAAAGAAGCATAAATTCAAGAAACAAGTCTAACATACTTTGCATTGATGAATCACCCTTTTTATAATTGTGTTCAAGGAAACTTAGCTTTAGTAACATAATTCATGTACATTTCATAAGAAAACATTCAATTTTATTCAAATGTGGAAATTTGGCTTCTAATTCTAATTGCATATTTGTACTTGTAGTGAAGGAAAGATGGGTCTATAGTGGTCTTTGGTCTTTCTTAATCATGGATTTAGAGCCTAAGGGTCATTATTTAATCCTAATATACCAAAGTCAAGATTTTGGATAAAATCTGGTCAAGTTTACACATGCTACAAAAGTGTTATAGGAGGTGCTACAGGAGGCCCTCTTTTTCTACAGGAGGAGATAACTTACCGAACGCCCAAGTAAATAAAATGAAAATGGGATAGGAAATTTATTTAATTAATTAGTATGTATTAGGACTCCATTCCAAGTGGAATCACTCCAAAATACCCCTATTAACATGTGCTAAAAAATCGCAGAAAATTACTACTCTAAAATCTGGAAATTCAAAAACTAGTGAGCTAGTTCACCTACCAAATGACTAACCTAATCAAGTGTAAGTACTGTGGGGTAAATTTTCCTATTAACTTGAATGTTTTTATTATCCAATACAATTATAATAAACTCAAATGAAGCTCATTACCATGTTCTAAAAAATAATGGAAAATTACTACTATTTTGCTACAAGGGACTTCCATAAATTCTAGATTTGTGAACTAGTAAACCAATCCAAGTAGCTCAATGATGAATATGAATTTAAAAAAAAATTCTAAGGATGCATCATGCACTCTATAAATAACCTGCAAAACATCTCACTTCAATTATTTAACCAATATGACATGCAACAAAAAAACATGAATAGTAAATGCAGAAATACGAGATGCAAGTGAAAGAGACATTCAAAGGAAATACATAAATTGAACAAGAGGGCTCTAACACTCCTAGGATGCCCAAGCCCAAGGAAAACCAAAGCCTTATGAAGGAAACAAGCATTAGAAGCTAAAAATGGCAACAAAATTCATTATTTGAATCAATCCAAGTACATCCCTGTTGGAAATGAAAGTCAAGTTGTTACACAACAAGTTTTCTCCATAATAAGACTAAGAAAAGCATGTCCCTAGAGGAAAATTCGAAATGGTACTTATAAAAATTGATGGGGAAACTTTCTCCTTAAAAGGAGGAATCTTTCCCCTCCAAAACCCCTCAAATAGTGGATCTCGTTCCCAACACTACGAATTTGCATTAAATCATAGGGAACACATTCCTAGATTTTCTCAATCACTGAAGCTCCAGAATTTGTGCAATAATTTCATAATATATTGTTCATTTATTGTCCAATATTGATCCTCCTATAGCAGGTATCAAGTCCCTAAATTATCTCCTCCACTAAATCTTCATAATTTGCCCAATATTCTCACAATATTCTACAAAAATAAATAAAATTAGGCATAAATACACAATTATCTCTAAACCTTCCTAATGAGCATACTAAAGATAAAAATGTGTCATCTAATGCATAAAAAGGAGAGGTTTAATTTGTTGAAGGATGGTTAGATGGCCCTTAATTTATTTCTAATTTGGAGGCCCATCATACCCCCCCCCCCCCCCCGCGCGCGCAAACTGAAAGTGTTTCTCATCCTTTGAGAAACTTAGTGACCTAATTGTGCCTCCTTCATGGCCCTAGTGGCCTCACTAACATCCCAAGCTACCTCAAAAGGAATTTTGGCACATCTTCTCTTGCTCCATCCTCTTCCTCTTCTTCTCCATCTCCTTCTTCCGAAATACATTCTTTTCTCCAAGTTATAATTACGCTTGTGCTTGTGTCTTAAGAAAATCTCCCTGTTAATGTCCACAATGTTTGACCGTGATACACGTTTTCGAACATTCTCCATAGAATGTGTGATAATTAACATCATTGATGAGTTTGTGGACTCTCTTCATTTGAGACTACTCCTCCCATGATCTTTCACTGTGATTTTCCAAAGTTTGGAAAGCCAATACTCTCAATCATTCTCTTATATGTACCTCTTCAAATCTAGGGTAAAGTTTCTCAAAATCAGGATTTTTGCAGCTCTCTAGACTTTCTTGTAGCATTATGTCTTCTCCTATAGAAAATCTGCCTCTTCCTGTAGCTTCTTTGTTTCTCCTGTAGCAAATTTTTGTTCTCTTGTAGCAAGGCAGTTTGTGCCTTGAGCCTCTTAAAGGTGACTGCCCTAGTGGTAGGCCTGCCCATAGGTAGCACATGTTGCTTGGTTTTGGCCTTAGGAGAGGTAACTTCTTCAATTTTTCCCTCACTGGGCTCCACTTCTTCTTTCTTGCTTGCTAATTCATCAATGGTGAGAGGGAGAAGGACGCTAATAATTTTTATCAAAACAAACTTTCCTTTGTCCCTATCTTTCCTTCACATATAAAATTTTCCCAAGGGAGCTATTGTACAATGGTTTGCTATAGGGTACTTAATTCAAGCATAATTATCCATGAAGGTGTATGGAAATTAAAGATGGATAAATCCACTTACTCCTTTCAAGATAACTATGTCATGTGCATGAGGGTTTAAGGACAACATTGGGTAGTTTTGGCTCCCTTTCTCCCTTCAATTCTCTCTTGTAGCTTCCTTTTGAGCCTCCTGTAACAGTTCAGATCTTCTTGTATCTCCTCCTATAGTACCTGCAAACATAGTTTGAAGAAGCTCAGTGGAACCCTTAGCAGTCTCTGATATCACTAGCTTGTCCTTTTGTACTTTGATGGGTTTCTCCAACTGTTTCTTGGGAATGAGTAATTGTGCAAGTGAATTTGAGCTTCGTACTTTTATTCCCTTTTGTGGTTTCAGAGAACTTTGGTGACTTGGCCTTTGCATGAATTTACTATTTTAACCATTGTCCCCACTCCTCATAATCATCACCCTTTTTAGTTTGGATTTTCAATGTTGCATGAGTGAGGGAATTAGCTGCACTTAACTGGTTTAGGCTAGCCATGACTATTGACCCATCCTTAGCTTATAAAACCTCATCTCTCATGCATTGACAACAAATTTATAACCATAACACACTCAATAAAAGAGGTGAATAATATTGCATACCTGTACCTACCTGATGGTTGTTGGACAGGCATGCATGATGCTGCTGAGTTGATGATAGATCCATGGTCCTCTGGAGGTGTTAATTTCCTTGATTTTCTTTTGCACAGGTCTTCATAGGTTGATGATTCTTTGACTAATATAAATGTTGTGTGTGCAGGTTTCTTCCCAGTTTACAATCTGTTACTGGTGGAGTTGATAGACTACTTCCTAAGGAGGGCGTGCCCCTTCTCAACTTCAGAAATTGCTTCATGATGCTCAAGATGGCTAGATCTTCTGCTTTGTGGATGAAAAAAGAACTGATGATGAGTTCTATTGTAACTATATAGGTTGCTATAGGAGGAATATCCTTCATGTAGTAGTCACTTAATTCATATTTTGAGACCTCAAATTACATGTAATATTGAGGGCAAGTCATGAAAGTTATAGGGAAAGGGTTAAAATCATTAGGAAGTGGTGTAGGTGGTGGAAAAATTGAAAGCAAAGCTTTTCTGGGGTTTTTTTTTTTTTTTTATGTATGGAAGAGTGGAAATTGAAGCTAACTTTTGGATAGATGGAGTGGATGGGTGATGAAAGTGATGTTGGTGGACCTCTATCAACATTTCCTAAAGAAGAAATGACAAATTATTCTATTTCTCCAATTGGATATGCCTCCTATAGCACTTATGGTTTCTCCTGTAGCATTTCAGGAGAGTCTCATGTAGCATAATTGTTTTATCCATATGTCTCAAACAGTAGACTGGATTGACCCGAATTTTTTTGAGCATGTTTCCATTATCCTTATGCATCTCCTCATCAAAACTATTGGCTAATAGATGCATAAGTCTTGAGAAAAAATAAAAATGGTTGTAGGTGATGGAGGCCATTTATCAAAAAGTGTGCACTAGAAATTGTTGGAGTTTCTTGATCATGTTACCATCATCCATATGCATCTCCACATGAAACAACTCAACCAATGGATGGAAAATTTTTAAGGTATGGTAAAAAACAATTTTATGCCATGTGTATTTTGGCCTTTTGTAGCAAAACATAACCCTCTTGTAACATTTTTGGACAACAAGGAAAATCAATGGGAAAGACTTGGAAATGGTGGGTGGATGTTGTAAGTGGATGAGGGTGATGGATTGAAATTTGAAATGGCCTTGGTCCTGTTGGAGGATAGGGAAAAGGAGGAGGAAGCCCAAGTTTGACTTCCTTTTAGTAAGTTTTTGATCAATTTTTTCTTTTGGTGCTAACTTTTTCTTGTTGCTTGCAAAGGTTGAAGAGCACCTACATTTGTCAGAGAGAAGTACATGGAGAAAATAATTTGTTTTGTTTTCATTTTTTTCTCGCTTTTTTTTTCCCTAGGCCTACTAGATACCTCAATGAGGCTTTCAACCAGTAGTTCTGCCTAGGTGCCTCAAAGGAGGTTTTCACCTAGGATCTTTTTCTTTTTTTACTTTTTCTTCTTTCCAACCCACTGACTACATCAAGGATGTTTTCAATTAGTGAGCCAATCTTAGGTGCCTCAAAAGAGGTTTTCACCTAAGATTTTATTATTTTCCTTTTATTTTTTCATTTTTTCATTTCTTTTTTCTATCCTACTCTACTTGAAAAAAACAAAATTTGATTCAAGTATAGGAATACTTACAATGGAGCCATGTGCATAGCTCATGTGAAGGATCAAAATATATGCTTTGTGATGCTCCATCTTGTTGATTTTGTGGAACAAAACCTCAATATAGATTTGATGCCCTTGGTTTTCTTGCACATTTAGATCTCTTTTTGTGTCCTCTTCTACCATGACATTCAAATATTCCTCTTTTTTCTGATTTTTCTCTTGAACACATGGAAGATTTGATGGTAAACATGAAGAAATTTTCGCAATATTTGATTATGATGTATGCTCTTCAACAAGTGAAGCCCATGATTCTTTGGTCTTCTCATTTGAATCTTCTTATTCTAAATGTCTTCCTTCAATGACATGAAGAGAAACTTTCTTTTGCAAAACTCTTCCTAAGCTAATATGAATACCATTTAGATCAAAAGGAGATGTTTGGAAGTGTTGTACCTCATCATTGCAAGTGGGTTGAGCTACTTCCTTGTGTGGCTCTGGAAATGGTGGTACAAGTAGTTGAGTGGGAGTGGATATTTCAGATGGATGTGGTTGGGGTTGTCGTTTTGGTGGAGGTGAATGGTAGGGATAGCATGAAGTTGGGTATGGAGGATATTGAAGAAAAGATCGAGGATATTGCGGATCTCTCCCACAATGTTCTTACTAACCTTGTTACCAAGATTGGTTTTGGGGTTGAGATTCCCAAGGTTTCCAACGAAAGGGTGTGTTCCAATTACATTGATATGGATGTGCATAACCTTGAAATTGTGAATTAGGTTCTTGCACCATACTAGGTTGACTAGGCTACCATGTTCTTCTTGGAGCTACATAACATAGCTGCTTTGGTGATTGACTTGCTCCATTGTCCTCTTGTTAAACTTCCTTCAACCTCGATAATGATTGGAAATATTTAATAGCATTTGATTCTGCATGGACAACACAAATCAACATCTCTTTTTTTCTCATCTTGCATTCTTAACATTTTTACTTGTTTGCTTAGATTGCTAAGAATTTATGTTTTAAAGTTATCAAGAAAATTTCCAAGTTTAACTTGACTTACCGATCTTGATGTTTATTTACTTGTTCTTCCTTCCCTCTTGATATGCACTTCTGTGTCTCACAAATTTCTTTGAATGATAATTGGTATACATCACCTCTACTCATGAGATCAAGGAAATCAATCCACTCATCCCTAATCATTCTAAGTAAGAGGGTTTTTAGTGTGTCAAATCCAAAATGATGTAATTTTTCCCTCTTAAAATTATACATGAATCTCTTTATTAGGTCCTCATGGCTCTCATCTTCTTTTTTATTTATTCTAAATATTTCTTATTTAAGATCATGATATTTATATTTGTCTAGAAATATCTTTTGCATATCATTCCATGACCTCATTGAATTAGTCCCTAAATGCATGAACCTTTTAAGAGCTCTATCCTTCAATGTTGCCGAAAACAATCTCAATTTTTGAGTGTCTAGTAAGTAAGCATAAGATCTACAAAGGATTTCAAATTCAAAGGGAAAGGTTTTTGGATCCTCTGACCTCACACCATGGAAGTTGGGATGGGAAAATGGAGGGATGCTCTTCATATGCACACTAACATCAATATCTTGAATGGGAAATATAAGAGGATCTTCTTCATTTTCATCATCTCCATCCATTTCTTCTACCTTCTCTGCCACCTCTTATTCTTTTACCTGCAAAAGTGGATGTTGATGTTACTGCACCACGTGGTCTAATGGGGGGGTTGGTGTTAGAGAAGTATTTTTTTTTGGTTTTCATAAAAAAAATGAATGAAAATGCTAAAGCAAGGAAATTTTATGTTCTTGAAATGAAAGATGCCTAATGCATTTTTTTTGTTTTTGCAAAACGTAAATAAATGAATCATCTAGGGAAGAAAACAATGCATACTTTGAAACCTCCTTGGAAACAATGCCAAAAAGTGATGAGCCTTAGTATTGCAACAAGAATCTTACAACTCCCAAGGCTACCAGCTTAAATTATCAACCCGGAGTTCATACAAACTTAAGAGGTGTCAGCATTTATTGTAGCGGCTACAACCACCCTCCAAAAGTTTGCCTTTGCTTTGTTTTGGAGCCTCCCTCAAAATCTTAGTAGCCCTTATTGCACTGCTTAGGTACTTGTGTTCATTCAAGTTTATCTTTCACTTTGTAGCTTGTGTTCGCTTACTTGTTTTGTTGACCAACCACAAGCTCACCCCGTGACTTGGTTTACATTTGGTTCTTGCGATGTCTTGGAAAACTACGCAGTCCTAGAGGGCACCATACCTTGCTCTCAGGAATTGGGTAGAGAAGCCGGGCAGCTTGCCTTGCATTCAGGAATTGCACAGAGCAACCGAGCAATCAGCCTTGCTCTCCATAATTGCATAGAGCATCCTGGTAGTGATATTTGGCTCAAAAATTGCACAAACCCAGTTGACAACTTGTCTTCAGCTAGGAAATTGCATAGAGTATGAAAGGAAACTAGAGCCACTCATCTCACGAATTGCACAGAAGCATTCCATCAACTATTGTCGGATGCATACGTTGGTAAGTTGCCTGGTTCCTTGCATAACTACGCAATTTCTCCATGCATGCATGGTAGTCTCTCTCGAAAAATTAAAAAAAAAAAGAAAAAAACAAAAAAAGAATCCCTAAAAATAGGGATCTATTTTTAGAACTGGGAGTTACACTCAAGTCATTTTTAGAAACTTCCTGCCACTTATTTCTTTTTCCTAGATTTTTGGCATGTACACCATAAACCCATAATCTATAAAATCTATTTAATGGATGCCTCAGAGCTCATTATACACATTCAATCTTGGAGCTCTAGCATTCCTAAGGCATCTAGGAACCTTTGGCACGGTCGACACAACTTTTCCTAGTAAGTTTTGCTTTTCAAGTATTTTGTTTCTTTTGTTGTCACTTTGGTTTCCTTGTCTCGTGCGAGTGTTTTTTTTTCATGTTTTACTGAACGATTGTTGGTGTTTTAGTTTGTTTTAACTTGTAGAAGTTTTGTTTCATGTTTTTCATTGTCTTTCTTAAGCGTCACATGCATAACTTTGTTTTTTCACTAACGTGGATCGTTGCGGCGAATCTCCCCACCAGCTTCGTTGTTCGTCCGTTTGACTGATTCCTGCATTGATTTTGATTGCATGCATGATCATTCACTCCTATATACACCATCCTTCACTCATGAATTCATTTCTACTCATTTTCAAGTTGTCCTTGGGCATATTTGGGTTTCCTTGGCTTAGATCTCGCTTTGTCGGGCATGCACTGCGCATTCCTAGATCTCAAGGATCTGCCTTGTCTCTAGGAATTGTAGGAATTTACAAGGTAAGTTCCTCAGATAGAACACCAAATGAAACCACTCATAAAGAGATCAAAAATCAATACACCAATATTCTTAATGTGGTTAAAACCCTCAAAGAGGGAATCAATCCACGACCTAAGCCAACGCGGCCACTTCAGGAAATTTATTAATGTAAATAAATAAAATTTACATAATCTTCTCTCACGAACGGTCACCTAAAAAATAACCATCCATGCTCTTTAAATAGAGATCATGGACCAATCAGGGGTTAAGCCACAGATCAAGTGTTGATAATACCAAGGAGAGAATGAATCGTTTGATCACTTCATGTCTAGAACATATCATGACCGTCAGATTGTAAGTTACAAAAAGGACATACTAAATAAACACACTTTACCTAGCTATACACTAGAGCAAGTTATACCTAATTATTTCTTATGTGTCGGAATATCCCAACATCCCCCCTTAAGAATAACTTGGGATAGGATTGAAGGATGTACAAATATGACATTATAGGAGAAGGAAGGAGGCATTAGATCCTATCCCCCTTTAGTAACAACTTCCTAAACTCCAACCATAAATCAAATTTCAGTAAACTTCGCCTGTGTGAGAGCCTTTGTAAAGATGTTTGCAACTTGATCATCAGTTGAAAAATAGTGCACTTCAAGAACATGGTCATGAATGAGCTTTTTGATGAAGTGGATGTGTAGCTCAATGTGTTTGTTGTGCTGATGTTGGATTGTATCTTTGCATAGTTGAATGGCACTTTGATTATCATACCAAAGTGTAGTTTTATGTTGCTGCTGAAAACCAAACTTTGACAGGATCTGACAAAGCCACAGGGCTTCCTACTGGCTTCAATGGCACCACGATACTCTACTTTTGCTGAAGAAAGAGAAATGACACTTTTTTTCTTGCAATCCCATGTAATAGGTCTAGAACCAAGAGTGAAGATATAACCTGCAATAGACTTCCAATCATCAAGGTCACCAGCCCAATCAGAATCAATGAAACCAACCAATAGAGGAGAAGCTTCTACACTATAATGAATCGAAAACTGAACTGCACCTCGAACACAATGAAGTATTCTTTTAGCTACTTTCCAATTAATTTCATGTGGGTTTTTTGATAAATCGAGCAACAAGTCCAACAACAAAGGAAAGGTCAGGATGGGTATGGGTCAAATATAAAATTTTCCAACAAGATGACGATATAAGGTTTCATCAACTTCAGGGTATGTACAAGTGACTAAAAGTTTGGCTCCAGAATAAAAGGGAGAAGGGAATGGATTACAGTCTTCCATGTGAAAGTGGCGTAGAAGATCACAGGCATACTTGGACTAGGAAAGGGAAATACCTTCTTTGGATTGCAAGACTTGAAGACTAAGAAAATAATGCAAGTGTCCTAAGTTTTTCATTTCAAACTTCTTTTTAAGGTTGGACTTCACATGGTTTATAAGGTTGAGATCCCTACAAGGATAAGATCATCAACATAAAGAACAATAATTGTAAGAGACTTACCCACTTTCTTGGTGTATACAATAGTGTCAGAATAACACCTAGAAAAGACAGTATCTAAAAGAAAGTTATCCATTTTGGCATACCAAGCTCGAGGGGCTTTCTTGAGACCATAAAGGGATTTCTTAAGACAAAATACAAGGTTGAAGTCTATTTGTATAAAGCCAGGAGGTTTTTCAATATAGATTTCTTCATGCAAGTCCCCATGCAAGAAGGCAGATTTAACATCCATCTGATGGACTTCCCATCTGAAGGAGGTAACAAGGGAAAGAACAAGGTAGATAGATTTCATTTTGGCAACAGGGGAGAAGGTTTCAATATAGTCAATGCCTTCAACTTGTGAAAAAACCTTAGCAACAAGAAGAGCCTTATGTTTATCAACATTTCCATCTGGTCCAAAATTGGTTCTGTAAACCCATTTGCATCTAACAAGTTTTCGTCCCTTTGGAAGAGGAACAAGGTCCCATGTATCATTTGCCAATAATTCGCTGAATCTTGAGCCAGTAAAGAAGAGGCTCTATCAAACTGATAACGTGTATGATGTTGATCTATAGGATCACCTGCAAGAGCACCTTCTACATCCCAAGTAGCACAAACCCATTTTGGAAGCTGAGGAGTTAAAGGAGGATCCCGGTAAGGTGGGGGAGTGATCCAAATTGGATCCTAAACACTCTCTAAGTTTTCATGACTGTTTCAAATTATGCCAAAAGATTCAAGTCTTAGAAAAATCAAGCTATCAGAAGGAATCCTCGTGACAGTTGCATCTGTGGCTAGAGCGGAGCAATGAGGACCCTCGGTCGAGCGCACATATTGTTGGCCCATGGTAAGTCGCACTAGCACAAACTGGCAAAACCAGAGGCTGGTTTGAAGAACGGGGGTAGATATTGATACGCGATTAGAGCTAAGCACTAATCGTGTATCGCAAGGCGTCCCCCTTAGTGAAGGAAAGCCCCGAAGCACCCGGACCCGAAAACGCTGTGAAATGTGGAAAAGTAACCATTTTGGTTCTGTAGCATGGGATTGCCCAAACCGGCAGGATATCGGAAGGCTTAGAGGTGATAAGAAATTTTGACTGAGTCCCGCCCAATGCCAAACATCGAGTAACATGCATCCGACGGATGAGAGAGAAAACCGCCCACATTGGACGGGTAAACGTCATGTAACTTACCTGCCCGATATGAACGACAACTGTAGGATCTAGGGGGCTTAGAAAAACAGCAGAGGCACATCCTGATAAATGACCGGATTTGGCTAAGTTATAAAGCAAGATTACAGGGGATTTGAAGTTTGACATGGATGATGGGTTGGCAAATGATTCGTGTTTCGCGGGTGACCTTGAAGCAAATGGAATTAACGGCCATTCAAATATGATTCAAGGAATATGACACTCAGTTCGTTAGGAAATAGGCGGCCACCTCCCTGCGAGGTATTACCCAGTGATGATGATGCAAAGCAAAGGAATTTGAACAGACAAAGGCAAGGAAACCAGCAGGCCGGGAAGCGGAAACGAACAGTCAAAGAACAGACTGGATTTAAAGCCACGAACTGACTGAGACAGAGAGAGGCAGTGACAAGAGCTAGCTAGACGCAAAAAGCTAAGAGCAGAGAATAGAGAGTAGAAGCCAAGCTGACCTAAAGGCATCATCGAGTCAGACAGATTCAAAGAGTCTGTGTACTCCATAGAAGGCTTGAGAGGTTCAAGCAAACTCTTCAGCATAGCCCTGTCATACTACTGTGACAATTAGAGGTTGATTTTTAGTAAGGAGAGTCTGTGCACTCCATTCCTACTGACTTTTATCTATTTAGTGAGACTCGAATTGAGCTCACTGTTGTAAAACTCTGCTTGAAAACATAATAGAGAGGCCACCACTGAAGGTTGGACCAGGAGACGTGGCCCAGGAGCATTGGGTGAACTCCTTATTAAACTTGTTGTGTTTACATGTTTCACTGTTATGTTTTCTCTAACTACCTCAGTGTCTATGTATTCTAGCCATCTTATCGGTCCATTTCATAAAGTAACATAGGCATGTCCATGCACATGAGTTTGTAATACCTCTAATTCTTTGTCCTGGATAAATTCCAGATCAAGTGGTATCAGAGCTCTAGGTTACTAGGGTTAGACAAGCTTGTGTTGGATTTTGTTGTTGAATGCTAACTAGATAAAAGCTTAAATTAGGAGAAGGAGAGTTGGTTGAAACTAACCCAAAAATTGGAAGAGTCTACTCTAAGAGGAAAATTTCAAAAGAAAGTCCCTTGGAATCAAACCCCCAATTCATGGATAGTTTTATGACCATGAGAGCCATGGTGGAGGAAATGTATAGGGAATTTAAGAAAAATAGAGATGAAGATTCATCAAACTCCAAAAAAGACAAAGGAGTAGAAGAATCTCTCCTCCATGACCACTCTAAAGACAAAGGGAAAGAAGAAAATTTCTCACACATCCTAATAGCCTTGAAAATAAAAAGAAGACATCTTTGATGAAATTAGATGTTAAATTTGATTTACCAATATATGATGGAGAGTTGAATGCAGAGAAGCTGGATAATTGGATCAGATAGATTGATGTTTATTGCAAAGTACATAGCATTGATTCAGACAAGAGTAAGATTCAGCTGGCCAGCCTACGCCTTGGGGGCACTGCCTTGGTATGGTGGGAAGGCAGGACACAAGCTAACATGAAGAAACATGGTAAGATTCTTTCTGTCTAGAGTGAATTTTTTTTCTACAATTAAAAAGCAATTCTATCCACTAGCTTATATGAAACAAGCCATGATGAGCTAGCAAACTCTTCAACAACTAAAAGGAAAAAGTGTACAAGGTTACACCCAAGAATTTAGGAAAAGAGCTTTGATTCTAGGAATTTCTTTAGACTCGCCTGAGACTCTGCTGAAGTATATAGGTGGTCTACACAGCTACATGAGGCATGCTATCCTCATGTTTAATCCCACTAGCATAGATGAGGTATCCGTCCAGGCTACACATCTAGAAGCTAGAGGTAAGAATGGGAAACCAGAAGTTGGGGGATCATCCAAACCCATTGCAAGCAAGAATAAGGAGAAAAGAAAATAGAAATGGAAAGAGAGGAAGACAAATATTGTACAAAAGAGCAAGTCTTCATGCACTCACTGTAAGAAGGATGGGCATGATGATGAACACTGCTGGATTCTGCATCCGAAGCTGAAACCCAAGAAAAACGAGGGCAAGAGGAAGAAGACTGTTGCAGCTATTCAAAAGGATTTGGGGTCAGACTCAGGAGATGAAACAACAACTGCAGCCATGGGTATAAAAGGTAAAAATTCTGAAGCATCTACTAGTAATTTTGTACAATCTACTGATAATGAAGAAAATGAGAGGGAAAGACATGAGATTTTTCATATTAGAGCTATTTCCAAGCATCAAAATATTGATACTTTGTTTGATAGTGGCTCACAAGTAAATTTAATTTCTGAAGCAATTGTAAAGAAGTTGGGAATACTAACCACACCTCACAAAAAGCCATATCCATTAGGTTGGTTATGTGATAAAGCACAATTACAAGTGACTAGACAATGTAAACTTAGGTTTTCTTTTGGGTTAGAATTTGTAGATGAGGTTGATTTAGATATAGTTCCTTTGGATATATGTGGAATTGTTTTAGGAAGTCCTTACTTGTATGATAGAAAAGCTATTTTCTATAGAGCTGAGAACAAGTATCTACTCGTTAAAGATGGAATCAAATATATTGTAAGAGCTCATAAGCTCAAGAATAATTATACTCTCATAAACTCAGGGCAGACGAAAAGAATTATAAATTCATGCAAACAATTTTTACTGATGGTCGTAAAGGAAAAGAAACATGATAAAACCAATGTATTTGAGGGTTGTGATGCTAAATGGTAAGATTATTTAGAAAAAGTTGTTTCAAAATATGATATATTATTTCAAGAACCTAAAGGTCTGCCACCTAAAAAGGAAATAGTACATGATATTAATTTGCAGCAAGATGCTCCATTGCCTAACATCGGAATGTACAGGTTTTCCACTTTAGAGAATGTAGAAATCAAGAAGAAGGTACAGGAGCTGCTCGAGAAAGGGTTCATAAGGTCTAGCACATTGCCATGTGGATCTCCAATTGTCTTGATGAGAAAGAAAGATGGCTCATGGAGAATGTGCATTGATTACCGAGAACTGAATAAAATAACGATCAAAAATCGTTATCCCCTTCCTGGCGTAGATGATCTATTAGATCAGTTGAAAGAAGTTGTTTATTTTTCCAAGTTAGACTTGCCTAGTGGTTATCATCAGGTCATAATTGCAGAGCAAGATGCATGGAAGACTGCTTTCAAAACAAAGTAGGGATTGTATGAGTGGCTGGTTATGCCTTCTGGCTTAACTAATGCTCCTGCTACTTTCATGAGAGTAATGAATGATGTACTCGAACCTTTTCTTGATGATTTTGTTATTGTATATCTAGATGACATTCTTATATTTAACAAAACGTGGGAAGAACATTTAAAGCATGTTAAGCAGACTCTAGATGTTTGAAAAGATAAAGTCTTTATGTTAAACTCTCAAAATGCGAATTTGGCAAAACATCTTTGAATTATTTGGGTCATATAGTAGGGGGTGGTAAATTGAAGATAGATCCCTCTAAGGTTGCAGTCATTGTAAACTAGCCTAAACCCAAATCTGCTGCAGAAGTTAGAAGCTTCCTAGGAGCAGCACAATATTGGAGAAAGTTTATTTCTAACTTTTCCTTAATTGCAGCTCCCTTACATGCTTTAACAAGATTGAACAAGGTGTTTCAGTGGGGAAGCAAACAACAAAAAGCACTTGACACCTTGAAATAAAAGATTAGTACAACACCAATACTAGCACTGCCTGATCTTCAAAGACCATTTGAGATTGAAACAGATGCCAGTGACTATGCCATGGGAGCAGTGTTGATGCAGCACGGTAAACCCATATGTTATCATTCTGATACATTTAATTCTGCAGTAGTTAACCGTCCCACATATGATAAAGAATTGTATGTATTAGTACAGAGTGTGAAAATGTGGAAACATTATTTACTGGGTAAAGAGATAGTTATACACACTGATCATCAACAACTTCAATATTTACACTCCCAAACTAAGTTGCAGCAATCAAGACACTATAGGTGGATGGGTTTTCTACAACAAATTCATCTTGTCATCAGATATAAAAAGGGCATACACAATAAAGTTGAAGACATGTTGTCTAGACCAATCATAAATGCATCTACTATAATTAAGCATAATTCAGTACTGCATGAAAGCTACATTGAACAATATGCTAAAGATATAGATTTTAAAGATGTGTATGCAATTTTAAGTCAAGGCAAACAAGTAGGAGAATTAGACTATCATGTTAAGGACCAGCTCTTGTATCATTTTGGGAATCTATGCATTCCATAAACTGAAAGAGTAAAGATAATTCAAGAACCACACACTTCTCTAATATCAGGTCACTTTGGTGTAAGTAAAACAGTTGCACAGCTGCAAAGATTTTGTTATTGGCAAAAAATGAATGAGACAGTTTCTAGATATGTAAGAGGGTGTACCATGTGTGCTAAAAGTAAGCCCAGAAATAGAAAAAAACTAGGCTTGTACACTCCACTACCAGTTCCTTCTCATCCTTGGGAAAGTGTTTCTATGGACTTTGTTGGAGGAATGCCTAAATCTAGGAAAGGTCATGACTATTTATATGTTTTTGTGGATAGGTTCAGCAAAATGTGTATTTTAATACCTTCTAACAAACAGATTATAGCTGAACAAACTACAAAGTTGTTCTTTCAGCAAGTATGGGTTCATTTTGGATTACCCACTTCCATTATATCTTATCAAGATACTTGATTTTTTAGGAAATTTTAGTCGAGTCTGTGGGAATTAATGGACACCAGATTGAAAAAGAGTACAACTTTTCATCTGCAAACAGATGGCCAAACAAAAGTGGTCAACATGACAGTGATCCAATTGCTCATAGGCTATTGCAGCAAGCATCCCAAACTTTGGGTTGAACATTTATGTTATGTGCAGCATGCTTACAACCGAGCTAAACATTCTTCTACATAGAGATCTCCTTTTGAGACCTGTTTTGGTTTCACACCAAGGTCTCCCTTGGATTTTGTCTTTGGTAAAGACATAGTGGTTGATGGACACAGTGATGTGGACAAGGCAACCAAGTTCATTGAAAAAATCCAAGAGATTCACCGGGCAGTACAGAAACATCTGGAAAAGATCCAAGCCAAGTACAAGGCAAGGCATGACAAGCATCGGATGGAGCATAGTTTCCAGGTTGGTGATCAAGGTTAGATATATATCAAAAAAGGCAGAATTCAAGGTTAAGGTAAGAAGCTGAAGCCAATAAGGTATGGACCTTTCAGGATACTTGAGAAAATTGGTGAGAATGATTTTCGCCTTGATCTACCAGCTTACATGCACATCTACTTAGTTGTTAATGTAGACAACTTAAGACTATTTGAACCTTCATTAGTTGAAGATCGTAAAGAGTAGAGTCAATTGCCTTCTATTGATGATCTGTTACCTGAATATCTTAATGAGCTATAGGAAGATACAGTTTTGGACAGGAAGGTGAGGACCACACGTAGAGGGAATGTTGAGTACCTCAAGATTGGATTCAAAATTTCAAAGCCAAGCAGTGCGAAATGGATAGAAATTGAGCAAGCGAGGAATCTATACCCTCACTTGATTGATGCTTAAAAGAAAACCAACTTTTGGTGGTCTAAAATCTTTTTCAGTGGGAAGGTCGTGATCTGAATTGTATCCTAAACACTCTCTAAGTTTTCATGACTGTTTCAAATTGTGCCAAAAGATTCAAGTCTTAGAAAAATCAAGCTATTAGAAGGAATCCTCGTGACAGTTGCAGTTTTGGCCAGAGCGGAGCAACGAGGACCCTTGGTCGAGCGTAGAGACCGTTGGCCTGGTAAGTCGCATTGGCACAAATTGGCAAAAATCGGAGGCTGGTTCGAAGACAGGGGTAGATTCTGATACACGATTAGCACTAATCGCGTATCACAGGGCATTCCCCTCAGTGAAGGAAAGCCCTGAAGCACCCGGACCCGAAAATGCTGTGAAATGTGGAAAAGTAACTGTTTTGGTTCCATAGTGTGGGATTCCCCAAACCGGCAGGATATCGGAAGGCTTTGAGGTGGTATGCAGTTTTGACTGGGTCTCGCCTAATGCCACACATCAAGCAACACATATCCAGCGGATGAGAGAGAAAACAACCCACATCGGACAGGTAAACGTCATGTAACTTACTCGCCCAATATGAACGACGACCGTAAGATCTGGGGGACTTAGATCAATGGTGAAGGCACATCCCGATAAATGACCAAATTGGGCAAAGTTATAAAGCAAGATTAGAGGGGATTTGAAGTCCGACGTGGACAATGAGTTGGCAAACGATTCATGTTTTGCGGGCAATCTTGAAGCAAACAGAATTAATGGCCATCCAAATATGATTCAAGTAATCTAACATAGTTCGTTAGGAAACAGGTGGCTACCTCCCTGCGAGGCGTTACCCAGTGATGATGACGCAAAGCAGAGGAATTCAAATGGATAGAGGCAGGGAAACCAGTAGGCCAGGAAGCGGAAACGAACAGTCAAAGAACAGACTGGATTTAAAACCATGAACTGACAAACATAGAGAGAGGCAGTGACAAGAGTTAGCTAGATGCAAAAAGCTAAGAGCAGAGAACAGAGAGTAGAAGCCGAGCTGACCTAAAGGTAACATCGAGCCAAACAGAGCCAGAGAGAGTCAAAGAGTCTGTGTACTCCATAGAAGGCTTGAGAGGTTCAAGCAAACTCCTTGGCATAGGCCTGCCATACTGCTGTGACCATTAGAGGTTAAGTTTCAGTAAGGAGAGTCTGTGCACTCCATTCCTACTGACTTTTATCAGTTTAGTGAGACTTGAATTGAGCTCACTATTGTAAAACTCTGCTTGAAAACATAATAGAGAGGCCACCACTGAAGGCTGGACCAGGAGACGTAGCCCAAGAGCATTGGGTGAACTTCTTATTAAACTTTTTGTGTTTACATGTTTTACTGTTATGTTTTCTCTAACTACCTTAGTGTCTATGTATTCTAGCAATCTTATCAGCCCATTGCATAATGTAACATAGGCATGTCCATGCACATGAGTCTGTAATACCTTTAATTCTTTGTTCTAGATAAATTCTAGATCAAGGAGGATTGTCATCCACATTGTCATCATTTGAAGAAGGAATATTTTCAGAAGTAGAAGGGATAGAGAGAGGTGGCACATCCACCGAACTAGGCTCGTAGGCCGATGTATTTTCAGCAAACTTTACATCTCTTCTAATGATAAGATTTTTTGATTTAGGTTGAAGAAGTCTATCTCCTTTGACATCTTCAGAATATCCAACAAAAATGCATTTTTCACTCTTAGGTTCTAAGGCTTTATGTTTCTCATCTAGAATATGGGCCCATGCTTCACTTCCAAAAACACGAAAGTGACTTACATCTAGATTAGTTGAGTTCCATGCTTCTTCTTGAGTGATATTCTTTAAAACCTTATTAGGAGTGCGATTTACTATGTCATTTGCACAGTTAATTTCTTCTGCCCAAAAATTAAGACTAAGTCCCTTAGATTGAAGCATACAATTAGCCATTTCCTTTAACTTGTGATTCTTCCTTTCAGCTACACCATTTTGTTGTGGAGTATATGGAACAGTATGTTGTAATTTAATTCCATGCTCAGTGAAAAAGTTGATGAATTTGTTGTTAACATATTCTCCGCCATTATCATATCTTAGCTTATGAATTTGATGTCTAGATTGTTTCTCAACAACAGATTTAAAGTTCAAGAACATGTTAAAGACTTCACTCTTGAGTTTTAAGAAGTATACCCAAGTGCGTCTGGAGAAATCATCAATGAAAGTTAAGAAATACTTGTATCCAGAGAATGAAACAACTAGAAGTTAACCACATAAATCACTATGCACAAGATGTAAAGGGGTTGAGGCATGCCAAGAGGCATGTTTTTCAAAACTATCCCGATGATGTTTTCCGAGTACACATCCGGAACAAACACCATCTCTCCAAGATACCATAGGAAGACATGTCATCATATTTTCTTTACATAGATTTTGAAGGGAGCGATAGTTTAAGTGACCAAATCACTCATGCCGAACATTGCTCACATCATAATTATGAGTAACAAATACCAAGGGAAGCGTTGATGACCCAAAGTTGTTAAACTTAGATAACCTTGTAGAATCATCAACAATTCCAGTATCTAAAATATTTCTAGGATCTCTTAGTTCCTTAATTACAACATCATGAGGTGAAAATTCAACAGTTTTACCTTCACCTGAATGAGTTATCTGATATACAGATAGAAGGTTACAGGATAAGGTAGGAACACATAATACATCATTAAATTGACCATTGTCTAGATGAATAGTTCCAGTCCCTACAACACTAAGAGATCTATCATCACCAACATAAATATTTTTGGTGTTACAATCATTTAAAGAAGAAAACATGGCTTTGTTTTTGGCCATGTGGTAAGAAGATCTAGAATTAATGAGCCACTCAAGAGAATGAGAAGAAGAATATACATTTAGTGCATAACTAGACCGAGATGCTTGGTAACCACATGTATAAAGTGTTATTCCTGAATATGAAGTTGAAGTTGAAGAGTGCTCCAAATGGATGTTATGCTTCTTCATGGCTGCTTCCAAGGCTTCCATCTTCTTAAATCATTTGGATTCTAAGTGGCCATCACGATTACAAAAGTTGTGATGTTTATTAGTCTTCTTCCCTTTGTTTTTATTTTCCTTATCATTTTGTTGAATTGATTTTTCATTTTGAGACTAAAATTGCTTAGGACCCTTGTGTGGTTTAGGACCATTCTTTTTAGAATGCTGCTTCTTAGGATTCTTTGAATTTGGTTGTTGTTGGGATGCTAAGGCTTTCTTAGAAGAATTTCCAGTATTAAGAAGACCAAGATGTAAGAGTTTTTCTTGTTCTCTTATTAAATAATAACAAAAGGAATCAAAAGAGGGGGACTTGTAGTCTTCTCCTTGATAAATAAAGGCTTCTCTAGTAGAATGGAAGGTGGAAACAAACACATAGTAGGTTGGTCCTAACTTAGTAAGAATGGAATATATAAGGCTACATCTTCTTTCTTCACCTTAACACCTTCCAAGAGAAGTCTAAGGGTCTTAAACTTGGACCAAAAATCTTCAATGGAAGAAAAATTATTGGGGTCCAACGTAAGCAAATCATTTTGAAGTTCATGGGCTCTAAATTCATTTTTTATTCCAAAAACTTTATTGAGCTATTTCATTGCTTCATTGGGGGTATCAATTTCTGCGATATGGAATCTAAGGTTTGGAGAAATAGACATCTCTATCAACCCACATGCTTGATCTTGCTTATTTCCCCATTTGGCTTGCTTATCTTCATCTTTAGGTTTAGACTCTTGGCCTGAGGCTATTCTATAAAGACCTTTACTTCTAAGTAAATCCACAATGTAGGATAGCCATTGGAAGTAGTTGGCATTGTCAAGAATAACTAGGCATGCACTATGCATTTTAAAAGAAATTGGAGTTTTATATTCTGAAACTAAGTGTTCCAATGGAAAGATCTCGAAAAATTAGGCCCATTAAAAAAAATCAGGGCGCTGAAAACGACTTCCAGATGAAGTTATGGCTTTTTGAAGAAAAATTGTTGAAGATGCCGATGAACTACATGAATGTTGGAAAGTGAATTATAATGTTATATTTAAAAAAAAAATTCCCCCCTTTCCAGACTTAATCTAATTAGCTCACTTCAAAAAAAGATTACTTTATATGACCCACTTTTATAAATAAGTGAAAGTTGCTTTTACAATGTTACTTTATGAACTATCCACTAAATTGTAACTTAAATAAAAGATAAAGAGACTTTAGAATTATTAGTGACTCACTTTTTATAATGGGTGAGAACATTTTTACATAAATTAACTTTAGAACATAAGCTACATGTTCTTTTTGAAAAAGTAACTCAATGAAAGAAACACTTGAACCCAAGACCTCTATTCTCATAAAGTAACATTGGACCAACTCAACTAGTTTAAAAGGTTAGTAATTTTTGGAAAGGAGGAAGGGTTTTTTTTTTTAGCTCACTGAAGCTTTGGAGTGCGTGCCTACTTGAAAAACCCTTTTTTTCCCTAAAAAACAAAAAAAACCACACAACCCAAAATGAACAAGCAAAATTAATCCAAGCCTTATGACTTAAAATTAGATTTGACCGAAAACTAAATATTTTTCTCAATGTTTCTGATTTTCTGAGATCACACTAAAGCGCAGCAAAAAAGAGCATACACATGAGAAAAATCTTTTCTTTTTGTTTTTGGTTTTCCCGGATCGCACAGAGTCATGAGGCAAAGAGAATATGCAAAAATGAAAGGTATAGATCAGGTAAATAAAAAAAATATTATAGAGGACTATAAACTAAAATAAACAAAGAGATAAATAACCATAACTGCAAATAAAGATTATATACCTCCAAACCTTAAAAATGACGTAGCTAGGTCTACCAGAAACCTTTTCGCGTGAAACAAAAGGGGTTACTCATTGGAACAGATGCTCATAACACAATAGAGTAGTCCTCTCGGCCCGAAAGCAGTCAGAAATAGTAGATCTAGGAAATGACATTCAGATGCGGGTGTACCGGCTTCGGATTTGGATCAACAACGGATGTGGCCCTCGAATAGCTCTGATACCATGTAGGAATTTACAGAGTAAGTTCCTCAGATAGAAAACCAAAGGACACCACTCACAAATAGATCACAGACCAATACACTAGTATTCTTGACGTGGATAAACCCTCAAAGAGGGAAATAGTCCATGGCATGATCCAACGTGACCACTTCTGGCAATTTATTAATGTAAAAGAAAGAAAATTTACATAAGGTTCTCTCATGAATAGTCACATAACAAATGACCCTCCATTCTCTTTAAATATAGATCATGGACCAATCGGGTGTTAATCCATGGATCAAGTGTTTGTAATACCAAGGAGAGAATGAACCTTCGAATCACTTCATGTCTAGAACATATCATGGTTGTTAGGTTGTAAGTTACAAAAATTACATATTAAAGAAACACACTTTACCTAACTATACACTAGACCAAGTTATACTTAATTATTTCCTATGTGTCAAAATATCCTAACAGGAATTGCACAAAAGCTACCTGTCACTGGCCTCCAACTGTGCTCTGCATAATTCTGGGAGACACTACCCAGTCTTGCCCACTGGGATTGCGCAATGCGTAGTTCCAACCAACAACCTAGCTAGACTAAATTGCACATTACCTAGTTCCAATCCATAGTCAACCTCACTGGACTGCGCAGTTCCAGTCAGGAGTAGGCCTCACTAGCAATTGGGACTATGCAATGCGTAGTTCTAGCTGACAGTATCTCTACCTATAAGAGTCACTACTACGCAATCTTGCCCAGTAGTCACCCAGTTTGTTGCATGATCAATCCTTGAAGTGCTTTTTGTTTTTAAGTTGACATTTTGTTGCCGTGAGTGTCTACTCTGTATCCTGGTACATCATTTTTTGAGTAGTCTCAGCAGTACAGGCATCATGGTTTCTAAGAGAGCTGGACCAAAGGACATTATAAAGAGCAACATTGGAGACATGGTTGAACATGTGCCAATGAACTTGCCCATCTATGAAGACACATAGTTTTTCATGGAGAAGGACATGAAGATTACATGGAAAGAAATAAAGGACATATTTGCACGTAGTTTCAAGGAAGATCTCAAAGATCGACAAGTCTATGTCCAAATTCATAAGTTAGGACTTTAAAGGGTTACATGCAAGTACCCCACCTTTTTCGTGCGCGGATATCATTGACTGCGTTGTCTCACATACCAATCCTGAGACGATGACATTGAGAAAAACAAGTGGGACACATCTTGCCACCTTCAGGTTGGAAAACTACCATCATACATATGAATTTCTGCAGCCAATGAACTACATGGATGCATTTTTCTTCACTTCAAACATCAATGTAAACACTAGAGATATCATGAAGCATTGGGTAAAATAGCCATCAAAGTTCAAGACAACACCCAACCAGGTTGATAAGACGAAGTCACTCAGGAATACCTACCAACTCCTAGTCATATCTGCATGTTTCTTGTATGGCCAAGAGAGCACAGAGACCTTCCATAGAGTTAGGTTGTTATGTTAGATTTGTTGGCAAATGAAGGAAGGCCTTTCCACTGGTAGGACATGTTGGCTCTTCAGTTGAAAGTGCATGTGTCTAATGCCCAGAATCTTCCTAAGGATGGACAAGAAAGATTCTATATGTCCACGTACCTGCTTGATTCTATATGGACACCATCAAAGGATTATGTGAATGTCTATTGCAAGTTGCTCTCTGAGTGCAACTACCGAGGAGTCATGGTGAGGCTGCCTGACCACTTCATCGGCCCACTATACAAGATGATATTTGAACATGATCCACCTTACATGTTCGAGGTAGAAATGCAAGAATTGCTTAACATTGAGGATTGGTATGCATCACCCAGTGGCACCTTCATCGGGACATTTGGCATGGAGAAGCCTCCATATGAGCTACCTAGGTTTTCTATGGACAAGTTGGTCATGCAAGAGGTTTCATACCACATCTCCACATGGTTATTAGCAAGACTACATGAGAGGAAGAAGGCACCATGGCCTACTCTTCCTTTGCGGATTATGGTGTACAAGATACGTAACTTGAAAGATGCAAACGTCGAGGCCGAAGACTTGAAGAATTTTGGGTTCAAAACCAAGAGTTTCAATACATTGTATGAAGGTGTATTACCCATGGATCCATAGGGCATATCATTAGCCAAAGCAAGATCCTTGGAGGTACTGCTATAACTCCTCTAGTCTTAATGAATTGGTCATCATGGTTGTAGAATGGAAAGCAGCACTGCAGGCAGCAGCACCATAGGAAGAAACAAAATCAGTAGTAGTAGTGAGCAGTAAACCGGCACAAGACAAAGGAAAGAGGAAGAATTTCGAGAGCACAGAGGCTTAGCAAAGCTAAAAATTCAAAGAATATCCACTTGTTGAGAGAGTAGCTTTGGAGATAGATGTGAAGAGGTGACAACGTGAAAGGAGAGTAGAGTGGAAGAAGAGAGAGAAGAAAATGTTGGAAGATATAGAAAGGAGATTGTAGGAGATGGAGAAGAAGCTAAAAGTAGAACAAGAGCTCAGGAGGAGAGAAAGGGAAGAAAGGAAGAAATAGGAATAGGAAGAAGGACAAGGTGCACTGACAGAGCAAGTTGCGTAGATATAGGTTGAGACAGCATAGTAACCAGAAGATGATGAACATGGTGAGCAAGTGCAGGTTCAGGAACTTGCTCACTAGGTTGAGTAGATGGTTGAGGCAACAAACATGGAGATGAAACAGGAGTTGTAATACAAAAACATTGATCTCATGCCGAGAGCATCCAAGGTCACACCATAGCCTCCATAACTTCAAGAATAAAAAATAATCCCAAGCGAGCAAGGAGAAGTTATTCTCCTTGATGATGATCCATAGAAGGATGTTTACAATCTGGTGTTTGATGAGTCAAAGCAGAGGATTTTATAGGGACGAATAAATCAACTCCTAGATGATCATACATCACCTGTGCACACAAAAGGAAGGGTGATTGCATCAAATGTTAAAAGACATCTAGTTGCCATGGCCAAGGCTTATAAGGCCTATGTAGAAGCCACGAGTTCAACGGTCAAGTTATTAATAGCAGAAAATGATCAAATACTGAAGGACTTGTAAGAGGCTAGGTAGAGAACAGAGCAGTCCACAGGATCCTCCATGAAAGAGATGAAGAAATAAATAGTGGCAGAGATATCAACTTTGGAGGCCACCATGCAGACAATACAAGCATATTTCTCACCATGCACAAAATGGTTGTCCATCTATACAGCGTTTATTAGCAGTGCATACAGACAACCCAAACTCTCAAAGACATTCACACTGCTATTATGCACATGCAAGAATGGACAATGAGGTACAAGGGAGCCCCGCTTTACTTGCAGAAGAGGATGAAGCCAGAGGCTGAGCTAGAAAAAGCATGGATTCAGATGTTGATTCGAAACTATGAGAAGCTCCCTCCGCTCATCACTAGCATTAAGGCTTCCTATGCACGGTTGTTTAGGAGTCTAGATGTCATAGTGTGAATGCAAAACATCCCTTTCAACAGAACCCTCACCCAACCCATGAGGAAGAACCAAGTCATGCTGGATGTCGACATGTACATAAAGAAGCTGATGCATGAAGCCACCAGTGATGATTTGCATCTCATAATAGAGAACAAGAAAAGGTACATAAGTGGCCCAGCCACACTTAGGACATTGTTACACATGCTTCAGGATGAGTTGGACAAAGGTTTCAGAACCATATACCCAGAATCCATGGAGGCAAGAGTTCGCTTCAACAAAGATGTCGCCAAACAGTACGAGGACACAATAATGCAGTACCAAGATTGGTGTCATTTCATCACTGAAGACCATTGTGAGGAGGTTACCGAGTTGGTCTTTCCCCAAGACCCCAAGTGATGTTGTTTTTCCTGTTAGGATTACTCAAGCCTAATTTTGTCCCACATGGGTATATGTGGAAATTGTGTTATTGTAAATATGTTGTAAGTGAAATTCCAAGCGCCATTAGTGGAATGTGAACAATCTCTATGTAATGTGAAGGGTCATGAGGGTATTCCAAGAGTCAAAGGGGAATGTCAAGGGTCACCACACCCTTTGTTATATATATAACCTCATAACTCATATTCGAGGATTTTCGGAGCCAAGATTTGGCTAGGCATTGCTTAGAGAAGGCTTGGAGAGTATTGTGACGAGCCTTGGCTTCTCCACAGTGCAGAGCAAGTACATTTGTCTGGAGGAGCAGGCGGTTTTGACTATAATGTTCCACTATTGGGGCTAGTGGTTGTCAATGGTGTATGTATGGATGGAACTTTTACTTAATATAATATATAACTGAGCCAACACGTTTTCATGCATATGTTGTTAATGTAGTTGGATTATTCAGGTTGCTTTAGAAATGTATGTTATTTAATTTATGCATTTGTGTATGAACTATTTCGTATGCAATTGTATGAATCTTGTTGTAATTGTGTTGTTGGTTTAACCCATCACTTTGGATTGTGGACTATTCTGCTTTCCAACTTGTGATGTCTTTCAACTCATGTGTTCCTTTCAAGCTACGTACTATTACAAGATTCTAATGGACACACTTTCTCTTCCCCTCCACGTGTTAGAACCCCCATGCATCTCACTTGACTCCTACAAGGTCACGCACTTTCTTCCGACAAAGATATCACACTTACCTCTGTGCGCTATCGGAGTCAAGGCATTGCTTTACTACCCACTGCTAGGACTCCTACTCCAAATGGTCTGAGGTCTAGTTGGGACATCTTACCAGGGAGATCCGATAACATGTTGGTGGGTCCAGCACCATCAATATTTTTGGTGTTGGAAGGAGGGCCAGATGACAAGTTGAGTCTTCAAAGTCTATTTTGAATCTCTACATATCTTTCATGACATACATTACAATTAATCCTCTAGCATGTCTATCTCATGGACATGTTTTTGAAGTTTCAGAGGGTCTCTTCAATGACTTGTCACATAACACATATGATGGTGAAGTCAGAGAAGCCTTGCTTAGTCACAGATTTTCCTTCACGGGTTTTCGTGAAAGGAATGAAGCCCTCCTGGACGACGTTGCATGTTTTTTATTCGCCTTCACACTTAGAGGGCATGCACTCCAATGGTGTCTCACATTTCTCACAACCTCCATTCACTCTTATGATCAAATGATCAAAGATTTGGCACATTTGTTCCATCATTTTGATCGTAAAGCACTCAATAAAAAAATTCTGGAATTATGGAAAGCACCAGATGAATCCCTTTTGCAATTTTGGGATATCTTTTGTAATCTCTCTTTTCAAATCCCAGAAGATGAAATTGATTGGAAATTTCTCAATGAAATATTTTAGTATCTTCTTCACATATCTGAAAATGTACATGAGTTAGAATCATTCGAACCCCTCCCATCATACCTCGGTGTTAGAGATGCCAAACCTAAGATGGACAAGGTTGTTGTCACAAGTGACCCTCTATCTACTTCTCATCAAACAACTCTAGCTCTAAAATGTGAGGTGGGAGAAGTTGTGAACCCATCTGTTGATCTGTCACATCCTCACACCCCACCTGCTCTAGATATCTGCACATATTTGGCTTGCAAGCCTATTGGTTTTCACGTGAACTCATTTTCTCTACCTTCGTCCTCTCGTTCTGTTGATCCCTTGGATTGTAATATGTTGTTTTCTCCTGTTCCAGACTCTCCCATTGTTGTTGTTCATGAGGATCAAGTTTTTGACAGAGTTAGTGTTGAGCAGCCAACCTGCCTATCATTTATGATGAGTATATGTGGGAATTTGAAGAAGAACATGCGGTGAAGGATGATTTCCTTCCATCCGCACCTCATCTTTTGTTTCTTGACATCTTTTGTGATTCTTCCATTTATGATTTTTCTTGTAAAAATCCATCCCCAGGTGTTTTTACTTCCGATCATTCACAAAACACAATGGATGTCGATCTGTCATTTGATTGGGGAAAGGACACACATTTCTTTCTTAATCCACCCAATCTATCAATGTTTTCATCATATCATGAGGATATCAATGAACATATCAAATTTTCTAATAATGGTTGTCGTGATCTATTCCTTCATTTGATCACAATGTTGATTCATTCGTTGTTAATCTTTCTAAGCCACTGGTCTTTGATGATCTACCTGTTGAAGAAGCGGAAACCCCTCAAGCGGTCGAGGCACTTCATCCCGTGATGATGGTTATGTCAGGTCCTTGTTTTCTTGATGTTAGTTCCATTTCTGATCATAAATCTATTGAAACACCCTAGGCTCCTCATCACCCTCATGTTTGCATTGAAGATCAATCTAGTTTAAAGATTTCATATCCTCCACCGAAATCATATGATCCTATCGCTCATGCATTGGATGAATGATAAAAAATGAGCACTCTTGCTAAGTGAAAGTCTTCCTTTTTCACGTTTTCTCATTTTTCACGGTCAAAATAGTATACATGCTCATCATCTACACATAGTGTTTTGCAACACCATTTTATGTCCATGGAATGTTTGTCTTGCGCGTTTACTCTTTTCTTTTCTGTGGACGCTTTTAAAATTTGAGTGTGTTGGTCTTCATTGTCTTATCATTTTTTTGTGTTCGTTTACCTGTATATCTTTCTAGTCAACTATGGCTTCACCAACATGGGTTAACCAATGTGCCAGTGGTTGAATTGGAAATATCACTTTACATGAGTAGGCCCATAAATTGTTTATTTTAGGAGTAGGAGTAGTGTTTCCTTTCTTGTTTTCTTTGCTTGCATGTTTTTCTTGCTTAATTTTTTTGCTTTTGTTTACTTATGTCCTTTTCTTTCTTATTTGTTTGCTTGTTATGCACCCGTAGGTTTAGATTCACATGAAACCATGTTTGGCTCTTGAGACAAGCAGGGTGAAGTACAAGAGGACTTGTACAACTACCATCAATTGGCTATTTGTTTTCCTTTCTCTTGATGAAGAGCTTGTTGTCTTCTGTCCATGATACCATCATGGAAAATACATTATGTTCAGAGTCAGTCTTGGTGAAAACATAATGCTTTCACTTTTAACTAATAATACCTACTCTAATCGGTTTTTCTATATTCAGTTAACCCTTTTCATCTCAGTCAATTAGAGTAAGGTGAGGGGGAAAACCTTAACAAGTATTTCAGAGGTATATATAACATCTATGAAGGGAAAACCTCTTTTGCTCTCAATAAGTCGAAATCCCTCTTCCACCCCATGAAAATAAATAAGTTCTTATGCACAGTTCTTTGAAAATGAAAAAATGAAAAGTGAAAAATAAAATAAAGGTGAAAGAAGAGAAAGGATTCCTGCATAGATAGGTGAAGAAAGTAACTCTGTCAGGGTACTGACTAGGCTCGCTGGAAGTGGAGTGATACTTGTGTTCTTGCGTGACTTTGTCGGGTACAGTCTAGGCCTACTAGCAACAGAGCAACACCAGAGATGAAATTAAAAATCAGACAATCATATTATTTGTGCATCAATATACCCCTCTTCCCCAATCGAAACAATTCAATTGAATTGGCTTGGTATGTGTGCTGACCAACCAAGAGAATGGCAGGGATTATATCTTTAACTCAAGCTACTGAGGAAGCCAGGATGATCAAAGAATCGAATAATTATTCTGAGGGAGTTAGACTCGCTTTACATGAAACAAGGTCCATACAGAGACCTATAGTTCTACTAGTGTGTCACCAATGTTGTAGCGGCTACAATCACCCTCCAAAATTTTGCCTTCACCTTGTTTTGGAGCCTCCATCCTCAAAAACTTAGTAGCGTGTCTTATACTTCTCAGGTACTTGTGTTCATTCAAGTTTATCTTTCACTTTGCAGCTTGTGTTCGCTTACTTATTTCACTGACCAACAATAATTTGACCTCGTGACTTGGTTTACATCTGCTTCTTATGTTGTCTTGGAAAACTACGCAGACCTAGAGAGCAGCCTACCTTACTCTCAGGAATTGCATAGAGGAGGTTGGGAGCATGCCTTGCTCTCAGGAATTGTGCAAAGCAACTTGGTAGTCACCCTTTCTCTCTAGAATTGTGCAAAGCATCTCAACAGTGAGCTTCGGCTTAGAAATTGTGCAGACCCAGATGATAGCTAGTCTTAAGCTGGGAAATTGTACAAAGCATGAGAGCCAGCCAGAGCCACTCAGCCCAGAAATTACACAAAAGAATTCCATCAGCTAGTGTCTGATGCATGTGCCGACAAGTTGACCAGTTTCCTCTAGAACTATGCAATTTCTCCATGCATGCATGGCTTCCTTTCCTGAAAAATTAGAAAAGAAAAAATCATACCTAAAAAATAGGGACCTATTTTTAGCACTTGGAGTTACACTCAAGTCATTCTAAGAAACTTCCCACCACTTGTCTCTTTTTCCTATATTTTTGGCATGTGCATCATAAACCCTTAATCTAAAAAATCTATTTATTGAATGCCCCATAGCTCATTCTACACATTCGATCTTGGAGCTCTGGCATTCTCGAGGCATTTAGGAACCTTCAGCACAATCGACACAACTTTTCTAGGTAAGTTTTGCTTTTCAAGTCTTTTGCTACCTTTTCTGTCACTTTTGTTTCCTTGGCTCGTGTGAGTGCTGTTTTGCATGCTTTACTGAATGACAACTATCGTTTTAGTTTTTTTTTTTTAATTGTAGAAGTGTTGTTTCAAGATTTGCATTGTCTTTCTTAAGCATCACATTCATAACATTGTTTGTGCACTACTAGTCGCTTTTGTGGTGACTCTCCCCACCAGCTTCATTTTTCGTCTATTTGACTAATACTTGCATTGGTTTTGATTGTGTGCATGATCATTCACACCTATCTGCACCATCCTTTACTGATGCATTCATATCTACTCATTTTCAAGTTTCCCTTGGGTAGATTTGGGATACCTTGACTCAGATCTCGCTTTGCCTAGAATGCACTGCGCATTCCTGGATATCAAGGCTTTGCCTTGGCTCCAGGAATTGTGCATAAGTTGCCTCTCACTAGCCTCCAGTTGTTCTCTACATAGTTCTGGGAAAGAGTGCCTAGTCTTTTACACTGGATTGTGCAATGCACAGTTCCAACTAGCAACCCAACTAGAATGAATTGTGCATTGTGTAGTTCTAGTCCACAGTCAGCCTCATTGGACTGCACTCTGTGCAGTTCTAGTCAGCAGCAAACCTCACTGGAAGTTGGGACTGTGCAATGTGTAGTTCTAGTTGACAATCTCTCTGCCTCTGAGAGTCACTACTGCATAATCTTCCCCAGCAGTCACCCATTTTGTTGAATGATCAATCCTTGAAGTACTTTTTATTTTTAAACTTACATTTTCTTGTCGTGAGTTTCTGATATATCTCCAAGTACATCAAATCTTGACCAATCTCTCAGCAGTACAGGAATCATGCTTTTTAAGAGAGCTGGATCAAAGAAACCTATAGAGAACAGCATTGGAGACATGGTTGAACAGGTTCTAATGAACTTTCCCATCTATGCAGACACGCAGTTGTTCATAGAGAAGGACATGAAGATCACATGGCAAGAAATAAAGGACGTATTTGCAAGCAATTTCAAGGAAGATCGACAAGTCTATGTCAACATTCACAAGTTAGGCTTGTACAGGGTTGCATGTAGGTACCCCGCCTTCCCATGTGTGGATATCATTCACTGGGTCTTCTCACATACCGATCCCTAGACAATGACATTGAGAAATACCAGTCAGACATAGCTTGCCACCTTTAGGTTAGAAAACTACCATCATACGTATTACTTGCCACAGCCAGTGAGCTACATGGATGCCCTTTTATTCACTCCCGAAAACAATGTAAACACTAGAGATATCATGAAGTGTTGGGTAAAAGAGCCATCAAAGTTCAGGACAACACCCAACCAGGTCTAGAAGACGAAGTCACTCAAGAAGGCCTACCAAATCCTGGTCATCTTTGTATGCCACTTGTATGGTTAGGAGAACACGGAGACCTTCCCTAAGAGTTGGGTTATTATGTTAGATCAGTTGGAAAATGAAGGAAGGCCTTTCAACTGGTTAGACATGTTTGCTCTTCAATTGAAAGTGCATGTGTCTAATGCACGAAATTTTCTTAAGGATGGACAAGAAATATTCTATATGTCTACGTACCTACTTGATGCAATTTGTTCCCAACAACAATTCCCTAGCATGGGTTGGACATGGACACCATCAGAGTATGTTGTGAATGTCTATTGCAATTTTCTCTCTGAGTGCAGATACAGAGGATTCATGGCGAGGCTGTCTGACCACTTCATCGCCCCATTGTACAGGATGATATTTGAACAAGATCCACCTTGCATGTCCCAGGAAGTGATGTAGGCACTACTTAACATTGCAGATTGGTATGCCTCACCCAATGGAACCTTCATGAGGATGTTTGGCGCGAAGAAGCCTCTGCATGAGCTACTAAATTTTGCCACGGACAAGTTGGTCATGCAAGAGGTTGCATACCACATCTTCACAAGGTTATCAGTAGGATTGCACAAGAGGAAGAAGGCACCATGGCCTACCCTTCCTTTGCATATTGGGTTGTACAAGATATGTACCTTGAAATAAGCAGATATTGAGGATGGATACTTGAAGAAGTTTGGGTTCGGCACCAATAGTTTCAATCCATATGATCTCCACTGCATATGTAAGAACCTTTGTGTGAAGGTGTATTACCCATGGATCCGTGATCCAAAATGGATCCAAGAACTCTCTAAGTCTTCAAAATCGCTTAAAAGATAAAAACAATCGCATGAGAAAACCTTCATAAAACAGCAGAAAACACTTTTGGGACCCAAAAACACCAAGAAACAATGGAAAATGGGCTTATCAATGGCTTGAATAGTGAATGCACAAGAGCTGTCATATTTGGCTGATCAACGGTCCAGATCCGATCAGTGAATCGCAAATTGGTGGTGGCAAGTGAAGGCTAGTGGTGGAGACCACACGAGATATGTGATAGCAATCAGTGGGGTCAACGAGGACAGTCGATCAGGTGCACAGATCGACGGCCCACATTGCATCGCAACATCGCGTCGACAAACCACAATAGGGTGCTCACCAAATGACCCGAGGTTATCGCGACATGCAATTGCGATCAATCGCATCGTGATATCGCAATCGACAAACACAATGGAGTGAGCACACACACACACACACACACACACACACACACATATATATATGCGATCCAATCGCCGAACCCAATAGCATTACAAATGATATTCCATAAATATTTCAAATCCGATATAAGTCGTTTGCGGGATTTTGCAATGTTTTAACATAGTTTCCGAATAAAAAGGGGAATACCATGACACATGGGTAGTCGACCCAATATGAAAATGGTTTGGATTTAAGGACTTTTGAAGTCCGAAAGACTATGTTTTTGTTGGATTTTCATAGTTTAGACTGTATTTCTCTACGTAAACAGAGAATGGCGTTTTCAAGGATTTCAAAGGCCCGATGCACTCATCCATTGCGAAACAGGTGGCCACCTCCCCTAAAGGCATTATGTCATGATTTCTAATGCCTAGCAGAGGGAGTCAAGCGGATAGAGGCTGAGAGCCAGAAAGCCCGAGAAGAGGAAATGAACAGACAACACAGATTGGATTTAAAGCCACAAAAGACAGAAGACAAGGCACGCAGTGCTAAGACAGAGCAAAGATAGAGATAGAGAGTGATAGAGAGAGTCTGTGTACTCAAAGAGGCTTGAGGGGTTCAAGAAAAACTCTTGTTGTTGTATATGTTGTGTATTGAGACCCAAATTGAGCTCATACTATTGTAAAACTCTGCTTCTGAAGACATAATAGAGAGGCCACCACTGAAGGCTGGACTAGGAGATGTAGCCCAGGATTTTTGGGTGAACTCCATATTAAACTTGCTATGTTTATGCGTGTTGTCTATTATGTTTCTCTTACTGCTTCATTTCCTATGTATTTCGCAATCTTATTGATCCATTGCACAAAATAACATAGTCATATCCATGCAAATGAGTCTGTAATACCTTAATAATTGTCTTAGATCTCATTATTAGATCAAGTGGTATCAGAGCTTTAGTTTGCTAAGGTTAGACAAGCTCGTGCTGGATTGGTGAATGCTAACTAGGTCAAAGCTCAAATTAGGAGAAGGAGAACTACTTGAGACTAACCCAGAAATTGGAAGAGTCTATCCTAGGAGGAAAATGGCAGAAGAAAGTCCCTTGGAATCAGACTCTCAGTTCATGGACAGTTTCATGACCATGAGATCCATGGTAGAAGAGATGTATTGAGAATTTAAGAAAGGTAGAGGTGAAGATACTTCAACCTCCAAACAAGACAAAGGAATAGAAGAACCTCTTATAGATGGCCATTCTGAAGGCAAAGGGAAAGGAAAAGAGCCTCCTCTATCAACACCTCCTTCTAGCCCTTTGATTAAACTAGATGTAAAATTTGATTTGCCAATATATGATGGAGAATTAAATGCAGAAAAGCTAGATAACTGGATTAGACAAATTGATGTGTATTGCAAGGTGCAGAACATTGATTCAGAAAGGAGAAAGATTCATCTAGCCAACCTATGCCTTGGAGGAACTGCCCTAGTATGGTGGGAAGGCAGGACCCAAGCTGATTTGAAGAAGCATGGTAAAATTCTTTCTACCTGGAGTGAATTTGTTTCTGCCATTAAAAAACAATTCTATCCACTAGCTTATATGCAGCAAGCCATTATGAGTTGGCAAACTCTTCACCTATTAAAGGGGAAAAGTGTACAAAGCTATACCCAGGAATTTAGAAAAAGAGCTTTAATTCTAGACATTTCTTTAGACTCGCCTGAAACTTTGCTGAAGTATATAGGTGGTCTGCATTGTTATTTGAGGCACACCATTCTCATGTTTAACCCTACTAGCATAGATGAGGTATCCATTCAGGCTACACATCTAGAGGCTAGAGGCAAGAATGTGAACCCAAAGATTAGGGGATCATCAAAACCCACTACAAGCAAGAACAAGGAAAAGAGGAAGCAAAAATGGAAAGAGATGGAGGAAAACGTTGTACAGAAAGACAAACCTTCATGCACTCACTGCAAGAAGGATGGACACAATGATGAACATTACTGGTCTTTGCATCCAGATCTGAAACCCAAGAAGTTCAATGGCAAGAAGAAGAAGACTGTTGCTGCTGTACAGAAGGATTTGGGGTTAGACTTAGGTGATGAAACAACAATCACATCTGCAGGTATAAAAGGTTATCCACTTTAGAGAATGCAGAGATCAAGAAGTAGGTATAGGAGCTGCTCGAGAAAGGGTTCATAAGGCCAAGCAAATCACCATGCGGATCTCCAATCGTGTTGGTGAGAAAGAAAGATGGTTCGTGGAGGATGTGCATTGATTACAAAGCGCTAAATAAATAATGATCAAGAATCATTATCCCCTTCCTCACATTGATGATCTATTGGATCAGCTGAAAGAATATGTTTACTTTTCCAAGTTGGACTTGCGTAGTGGCTACCATTAGGTCAGAGTAGCGGAACAAGATGCATGGAAGACTCTTTTAAAACAAAGCAAGGGCTGTATGAATGGCTAGTTATGCCTTTTGGCTTAACTAATGCTCCTGCCACTTTCATGAGAGTTATGAATGATGTACTCAGGCCTTTTATTGATGATTTTGTAATTGTATATTTAGATGACATTCTTGTTTTCAGTAAAACATGGGAAGAACATTTGAAGCATGTAAAGCAGACCCTAGATGTTTTGAAAAAAGAAAATCTCTATGTTAAGTTATCAAAATGTGAATTTGGCAAAACATCTTTGAATTATTTGGGTCATATTGTAGGGGGTAGTGAATTGAAGATAGATCCCTCTAAGGTCGAAGTCATTGTGAATTGGCCTAAACCCAAATCTGTTACAAAAGTTAGAAGCTTCCTAGGGGTAGCACAATATTGGAGAAAGTTTATTGCTAACTTTTCCTTGATTGTAGCTCCCTTACATGCTTTAACATGATTGAACAAGGTGTTTCAGTGGGGAGGAAAATAGCAGAAAGCCTTCGACACCTTGAAAGAAAAAATTAGTACAACACCAATACTAGCATTGCCAGATCTTGAAAGACCATTTGAGATCAAACTAGATGCCAGTGACTATTCCATGGGAGCAGTGTTCATGCAACATGGTAAACCCATGTGTTATCATTCTGAGACATTTAATTCTGCAGTAGTTAATTATCCCACATATGATAAATAATTGTATGCATTAGTGTAGAGTGTGAAAAAGTGGAAACATTACCTATTGGGCAAAGAAACAGTTATACATACTGATCATCAACCACTTCAATATTTACACTCACAAACTAAGTTGTAGCAATCAAGGCACTATAGGTTGATGGGTTTTCTACAATAGTTTCATCTAGTCATCAAATATAAGAAAGGCATACACAATAAAGTTGTAGATATGTTGTCTAGACCAATCATAAATGCATCTACTATACTTAAGCATAATTCAGTATTGCATGAAAGCTACATTGAACAATATGCTCAAGATGTAGATTTTAAAGATGTATATGCAACTTGAAGTCATGGAAAACAAGTAGAAGAATTGGATTATCATATTAAGGACCAACTCTTGTATCATTTGGGAAAGCTATGCATTGCACAAAGTAAAAGAGTTAATATAATCCGAGAAGCACACACTTCTCGAATATCAGGTCATTTTGAGGTATGTAAAACTATTGCACAGCTACGAAGATTCTACTATTGGCCAAGAATGCATGAAATAGTTTCTACATATATTAAAGGGTGTACCATGTGTGCTAAAAGCAAACCCAGCAATAGAAAACTAGGATTTTACACTCCACTTCCAGTTCCTTCTCGTCCTTGGGAAAGTGTTTCCATGGAATTTGTTGGGGGATTGCCAAAATATAGAAAAGGTCATGACTATTTATATGTTATTGTGGACAGATTCAATGAAATGTGTATTTTAATACCTCGTAACAAGCAGATTACAGCTAAACAAACAGCGAAATTGTTCTTTCAGCATGTCTGGGTGCATTTTGGGTTACCCACTTCCATAGTATCTGATCGAGATTCCCGATTTCTTGGGAAGTTTTGGTCAAGTTTGTGGGAATTAATGGACACCAAACTGAAGAAGAGCATAGCCTTTCATCCACAAACAAATGGCCAAACAGAGGTAGTCAACAAGACAATGATCCAGTTTCTCAGAGGCTATTGCAGCAAGCATCACAAGCTTTGGGATGAACATTTGTGTTATGTGCAACATGCTTACAACCATGCTAAACATTCTTCTACAAAAAGATCTCCTTTTGAGACTTATTTTGGTTTCATACCAAGGTCTCCCTTGGATTTTTCCTTTAGTAAACAGATAGAAGTTGATGGACACAGTGATGTGGACAAAGCAACTAAGTTCATTGAACATATCCAAGAAATTCACCAGGCAGTGCAGGAACAACTAGAAAAGAGCCAAGCCAAGTACAAGACAAGGTATGATAAGCATCGAATTAAACGTAGCTTCCAAGTTGGTGATCAAGTCTGGTTGTACATCAGCAAAGATAGAATGCAAGGTGAGGGTAAGATGCTGAAGCCAATAAGGTATAGGCCTTTCAAGATACATGAGAAAATTGGTGAGAATGCTTTTTGCCTTGATTTTCCAGCTTACATTCACATCTATTCAGTGGTAAATGCAGAAAATTTAAGACTCTTTGAACCTTCATTAATTGAAGATCCTAAAGAGCAAAGTCAATTTCCTTCCATTGATGATCTGTTGCCTGAATATCTCAATGAGTTGGAGGAAGATACAGTTCTAGATAGGAAGGTGAGAACTACACGTAGAGGGGATATTGAGTACCTCAGAATTGGACTTAAAGGTTCAAAACCCAGTAGTGCAAAATGGATAGAGATTGGGCAAGTGAGGGAGCTGTATCCTCAATTGATCGATGCTTGAAAATCAACTTTTGGAGGTCCAAAATCCTTTTTCAGTGAGAAGGCATGATCCAAAATGGATCCAAGAACTCTCTAAGCCTTCAAAATCGCTTAAAATATCAAAACAATCACATGAGAAAACCTTCATAAAACAGCAGAAAACACTATCGGGACCCAAAAACACCAAGAAACAGTGGAAAACGGGCTTATTGGCGGCTTGAACAGTGAATGCATAGGAGCCGTCAGATCTGGCCGATGAATAGTCCAGATCAGATCGGTAAATCACAAATTGGCAGTGGCAAGTGAAGGCTATCGGCGAAGACCACACGAGATACGCGACAACGATCAGCGGGGTCAACGAGGACCGTTAATAAAGCACACAGATCGAAGGCCCATGTTGCATCGCAACATCGCGTCAGCAAACCACAATAGGGTGCTCACCAAATGACCCGGGGTTATCGCAACATGCGATTGTGATCAATCCCAACGCGACATCACAATCAGCAAATAAAATGAAGCAAGCACATACATACATACATACATACATACATACATACATATATATATATGAGATCCGATCGCCAGACTCAATAGCATTACAAACTATATTCCATAAATATTTCAAATCCGATATACACTGTTTGTGGGATTTTGCAGTGTTTTAACGTAGTTTCCAAATAAAAAGGGGAAAACCATGACACATGGGCAGTTGTGACATGTGATAAGCAATTAGAGGCGGACGCGATGTGAAAACAGTTTGGATTTAAGGACTTTTGAAGTCCGAAAGACTGTGCTTTTGGCGGATTTTCACAGTTTAGACTGTATTTCTCTACGTAAATAGAGAATGACCTTTTCAAGGATTTCAAAGGTCCGATGCACTCATCTGTTGTGGAATAGGTGGCCACCTCCCCTAAAGGTGTTATGCCATGTTTGCTAATGCCTAGCAGAGGGATTCGAGTAGACATAGGCTGGGAGCTAGAAAGCCCAAGAAGAGGAAATGAATAGACATCACAGATTGGCTTTAAAGCCATAGAAGACAGAAGACAAATCACGCAGTGCTGAGACACAGCAAAGACAGAGATAGAGAGTGATAGTGAGAGTTTGTGTACTCAGAGAGGCTTGAGGGGTTCAAGTAAAACTCTTGTTGTTCTATATGTTGTGTATTGAGACTCAAATTAAGCTCATACTGTTGTAAAACTCTGCTTCTGAAGACATAATAGAGAGGCCACCACTGAAGGCTGGACCAGGAGATGTAGCCCAAGAGTTTTGGGGAACTCCATATTAAACTTGTTGTGTTTATGTGTGTTGTCTATTATGTTTCTCGTATTGCTTCATTGCCTGTGTATTTCACAATCTTATCGATCCATTGCAAAAAATAACATAGGCATATCCATGGACATGAGTCAATAATACCTTAATAATTGTCTTAGATCTCATTATCGGATCAATCCATGGGGCATGTCATTGGCCAGAGGAAGATCCTTGGAGGTACTTCTATAACTCCTTTATTCTCAATGAACCGGTCAGCATGGTTGTAGAATGGAAAGAAGCACCATAGGAAGCAACAACAATAGTGAGAGGCAAGCCAACAAAAGACAAAGGCAAGAGGAAGATTTTCAAGAGCACAAAGGTTGAGCAAAGCTACAAGTTTAAGGAAGATCGAATTTTTGAGAGAGTAGCTTTGGAGATAGATGTGAAGAGGTGACAATGTGAAAGGAGATTAGAGCGGAAGAAGAGAGAGAAGTAAAGGTTGGAAGATACAGAGAGAAGATTGAAGGATACGAAGAAGAAGTTGAAAGCAGAACAGGAGCTCAAAAGGAGAGAAAGGGAAGAAAGGAAAAAACAGGAACAGGAATAAGGACAAGGCACATTGACAAAGCAAATTACACAGATATAGGTTGAGATAGCAGAACAACCAGCATATGATGAACAAGGTGAGAAGGTGTAGGTTCGGTAACTTCCTCAATAGGTTGAGCAATTGGTTGAGGTGACAAACATGGAGACGAAGTAGGAGTTGCAGGACCAAGACACCAATCTCATGCCGAAAGCATCTGAGGCCGTACCACAATCTCCACCACCTCCAAAATCATAACCACTCCTGAGCAAGCAAGGAGAAGTTGTTCTCCTTAATGATGATTCGGAGACAGATTCATATAATCTGGAATTTGACGAGTCACAGCAGAGGATTGTACAAGCATGAAGAAAGCCACTCCTCAATGATCATACATCACATATACACACAAAATAAAGAGTGATTGTACCAGATGTTAGAAAACATCCAGTTTCCATGGCTGAGGCTTATAAGGCCTATGCAGAAGCCACGAGTTCAACAATCGAGTTCTTAATAGCAAAAAATGATCGAATGGTGAAGGACTTGCAAGAGGCCAGGAAAAGAACAGAGAAGTCTGCAATATATTCCATGACAGAGATGAAGAAAGAAATAGTGGTGTAGATATCAACTTTGGAGGCCACCATTGCGGACAATGTATAATAGATTTATCACCATGCACAAAGTGTTTGTCCATCTATAGGGCTTTCAGCAGCAGTGCGCACAGACATCCCAAACTCTCAAAGACATTCACACTGCTATGGCACACATGCAAGAATGGAAAATGAGGTACAAGAGAGCCTAGTTTCACTGGAACAAGAGGATGTAGCCAAAGGCTGAACTAGACAAAGCATGGATTCAAATGTTGATCCAGAACTACGAGCATCTCCCTTCGCTCATCACTAGCATTGAGGCTTCATATGCACAGTTATTTAGGAGTCTGGAAGTCATAGTGAAAATGCACAAGATCCCTTCGATTGGAACCCTCACCCAGGCCATGAGGAAGAACCAAGTCATGCTCAATATCAAAAATTACATAGAGTAGTTTATGCATGAAGTCATCAATGATGACTTGTAGCTCAACATAGAGAACATGCAAAGGTACATTAGTTGTCCAGTCATACTCATGACAGTGTTGCGCATGCTTCAGGATGAGTTGGACATAGGTTTCAAAACCATATGCCCGGAAGCCATGGAGGCAAGACTTCACTTCGACAAAGACATCACCAAACAGTATGGGGACACAAAAGCACAATACCAAGCTTTGTATTAGTTCGTCACTGAAGACCATTGCGAGGAGGTTAGAGAGTTGATCTTTGCCCAAGACCCTGAGTGATGTTGTTTGTCCTGTCAGGCTAACTCAAGCCTAATTTTGTCCCACATTGGTATATGTAGAAATTGTATTATTGTATGTTGTAAGTGAAATTCCAAGTGTAATTAGTGGAATGTGAAAAGTCACTATGTAATGTGAAGAGTCATGAGGGTAGTCCAAGAGTCAAAGGGGAATGTAAAGGGTCACCACACCCTTTGCTATATATAGAACCTCATAACTCATAGTCCAGGCTTGTGACGAGCCTTGGCTTCTCCACAGTGCAGAGCAAGTACATCTCTTTGAAGGAGTAGGAGGTGTTGACTGTAATGTTCCACTATTGGGGCTAGTGGTTGTCAATGGTGTATGTATGGATGGAACTTTCACTTAATATAATATATAGCTGAGCCACCAAATTTTCTTGCATATGTTGTTATTGTAGTGGGACTATTCTAGTTTCTTTAGTAATGTATGTTATTTAACTTATGCATTTGTGTATGAACTATTTTGTATGCAATTGTATGAATATTGTTGCAATCATGTTGTGGGTTTAGCTCGTCAGTTTGGATTGTGGACTATTATGCTTTCCATCTTGTGATGTCATTCAGCTCATGTGTTCCTTTTAGGATGTGTATTATTACAGGATTCTAAGGAACACACTTCCTCTTCCCCTCTGTGTGTTAGAACCCCCATGCATCTCACTTGACTTGGTTCAAGGTCACACACTTGCTTTCAACAAAGATATCACACTTAGCTTTGCGCGCTATTGCAGTCAAGGCATTGCTTTACTACCCACTGTTGGGACTCCTACTCCAAACGACCTGAGGTCTAGTTGGGACTTTTTGGTGGGGAGATCCCCTAACATGTTGGCGGGTCGAGCACCATCAACAACATTGTATGTGCACCACGAAATGTGTCATTCTTTCATTGATCTAATGCAATGAAGTGAATATCATGAAATCAAAATCTAACCTAATTGAAAAATGGAAACATTAGTCTACTTGTAGAATGTAAATTAATATTCTAATTGCAGAATGTGGAATGTTGTTTTGAAAAAGGAAATTTTATCTTTTCAACAATAATGCTTGTAACTTAAGCATTAAGGAAACATGAATTCAAGAATAAATTCTAATCTAATTTGAATTTATGAATCACCCTTTTTATCATGTGTTCAAATAAATTTATCTTTAGTAACATAATCCATGTACATTTCATAATAAAACATTCATTGTTATTCAAATGTGGAAATATGTCTTCTAATTCTAATTGCAGATTTGTACTTGCATTAAAGGAAAATTGGTTCCGGAGTGGTCTTTCGTATTCCTCAATAATGTATTCAGAGCCTATGGGTCATTATCCAAGCCTAAGAGACAAAAACCAAGCTTTTGGAGCAAATCTGGTCAAGTTTACATGTGCTACAGGAGGCCATGTTTTTATACAACAAGAGATAACTTACTGAATGCCCAATTAAATCAAATGAAAATGGGATGGAATTTTTTTTTATTAAGTAGGATGTGTTAAGACTCCATTCCAATTGGAATCACTCCAAAATACTCTTATTAAGATGTGCTAAAAAAGAGTAGAAAATTACTACTCTAAAAAGAAGAAATTCAAAAACTAGTGAGCTAGTTAACCTACCAAATGCTTAACCTAATCAAGTGTAAATGATATGGGGTAAATTTTATTATTACTTGTTGTAGTGGTTACAACACCCTCCAAAATCTTGGACTGCATCTAATTTTGGAGCCTCCCTTCAATTTTTACTTGATGCTTGCAAGCACTCGGCCTCACCCCGTGGGCTTGTGTTGAGTCTTTGCACCCCCTTTGCTTGATCGTTCAATGGACAACTTTTGCAGGTTGGTAACAAGGTCTTACCAGTGACCATGTTCTGGTCACACACAAGATCTTTTCTTTGTGTGTAGATGTTGTGTTCTCTATGTAAACATTTTTCGCGCTCGCACACGAAGTTGTATGTACTATTGCGCAAGTGTCGTCGTGGTCGTCAAATGATCTATCACAAATGTCGTGCGTGTCGTTCGCATCATCGATTAGTCATGTTGAGCATGTGTGTCTTGATGGTTTGATGTGTCTTGTCGTTAAGTCATGTGAGTGTGTTTTCAAGGTCGTGCATGCACAAATTCACTCACTCACACACTTAGTCATTTTTGCTAAAGTTCTGAGGACCAAATCACCCTCTAACAGTCGAACCTCCACCCGGCCTTCGACTCGACCGACTGTCACCTAGAACATCGGAGAAGCATCCAACAAGCCATTTCAATCTGCATTACCCTCTAATTGAGAAAATTTTGTAGACAGGTCGAAAGGACACCTAGTGCCCATCCCTGTCTCCCTAAGAAAATTGCACAGTTTTCCCATCCAGTCACCCAGTCAACCGGCTAGTTGCTCACCCAAAAACTGCACAAATTTCATGAGAAAACCTTCTCTAGCCCACTCAGCTCAAAAATTGCACAGAGGTGGTCAGCACGTCAACCTCCCAGCAATTACACGATTTTTCTCTCTAGCAACTCGCTGCCAGTTCCCTCCAAAAACTACGTAGTTTTTGTTGCTAAGCTCTCACATCCCACTCCCTGCTCCCTCCAAAAGCTATGCATATTTTCTTGCCAAGTCTTCCCATAGCCCACACTGCTTCCCTCTAAAAATTGTGTAGATCTATCCTCGAGCTAAGCCAGATCCCGCAGACAGTCACTTTTGATCCAGATTTCCCATCTCTGCCTCCTAGTGACTTCTGTGCAATTTTCACCAACAGCACCCAGAGCTCGCATCCCAACTCGAAACTTGCCTCGCACGGTTTTGTAACCTTGTCCTCTCTCTTAGTCACCTCCATCATCGAAAAATGATCATGCATCATGGTAGACTAGGGGGTTTATGGATTTGATGTCATCTCATCACAATTGATTGAAGATACAGGTACATGAATATACATGACACAACAAAAATGGGATGAACAAGGAGAGTACATGCAAAAGGACGTGTTCACGAATGGACAAACAAACAATCCATGCAAGGAGATGTGTTCACAAATGGATGACCATGCTAATACATGTTCGCTGATGGAAAGATGGAAGAATATGTGAAGACGTGTTCGTGGACAGACAGACGGATGAACATGCGAAGATATGTTCATGAACAGATGAACATGTAATTTTCACGAATGGGCGAATGCAACATCAAGTGAACCCAACAACCATTGAAGACTTCATGCACCCATCCATGTGGAGGTGAAGCTGTGATACACCAAGAGGACATCCTTCACTCAACAACACTGCATCTCGACATGCACACTAGTAGTAGCACAAACGTACTAGCACTGTCATATCGAGTCGTGTCATGAGTCATGTCGACCACATCACTATTGTGGGCCATACTGTGTCAATCAATGTAATGTAACGTGGAAGTCCAAGAGACCCACTTGTAATCTGAAGAGTCATGTAAAGGTGGAAAGTCATGAAAGTCAAACAATCATGAGGGAAGTCGAATAGGCACAAGGGTCATTTTTACCCTTGGCTATAAATAGCCCTCATTTGTACATGCAAAAGACTTTTCACCTTGGCTCCTCCCACATAGCCTTGAGGGTCATTAATATTTTCTTTTAGGAGTGAGCAGTGGCTTCAATGCCCCACCCATGGGATTAGTGATGTAATGGTGTACCGATGTGTCTTGGAACTTTCACTTAATTCAGAATCCTGCTAACAGGCTAGCACATTTTCACACATGTTGTAACTATTTGTAAGATTTATCTTGAACACTTGTAATACATGTTGTTGTAACCCGTGTTAAAAAATTTAAATCATTCATTTGTTATAATACATATATTTATGAAAATGTGTTGTATAAGTTGTTAACATTGTCTTTCCCATGTTGGTTACCTCCCCAGACATCAGACATAAAATTTCACGTAAACTTTCTATAACGACCGTTGCTCTCATGTGGATTGACCCACTGAGTGTTGTACGTGCTATATTCCCTTGTGTGTTGTGACTACCGCATTCGTTTGGATTTCTCCTTTGGAAGTTGCGCACATCTTGTTGTGTTGTGTGTTTTTAATAGAGTTGGGGCTTCCTCCCATCCAACTTGAGACTCACTCTTACCCTCTCTCTCTGTGGTGAAAGATACCTTGACACAAGTAACACTAGCACTCACCAGGCACACGAACCTCATTGTTTGAAGACAAAGAAAACCACTCTCACATTATGAAAAGAAAGAGCTAAGTCATATCTTTAAGACAATAGCAACCGAGCCATCATATTGGATGGGAATCCTACACCAAACGGTGTGAGGTCTAGTTGGGACTTCATACTAAGGAGATCCCATGATGTTGGTGGGTCTAGCACTATCAACATTTTGGCACTAGAAGGAGGGCCAAATGACAAGTTGAGCTGTACATATGGGTCGAATCTCTTACCCAATGAATCATACACAATTCGTGCTCCCGATATGTTTCTCTCATTTCTCCCTAAATCAGCTATCAATCCTCGATGAGCTTCTCAATCACTTGTCCATGTTAAAGTTTGACGGTGAGGATAGAACACCCATAACCAAGCACATTTATGATTTTCTTCACTTCTGTGAATCTCATGAAATCAATATTGATGAGCTTGTTTGCGTAATCTTCTTGCTCACCCTTGAAAGTCATGCTAATCGGTGGTGTCATACCCTACCACCTGCTTCTGTCCATTCCCTTCTCACTTTCCTCAAGGAGCTCCATTAAGCCTTCGATGAGTGTGACCACCAAGATGTCTATGAAAGAATCTCTCGTTTAAGAAAGAAGGCTGGTGAATCAGTCGAGGAATTTTCTACCCGCTTCCTTTACCTATGTCATGAAATTCCTAATGGTTTGTGGACCTAGAATTCATGAGCCAAGAGCTGAAACACTTGGTTCATGTCTCCCAAAATGGTGAACCTCCTAATTTCTGTTATTCCTTGACTCGAGAAGATCATGAGACACCTCATGTCTCGAAGAGGGTGCCCCCTCACAGTGACCACAAAGCTAAGAAATCTACACATTGGGTACCCACTCGCAGAGGTCACAAAGCTGAGAAATATTCTCAGCATGCTCCCAACCCATCTTATCAACCATCTCCCACTCCAATAGAGGAAATTCCAGAATGGCTTAGAAAGTCTACAACAAAAATTCATCCCTCCATTCCACAAGAGGAAATCACCATTCATGACCCAAGTCTTGAGTCTAATCTACATCTCTTCCATCCTCCATCCTCCATCATCTACAATCCATGACTCCTTATACCATGACACGCTTGAGCGATGTGCTTCACAAGCTAGTTGCGCACACTCTCTTAATTCTCAAGATTTTGGCTCAAGTTGCGATCATGTGCAAGGAAGTCTCATCATAGAAGTAGAGGAGCAAAAGGGGGAGACACAACCAATTCCTCTTATTTTTTCACATTGGTTCACATCAAAACATTGAGCTTCAATTCTTGATCAATTCTCAATCTGCGAATCTTGGTGAAACATCATGTGCAAATAATTCTTTCGATCAACCTCTAGTATTCAGCTACCATCACTCCCACGCTTCCGTATGTTGTGATGAATGCCCAAGCACATCATGTGATATACTATCATCTCATGTACACTCTAACTCAGATTTGGAATGCGTATCAGTCAAAGCAGATATTCATATCGAGGCTTCCTCTACACCTCACTTTCCCACGCGTCCTATCATTCACAACACATCAACATGCATCGAAGATACTCCGCATTCTCTTGATTCTTCATCTTGTGAGTTATCTCCTTGATCGACACAGGGAAATGATGTTGTCCATGATGAAAATAGTCTCAATGCACAGGACTCTTCCCACTCGTCATCATCTTGTGTGTTGCATAAAGACAACTCGTCAAGTCAGCTTGCTAAAAATTTTGATGAAGCTTGTGACAAAGATAGTTGTCATCCCAAGAGAAGTTTTGAAAGCAGTAACAACAATCATCCACAATCCATGCATGATTTGGTTCACATCTCAAAATGCAATTTTTCAATGCTAGAAAGCTCCAGGGCATGCCAGGGAGTCGAGGCACTTCAACGTTCGTTGATGGTTATGTCAGGACCTCGTGACTCTAGTAAGCCCATAAAACGAAATCAAATCTCATTTCTCACACATAATCTATCTATCTGCATGGTTGCACTTGACGTGGATCCCCGTTTACAGAATGTTTACTATTCTGGGTGTGATATTTCAAAATTTTATATTTTCACTAATGATTGAATCCATGAGTCCACTACAACATGTCTGTCTTCATGCACCTCTCTTACATCCAATTTGGGTTGGGAGTGTCTGTCCCTCATGCAATCATGGGACAGAAAAGTTGACCATATCAAAGACTATATTTATCTGGAATCATACTTATCAGATGTTCTCTATCGTAATAAGATCCTTGGTCTTTTTGCAAATTTTTCACGTCAAATCTGGCCACTCATCACACCAGCAATCTCATTGTGTGATGAAGAGCACACAACCTATCACGTGAATCAAGCTACTCTCATTTCACCACACCCCAATTGGCTTCACACATTCACAGTGTTGGCATCCTTTCTACATTTTTGTGATGACCATGATTCCTGCGCACTTTTTCACCAGTTGTAGGTGGGTGTTCTACCATGTCTAGTGTATAGCGAACTTGGTTCCCTCATTCAGAGCATTTATATGATTGTTCAAAAAATTCTTTGTTCATGTAAAATTGGGAATCTGGCATCTCGACCAACTGGTCTTATTTTTCTTCTATTTTTGGTGGTTGTCATGCCGTTTATCATTTTCCCAACATTACATCCAATGACAGTCATTTCGCACACTATGATCTTCATTGTGTAACATATTTCTTCTTAGACTTCTACCAAACAAGTGAGGCACTTCGGCCTACGTTGATAGATATGGAAACCCCTCACTATCTTGACATGACTGATGAGAATGATCAAATATATCTATCCATATCAGATTCCCATCGTGATCCCCTATCTAAAATTTGGAATCCATCTTCTCAAAGATCACGAATATTTCAAAAAAACCATCACGAATTTTATGATCCAATCACTGGATGGTTGGAACAATCTTACTTGGCGAGTTATGTTGCAAGTAACAATCTTCAGTCCTTCCCCGCACTCGCTAGGAAACTTAATGCAGAACAAGACACACTCACAAGAGGCCTTTGAGGTTTTTTGAAAAATGGTAGTCATGGAAGAGGTAATCATGTGTTGGGTGGTTGTGACACATTCTTCCGCCCACAGGCGAGACCTTCTCTCTCATGTGGAAGTTTGTCAATTTTTTTCATTTTCTATTGAACACTTTTTTTTATCTGTTTAACCGCTCATATCTTTGTGACTACAGGTCGGGTACGCCTACGGTGGATTCAATGGAAATTTCATTTCACATAACCCCGACTGTTTAGCGTAGGAGTAGGAGTAGTGTTTTCTTTTTTTTCTTGTCTTTTCTTTGTGGTTTGCATGTTTGTTTTCTTGTTGGCTTGGTTTACTTGCTTACTTGTTTGCTTTTCTTGCTTATTGTTGTGTTGGCTTTGCTTATTATTTTTGTTTTGTTTTGTTTTGTTTGCTTAGTATCATCCTACTTTTAGTTTTGCAAATAAATGTTTCCCTTTACTAAGTTCTGGCTTTTGAATGAGTATGTGGCTGAGATCTAAGAGTCTTATGACACTACAACTGTTGGTCGCAAATAAGATGTCTTTTAGAACTCCTAAATGCCTCATATTAATTATTGACTTGGGTAAGTACTTTTGTTTCAAGAGTGTACACAATATGTGCAAGTGATGGGAATCGTTGGATCTACAGAGAGTAATGCTCTAAAATAACTTATTGATTTCAATACAAGAGTAAACGGATCAAATTATAAACTACCAACTTGTAACTTCAAAGAAATTAACCTATTCAAACATCCAAACTCAATCTTAATCAAAAACTCTAATTGCAATTACAAACCATAAGCACATCAATCGAGTGCATTGTAGCGGTAACAGAGCTCTTTCAACTGAACAAAAACAATAATGCACCTGATCTAACCTATAATACTTTAGCTCTCGATTAACAGGAAATAACTCTTATCTAATAATTGAATCAATCTATGACATAAATAAATGAAACCAATCAACAGAAATAAGAAATAACGCGTGGAATGCACAAACTCTACACTAATGATTTATATATCAAATAGATCAATCATAAAACTATAAAACAGAGTAATTAAACTTGCAGTGAAGAAAGGTAAAAATATAACACAGGGAACAACAGTGAAATCCACTAGTGACCGGGCCCAAGCCACCAGTGATTACTGCCTAGTTACTCAGAATATCATGAACAAACTGAAACACAAATTATATATTACTTATTAACTCCAAATGTCATTACAATCACGATGTGTTCTTCAGAATAATGCTCTGTCTCTTAAAATTATAGTCGAAGTAAAAGAATCAAAAGTTGTTCTATTCTATTTGTTTTTCCCCTCTTATAGTCAAAGAGGAAAAGAGATAACTGTGATTCCTTAGGATCAAGAGATCCTGAGGAATTCATGAACAAATACTATTATCAGACAATCTTCCATCTTGTGCTGATCCTCCTAATTCTCTTCTCAACTTTCCCACACAAGACATGCTCTTTTCTCCTTGTTTAGCCTTTGATGTTCAATAAATTGAACAGCAGCTGTCCCATTTGCTAATCTCTGCATAAAAAGCAACGAAAGTTAGTTTTGACAGCCAATTCATATCAAAAGCGATTTCGTTCACTTTCTATAAAAATTATATCAAAATCTTATTACATCATGGCACAAATGCATAAAAAGGAGGAAAAAGATAATGTAATCAAGGGTAAATTTATACCTGTTCACAGCCCAACACTCCCCTGCTTACCTTGTTTCATGTCATCATGAAAATAAGTAGTTATTATCTAATGCATATAAAGAGTAAGTAGGAAAGACTTTTTCCTTATACAACCTAAAATCATGCTTTTGTATTAAATTTGGAAAGGCTATCCCTTCATGAGCTTCAGGAAACTCGTAATCAAAACAGTATCCTTCAGGAGGGTATCAAATAATAGGGCTCCTAAATTGACATCCTAGCCAATGTGGTCCTTCCCTTACGATAATATTACTGTATGTGACAAAACGGCCTACGATATATTTAAAATTCCTGTAGCCAAACGGTTCTCTGTTCCTGACACTATTGGTGGAGACCATCCATCTCTGTTTGGATGCAAGTAAGGACCTTTCCTGTATGGATAAGAAATACGCCCTTCTTGTTTGCACAATTTTTTTATGTATAGGTCCCAAATTCTTAATTACTCCCTTCTGTTTCATGAATTTCTTATGTCTAACAAAAATATGCAAGGGTTGAGTAGGCTCACCCTTTACCCACAAATCCAGTCCATGTTCTTTACTTTGAAAGGTGTTATAAGCCCTGGACCACTTGAGTTGGTTCGCTGTGAAGGAAATGAAGGCCTGGAACTGAATGTCCCCAACAGAAGGGCTAGGATTGTTATCCACCTCCCCTTCTAATAAAAAATTATGAAAATAAAGTTCACAGAGAAGTTGTTAGACTTTTATCCCATGCTCCTTACACCATTTTATAAATTCTTCGGTTGTCTTCAATTCAACTGACTTGCCAACTTTAACAGCTTTAATCTTCAATAGTAAATATCTTTCCAACAAAAAAAGAGCATAGTTTGTAGCGGGAGATCTGCAAGATAAGCCATCATAATATAAAGAGCAAATAGCATCAATCTGACCCACGACCTTATCTAGCTTGGCTTTTACTTTTCTTAGCTTTTCTTCTTCCTGCCTTGACTTATCAAAGGTTTCACTCTCAAATTATGGTCAAATCATTGAATTGCTTCTGCACCTCTTGATACTTTTGTAGAGGAACTGTCTCCTTCTTACATTGTGCTAAAGCAAGTTGGGCCTGTACTAGCTCCTCCGCTAACTCCAGAAGAATAGGATCACTGCTTGATGGAGCGTCATTGAACATTTCTTCTGTCTGGGTGCTTTTATTGTGAGAGGATAAACCCTCCATCTGAATAGCCATATCTATCAAATCTATATGAGAGCTTGTTTGTGTGGCGACCGTCTGAGTAGAAATAGATTCAGTTTTGGTTCCTATTGCGTTAACTTCACATATTTCTGTCTGTGCGGCCATAGTGACTAACTCAAGAATAATGCTCAGAGATTCCCCTTTTGCAGCTTCTTTTAATTTCTGATGCAGTTGCTTAACCATCTTCTGAAGCTTCTGATATTTCTTCTTCAACTTTCTTAGCTTTATTTTAGCTATTGGATTCTTTTAAGAAGCATCCTCTGTATGAAAAGGTTTATCAATAGGTTTTGTATCTGAGGGATCTTGGTGCTCATCTTGGCTATGTTCCACTATAACCATGTCACTTGGCTGGTTATCAGATTCATGAATTATTTCTATGTCCACTTCCTCGACCCAGTCTGCAGCTTTTGGGAAGGTAAAATTTTCGTGCGACCAGAATCCTTTGTGGATTAAGACTTATTCAGGCTCTGGTTGAGTGACCCTTCAGGTTGTATATATGCATTCAAATTTGCAAGAACCTAGGCCATCCCTTCCTCAAATTCCTGCAAGAAATCATCTCAGGGGCTCATAGGTGGTGTTTGAGAAGGCCTTGCTTCATTTTCTGGTTCACCATCATCTTGAGAAAAGTATTGTGCTTCCATTTGTTCTAGGTCAGAATCATGTTCTTACTCCTGTTCCGATTCAAAATTGGGTTCTTCCTCCTGTTCTGGTTCAGAATCGGGTTCTTCCCCCTGTTCAGGTTCATAATTGGGTTCTTCATCCTATTCAAGTTCAGAGTCATGTACAACTATTGGACTAGATGGCTCTGTCGAGAGCTCAGCGCTACCCTAAGAATCTACGAAATTCCTTTGAAATGGATTTATCTTCACAAAATGCCTATGCTTAGTAGGTCTTGTTACTGTTCGAGCAGTTCTTTTCCGCTTCAGAACATGGTTCTGTTGTTCAATTTCCAAGGTTGCAGAATTTTGGATTACAGGGTCTGGCCTAATTTCTGGTGGAGCTATAAAATTATCCCACGCTAAACCTTATTGAGCAAGATTGTGAATAACAATCAGTCTGATCAACCCATGATGACTGACTACAGTATTAGGAGGTTTAGCCCATCTTACTCTATCAGTTATATCATGCAACAATGAATTTAAGAAAAATGGAAAATTGACAATAAGATTTTGCTTTAAAATGGCTAAAAGTTTAAGTTTTCGTGGTTTTACCATATCCCGTCGACTATCACAGGTAATGTACTGTTGGACGACACTCACCAATTCACACCATGGTTCTCCCAAAGAGGACGATTGAATGCCCTTGCCTTTTCAGGTTATCTTTTCACCTTCATCTTTAAAAATCTCCACTGCATCATGCAACATTACATGCTTTTCAAGCCATGCTACTCCTTCTACTGACAACCCAGAAACCTTAGCTATCACAACTTTCGATACTTTTATTCTTACACATTTTACTGTGGACTACCCATTCTGTAAGTGCTGTAAAAATTCAAGAGCGATTTCACTGTTAGGGACCTGAATCCTGGTGAAATATGAAATCCATCCCACGTGCACCAGAATTTCCCTGGTTCTGTCAGACATTTCCAACACCAAGGGTTCTCGATGAATCGATTTTCCACCCATAATGCTCGAATTCTTCCAATACTCGCCCTACAATTTTCAAAGATTAACACAACAAGAAAAATGCAGTAGAGAACAACAATTTCTTTGGTAAAATGGAACAGCAAGTAGATGTAACAACTAAAATCCATAATGTTAAGCAGAATTTCCATGATAATTAATAATATTAATTCTAAGGCTATTATACTGCCATATGTCATTTGAGCATGGGATACCATAGCAACATATCAAGTCCAATAAGCGGAATAAATACAGTGCATGCAAAGATGTAATAGGAATCCTCCCCCTCCTTAAAAAGAGAGGTTGCCTACGACTAAGTGGACAGGGAAAGTGTTGTTCTGATGACAAGGCAAGGGAAAGAATAGTACGACATTAAATGAAATAGAGTATGTGTATAAATGATAGGATGGAAAGGGGTATCGATATAATGAGAGCGGAGTGTGTAAAGATAGTTATGAATAAGAGATAAGATGCTTGGATTGATGATAAGTTATGCGAGAAAGAAAAGGACAACAATATGGTGAAAAGATGCTCTGCTGACAGTATTCTAACCGAGAATGATATGATTGATCAAAAAACAATATCTCATGCATAAGGGTTCAAAACAGGAAAAAATAAGGAAATAACTTCTCTGATAAAAAGAAAGAATAAGAAGAGGGTGTTATAGTAATATTTGACAATAAGATATAACTTCAATACCATAAGCAGAGCCTCTGTTGCCAGCAGGCATCCGTAGCCTCGGCAGGGTTTCTTTTTAACCCATATGAGACAGGATCCTCAATTTATAAATGGAGATTTGCAGTGTTGTTCTATAGAAGAGATTAGTGTGCTAGCATGGTAACTAGATGACCACACTGCAATTCACTGGGATATAGCAAAAGTGATCACGCCAGCTTGTGATGAGACCTCCTGTCCTAAGGATGTTCTGGCTATCCAATGGATCATCACCCTGGTGTGGTGGCCATAATGGGAATGTCACTTTGCTACAAACTTATGAACATGGTAGGCTAGCTCGTAATGAGACCCCCTATCCTCCATATGAAAACAAAATTTTGATGTTACTACACATTTTTATGATAAATAGAGGGAGGCTTAATACTCCTTAAGAGCAGGGATGGTGGAAGAAGTTTAACATGTCAATAAAAAAGTATACCCATAGTCTTATTTATTAAAAAAACAAAGAAGATTATAACCAGGAAGGGTGGAACCAGCATGGTATTAATATGGTCAATCAATATCAAGTACAGTAGAAAGCTATGCAGCAAAGTAGTATATAAATAATCATGTCCCTTTCTTGAAAATAATCTATCATCAAGAAGTTTTCTTGTTAAATATCATAACATTAATGGTATTAACTCCCTTCAATAGAACCCATAAATTCTTGTCCTCATAAAAGTAGTGTACTTCATGCAATGAAAATAAAACAAAATGAAAAACAAAAGAAAAATGGGGCTGAGTGTTTGAATGAACATCAATCGTTCAGACAAGCGAAGAGAAATCACACAAAATAAAAATTTTGTTGTTCAATTGGAAATGAACAACAAAGATACACAAAAAGTGATGTTCAATTGTTTGAAAAACAATAACCGCAAAGAGAAAAAGTGTTGTTCAGTTGTTTGAATAGCAATTGTTCAATTGAATGAACAACAAAACAATGTGAAAAAGAAAGTGTTGTTCAATTGGATTGAATAGCCGTTGTTCAATAGATTGAACAACAAAACAATGTCAAAAAGGTGTTGTTCAATTGGATTGAACAACGGTTGTTCAATAGATTAAACAACAACTGTTCAATTAAATGAATAGCAAAACATGCCAAAAAAAGAAGTGATGTTCAATTAGATTGAATAGCGGATGTTCAATAGATTGAACAACAGTTGTTCAATTAAATGAACAGCAAAACAACGTAAAAAGAAAGTGATGTTCAATTGGATTGAATAGCAAAATTACACCACAAAGAAAGTGTTGTTCAATTGGATTGAACAGCAGTTGTTCAATAGATTGAACAACAAAGCACGCAAAAAGAAAGTGTTGTTCAATTATCTGAACAACAAAATCATGCAAAGAAAGAAGTGTTGTTCAATTGGATTTAACAGCGGATGTTCAATTGGATTGAACAAAGGCTATTCAATTGATTGAACAACAACTATTCAATTAACAAAATAGCAAGAACACGCAGAGAAAGTAGTGTTGTTCAATTGGATTGAACAATATTTGTTCAATAGATTGAATAGCAGCTGTTCAATAACTGAACAACAAAATCACATAGAAAAGAAAGTATTGTTCAATTCGATTGAACAACAACTATTCAATAGATTGAACGGCAGCTATTCATTAGATTGAATAGAAAAGCAACGTCAAAAAGAATTTTTTGTTCAATAGATTGAACAACAAAATCATGCCAAAAAGGAAGTTTTGTTCAATAGATTGACCAATAGTTATTCAATTAATTGAACAACAAAACAAGCAGAGAAAAAGAAAAAGAAAATCAAATCAAATCAGCAATCATATTTACATATTTTACAGAGAAGAAATAAATTTTATAAACATAAAGTTGCCAAAGGATTTCCTTGTGTAGCTAAAACTTACATGGTGGGGTCCTCATGTATCTGCTGGTAGGAAGATTCTCTAGTAAGTAGTTTTTGGTAGAGGTGCACCCGATGCCCATTCGCTTTAAAAGAAGAACTAGATCCATCAATGGTGGTCAAAGTAAGAGTGCCATTGTTGTGTACTTGCTTTATTTCATAGCGGCCTAACCACTAATTTTATAAACGTGAAGTTGCTAAAGGATTTCCTTGTGTAGCTAAAACTTACATGGTGGGGTCCTCACGTATCTGCTGGTAGAAAGATTCTCTAGTAAGTAGTTTTTGGTAGAGGTGCACCCGATGCCCATTCGCTTTAAAAGAAGAACTAGATCCATCAATGGTGGTCAGAGTAAGAGTGCCATTGTTGTGTACTTTCTTTATTTCATAGCGGCCTAACCACCTAGTCTGTAGTTTGCCAGGGAAGTCTTGAAACCTGGAATTGTAAAGAAGTGCCCAATCGCCCTCATGAAATGTCTTTTTCTTAATCAAGGCATCATGCCATTTGGCTCAATTCTATTTAATAAGTGTCGTATGTTGTAGAGCTAGTAGCCAAGCTTCTTCTAATTCATTCATCTACTGTAACATGTTAGCCTAGGCTTCAGTTAAATCCAGTCCCACTTCTTGGGCTGTCTTTAGTATTTGTATTTCAAATTCTATGGGAAAAATGGGTTCTTTACCAAATACCAGTTGATACAGAGATTATCCAGTAGTGTTTCTCCAAGTTGTGTGATACGCCCACAAGGCCTCTAGCAATCGAGTAGTCCAGTCTCGTCAATGTGATGAAACTATCTTTGTTAGAATAACTTCAATAACTTTGTTGGGGCTCTCCACCTACCCATTCGCCTATGGGTGATACGAGGAAGTAATTATGTGTGTAATATGATGATTTATCAATGTAGCAACAATCTTGTGACCCATGAATTGTGGTCCCCCATCAATAATTACTTCTCTGGGTAAGCCATAGCGAAAAAAATTTCGAAAAGAAAGTTAATAACAGTTTCCTTTGTTGCTCTTGGTAACACTATTGCTTCCACCCACTTAGTTATGTAATCTGTTGCAACCAATATATACGATTTCTGGTTGGATGGTGGTTTGAATGGCCCAACAAAATCTAATGCCCAACACTCAAAGGGTTCTATCACCAGTTGTGGATGCAGGGGAATTTCATCAGATTGGCCAGGGCGGCCCATCCTTTGGCAACTATCACATGCCTGGACAAATTTCTTAGCATCTTTAAAAATAGTGGGCCAGTAGTAGCCCATCTGTAGAATTTTATGTCTAGTTCTGTGGTCTACAAAGTGTCCACTGCAAGGTCCATCATGGCAGGATTTTAGGATATCATAAATTTCGTCCTCCCTGATGCACCTGCAGATGTGCATATCAGATCCCGTGTGGAAAAGGTATCCTCCAATCCAGGAGAAACGAGTGCTACGCTGAACAATCAATTTCCTTTCTCTCAGTGTAAAATGTTTGGGCAATTTTCCCACTGCTAAGTAATTTCCTACATATGCATGCCATGGTGTTTTTACAGACACAACAAACAAATGTTCATCCAGAAACTGATCATCCACTGCCACTGTATCATCTGTTCTTGGTACTCGGGAGAGGAAGTCTGCTACGAGGTTCTCCTTCCCTAGTCGATCCCTTATAGTTATGTCAAATTCTTGCAAAATTAGTAGCCAACGAATCACTCTTCCATTTGTAATTGGTTTGTTGGCCAGATATTTAATGGAAAAGTGATCAATATATAGAAATACAGGATATCTAGTTATGTAGTATCTAAATTTGTTTATAGCATAAATAACATCTAGAAACTCCTTTTCTGTTACTGTATAATTCAACTCAACAGGAGTAAGGTTTTTCTTGATATAATATATAGCGTAAGGTTTCTTGTCTTCTTCTTGGCCAAGAACAGCTCCAATGGCTATGTCTGATGCATTTGATGAAATCTCGAAAGGTATATCCCAATTCAGGCCTTGTAATATTGGTGTTGTCGATACTAACCATTTCATATCTATAAATGCAGTGTCACATTTATCATTCCATATAAAATCAACATTTCCTGTCAAGGTATATAAAGGTGCAGCAATTTGCGAAAAGTTGTTTATATCCGGCAAATCCCAAAAAACTACGTACCTCTATTTGAGTGTAGGGAGTAGCTAATAAGAGGATTACCTGAATATTTGTTGGATATACCTGAATTCCATCTGCTAAAATTTAATTACCCAAAATCAATCCCTCTGTCATCATCATATGACACTTCTCATGACTTAAGCATAGCCTAGTAGCAATACACCGTTCTAGGACTTTCTCCAATGTTTGTAATGCCTGATTGATCCGAAATGGATATTAAATTAAGGAGAAAAGGTATTACAATCTCATGTGCAAGAAAATGCCTATATTACTTAGTGCAATGGATCGAAAAGATTGCAAATAATATAGACAATTAAGAGTCAGAAAACACAACAATCACACATTGGCACAACCAAAATAATAAAGGAGTTCACCAGACTTCCTGGCTATGTCTCCTGATCTAGCTATCAATGTTGACCTCTATATTAAGTCTTCAAGAATAGATTATTACAAGAGTGAGCTCCAAAATAGAGTCTCAACCAATAGTGACATCAAAGAGGGATCTACTCGAAAACCTTGAGTTTAAAAGAGTGCACAGACTCTCCCTCTGTCTTGTTCCTCTATCCAATCTGCCTCAATCTGACTGACTGACTATCTTTCTGTGACTGTCTTCAACTAACTTCTCTGACCATCTCTCCCTCCCAACTGTCATGGGATGGCTCTTTTTAACTTATCGGCGTTGTCTGTTCAGCTCCATTCTCGGGCTTTCTGGCTCCCAACTGCTATCTGTTCAAATCCATATTGAGCATTAAACAATCATTACAAAACTCTCTAAGGTATGGTGGCCCCCTGTTTTAAAACGGAAAGGACCTATTATCACCCCAAGAAACTCTCCTAGGTTGTATCTCGGAGATGCTCGGGAACATTACAAACTCAACAAAATGTTGGAAATGGATGAATGGAAGGAATGATGCTTATTCAAGCCAGATAACCACTTCTACTGTGCTTAACTCCAGACATGGGTGAACACCCCCAGACTACAAGGCTTTAGACCACCAATTACTCACAATTTGAGGATTAGGTGTACATGGAGAATACTGACCACACCAGCAGATGCACAAGACCATGTGATGGTCGGCTGCAACCAGTAAAGAGGTCTGCAAATCTATTTCCTAATGCATAAACAGGATGACAGCTCTCTGGCACTAAGTAAACAGAAACCTGCATAACACATTCAATGATACATACTAGACTTCAACACAAAGGTGGGATGGCAGCCCCTCTAATGCTAAATATCAATAGCACATGAACAAATGCATAACAGTCACAAACTAGAACGGAGTAGAAATGGAAAGTGAGCAATTAACAGCAAAAGAAGCTTGTATTAGCTAAAAATGAAGACCAAACGCTGCAAGTATCAAAGTAGTTACAGTCTCCAGAAGTTGAACCTTACATCAAAACAACAACCATCAACCCATCCCCTAGATTACATCTGTTTTCTGGGTATATATAGATTTTGATTACAAAGAACTTATGTTGCTCTATGCGTGGAGGGGTCATAATGAACCACCAACCACTTTAACTCTCTGATGGCATCTCTGCTACAATCTGCTTAATTTAATGAATTAATTTGACATTCTCTGGTGCTCTGTTGTACTCCTCTAGTAGGTGGAGTGTCGTATGAAAGAAGCCCCATAACTGATAAATGCTTCGCTATGCTCAAGGCCGGTCCTTCTCGTCCTCGGCCATTATGTTTCTTGAATGCAGTGGTTGGAGATGAAATGCACCGAGTACTAACATTGGCCCCCTTCTTCCTTTGGATACACGGGACAGGCTATGGACGCAGACAGTATGGTGGAGGCATGAGTATGATGGGAACAAATATTAGCCGTTGGATCACACAGATGAATGGCGGATATGACTTGGTGAGAGATATCAGGAGGAAATAAGAGCGGACAAACGTGAGCCGCCAGATCTCTAGCGGACAGATCCGACAGCCATCGGGCAAGAAAGATACATGGGAGATAACAAGCAGGGGTGGGCGGATGGGTGGTAAGCGGTATGTATCGCACCGCTTTTGGAGGGTGAGCAATAATCATTCAAGGGCGAGCGATGCGAGTTATCGAGCGATGCGTGGCAGACAGGAATGAGCGAAAACCACTTTATCGTGAGCTAACGCGTGGGCGGTTTGTGAACGTGGGAGGAGCGGATGCCGTTGGATCGAATGAATAGACAATGAAGATCTCTCGGCAGGAGGTATCAGGATACATGAGAGTGAAAAGGGTGTGGGCCGTTGGATCTTATCGGGACTGATCGGATAGCGAAGGAGCAATCGCAATATCGCAGCGGTGGAAGTCAAGGGGTTTGGGCCTTATACACACATGGATGCGATTTCGATCAGTGACTAAACCCGGACCTGATTCTACATTACAATATGGCTTAACTTATCATCACATCCGTCGCAGATCGCAAGCCGAGAAGTCTTGCCATATGAAAGTGCCGATTGCGATTGCAACGTGGCATGTGGGACTTGAGAGAAAGTGGGTTTATCCAAGGTTTTTTGAAGAAAACGGAGATAGCAAGGCTATGGGAATATAAGGAAAATGAAGGAGGAGAAGGAAATAGACTGCTGCGAGCTCCCGTTTTACATAAACACACAGCCAAACTAGTATTTGGTGGTCCAAATGTTGAAGTACATAGAAGAGCTAACACTGGCTCCTTCTGGGATGAGATCGTCCCTGTGAGGTCTCAAGAGTTGCAGACCGTTGCCTTCATATAAAACAAGCTTAAAAACATTGCATAGTATTCCATTGGGCATGGAGTCTAATTAAGTCTACACTAAAACCTGTAAAAGAACATGCTGACAATCATTAAGGCTCGAAAACCATAAACAACATAAATCTTCAAAAATTGTTCATCTGTTGGACCATCAAAATTGTTTCTCCTCCTCTCGTCCAGCCTATCAGTCGGCTCATCAAAGATCTGCAAAATTGGGTTGATTTGATCCTCTACCTTAAAGAGTTTAGAGCATTTGATCTTATCAGGTAGAGATAGTTTATACTTCAACCCCTCATTGTGTGTTCTCATCTAGACTGTATGGGATGCTATATTTGGACTAAGATCCAAATGGGAACTAAACGAGTAAGGAGCTTTATGAATCTCTGCAGCTGATTCTTCACTAGAAGCCCTTGGCCATATATCTTCAAATTGTATATTTTCAACTATAACCTTCTCTTGCAAAGATTCATAAGATTTCTTGAGTTTACTTGATCCTGATGCTCCTTTATGTGATGTTTTCTTCGGGTTAACAATCTTCTTAGGGTCAGGCACTGGAACAACTGGTGATTTCTGAGGATTTCTTCGAGTGTGTCTCACGAACTGAGCCAGGACTGAAATGTTGAGTCACCAAAGGTTGTTCTTCCTCCAGTGGAGTCGCCAGATAGATGATTACAACCAAAAATGTGTCCAGACCTTGTCTATCATCAAAATTTGGAACTGTGTCATTCTCCCAGGGAAGCTGATCTTCAATCTCCTCTCCCCAGCAACGATGCCAATTAATGTTATCACCCCAAGAAACTCTCCTAGGTTGTATCTCAGAGATGCTCGGGAACATTACAAACTCAACAAAATGTTGGAAATGGATGAATGGAAGGAATGATGCTTGTTCAAGCCAGATAACCACTTCTACTATGCTTAACTCCAGACATGGGTGAACACCCCCAGACTACAAGGCTTTAGACCACCAATTACTCACAGTTTGAGGATTAGGTGTACATGGAGAATACTGACCACACCAGCAGATGCACAAGACCATGTGATGGCCGACTGCAACTAGTAAAGAGGTCTGTAAATCTATTTCCTAATGCATAGATAGGATGATAGCTCTCTGGCACTAAGTAAATAGAAACCTGCATAACACATTCAATGTTACATACTAGAATTCAACACAGAGGTGGGATGACAACCCCTCTAATGCTAAATATCAAGAGCACATGAACAAATGCATAACAGGCACAACCTAGAACAGAGTAGAAATGGAAAGTGAGCAATTAACAGCAAAATAAGCTTGTATTAGCTGAAAATGAAGACCAGATGCTGCAAGTATCAAAGTAGTTACAGTCTCCAGAAGTTGAACCTTACATCAAAACAACAACCATCAACACATCCCCTAGATTACATCTGTTTTCTGGGTATATATAGAGTTTGATTACAAAGAAATTATGTTGCTCTATGTGTGGAGGGGTCATAATGAACCACCAACCGCTTTAACTCTCTGATGGCATCTCTGCTACCATCTGCTTGCTTTAATGAATTAATTTGACATTCTCTAGTGCTCTGTTGTACTCCTCTAGCAGGTGGAATGTCATATGAAAGAAGCCCCATAACTGATAAATTCTCTGCTCTACTCTAGGCTGGTCCTTCTCGTTCTCGGCCATTCTGTTTCTTGAATGTAGTGGTTGGAGATGAAATGCACAGGGTACTAACACTGGCCCCCTTCTTCCTTCAGATGCACGGGACAGGCTATGGACGCGGACAATATGGTGGAGGCATGAGTATGACGGGAACAAATATCAACCGTTGGATCGCGCAGATGAACGACGAATATGACTCGGCGAGAGATATTAGGAGGAAATAGGAGTGGACAAACGTGAGCCATCATATCTCTAGTGGACAGATCCGACGGCCATTGGGCAGGAAAGATACATGGGAGATAACGAGTGGGGGTGGGTGAATGGGTGGTAAGCGGTATGTATCGCACCGCTTTTGGAGGGTGAGCGGTAATCGCTCAATGGCGAGCGATGCAAGTTATCGGATGACATGTGGCAGATAGGAAAGAGCGAAAACCACTTTATCGCGAGCTAACGCGCGGGCGGTTTGTGAACGCAGGAGGAGTGGATGCCATTGGATCGAATGAATAGACGACAAAGATCTCTTGCATGAGATATCGAGATACATGAAAGTGAAAAGGGCATGTGCTATTGGATCTTGTCAGGACTGATCGGATGGCGGAGGAGCAATCGCAATATTGCAGGGGAGGAATTCAAGGGGTTTGGGCCTTATACACACATGGATGCGATTACAATCGGCGACTAAACCCGGACCTAATGCGACATTACAATATGGCTTAACCTATCATCGCATCTGTCACATATCGCAAGTCGAGAAGTCTTGCCATATGAAAGTGCTGATTGCGATTGCGACGTGGCATGTGGGACTTGAGGGAAAGCGGGTTTATCCAAAGTTTTTGGAAGAAAACGGAGATAGTGGGGCTATGGGAGTATAAGGAAAATGAAGGAGGAGAAGGAAATAGACTATTGCGAGCTCCCTTTTTACATAAACACATGGCCAAACTAGTATTTGGTGCTACAAATGCCGAAGTACATAGCAGAGCTAATAGGACCAGCGCGAGTGAAAATCCCAAAGAATCACTTCTATATTTACACAGAGAAATACACAAGAAATACTCTAAAAACAGTGGAAAATCTGACCAAGCCAGACCTCAAAAGATATAAAGTCCACCCTATAATCCTCGGGTCCATCTTTTATCACTGTTGCAAGTCACATATTGCTTAGTCCCTTTTCATTGTGATTCTCTGATCTCTGATCCCTGATTGCTCCGATCGGCCTCATCAACTAACAGCGCATCGACGGTATCGCTGCTTCAATGGTCCTTTGCTCTGTTTCACTCCCGATCCTTGATCTCTGATCACCCCAATCATTCTAATTATCGATTTCAATTGCAACCATCCATTCCTTTCCGGATCCAGTGACTGTCAATGAAGCACTCATCACATAGTATTAAGTCTATGAGTTCCATCCTTTTCCCTTGGTTCTTTGCGATGCGATAATGCAGCCATCGCATATTGCTTAAGCCTGCAACCTGTATTAAGTCCTCCTCTTAGAGAATTGCGATGCGATGTTTCTGTTCATGTCCACTATTAAAATGCGCACTTGATCAATGACTCACGTTGTATCACTAATCGCATTTCCCTTAGGGCTACCTCCAATATACTCCACTCGCCTCTCCTAATGCGATATCCCGATATAATCTGGGCCGTCAATTTGTCCAATTCGACGGCTCCTGTGCAATGTTACTTCAACCTCTGCTTAGCTCTGTTTTCCGCCATTCTTAGTGTTTTTCTTTGTGATAATTTTTTCCGATAGTTAATACATATGAAGACTTAGACTTAGAGGTTTTATACAAGATCCATTTTGGATCACGTCTTCCCATTGAAAAGATTTTGGACCACCAAAAGTTGGTTTTAAGAATTGATCAAGTGAGGATATAGTTCCCTCACTTGTCCAATTTCTATCCATCGTGCCTTGCTTGGATTTGAACCTTTGAGTCCTACTCTCAGGTACTCAACATTCCCTTAATGCATAATTCTTACCTTCCTGTCCAGAACCATGTCCTCCTGTAACTCATTGAGATACTCAGGCAACAAATCCCCAATAGAAGGCAACTGACTTTTCTCTTCAGGATCTTCAATCAATGAAGGTTCATTTAATCTCAAGTTTTCTGCATTAACGACTAAATAGATCTGCATATAAGCTGGCAAATCAAGGCAAAATTAATTTTCACCAATTTTATCAAGTATTTTGAAAGGTCCATACCTTATTGGTTTTAGCTTCTTACCTTCACCCTGAATTCTATCTTTGCTGATGTATAACAAGACTTGATCACCAACTTGAAAACTATGCTCAACTCGATGCTTGTCATGTCTTGCCTTGTACTTGGCTTGACATCTTTTCAGCTATTCCTGTACTACCTGGTGAATTTCCTGGATTTGTTCAATGAACTTGGTTGCATTGTCCACATCATTGTGTCCATCAAATGCTATGTATTTACCAAAGACAAAATCCAAGGGAGACTTTGGTATAAAACCAAAACAAGTCTCAAAAGGAGATCTCTGAGTAGAAGAGTGCTTGGCACGGTTGTAAGCATGCTACACATAACACAAATGCTCATCCCAAAGCTTGGGATGCTTGCTATAATAACCTTTGAGCAACTAGATCACTGTCTTGTTGACCACTTCTGTCTAACCATCTGTTTGTGGATGAAATTTTGTGCTCTTCTTTAACCTGGTGTCCATCAACTCCCATAAACTTGACGAAAACTTCCCAACAAATCGAGAATCTTGATCAGATACAATAGAAGTGGGTAACTTGAAATGAACCCATACATTCTGAAAGAACAACTTTGTTGTTTGTTCAGCTATAACCTACTTGTTACATGGTATCAAAATACACATTTTACTGAACCTATCCATAACAACATACAAATAATCATGACTTTTCCTAGATTTTGGCAATCCCCAAACAAAATCCATGGAAACACTTTCCCAAGGACGAGAAGGAATTGGAAGTGGAGTGTACAAGCCTAATTTTCTATTATTGGGCTTGCTTGTAGCACACATAGTACACCCTTTGATATATCTAGAAACTATCTCATGCATTCTTGGCCAATAACGGAACCTTTGCAATTGTGCAACTGTTTTACTTACACCAAAATGACTTGATATGAGAGAAGTATGTGCTTCTCGAATTATGTTAACTCTTTTAGTTTGTGGAATGCATAACTTTCCCAAATGATATAAGAGTTGGTCCTTAATAATCCAATTCTTCTACTTGCTTTCCATGACTTAAAGTTGCATATACATCTTTAAAATCTACATCTTGAGCATATTGTTCAATGTAACTTTCATGCATTACAGAGTTATGCTTAAGTATAGTAGATGCATTTATGATTGGCCTTGATAACACATCTGCAACCTTATTGTGTATGTTCTTCATATATCTGATGACAAGATGAAATTGTTGTAGAAAACCCATCCATCTATAATGTCTTGATTGCTGAAATTTAGTTTGTGAGTGGAAATATTGAAGTGGTTGATGATCTGTATGTATGATTGTTTCTTTACCCATTAGGTAATGTTTCCACTTTTTCACACTTTGTACTAATGCATACAATTCTTTATCATATGTGGGATAATTGACTACCGCAAAAGTAAATGTCTCAGAATGATAGCATATGGGTTTTTCGTGTTGCATCAACACTGCTCCCATGGCATAGTCACTAGCATCTGTCTCAATCTCAAATGGATGTTCAAGATCTAGTAGTCCTAGTACTAGTGTTGTACTGATTTTCTCTTTTAAGGTGTCGAATGCTTTCTTCTGTTTGCCTCCCCACTTAAACACCTGTTTCAATCATGTTAAAGCATGCAATGGAGCTGCAATCAAATAAAAGTTAGCAATAAACTTTCTCTGGTATTATGCTGCCCCTAGGAAACTCCTAACCTCTGTAGCAGATTTGGGTTTAGGCCAATTCACAATGACTTCAACCTTAGAGGGATCTATCTTCAATTCACCACCCCCTACAATATAACCCAAATAATTTAAAGATGTTCTACCAAATTCACATTTGGATAGTTTTACATAGAGATTTTCTCTTTTTAAAACATCTAAAGTCTGCTTCACATGCTTTACATGGTCTTCCCATGTCTTACTAAAAACAAGAATGTCATCTAAATAAACAATTACAAAATCATCAATAAATGGTGTGAGTACATCATTCATGACTCTCATAAATGTAGCAGGAGCATTAGTTAAGCCAAAAGGCATAACCAACCATTCAAAAAGTCCTTGCTTTGTCTTGAAAGTAGTCTTCCATGCATCTTGTTCTGCAACTCTAACCTGATGATAACCACTTCACAAGTCTAACTTAGAAAAGTAAATTGCTTCTTTCAATTGATCTAATAAATCATCAATGTGAGAAAGAGGATAACTATTCTTGATCGTTATTTTATTTAGTGCTCTATAATCAATGCACATTCTCCACAAACCATGTTTCTTTCTCACCAGCGCGATTGGAGATCCACATGGTGATGTGCTTGGTTGTATATACCCTTTATCGAGCAACTCATGTACCAGCTTCTTTATCTCTACATTCTCTAAAGCTGACAACCTTTAATACATGTGACTGTAACTATTGTTTCATTGCCCGAATCTGATCCCAAGTCCTGCTGAATAGAAGCAGCATTCTTTCTCTCCTTACCACCGAACTTCTTAGGTTTCCATTCTGGATGCAAAAACCAGCAGTGTGCCTCATCATGTCCTTCTTTCTTACAATGAGTGCATGAAGGTTTATCCTTCTTTACAGTGTTTTCTTTCCTCTCCTTCCATCTCAGTTTCTTCTTTTCCTTGCTCTTGTTTACAGAATATTTAGATGTTCCCCCAACCTCTGGTTTTACATTCTTACCTCTAGCTTCTAGATGTGTGGCTTGAACTAATACATCATCTAAGCTAGTATGGTTAAACATGAGAATAGTAGGATTTACATAGCTATGAAGACCACCTATATACTTCAATAAAGTCTCAGGTGAATCTAATGATATACCTAGAGTTAAAGCTCTCTTTCTGAATTCTTAAGTATAACTTTGTAGAATTTGACACTTCAACTAGCGAAGAGTTTTCCAACTCATCATTGCCTGCTACATGTAAGCTAAAGGATAGAATTGCTTTTTTATAGCAGAAACAAATTCATTCCAGGTAGAAATGATTTTACCATGTTTTTTCAGATCAGCTTGTGTCTTGCCTTCCCACCATACTAGTGCAGTTCCTCCAAGTTGAAGGCTAGCCAGCTGAATCTTCTTCCTTTCTGAATCAACATTCTGTACCCTGCAATATACATCAATTTGTCTTATCCAATTATCTATATTTTCTGCATTGATTTTTCTATCATAAACTGGCAAATCAAACTTCACATCTAATTTGATTAAGGAAGTTTTCTTCTTCTTCTTAGAATAGCTAGAAGATGATGAGGATGATGAAGGTGATGATGGAGGACATGGTGGAGGAGGCATTTCCCCTTTCCCTTTGCCTTCTGGAGGGGCAACTAGAAAATGTTCCTCTGCTCCTTTGTCTCATTTAGGTGTTGAAGTGCTTTCACCTTGACCCTTCTTAAATTCCAGATACATCTCTTCCACCATGGTTTGGAGTGTCTTAAAACTTTCTATAAATTGAGATTCTGATCCCAATGGAGCTTCTTTTTCCATTCTCCTCTAAGAATAGACTCTTCCAATTTCTGGATTAGCTTCAACAAGTTCTCCTTCTCCTAGTCTGAGCTTTAATCTAGTTAGCATTCAAAATCTAGCACAAGCTTGTCTAACCTTAACAAAACCGAAGGCTCTGGTACCACTTGATCCGAAAATGGATATTAAATTAAGGAGAAAAGGTATTACAAACTCATGTGCAGGACAATTCCTATATTACTTTGTGCATTGGATCAAAAATATTGCAAATAATATAGACAAGTAACAGTCAGAAAACACAACATTCACACATTAACATAGCCAAAATAATAAAGGAGTTCATCAAACTTCTTGGCTATGTCTCCTGGTCTAGCTATCATCGTCAACCTCTATATTAAGTCTTCAGGAACAGATTATTACAAGAGTGAGCTCAAAAACAGAGTCTCAACCAATAGTGACATCAAAGAGGGATCTTCTCGAAAACCTCGAGTCTTAAAGAGTGCACAAACTCTCCCTCTGTCCTCTTCCTCTATCTAATTTGCCTCAATCTGACTGACTGACTGACTGTCTTTCTGTGATTACCTTCAACTGACTTCTCTAACCATCTCTCCCTCCCAACTTTCATGGGATGGCTCTTTTTAAACCTATCAGCGTTGTCTATTCAGCTCCATTCTCAGGTTTTCTGGCTTCTGATCGCTATCCATTCAAATCCATGTTGAGCATTAAACAATCATTGCAAAATGCTCTAAGGTATGGTGGCCACCTGTTCCCAAATGGAAAGTTCCAGCGCAAGTGAAAATACCAAAGAATCGCTTCCCTGTTTACACAGAGAATACACAGGAAATACTATAAAAACAGTGGAAAATCCGATCAAGCCGAACTTCAAAAGATATAAAGTCCACCCTATAATCCTCTTGGGTCCGTCTTTTATTGCTCTCACAAGTTGCATATCACTTAGTCCCTTTACATTGCGATTCTTCTATCTCTGATCCCCGATTGCTCCGATCGGCCTCATCGGCTATCGGCGCTTCGGCAGTACCGCTGCTTCAATAGTCCTTTGCTCTATTGCACTCCCGATCCCCGATCTTCGATCACCCCGATCATTCCGATCACCGATTTCAATCGCAACCGTCCATTCCTTTCCAGATCCAACGACTGTCAATGAAGCGCTCATCACACAATCTTAAGTCTATGGGTTCCATCCTTGTCCCTTGGTTCTTTGCGATGCGATAATGTGGCCATCGCATATCGCTTAAGCCTACAACCTGTGTTAAGTTCTCCTCTTAGAGAACTGTGATGCGATATGTTTCCGTTCATGTCCACCGTTGATCTGCGTGCTTGATCAACAACTCATGTTGTATCGCTGATCGCATTTCCCTTAGGGTTGCCTCTAATATACTCCACTGGCCTCTCCCGATGTGATATCCTGATTTAATTTGGGCCATTGATCTGTCCAATCCGACGGCTCTTATGCAATGTTACTTCAACCTCTGCTTAGCTCTATTTTCCGCAATTCTTAGTGTTTTTCTCTGCGATAATGTTTTCTGATAGTTAATACATATGAAGACTTGGACTTAGAGTTTTTATACAAGATCCATTTTGGATCACTGATCAAAGTCATCTCCATAGGGTGTGAAATCTTCCATGTACACCTCCAATCCTTCATTTATCAAGTCTGCAAAAATACTGATTATGGCTCTTTGGAATGTAGCAGGTGCGTTGCACAATCCGAAAGGCAATGCCTTGTAAGAAAATGTTCCCCAGGGGCAGGTGAAAGTAGTTTTATCTTGGTCTTCAGGAGAAATTTAAATTTGGTTATAGCCACTAAAGCCATGCAGGAAAGAGAAGAATTTCTTCGTGCTAGTGTATCTAGGACCTAGTCGATAAATGGAAGGGGAAAATGATCTTTTTGCATTGCTTTGTTGAGTTCTTTGTAGTCAATGCATATCCGTCATTTTCCATTCTTTTTGGGGACAACTACTAATGGAGAAACCCATTTACTGTCAGATATAGGATAAATAAAATTCACATCTAACAGTTTTTGAAGCTCTTCTTTCACAATATCCTTTAGATGAGGATTTAATCTACGTTGTGGCTGTTGAATGGGTCTTGCATCTTTTTCAGCGTAGATGTGGTGCATGCATAACTAAGGGTCAATCCCTTTCATGTCTGGGTAGTCCCATGTAAAATCCCCTTTATATTTCCTAAGGACTTGGATAAGTTTCTGTTGCTGGTCATTAATTAGATTATTGTTAATGTTCAAGATTTTCCCTTGCTCGATTTCAATAGGCTTGCTATTACAGACAGTGGTTGTTGGTATTAGTTGGTCATTAATGTCTCTCAAGTAATATTCTCCAATCTCATTGTCAAGGATTGCTTCAATCATGTGACATCTCAAATTAGACACTATGACATGGTGATTGATAAAGGTGTTAATGACATCATATTTTGTTTGATTTTTGAATTCAAGCGCATTTGCCACAGTCAATGGTGAATGAATATTTTCTTTTAAATATGTTGCTGGTTGTTTCTTAGTTTTTAGAATGGTCAGGCTTGGTTGTGAAGGAGGGTATAAAGCTAGATTCCTAACAGCATTCCCTCTGGTTATGGTCATACTGCCTGTTCGGCATCCTATATAAGCATCAGATGTTGCTAGACAAGGCCTTCCCGGTATTAAGGGATGTCCATCTAGCTGATTTCTGGGGTTAATAATCAAAAAATCTGCTAGATATTCCCAAGAGTCCATAGAAACCATCACGTCATGTAATGTTCCTTCTGGCCTAATAACTGAATGGTCAGCAACTTCCAGCAAGGTAGTGGTTGGTTCTAAGGCTGTGATGCCAAGCACTTCGCAAGTTTCTTTTGTAAGAATATTAATGGCTACCCCTAAGTCAAATAAAGAATTGGGAAAAGAGTAGCCATTTATTTGGACTGTGACAATGGATTCCCCGGGTCTTCATATTTTACAGGTGTCTCTTTGCCTAGTAATAAATCGGACAAAGTTCCAATGACATGGACAGTTGGTGTTATTTTTGTTTTCCTCACAGACTTCTTTGCACACAATTCTTTAATGGTTTTAGCATATAGCGGAATATCTCGAATGGCCTAGAGGAGGGGTATTTTTATACAGAGATTTTTGAGTTCACCTAGAAGATCAAAGTCAGGATATTCAATTGGTCGAGGTATTATCAATCTTTCTAGGAACAAGGGAGAAGTAATTATGATTTGCTCAGGATCTTTCTACCTGACTTTATCTTCTCCCTGTTTTATTTCCTGGTCATCTATAGTTGAAGGCTTATTCAGATGTGTTTCTTTAACCTCAAGTTGTAGATTTTTGTCCTCATTTGGAGCAATTACGCATCCAAATCTTAACTTAAGTTCATTATATTCTCTCAACTCATCTTTATGGTCCAGACTCTCAATAATTTGTATTGACTGGATCGATCTTTTGTTAGGATTTGGGTTGGGTTGAGCTGGGAGTTGTGGTTGTATATTAGGTTGAGGATTTTGCTACAATGTGTAAGGTGATAGTAAGGTTGGTTGAGGCAGAGGAACTATTCCCATAGGCTGGTTTGTGGATCGTTGCCAATTTGGTTGCTAGTTCTAATTTTGTGAGGTAAAAGGAGACCATTGAGAGGAATAGGGGGTGTTCTTCCAGAATGGTCGAGGGTAAGAGGAATTTGGCCAATTATTATTTGGATTTGATTGGTTGGGCCATGGTGGCATAGAAAATGCTTGAGGTGGCCAGGTAGAGAAAGGTGGTTGGTTCTACCATGCTAGCCCTGAATACTGCTGAGAATTAAATTGCGAAGAAGGAAAGAATGAATATGGTTCTGTAGGCATACCTATCGGATGTGTTTTCCATTGATGGCGCTGGTTCAAAAGATATACCGGTTCCACTTCCTCTTCTGCTTCCTTGAAAACTGCTTTTATTCGAGGAAGCAATGGACAACTTTTTGTAGCATGATCCGTAGTACAAATGGCGCATGTTTGTATCATATCTAACAGACATTCTCTATGATTTTGTTTCTTTCTGCAACGTGGATAGAAAATAGCCAGATTATGTTCTGCTTCGGCCTGCTTTTGTTTGGCCTGCATGATATCCAATTATGTCATTAGGGTCCCCAAGATATCAGTCTTGAAATCTTCCAGCAAATTGTTGATTTCAACTTGTGTAATGCTTCCTCTTGAGGATTTGCTGTCTCTGGTGACCGCATCACGTCTGGTTGGTTTTAGCCTTGTACTGCCTTTGGAACACCTAATGCACAATTGTATAATATTGTCATAATCCTCTTGATAAATATCACCCTTCCCCATCAAAATTTACCCATTGGTATTTCATACCTTTGATCATCGTAGTTTTAAGAACTTCAGGAGGAAAATTTGCATAAGGAGATCTTTGCAGATTATATTGAAAATGTTCTACATATTATTTAAGAGTCTCATTAGTCTTAGCTACCATTTGAAATATTTCATCCTTCAGTTCTCTAGTTCGGCAATAATCTTGGTATTTTTTTAGAAAGGTTGTTTTCATTTGGTCCCAGTCAGTAACGGTACCTCCATCAAGCCCCATAAACCAATGCAGAGCTGCTCCCTTCACAGTAGAGGGGAATAGTTTCAGTTTTTGGGGGTCAGTAGTGTAATCATATCCCCTACATAAAACATCAAATTCGAAAAGAAATGCATCAGGATCCTCTGAAGTTAGCCCATGAAAGGTGGGAATATTTTGTAATGGAATAGCTTTCATGGGAGCATTGATAGTTGTATCAACAATAGGGTATTGTAATGTAGAGGTATGAGGTTGTTGTTGATTATTAGCCATTTGATAAAAAATATGCAAATATTCTTCAGGGATTTCCGGAGCTGGAGATTTGTTCCTGGGGGATTCAAAAGAGACTTTTAGAATGATTTTAACAGCACTACCTTGGTCTGGAATACTGGGTGTCCTCTATTCAACTACTACTTCAGGAGATTTGGGTTTTAATGATTTAATATTTTCAGCACTACCTATTTCTCCTTCTCCTTCATGGAGGTTTCAAGAGTTCCCTTCTTGTAAAGGGCTAGGTTGTGAATTTTCAGTGTTCTGAAAAGTCTATTCAGACCCTTCAGTCTTGCTATGAATCTCAGCATCAGCTACAGATGGTGATCTTGCAGCCTGAAGGGTTACAGTAGGATTTCTTGTAGAAATGGTTCGGGGTCCTACTGATGACTGAGACTCAGGTTTTCGTATGATTTCGTGAATGAAGGTTGATCATCCAAGGGTCACCGATCCCTTGAGATTTTTAGATCTAGGTGGAGGAATTATATATTTTTCTACTCTTTTCTTCTTAGTCATTCATATAGAAATACAAACATTTATTTCTACTTCAATTCCTACGCAATTTTGTTGAAAAGTAGGCAAAGGAGCAAGCACTTTACTTGCTCATATGTAGGTTCTTACCTTTCGTTTTTAATACCCAATTATTTCACAACAAACAAACATCAAACATCTATTTCTACTTCAATTCCTACGCAATTTTGCTGAAAAGCGAGCAAAGGAGCAAGCACTTTACTTGCTCGTACACAGGTTCTTACCTTCTATTTTTAATACCCAATTCTTTCACAGCAAACAAATATCAAAAATACATCACCTTCTATGAAATAGAAACACTCTCCCCAGCAACGACACCAAAATGTTGGTCGCAAATAAGATGTATTTTAGAACTCCTAAATTCCACACATTAATTATCGACCTGGGTAAGTCTTTTTGTTTCAAGAGTGTACACAGTATGTGCAAGTGATGGGAATCATTGGATCTACATAGAGTAATGCTCTAAAATAACTTATTGATTTCCATACAAGAGTAAACGGATCAACCATAAACTACCAACTTGTAACTTCAAAGAAATTAACCTATTCAAACATCCAAACTCAATCTTAATCAAAAACTCTAATTTTAATTACAAACCATAAGCACATCAACCGAGTGCACTATAGTGGTAACAGAGCTCTTTCAGCTCAACAAAAATAGTAATGTACCTGATCTAACCTATAATACTCTGGCTCTTGATTAAGAAGAAATAAATCTTATCTAATAACTGAATCAATCTACGACATAAATAAATGAAACTAATCAACAGAAATAAGAAATAATGCGTGGAATGCACAAACTCTACACCGGTGATTTGTATATCAAATAGCTCAATCTTAAAGCTATAAAACATAGTAATTAAAATTTCAATAAATAAAGGTAAAAATATAACAAAGGGAACAACAGTGAAATCCACCAGTGATCGGGCCCAAGCCGCCAGTGATTACTACCTAGTTACTCAGAATATCAAGAACAAACTCAAATGCAAATTATATATTACTTATTAACTCCGAATGTCATTACAATCACGATGTGTTCTTCAGAATAATGCTATGTCTCTTAAAATTACAATCGAAGTAAAAGAAGAAAAAGTTGTTCTATTCTATTCGTTTTTCCCATCTTATAGTCAAAGAGGAAAAGAGATAACTATGATTCCTCAGGATCAAGAGATCCTGAGGGATTCATGACCAAATACTATTATTAGACAATCTTCCATCTTGCGTTGATCCTCCTGATTCTCTTCTCAACTTTCCCGCACAAGACATGCTCTTTTCTCCTTGTTTAGCCTTTGTTGTTCAATAAATTGAACAATATTTGTCCCATTTGCTAATATCTGTATAAAAAGCAACAGAAGTTAGTTTTGACAGCCAATTCATATCAAAAGCGATTTCATTCACTTTCTATCAAAATTTTATCAAAATCTTATTACATCATGGCTCAAATGCATAAAAAGGAGGGAAAAGATAATGTAATCAAGGGTAAATTTATACCTGTTGCACGACCCAACAACAACACTTGGCCAGTCTTGCGTCCGCCTTATCTTTTCTTGGTTGTAACCTTTGATCAATGAAGTGTTGACAAAAAATACAAGTTGTCTGCAAGGGGATCTTGGGTCCAACCATGAACCTATGTCTACACTAGGAAACCCCGTGCCTGTACTCATCCTTCTGCTCTATGTGTTCAAGATCATCCAACTAGTAGAAACGAAGAAGGGGAAAATCTAAACGTGCAAACCTATGTCAAAGGTCTTACATGCTTCTCTGAAGAAACAACCTCTTCTGCTCTCAATAAGTCGGGATCTCTCTTCTGCCCCAAAAATAATAAGTGCCTATGCACAACCCTCTTACAAAAATAAAAAAATACAAAGACGAAAGAAGAGAAAGGCTTAATGCACAGAGACGTGAAGAATGAAACGACACTAGGGTACTGACCAGGCTCGCTGGAAGTGGAGAAATGCATGTGTTCTTGCGTGACTCCAATGGGGTACTATCGAGGCCTGCTAGCAGTGGATCAACAACAGAGATAAAAACTTATACTCTGAAATTTTTTAACTCGTGAGCCAAACTACCCTTCCCGATTTTGAAACATTGTGATCAAGCTAAGACTTTTGTTGTGTTTGAATCAGTTAACAAAAGATGAACCATGTCTGTCCATGGGGTAAGTGGGGAAGCCGAAGTAACCCACACAGTGATTCAATACTCCCTAAAAGACCAAGGCCCTGTGTTGTCAATGAACCAAAACAGAAAAGCTGGAGTTCTTCCAGTATGTTGCCAAGTGTTGCAGCGACTGCAACACCCTCCAAAATTTTGGCCCGCATCCAATTTTGGAGCTTCCCTTCAATTTTTACTTGATTCTTGCAAGCACTCAAGCTCACCACATGGGTTCATGCTAAGTCTTTGTACCCCCTTTGCTTGACCGTTAAATGGACAACTTTTTTATGTTGGTAACAATGTCTTACATGTGACCATGTTCTGGTCATGCATAGGTCTTCGCTTCGTGTGTACATGTTGTGTTCTCTATGTAAACAATTGTTGCAGTCACACACGAAGTTGTATGCACTATCATGCAAGCATCATTGCGGTCATCCAACGATCTATCAAAAGCATCATGTGTGTTGCTCACACCGTTGGTCAATCATGTTGAGCATGTGTGTCTTGATGATTTGAGGCTTCTTGTCATTAACTCATGTGAGTGTGTTTGCAAGGTCGTCTATGCACAAATTCACTCACTCACACACTTAGTCATTTTTGCTAATGTTCGGACAACTAGATCACCCTCTAACATTTGAACCTCCACCCCGCCATTGACTTGACTGATTGTCACCCAGAACAACACAGAAGCATCCAACAAACCATTTCAATCTGCGATGCTTGCAAGCTAATCAATCGACTCTCCTGCTGGTCAGCCAGAGAGTTTGACTGAGCAATCACCTTGGGACTCAATCCCCTCAAAAATTGCATAGAAGTTGTAGACGTCACCCGCTCCTTTGACTGAGAAAATTGTGCAGACATGCCGGATAGACACCCAGTGCCCATCCCTGTCTCCCTCATAAAATTGCACAGTTTTCCCAGCCAGTCACCCAGTCAACCAGTCAGTTGCGCACCCAGAAAACTGGGTAGATTTCATGAGCAAGCCTTCTATAGCCTAACAACCTGCTCATCTTAGAAACTATGCGGAGGTGGTCAACACGCCAACCTCCCAGCAACTACACAACTTTTCTCTCCAGCAAACCGCTACTAGTTCCCTCCAAAAACTGCGCAGTTTTTGTTGCCAAGCTCTCACAACCCATTGCCTACTCCCTCCAGAAACTGCACAGATTTTCCTACCAAGACTTCTCATAGCCCACACTGATTCCCTCTAGAAATTGCGTAAATTTATCCTCCAACCGAGCCAGATCCCGCGGATAGTCACTGTCGATCTAGATTGCCCATCTCCACCTCCTATTGACTTCTGTGCAATTTTCACCAGCAGTGCCCAGAGCCCGCATCCCAGTTCGAAACTTGCCTCGTGTGGTTTTGTAACCTTGTCCTCTCTCTCAGTCACCTACGACCAAAAATGATCATGCATCATGGTGGACTAGGGGGTTTATGGATTTGATGTCGTCTCATCACGAGTGATTGTAGATACAGGTACATGAATATACATGACGCAACGACAAAAGGGTTGAACAAGGAGAGTACATGCAAAAGGGCATGTTCACAAATGGACAAGAAAACAATCCATCCAAGGAGATGTGTTCAAAAATGGACGACCATGTGAAGATGTGTTCGTGGATGGATGAATGGACAAACATGCAAAGATGTGTTCGTGGACAAACGGACAGACAAACATGCGAAGATGTGTTCATGAATGGATGAACAATGAACATACAATTTTTGCGAATGGACGAACATGTCAAGCATGCTAAAGTACAAGGACCGACATGCGAATGCAACATCAATAAAACCCAATGACCATGGAGGACTTCGCGCACCTTTCCATGCGAAGGTGAAGCTGTGACACACCAAGAGGACATCCATCACTCAGCAGCACTACATCTCGACATGCACACCAGCAGCAGCATGAATGTACCAACACTGTCATGTTGAGTCTTATCGTGACTCATGTCAGCCACATCACTACTGTGGGCCATATTGTTTGAATCAATGTAATGTAATGTGGAAGTTCTAGATACCCACTTGTAATCTAAAGAGTCATGTAAAGGTGAAAAGTCATGAAAGTCAAACAGTCATGAGGGAAGTCGAATAGTCACAAGGGTTAGTTTTACCCTTGGCTATAAATAGCCCTCATTTGTACATACAAAATACTTTTCACCTTGGCTCCTCCCACATAGCCTTGAGAGTCAGTAATCTTTTCTTTGAGGAGCGAGTAGTGGCTCCAATGCCCCATCCACGAGGTTAGTGATGTAATGGTGTACCAATGTGTCTTGGAACTTTTGTTTAATTCAGAAGCCTGTTAACAGGCCAATACATTTTCACACGTGTTGTAACTTTTTGTAAGATTTATCTTGAACACTTGTAATACATGTTGTTGTAACCTATGTTAAACAATTGAACTCATTCAACTGTTCTAATACATATATTTATGAAAATGTGTTGTATAAGGTCTTAACATTTTTCCTGCCCGTGTTGGTTACCTCCCCAGACATCAGACAGAACCTTTCATGTAAACTTGCTATAATGACCATTGCCTCGCATGGATTGACCCATTGAGTGTTGTATGTGCTATCTTCCCTTGTGTTTTGTGATTGTTGCATCGATGTGGATTTCTCCTCTGGAAGTTTCACACATCCTGTTGTGTTGTGTGTTTCTAACAGAGTTGGGGCTTCCTCCCATCCGACTTGAGACTCACTCCCACCCTCTCTCTTTACGGTGAAAGATACCTTGACACAAGTAACACTAGCACTCACCAAGCACACGAACCTCATTGTTAAAAGACAAAGAAAACCGCTCTCATGTGATGACAAGCAAGAGGTAAGGCATATCTTTAAGATAATGGCAACCAGGCCATCGTACCGGATGAGACTCCTACACCAAATAGTGTGATGTCTATTTGGGACTTCATACCAGGGAGATCCCTTGATGTTGGCAGGTCAAGCACCGTCAACATAACCTTAATTTTTTTATGACCCAATTCAAGTGGAACAACTCAAGTGAAGATTATTAATATGTTCAAAAAAATAGCAGAAAATTCCTACTATTTTTCTACAAGGGACTTCCAGAAATTCTAGATTTGTGAACTAGTAAACCAATCTAAAAGTAGCTCAATGATGAATATACCTTTTAAAATTTCTTCTAAGGATGAATAATGCTTGTGACTCTTTAAATAACCTGCCAAACAACTCACTTCAATTATTTAATGAATGTGACATGTAACAAAAGAAACATGAATAGTAAATGCAGAATTTAGAGATGCAAGTGAAAGAGATATTCAAAGGAATTAAAAAAATTGTACAAGAGGGCTCTAAGGCTCTTGGAATGTCCAAGCCTGATAAAACTCAGAGTCATATGAAGGAAACCAATCATTAGAAGCTAAAAATGGCACCAAAATTCATTATTTGAATCAATCCAAGTTCATTCTTGCTCGAAATTAAAGTGGAGTTGCTAAACAACAAGTTTTCTCCACAAGAAGACTAATAAAATCATTCCCCTATAGGAAAATTAGAATTCCTACATATAAAAATTGATGGGGACATATTATCCTTGAATGGATGAATCCTTCCCCTCTAAAATCCCTCAAATAGTGGATCTGGTTCCCAACATTAGGAATTTGCACTAAATGACAGGGAACACATTCCTAGATTTTCTCAATCACTAGAGCTACAGTAATTGTGCAATAATTTCATAATATTTTGTTCATTTATTATCCAATATTGATCCTCCTGTATTAGGGACGATGTCCTTAAATTATCTCCTCCTCCAAATCTTCATAATCTACCCAATATTCTCACAATATTCTACAAACATAAATAATATTAGGCACAAATATGCAATTATCTCTAAGCCTTCCTAATGAACATATTAAAGCTAAAAAAATTTCATATAATGCAAAGAAATATAGGTTTAATGTGTTGAAGGATGGTCATATGGGCCTTAATTTATGTCTAATTTGGAGGCCCATCACTATTTTATCAGTTCTCCAGTCCTTCCTCAGAATTTGAGGTGCATGAACCAATATTGCACCTATAAAATACTCGATCTACAATTGGGTTGAAGTAGTCCTCATTACATATAGTGACTTTATAAATTTCCTCCAAGGTTTCTCCATCAACTTCCTCTCAAATAGGCTCCATGAAGAAATCTGCGTCACTTAAATCCAATGGTACGATTACACAAACATCCCCTAACTCGAAGGTCATTTTTATTTTCTTCAAATTGATAACCACATGCTTATCAAATTCCCAATAAATCCCCTAAAAAGCTCGATAGGTATTTGTATCATCCATAATCTCAATCACCTCAAATTATTCCATGCAAGTAACTCCATCATTGTCAACCTTTAGATTAGATAAACTACCAATCGGAGTTGCATGGGTGACCAAGTTAATTTAGCCTCCCCATCATCTCCCATGTCTTCTTTGGAAAGATATTTACATTATAACCCAAATCCAAAATGATATTTTCCTTCTCGTATGCCCCTATCTGTGCTTGAAACAAAAATTTTGTTGCAAATGCTAAGACAAGGATGAATCAATATTTCTTTTAAAATTGCTAATTTTATTCCAGTTAAGATAATTTATAAATAGAACACAAAATGTATAGCAAATAAATATTTTTATTAAAAACAAATCGTGAGGACTCTAATCCTCTATTACAACAATTCAAATTTATAATTTGTACAATCACACCTATGACTCCTTCAGAGGTCCAACCCTAGATGAAGACTCCAATCTTCAACAAACTAGACTCCAACCTATACTTCAAGGCTCCAACCCTATGCTACACCAAGCTCCAACTTAGTCTTCTTGATGACTCCAATCCTCACTAAAATATAAGATTCAACCTTGTATTTTCAAGGTGCCAACCTCTAAGGCCCCTACCCTCCCCTCCAATTCTTAAAGATAAGTACAAATTGTTTTTCAAAGATTCCAAAAATTTCTGCAACAAGCATTGATAATACTTCCAATGATACCCTCAATTAAATTCCAAAAGAACTTAGTTCATCAATGATAACTTTAGTAACCATAGTAGGTGTATCTAAAAATCTTCATAATACCCAAATAAACTTCTCCAATGTTACTCCATGAAGGCATTAAATATTGTATCATGAGGTTCCAATATCATCTTCAAATATTCTTCAAAGTGTCTTCAATAAGATTCTCCAAGAGTGTATTCAATAGGTATTCATACCACTTTTACATGCTCCTTCAACACGCTGCTTCAACCAGCCTTCAAGGGTCCTTCAATAATGCTTTAATGTTTGGTTCAAGAAATGGCTTCCATAGTGCTCCAAGGTATGCTTACAAAATTCCTCGAGTAAATACAAGATGGGTCCTTAAGATTTGTTCCCGAATATATTTTCAATAGTTTTATATTCCATGTCTTCTACAATCTCCTTCAACTACTTTGCTTCAATAGGTCTTCTTGAACATGTTCCTTTAGGTCAATTTCTAGATTGTTTTCAATGACGCTTCAAATAGTTCTTCAAAAAACCTTCAATGAGTGCTCCTATAATTCATTCAATGGAGAGTTATGCAACAAGTCTGAGCACTTAAGTTTCTGCCACAAAAATCCCTTCAAGAATCAAGCTCCTTCAAAAAATTTATGTCTTAAATTTGGTTGCATGTACTCCAACAAAGATCTGCAATAATCCAGGATTGTGACTCCAATAAATATAGGTAATATGATGTATATAAGGTCTACAATACAATGTTTCAAAGAATGTTGAGTCAGCTTTCTTCCACAGGGCCAAAGAAGTAGTCTCCACAAGTCTGCTACTTATGCTATCACAAGTGTCAAAAGTTGTGTCTCCACGGGTCTACAAAATATATTATTACAAGTTCTCTGCTATCTCTTCTTGCAACTATGTTTTATTTTTGTGGAATTCATCCCTAGTTAGGGTTGTTTTAGTAGCTATTATAGCCCTATTTATTGGCCCAAAACACCTTACAAGCACTATAGCCTCTTCTCTTCTGCAAACCTTGTAATGCACTTGGCCTATAACAAGGATACACACCTTTGTCTAGCTCCCATTGAAGCTTTGGCTACCCGTACTAATATTCACATAGAATTGTGGCCTAGTTCTTGGTGAATTATTGCATCAAATCTTGCTCAAAATATCCCAGAAAAACCTCCCAAATATTCAGCCTGCTCCTCTATTTAATTCTACCCAAAAAAGCTAGGTCTCTTAAAGATGTTTCAACTAGAAATATGGTATGCACAAGTCTCGGGTCCAAACTACATGTAAGTGTTATAGATTTAAGTTTTAATTATTCTTCATAGACCTGATATTTTTAGTCTTCTCCATAAATCTGAGCTCAGAAGTGCTCATGCACTACTGCACCTATTTTATTTACTAAACCAAATTTCTTTGACTAAACGAATTTCCCATTATTTGTATAAATAGTCGTTTTCCAATTGAAAGGTCACGACTATTGGAGAGGCATGTCAAGCCTACATAAGTTGGCTTGCTAGTTTGACAAATTTTGACATATTTTAACTTAAAAAAATAATTTTTCAATGGTAAATAATTAGGAGGCATGTGAGTTCCCATTGGAAATCTCTTGGAAGCCTCTACAAGCAGGTGTAAACAAATTTTTGACATACTGTATCTAATGTCAAGAATACATTTTTTTTCATGGAAATGTATTTTATGACATACTTTAGGGATTTGTGTGCATAGGCTTAGGTTATGATTATATATAATATGGTTTTAGGATGTGGATAGGGTTTTAGGATTAGGGAATTAGAATTAAGGCATCTTTTATGTTTAAGGCAAGGGCTCCTAGATTAAGGTTCACTCTTTATTAATTTAATGGTTGGAATTAATGGCATGAACATGTTAGGATTAGGGTTTCTTTATTTAATAAGGAAAAAATACTAGGGAATCACGAACATATTCAATAGGGCTTCTCTCTTAAGGAATCTTCAACAAGGCTAGGGCACCTAAGGCTTAATCTAGGTTTTGTAAATACATACAAGGGATTTTCATACATCATTAGGGAGAGGGAAATATGTAGCCATAAAACATCATGACCTTGCCAAATTAAATGACACATAGGGCTAGCTTCAACAATGCTAGACATGACATCATATTGACATCATTAACAACCTTAGCCAATGATCTCCCCCTTTTCGTTGATGTCAATACTCTCCTTGTTTCATCATTCTCTCCCCCTTTGACATCAAGGACAAAATTTTCATACGGAGCTCCCCTATCAATGTATTTCTCCCCTTGTAATAATAATTTCTCTTTCTGTCATCAGGTTACTTCCCCTATGTTCATCAAGGACAACCCCTCTAACAATATTTTTCTTTCCTTGTCATCATGCTTTACTTATGAGACAAATTTTAAGTACGTCATTCTTTGATATATGCTCTATTGGCATTATGGTGTCCATGGTTCCAGTTGGCTAATGTTTGCATTGGTTCATGATGATATTTTTTCATGTTGGCATTGATGTTAACCTTAATATGTCTCTGGGTTGATTGGCGTCAGCTGATTGTATATGAGTTTGAGTCTCCATGTTGATGGTAGTAAGAAAATCTATGTAAAAGGCACATTTCTCTTAATAGAAGATTCAGAGTAGCGCAATAGCAACAAGGGTGGTTTCTTGCCCAGTGAAGGGCTTTCCACCAAATATATTATGTCTCATGTGTGATGGATTTATGGTTGTGTTTGATGGTTTTTTTCTCTAATGGTTGTATGATTTAGATGCTTACATTGCTATATTCATGTGATGATATAATATGTTGCTAGTTATATGCATGATTCAGTAAGTGAAGTAATAAAAGGAAAACGTTGCATACAAGTCACACTATTTATCCCCCCCCCCTTCTCAGTAGTGCTCAAATTTTTCCTACATGCTCCCCCTAATAGTATGCATGAACTTCCTTTTATAATAGGCAGAATATTGGTTGAACATAGTCGATGTCTATGATGCCCTTAAATTGATCAGCGACAAGTATTGACACCTTGAGAATTTAAGGCACAATCAACATGTTCTTCCTTTTGTGGAACCTGTTTCTATCTCCAAACCTTAGTGACTCTTTTTCCCTTCTTGATTGACAACTCTTCAATTTTTTTATGAATCCACTTCAATTTAAAATCTTGAGCTATATGTGAAACATTATGGAATTTGAAGCATTCAATTGTGTACATGAATGATGGAGCATAATTTCTATTAGCAAGGACATCGGAGTATCTCCTTGAAAATTTATTTATGGGAAACTGATGGGAGTCCTCTTTGTTATATACCCTAAAATACTTTTCCATGTGCCCAAAAATTGTATAAGAGTAACAATAGCCAAAAAATATAGTTTTATACTTGGAGAATGAGGATTACCTTGGTATGCTTCTGAAGTTATTTTTCCTTGATATTCTTTAATTATATTCTTTGTTGCTTCGATCATGTCTTCTTGGAGCAAAGTATCTTCCAATGTTATTTTGACTCTTTTTCTTGCTTCTGTTGGAACCGGGGATATTAGCACAACTTCCAAACTTCTCCACATTCCTGTCTTTTAATGCATTAGGATTTGCATCACTTTTTCTAAAAACTCACCTGCATATCCAAGACCAAATTTATTTAGAGGGTATATTTGATGATTGAGGATGTCATTGAAGGCTTACAAAGTCTTGAATTTCTTGTTTAGTTGATCATCTTCTTTCTTTAGAAAAACAATCTCTTCTTTCATCTACTCGTAGTCTTCATCTTTCTTTGCTAATTGAATTTCAATTTCTTCCTTCATCCTTGATACATCACATGATTGGACTTTTAAAGTGATGACATCTTCTTCAACTCTGTTAGTCTCTTCATTCTTTTCTTTTGATTGCCAGTTTCCTTCTCTGCTTCATCAACTTGTCCTTTTAGGAGGACCCTTTCTTCTTTTAAATTCTTAACTTTAGATTCTTACATTTGTTTCTTTGCTTTTTCTAGTTGAGATTTTAGAGACGTGAATTCTTCTCTACATTGACCAATTTCTACTACAGATTTACTCAATTCCTTAGATCTTTGGTTTAGACAATTTTCCAAAATATATTTCCTTCTTTCTCTTTTTCTAATTGGGTTGTCATGGAAATGACTTATTCATGATGTTTCTTATTTTTTTATACAATTCCCCCTTAATTTTGTTGAGAGTCTTATCTCTTTCATTTACTTGAAGCTTGAAAATGTTAATTTATTTCTTTGTGTATGACTATGATTAGCATTTTGTACCTACTTCTTGAATTCTTCATTTTCTTCTTTGAGTTTAATTATTTCTTCTAGAGAAGCCACAAGTTCCCCTTTGAAATCTTCTTCATTATTTAGTTTATCCTTTCTCTTGGTATATTTGACTTATAGTTTGTTATTTATTCAATTAGTGCCTTCATCTACCTCCTTTGAATCTTGATTGGTTTTGTGCTCTTGTTCAACACCTTCTAGATATGTGATCACAAGTAAAAGTCCTTTCGAATTAAGATATTGCAAATTCTCCCAAATATATTTGGTTGTTGAAAATTTCTTCATTTTGATTTTTATATGATCTAGTAGGTCACTTATAATCACCTTCATAGATAATACATTTAATTAATTTGATTCTCATGAGATTCCCATAACCACTGATTCCCATACCCCAAATCCAAAGGTCATCAAAAAGGCCTCCATTCTTCTTTTCCATGTTTCAAAATTTGTTCCATTGAGCATGGGCATATTGCACATCTGATCATCCACTAAGGAGGTGATACCTTCAAAGGGTTTGCAAGGCTTCTTCCTTGACTTTTCCATTTTTTTTCTAAGGATCTAACTTCTAGTTGTTAGGTTGTGAGTGAAGGTACTAGCTCTAATACCAATTGTTGGAAATACTAAGGGGGCGTGAATCAGTATTTCTTTTACAACTAATAATTTTATGCAAGTTAATATCACTTATAAATAGAACACAAAATTTACAAAAGAAATAAATTATTTTATTAACAACATATGACAAGGCCTCAAATCCTCTATTACAACAATTCAAATTTCCAATTTGTACAATCACACTTATGATTTATTCAGGGCTCCAACCCTATATGAAGACTCAAATATTCAACAAACTGGGCTCCAACTTGTACTACAAGGCTCCAAACTTGTGCTACACCAACTCCAACTAGGTCTTCTTTAGGACTCCAATCATCATTGCAAAATAGGCTTCAACTTGATCTTTCCAAAGCTCCAACCTATAGGGCTCCAACCCTCTACTTCAATTATTCAAGATAGGTAAAAATAGTTTTTCAAAGCTTCAAAAATATTCTAAAACAAGCCTTGATAATACTTCCAACAATACCCTCAATTAATTTCAAAAATAACTTAGTTCATTAATGACAACTTTAGTAACCATAGTAGGTGTCTCGAAAACTCTTCATAATACACAAGCAAAATTCTCCAATACTACTCCATGAGGGCCTTCAATAATGTATCATGAGGTGCCAAGATCATCTTCAACAATTCTTCAAGGTGTCTTCATTATGCTTCTCCAAGAGTGTCTTCATTAGGTCTACATACCACTTTTACAAGATCCTTTAAAACACTGCTTCAACAAGATTTCAAGGTTCCTTCAATATTGCTTCAATGTTTGGTTCAGGAAATGGATTCGATAGTTCTCCAAGGTCTTCTTACACAAGTCCTCAAGTCAATACAACAAGTTCCCTTAGGATTTGTTCCAAAATATGTCTTCAATAGTTATTTATGTCAAATCTTTTACAAACTCCTTCAATATGTTCATTTCAATTTCTTTCAATTTCTAATGTGTTTCAATGATGCTTCAAATAGTGGTTCAAAAACTATTCAATGAGTTCTCCTATAGTTCCTTCAATGGAGAGTTATTCCATAGGTCTGAGCACTTAATGGTATGCCCACAATTGGTTCCTTCAAGGCATAGGCTCCTTCAAAAGTTTTGTGTCTTCAATTTGGTTGTATGTACTCTAATAGAGGTTTACAATAATCCAAGATTATGACTCAAATAAATATATGCAATATAATGTCTATAATATCTACAATACAATGTCTCTAAGGATGTTGAGACTATTTCTTCCATAGGGCCGAAGAAGTAGTCCCCACAGATCAACAACTTATGCTATCACAGCTTTAAAAATTTGTGTCTCCACAAGTCTGCAATGAATGTTATTACCAGTTCTCATCTATCTCTTCTCATGCCTATGTTTTATCTCTATGGAACTTGGCCCTGGTTAGGGTTGTTGTAGTAGCTGCTACAATCCTATTTATTAGCCCAAAACACCATAAATCACTGTGTACTATTCTCGTTTGCAAACCTTGTAATGTACTTGGCTTAGAATAGGGATAAACACCTTTTTCTAGCAGTCACAAAGAAATGTGGCCTAGTTCCTAGAAAGTTATGCCACCAAATCTTTCTCAAAATGTCCCAGAACAACCTCCCAAATATTCGGCCCACTCATCTATTTAATTATGCCCAAAAAAACTAGGTCTCCTAAATATATTTCAACCATAAATATGGTATGCATAGGTCTCATATCATAACTACAGGTAGGTTTCATATATCTGAGATTTTATTCTTCTCCATATGTCTAAGGTTATTAGTCTTCTCCACAATCCCAAGTTGAGAAGTATTCACGCACTACTCCACCTTTTTTCTTGTCTGAACCGAATTTATTTGATACCCTAAATGAATTGCTCATTATTTTTATATATAGTTGTTTCCCAATTGAAAGGTCATGACTGTTAGATCTACCTTCTATTTGTTAGGTTGTGAGTGAAAGTATTAGCTCTGATACCAATTGTTGGAAATACAAAGGGGGGGGGGGGGGGGGGGCGCGGGGGGAGGTGCGGCGGTGAATCACTATTTCTTTTACAATTGATAATTTTATGCAAGTTAATATCACTTATAAAGGGAACACAAAATGTATAGAAAATAAATATTTTTATTAACAACAAATGACGAGGACTCAAATGCTCTATTAAAACAATTCAAATTTCCAATTTATACAATCACACCTATGATTTGTCCAAGGCTCCAACCCTATATGAAAACTCCAATCTTCAACAAACTAGGATCCAAACTTGCGCTACACCAAGCTCCAACTAGGTCTTCTTCAGGACTCCAATCGTTATTGCAATATAGGCTTCAACCAAATCTTTCCAAAGCTCCAACCCTCTACTTCAATTCTTCAAGGTAGGTACAAATAGTTTTTCAAAGATTCAAAAATATTCTAAAACAAGCCTTGATAATACTTATTCAATAGTATTCCAAAATATGTATTCAATAGTTATGTATGCCAAATCTTCTACAAACTCCTTTAATAGGTTCCTTTAGATTTCTAGATTATTTTCGATGATGCTTCAAATAGTGGTTCAACAAATCTTCAATGGGTGCTCCTATAATTCCTTCAATGGAGAGCTATGCCATAAGTCTAAGCACTTAAGGGTATGCCCACAATTGGTTCCTTCAAGACTTAGGCTTCTTCAAAAGTTTTGTGTCTTCAATTTGGTTGTATGTAATCTAATAGAGGTCTACAATAATCCAATATTGTGACTCAAATAAAGATCTGCGATATAATGTCTATAAGGTCTACAATTAAATGTCTCAAAGAATGTTGAGACATCTTTCTTCCATAGTGTCGAAGAATTAGTCTCCATAGATCTACTACTTATGCTATCATAGGTTTCAAAAGTTGTGTCTTCACAAGACTGCAACAGATCTTATTACAAGTTCTCTACTATCTCTTCTCAGGCCTATGTTTTATTTCTGTGGAACTTGGCCCTAGTTAGGGTTGTTGTAGTAGCTTCTACAACCATATTTATTGGCCCAAAACACCTTAAATCACTGTGTACTCTTCTCTTTTGCAAAACTTGTAATGTACTTGTCTTAGAATAGCGATAAACACATTTTTTTCTAGCTCCCAATGAAGCTTTGGATACCTATGGCAGTCACAGAGAAATGTGTCCTAGTTCCTAGCGAATTATGCCACTAAATCTTGCTCAAAACATCCCAGAACAACCTCCCAAATATTCTACCTGCTCATCTATTTAATTATGCCCAAAAAAACTAGGTCTCCTAAATACATTTCAATCATAAATATGGTGTGCATAGGTCTCATATCTGAACTGCAGGTAGGCGTCATAGATCTGAGATTTTATTCTTCTCCATAGGTCTGAGGTTATTAGTCTTCTCCACAAACCCAAGCTCAGAAGTCTTCACGTACTACTCCACCCTTTTTCTTGTCTAAACCGAATTTGTTTAATACCCTAAATGAATTGCCCATTATTTTTATATATAGTTGTTTCCTAATTGAAAAGTCATGACCGTTGGAGAGGCATGTCAAGCCTACATGAGTTGGCTTGCCAATTTGTCAATTTTTGACATATTTTAACTTTAAAAATCAATTTCTCTTCCATGGTAAATAATTAGGAGGAATGTTAGTGCTCATTAGAAGGCTCTTGGAAGCCTCTACAAGTTTGTGTGAACAACTTTTTGAGATATTGTAACTAATTTCAAGAATAATTTTTTTCATGGAAATGTCCTTTATGACAAACTTTAGGGATTTGTGTGCATAGGCTTAACAAATGATTATCTAGAATAGGGATTTAAGATGTGGATAGGGTTTTAGGATTAGGGAATTAGAATTAAGGCATCATTTATGTTAAAGGCAAGGGATTCTAGATTAAGGCTCCTTCTTTATTGATTTAATGCTTGAAATTAATGTGATGGAACTATTAGGATTAGGTTTTCTTTATTAAATAAGGAACAAAGACTAGGGAATTGTGAACATCTACAATAGGGCTTCTCGCTTAAGGCATCTTCAACAAGACTAGGGAACCTAGGTCTTATCCTAGGGTTTCATAAATTCATACAAGGGCTTTTCATACATCCTTAGGTTAGGGAAACATTCAATGTTATCACCTATTTCTTTTACAATTGATAATTTTATGCAAGTTAATATCACTTATAAAGGGAACACAAAATGTATAGAAAATAAATATTTTTATTAACAACAAATGACAAGGACTCAAATCCTCTATTACAACAATTCAAATTTCCAATTTGTACAATCACACCTATGATTTCTCCAGGGCTCCAACCCTATATGAAGACTCCAATCTTCAACAAACTAGGATCCAACCTTTTGCTACACCAAGCTCCAACTAGGTCTTCTTGAGGACTCCAATCGTTATTGCAATATAGGCTTCAACCTAATCTTTCCAAAGCTCCAACCCTCTACTTCAATTCTTCAAGGTAGGTACAAATAGTTTTTCAAAGCTTCAAAAATATTCTGAAACAAGCCTTGATAATACTTATTCAATAGTATTCCAAAATATGTATTCAATAGTTATGTATGCCAAATCTTCTACAAACTCCTTCAATAGGTTCTTTTAAATTTCTAGATTATTTTCAATGATGCTTCAAATAGTAGTTCAACAAATATTCAATGAGTGCTCCTATAATTCCTTCAATGGAGAGCTATGCCATAAGTCTAAGCACTTAAGGGTATGCCCACAATTGGTTCCTTCAAGACTTAGGCTTCTTCAAAAGTTTTGTGTCTTCAATTTGGTTGTATGTAATCTAATAGAGGTCTACAATAATCCAATATTGTGACTCAAATAAAGATCTACGATATAATGTCTATAAGGTCTACAATAAAATGTCTCAAATAATGTTGAGACATCTTTCTTCCATAGTGTCGAAGAATTAGTCTCCATAGGTCTACTACTTATGCTATCACAAGTTTCAAAAGTTGTGTCTTCACAAGTCTGCAACAGATCTTATTACAAGTTCTCTACTATCTCTTCTCAGGCCTATGTTTTATTTCTGTGGAACTTGGCCCTGGTTAGGGTTGTTGTAGTAGCTTCTACAACCATATTTATTGGCCCAAAACACCTTAAATCACTGTGTACTCTTCTCTTTTGCAAAAATTGTAATGTACTTGTCTTAGAATAGCGATAAACACATTTTTTTCTAGCTTCCAATGAAGCTTTGGATACCTATGGCAGTCACAGAGAAATGTGTCCTAGTTCCTAGTGAATTATGCCACCAAATCTTGCTCAAAACATCCCAGAACAACCTCCCAAATATTCTACCTGCTCATCTATTTAATTATGCCCAAAAAAACTAGGTCTCCTAAATACATTTCAATCATAAATATGGTATGCATAGGTCTCATATCTGAACTGCAGGTAGGTGTCATAGATCTGAGATTTTATTCTTCTCCATAGGTCTGAGGTTATTAGTCTTCTCCACAAACCCAAGCTCAGAAGTCTTCACGCACTACTCCACCCTTTTTCTTGTCTAAACCGAATTTGTTTAATACCCTAAATGAATTGCCCATTATTTTTATATATAGTTGTTTCCTAATTGAAAAGTCATGAATTTTGGAGAGGCATGTCAAGCCTACATAAGTTGGCTTGCCAATTTGTCAATTTTTGACATATTTTAACTTTAAAAATCAATTTCTCTTCCATGGTAAATAATTAGCAGGCATGTGAGTGCTCATTGGAAGGCTCTTGGAAGCCTCTACAAGTTTGTGTGAACAACTTTTTGAGATATTGTAACTAATTTCAAGAATAATTTTTTTCATGGAAATGTCCTTTATGACAAACTTTAGGGATTTGTGTGCATAGGCTTAACATATGATTATCTAGAATAGGGATTTAGGATGTGGATAGGGTTTTAGGATTAGGGAATTAGAATTAAGATATCATTTATGTTAAAGGCAAGGGATTCTAGATTAAGGCTCCTTCTTTATTCATTTAATGCTTGACATTAATGTCATGGAACTATTAGGATTAGGTATTCTTTATTAAATAAGGAACAAAGACTAGGGAATTGTGAACATCTACAATAGGGCTTCTCGCTTAAGGCATCTTCAACAAGACTAAGGAACCTAGGTCTTATGCTAGGGTTTCATAAATTCATACAAGGGCTTTTCATACATCCTTAGGTTAGGGAAACATTCAATGTTATCACCTATTTCTTTTACAATTGATAATTTTATGCAAGTTAATATCACTTATAAAGGGAACATAAAATGTATAGAAAAGAAATATTTTTATTAACAACAAATGACAAGGACTCAAATCCTCTATTACAACAATTCAAATTTCCAATTTGTACAATCGCACCTATGATTTCTCCAGGGCTCCAACCCTATATGAAGACTCCAATCTTCAACAAACTAGGATCCAACCATGTGCTACACCAAGCTCCAACTAAGTCTTCTTGAGGACTCCAATTGTTATTGCAATATAGGCTTCAACCTAATCTTTCCAAAGCTCCAACCCTCTACTTCAATTCTTCAAGGTAGGTACAAATAATTTTTCAAAGCTTCAAAAATATTCTGAAACAAGCCTTGATAATACTTATTCAATAGTATTCCAAAATATGTATTCAATAGTTATGTATGCCAAATCTTCTACAAACTCCTTTAATAGGTTCTTTTAAATTTCTAGATTATTTTCGATGATGCTTCAAATAGTGGTTCAACAAATATTCAATGAGTGCTCCTATAATTCCTTCAATGGAGAGCTATGCCATAAGTCTAAGCACTTAAGGGTATGCCCACAATTGGTTCCTTCAAGACTTAGGCTTCTGCAAAAGTTTTGTGTCTTCAATTTGGTCGTATGTAATCTAATAGAGGTCTACAATAATCCAATATTGTGACTCAAATAAAGATCTACGATATAATGTCTATAAGGTCTACAATAAAATGTCTCAAAGAATGTTGAGACATCTTTCTTCCATAGTGTCAAAGAATTAGTCTCCATAGATCTACTACTTATGCTATCACAGGTTTCAAAAGTTGTGTCTTCACAAGTCTGCAACAAATCTTATTACAAGTTCTCTACTATCTCTTCTCAGGCCTATGTTTTATTTCTGTGGAACTTGGCCCTGGTTAGGGTTGTTGTAGTAGCTTCTACAACCATATTTATTGGCCCAAAACACCTTAAATCACTGTGTACTCTTCTCTTTTGCAAAACTTGTAATGTACTTGTCTTAGAATAGCAATAAACACATTTTTTTCTAGCTCCCAATGAAGCTTTGGATACCTATGGCAGTCACAGAGAAATGTGTCCTAGTTCCTAGTGAATTATGCCACCAAATCTTGCTCAAAAAATCCCAGAACAACCTCCCAAATATTCTACCTGCTCATCTATTTAATTATGCCCAAAAAAACTAGGTCTCCTTAATACATTTCAACAATAAATATGGTATGCATAGGTCTCATATCTGAACTGCAGGTAGGTGTCATAGATCTGAGATTTTATTCTTCTCCATAGGTCTGAGGTTATTAGACTTCTCCACAAACCCAAGCTCAAAAGTCTTCACGCACTACTCCACCCTTTTTCTTGTCTAAACCGAATTTGTTTAATACCCTAAATGAATTGCCCATTATTTTTATATATATTTGTTTCCCAATTGAAAAGTCATGATTGTTGGAGAGGCATGTCAAGCCTACATAATTTGGCTTGCCAATTTGTCAATTTTTGACATATTTTAACTTTAAAAATCAATTTCTCTTCAATGGTAAATAATTAGAAGGCATGTGAGTGCTCATTGGAAGGCTCTTGGAAGCCTCTACAGGTTTGTGTGAACAACTTTTTGAGATATTGTAACTAATTTCAAGAATAATTTTTTTCATGAAAATGTCTTTTATGACAAACTTTAGGGATTTGTGTGCATAGGCTTAACATATGATTATCTAGAATAGGGATTTAGGATGTGGATAGGGTTTTAGGATTAGGGAATTAGAATTAAGGCATCATTTATGTTAAAGGCAAGGGATTCTAGATTAAGGCTCCTTCTTTATTCATTTAATGCTTGACATTAATGTCATGGAACTATTAGGATTAGGTATTCTTTATTAAATAAGGAACAAAGACTAGGGCATTGTGAACATCTACAATAGGGCTTCTCGCTTAAGGCAACTTCAACAAGACTAGGGAACCTAGGTCTGATGCTAGGGTTTCATAAATTCATACAAGGGCTTTTCATACATCCTTAGGTTAGGGAAACATTCAATCTTATCACCTAAAAAATGACCACCTAGCCATTTCTAACTAGGTGGATCGAAAAACACCATGTAGGATTAATTTTACCATAGTAAAATCACTTTCACCATAGAAAATAATTTAGTAAACTATTTTTATTAAATTGTTTTTATTTAAAATCAAAAAACCCGATGAGAATAATTGAATAAATCACTATTTATTTAATTTTCTCTAGAAATAATTATTAAATCATTATTTGATTATTATTTCTTAACACATTTCATTAAATCACCTTGGAATAATTAAATAAATCACTATTTATTTATTATTCCTTATTCTTATTTTTGGAATAACTGTTAAACCATTATTTAATAAGTACTTCAAATTCACGCTTTTCTTAATCCTTGCAAAGTGATTAATAAATCATTTTATTTGTTAGTTACTTCATAAATTTTCTAAATAAAGATATCTGAGCATTTTGAATATCTTTTCCCTCTCCAAAAAATATAATAGAGTATTCCTAACAGCTGGATTTTGATTTGGCAAATAATATTTTATTATTTTCCAATTCCTAATTGATCTCAATAATTTGTTATAAATAAGAGGCTTTTCCATTTATTCTTCACCATCATCATTATCATTTTCACCATTATCGCCTAATAAAATTTGAGCTCCCACTTGAATTCCATCTTGCTTTTGGGTTTTTTTGCATTTTGAGAGAGAAGAACAAGATCGTTAAAGCACAAGGACATTAGAGGGGGATTTACAGACCCATGTTGTAAATCTTCTTCACCAGGTGTTTCAATAAAATTATTATTCATTTAAAAGCTTCCATTGGGTTATTACACTTATTTTTTCTACTGCTATATGTTTTGGGCTTGCATCATATATTTTCTTGCAGGGTTTTATCATGTGTTTTTGTAGATCACAAGCATAGAAGTAGCCACATTCTATTGTTAGGGTCACTTGTCACCACTGACTTAAGTGAAGAATTTTTGGTACACTTTTCAGAAATATTTACAATAACAAATGAAGGCTCCACTGGTGTACTAATTTAGATCCTTTGTGACTGTCATTTCAGTTTTCTTCAGTGTTTTTCTAGCTATTTTTAGCCTCTCCATTTCTATTTTTAGCTCCACTTTAGTTTTTGGAAAAAAAAATTGGTTTTTGTTGGTTTTCCGCATCTTTCTGCAGGTCACAAATACAAGTCGAGCAAGAGACAACACAATCTAGGTGAAATCTTCTGAGCGAGAGTTGTGGGAGAAAAACGCACATTTTGGCCCATTTTTTGCATTCTGCAATGCACTTTTTGGCCCATTTTTTGCATTCTGCAATGCACTTTTTGGCCCATTTTCTACATTCCAATGCACTTTTCAGGTTAGAGTCTACATTCTGTTATTTTTCATAATTTTTCATATTTTCCAACTAGGCTTCATGTGTACTAGGAAGGATTCTGTTTTTTCCAGAGTCACCCCTAGGCCTAGATTCTCTTAGTAATTTCTCATTGAGGTGGGGAAAATCCCCCTAGGGTTTAGAGTCACCTCTATCATTCAGGAAGCTATTTGCTAAGTTGAGGAGTCTAGGGTACAGTACATTTAGCCATTGGTTTATAGGGTTTTGTCCATTGTTTTAGAGCCCTTTTGTATAGTTTTATTCATCATTTTACTCTCTTTATATTTTAGTGTTTCCTTCCCCCCTTAGGATCCCATTGAGTGTCCTAGGTTTTTGGAGCTTCATGCCTATCATTCGCAACATTTTTTAACACCTCTAATTTTTGTTATTTTTCTACACCATTTATAGTAGATCAGTGCCTTTAGATCACAATCCCTTAGACATTAGGTCATTTGACCATTTATGTGTATTTGAGTATCTTATTTGTGTCCTCTTTTTTAGTTGCTTGATAACCTTCTTAGGTGGGTGTTTGTGTGCTTGGACTTGTTGTTCATTTCACTGTCCACTTTCAGAATTATTTATAGTTTTTTAGCACTTTATTTTCAGTAGCACATGGCATCATAAAACATGCTCAATTAACTCATCCACTCGACACATCATTTTCACACACAAACACCCCAAGCAAATGTGAGCTTGGTTAACACTACCAAGCCAATATTTGAAACACTACATCTTAATAATCCCACTTAGGCACCAGGGTCAAAAAAATCTATGTATTTAAGTGTAGAATTGATTGGATAGGCTTCCAATAACACCCATCAATCACTTACATTGAGACATAGAAGTTGACATATTAGGGAGCTTAAAATCCCTCACCGTCCTATAGTCCAAATTTGGAGTGTGTCAAAAACCTGAATCATAGGGGGTTAGGCTAATTCATCATGTGAGCGGTTATCCTCAACGATACCCAACCCATGGCATGGAATCTCGTGTGGTGATTGAGCACCAAGAAGCTCAAAACTCAACCACCCTCGTGGGACGAAGGTAATCATAGTGACGAATCATAGTAAAAAACCCTATATGACTAGCTATGGGCAGTAGTTGGTTCTCTACCCCACCTTTCTCATGACAACTCTACTTGCGGGGATCATATTCCCTCAAGTATTAAGTATTTGACAAGGCCATCTAAAACAGTAGATTTGGGTCTTGTTTGAGGATTTAGATGACCTATAGGCTAGAAGTCATTTCTCTTTGATAGGATTTGTTTTCTTGAATTAGAGTAGCATATTAATATAATTAGTTTACACTTGGAACCACTGCACTAGGTGTTTTCTTGTTTTTTGTTGCTCTTTTTCTCCTATCATCACTTTTTATTCTATTAAGTCATATTTGTATTGGATCATTGTGCCCCCTAAGAATTTTTCATGGAAACTTCATGGCCTTCACCCCTAGTTTATTTTGGGACACCTTACTCCTGCCCGTCAAGTTAGAGTTCATCTCCCTAGTCCTCTATTGAGTCCTCATTCTAACTCCAGTTCTGTTGATTCTCCCAATTCTTCCTTTGATTCTGTGTCTTCCCAACCTCATACCACCACCATGTCGGCACCAACATGGGTGAGAGAAACTAAGGTAACCCCACAAGTAGAACCTCTATCGATATGGTCACTAACCTCTCATTGCTCCCCTATATGGTTGGTTCCAACCTCCTTGATTTTCGCAAACTCATCAATGATCCTCTTCTCCATGACCCCAGTTGGCTTGCTATGCCTACCAAACTTCCTTCTGACATCCCAAACTTCAAAGGTAATCCTGGAGAAGATCCCACAAATCGTGTTCCCTATTTTCATATTTGGTGTTCATCTAATTCCATCACTGAAGATTCCATTCGTCTTCGTCTTTTCCAACATAGCCTTAATTAAGTTGCTGCCAAGTGGTATCTAGACCAACCGCATACCTCTCCTTCCACCTTCGCGACTCTTGCCAAATATTTTATGTCATACTTATAGTTACCCCTCCGATATGACACTAGTACCAAACTCTTGAGCTCTTTCCGTCAAACATCTGCCACCCACCTATCTAACCATGTTCAAGAATGGCATGGAAGGAGGCGCATGTGTAGGGATCCTAAATTTGAAGATCATGTCTATATAGATTAGTTCCTTAGATCACTTTTGTCCCCCATATGTAAAGATGTCACCTCCCACTTCCCCTAGTATGAGGAAGAAGCACTCCAAGTAGCTTTGAAATATGACATGATCAATACACAATCAAGATATGTTAATATTGTCCTTCTTGATCTACCTCAGCCTAGTGTTCCTAATACACCAGGGGCATCTCATGCCACTAAGGGTATCATCGGATCTATCTCACACCATCGACCTTCGTCATATCCTCAACCTCATATGGTTTATGGTCAACCCCAAGGGGGGCTAGATCCACTTACACCTATCCCCCTCTTTCTCCTTCCCATGAAAACACTTACCAAGATTCAAGCTCGTCATACGCATATTCCCACCTACATTAATCAATTCCAGGGCCAACATTTGCTTCACCTAGTTATCACCATTTTTTTTTCCTTATGAAATGTCCAACATTCTATCCCCGTGCCTCCTCCACTCCTACCACAATAGGAACCACCTCCTCAATGTTAAGTGTCTCATCAGAATGCAACCAATCCCCCCAACCCCAAGCGAAAGAATAAGGGGAAGGGTAACTAGAACCAGCCAGATCAAGGTAACCAAGGCAACCAAGGTCCACCATCTAATGCCCATCAAGGTGACCAGCCTACTTCCATAACCCAACAACTAGTAGACAACCCAAGAAAAACAAGTCTCTTCATGCAAATAAACCTTATCCCTATTGCAAAGTATTTGGCCATTATACTCATGAGTGTGCCATTTTACCTCAGATGTGCCAAGCATGGGAAGCTCAAGCAACTACTTCTAGAGGACCTCATCTCATTGCTCCACCTCCTCCCCCTCCTGCTTCATCACAACCAGTTGTTCTTACAAATACATTTCCCTATCAGGGATATGTAGCTGCCCAACCCACATAGGGTAATTCCACTCCTTCACCTTCACAATATGGCTAGAACAATTTCTAGATCCTCATGATGAATTCTGACGAATTCAACACCAAACAAGTCAACCTTTAGACCTAGTAGCGCCAATATGACAAGCCCCCTGCCAAGTCCGTGACTGATCCCCAACCTAAAGTTTCTACTAAGCCTCTTTCATCACCAAATGGAACCTTATAGATCCCTCTACCTAAATTCGAGGTCCCCTCCAAGATCCCCAAAGGTCCATTATGTCAAAATGTTGTTACTTCTAAATCGCCCACACCTATAGCATAGTAAATGACTTATCATAGTCTCCTACTTCCATGTCAATGTTGGAAGTCCTCCATGCATGCCAATCCTAATGAAAATATCTACTCTCTTCTTGAGGCAATGTGGATAGCTCTAATTATCATCTAATTGTCTTTGATGTTGACAAAGTGGTACATTCCACCCTTCATTCCTCAGCTTCCTTTCAAATAACAGTATCCATAAAAAATGCCACAATTTAGCAATGAATAATAGACGAAGGCACCTTCCCCTGACTTGTCCCCATCCACTATCACTCTTCGTGCCTGGGATGATCATCCCTCACAGTACCTCAGTATGTATTGAAATTGTCCCATTACTATTACCAATAATATTTTCTTGATTGATATCAAATTCGTTGATGCCCCATTAGATTATAACATCTTGTTGGGTCATAGTTACACCTATGCCATGCCTGTTGTCACATCCACTCTCGTTTGCAAGATGTGTTTTCCACACAACAGAAAGATCATCACTATCAATTAGTTGACTTACTATGGCCGTTAGTCTCAAACATCTCCTCAGATCAGTATCTCATTAATGACCAAAAATAAGACTATCACTTCCCTTACTGATTGGTCTCCTAGGTTATATAAAAATTCCACGTTGCTTGGGGCTTATTATGACCCACCACCTACTCCTTTTGAGCCTACATTGTCCAGTATTTGCATGCTTCAGGCATCATAGGTTGGACACAAGCATTTTGGTATGCCTTCACAACAACCAGCTCCTCCACGAACTCTTGCTCCTAACTCAAACCAGCCTTTAGATACAATTCCTTCAAGCCCATTTCCTTCTATTGGTATCTCTCCCATCTCTTTTTCAGCCTCCCCTAGGTCTTAACCATCCGGGAGCATTTCCCCCAGGTCGTTACCCTTTTAGTTAGATACCTTTCTTATTTCTGCCACTTGGAATATTTTCTACCCCTATTATGGCTAGGTTGAGTCTACCTAAAATTACCTTGGGGATCCCAATATGGTACATTGATCCTGTCGCAAGCACTCCTCCTAATCAACTCAAACCTTACACAACTTTGACCCTGGTTCAACCTGTTTTTCCTACCTCTTCCTTTGCTCTAGTTCCATAACAACCTCCATAGGAATCCAATCATGTTGAAAGAACATCCAGTGAGGGGAGGAAATCCTAGAAAAAGGGACCCAAAGACAAGGCACCCCAGACAACTCCAGTTCCTCCTAAACCGTCAAAGCATGCTCCTCCATGCGCTTTGTGTGATGTTTTTGGGCATGCCACCAATAATTGTACTAAGCTCCCTCATATCAAGAATGTTTCCTCTGATACCTTTCTTGACTCTAACATTCTTGAGGTCCATGTCACCTTACCCAAGTCAGCTAAGAAGAATAGATCCTTACACACAAATCACCCTTATGCTTTGTGTGATAACTAAGGCCATTATTCCCATAACCATCCCCATCTCAAAGATTTTTGTGATACACTTCAAGTACTTTGCAAGCTAGATGCCACTATTAGTGATTCCACTTCCCCTCTACCTGCAGGTTCTCGTCCCACTGTTATGCCAGAACAGGAGGTTTCCCAACCCACCATTATGATTCCCCCTCCTAATGTCGAGATAACAGATAATTTTTCCCCTATTCTCTATCTATCGTCCTCCATGGGATCTATCTATTGGGACTCTCTTAATGTTTCCTATTGTGATTCAGTTAAACCTTCTTCGATGAACACTTCAGTCTCAACATCGGTAGATTCCACATCTACAAGTCATTGGTCTCTCCTTTTTGACGATGCACATGCGAACCTTGTCTCTCATGAAGATGCCTCAAGTAGATCCTCTTCATCATGTGGTCTCTCTTCCTCCCATCCTCCCATCTTTCATTCCGACAAATACATCATGGATGCCATGACCACCCCTGATTATCCTTGGGATGATATGCCCCATCGTGCATACTTCCTTCCACATCAAACCCATGATAAATATGTTGTGGAATGCAAAGACTTCATCCATGGTGAGTTCTATTGGTTCAATCACCCGTTACTTCAAAACCAAGAATTCAAACCACATCCAAATTGTGGCCATTACATTGCTACATAATGTTTGGGTAAGGGGGGCATCCACTTTTGAGATTCTAAGAGAAGAAATTTTCTCCGACCCTCTTATCGTATCTGGTAGTGTTGACTCCAGTAACAGTATTATTCCCCATTTAGAAGAACCTCTAGAGACTCATATCACTTCATATCACTCTAGGGATGATCCACTTAATCATTCCTCCATCTTACATCAACAACCTGTTCCCTTAGATATTACTGTTGTTCACCCACCATGTTTTCTAGGTAAGAATCAATTCATTATATCCTAAACCACTCTTTGGTATAGTGACACCATGTTTGCGAACCCATAACTTTTGTCCATTTGATTCATATATGCAATTCCAAGTGAGATTGGTAATCCACAATTTCATTTCTCATACTGCACCCATCATACATTCTTCCCACAAGAATACAACCATAAACAACAAATGGCGAACCACATCATCAAAATGTGTTTAGAATCCACTATTCTAAATACATTTGGCATGTCCATAGCTTTCTACAAACATCAATCCAAAAATGGGGGTCACCTGTGCCCCTTCATCTACTCATCATCCTCTTTAGTATCCATGCCTATGGGACCAGATGTTTGAATCCCATATTTGAGCACTTGTAAAAAAATGGTGCTCCACAAACTCATCCAGTTAGGGGCATCATTCCCACCTTTGCATACCAGATCAGTATGCCCATCACATATTCTTGGGGACAGTATCTCATGCTTGAGGGCATGATGGCACCCCTGGCCACCTTCTCACCTGATTATCATAAGTCTCAGCCTAGACCTCAACGATCTAGGTATCATAAATTATCCTTTCATTCCTTGGTTAGTCTATCCTGCCAGCCTCTTCAGCAAGCCCTGTACACATCGCATATTGTAGATGTTTGATACCATATCTTCAAATATTCTACTCTATGGCACGTAATATTTCCCATCCACTCCCCATGTTTGACTCGATGGGTGTGGATGATCCTAAAGCTTATCTAGTAGTTCATTCATGTATTCCCTTGTTATCTTGATTCTTCACCGAAAACCATCCTTCCATGAATTATTAATGCCATCTTTACACAAGGTCACCTACCTGAAAGTCAAAGATCTGAATTTTGATCACCGATTTTTTCACAACGATCTCCTCAATATTTAGTTCCTTCTCCTCCTCTCCAAATTCTCCAATAGCTCACCATGCAAATGAATTGGATTTGGGGGAAATAATCCCTTTCATAAGAAAAACCCTAGTTTTTCTGTTAGCCATTGTGACCAAACCGTAGCTCAATTTCATGAACCATCAACATCGATGTAAATATCTCACCAAGTTCTCTAATGGGTATCTTTTTGTTTTTGGTAATTTGACACTTCAACATGGCTTATTTTTTTGACGAGGTCTCACTTTGTTGCTTATTCAAATCGAATTTCTTCATATCAGTCACCCATCCTATGGTACCACTTTACCTTTGCACTGGTTGACTCACCTATCAATTTTCATCATGAGTAACCATTTTTTACTCATGTTTTTATGGTCCCCTTTGAGCCTCCCCCCATGTGGTAGCATCATCTGGTAACCCTTGTTCAAAGCATCAGATATGAGTCACCCTTGCATCTATGGAGCCTGTTCTGAGTTCCCTTGAGCCCAGTTATAGTGTTTCATCCATCTTTGTGCCAAATTCATCCCATTGTGCTCATATTTTTCCTCCAGCTATATTACTCTACCTTTGAAAATCTTATGTCTAAGTAATTGGTCGTCCCCTCTAGAATCGAGTTAGTCACTGCCAAGTCAACCATCCATATCATGCTCTGACAACAGAAGTTTCTAGTATGCCTCTCACCTTGTATCCTTCCTGTTAGTGTCGGTATCTTCATCCCTCCATCAGTGATCAAAATTCTCTTGTTGCATTGCATTTTTAGGTGTCCCATCCAATCAGCTGCATTCCATTAGGATCATGGATCATCTGATCATAGTGGCAATTATCAATTTTCCCTCATGGTCTTTACCTGCTGAACTATTTTCACACATTTAGGTCATTTACAGTCATTTTCTGTCATTATATTTGCAAAATCCATTTTTAGGGTTTTAAGTCTCATTAGGTCTAGGGTTTTGTCATCAAATTCTTGTAAAAGCTCAATAATGGTCAGCAGGCACATGAGGAGGTTAAATAAAGTCTCAGCAACAAAAATTTCAATAATCACATGCTCAGTGATTGATTTTTTCCTCAAAACCCTATTATGAGGAAAAACATAGTTTTTTATTGTTTTATGTATAAAAATTTCATGTAATTTCATTTTTCCTATATGTAATAAGTCTGAGATGCAGCCCTGGTCACCTTGCCAAGCTCCTGCACTCTAGCTCCTGCAAAAGAGTCAAAAATTCAAATCATTAGTCCATCAAAAGGCAAAAGGCAAGTCAAACTGCCAAAACAGAGTCTTAAAAGACAAAGTGAAATCCAAACATTAGAAAAGTGGGTGTTTGTAAATAAAAATTAAAGTCCAAGGATATATAAAGTGTTTTTCATGTTGAAGACATCATTTGTGCCAAAGAAGTGAAAGAAACAAGAGCAAGTCGTGTTTTTGAGGCAAAGAAGGCAAATCGCAACAAAACCTAGCAGTGACAATAGGCATGGCGCACCTGGTCGGCGCGGTGGACAGAGCACAGGTTTTAAACTGGAAATTGCATGGGCACGACACACCAGAGAAGTGCGACGCACTTGTTAGTGGGCATAGCACACCTACCTTCCAAGCCCGAATTTCGCCAAATCGACTTTGCCAAGCTCCAAATTTGTGCAATCTTCATTCAACAAGTAAGTGAAGCATTCCATAGTGCCATTGTAAGGGTTTTAGTCATCTTTGATGGTGTGAAAATAGGTGAAAAGGAAAACCCTAGTTTGTTGCACTGTTTCATTGAAAAACTACCTAGGGTTTGCAAAGTTGTAATTTTTGTTGTTGTCCCCTGCACCATTTTCATTTTCCTCTTCACTACACTCCCATCATTTCATTTCCCTCACCCCTCTCTCACCTATAATAATCCTACCCCCTTGTCCCAAAAACCCTAACAAAAAATTCCCATTATTACCCTAAACCCTAATCCTCATTCCCCAAACCCTGCCACTCCTAAAAAACCCTACAGTCATCACAAAATCCCTCATTCATAGTCCCCACTCATAAATCCCTTTCATTGAACAACAAACACCTATTGTTCATATAAAATCTCTTCATACTCATCATAGAGTAACAAATAGTGGCAAACATGGACATAGATTCACCTTAAGAAAGGGATGAAGAAACAGTAAGCGATTCCTCCCAAGAAATTCATGCACCAAGAAAAACCCACAAGGGAGGAAAACACATCCAGGAGGAGCCCACTACACTTATTGAGCTATTAGCTTGCCCTCTCGCAGTTGCATGTTTCAAACATCAATCTTGCTACCAGTTTTGTGAGATGGTGGAAAGAGTCAAATACCATCATGAGCTTGCTAGATTATTTGTGCTCCATCTTCACAATGGCCAGGTCAATTTGGCAGGTGTTACATTCACTTTGACACCTGAAACTATAGCTGAAGCAACAAGTATTCCGAATGTGGGTGACCAGTGGAAGAAGGGACAGCTGGTGGAAAAAGAGCATTATGAGCCATATATCAAGGCTGCCGATCAAAAGCAAATCAGTAGCGTCTTCCCTTTCAGATACCTACAAGACACATATGCTCCCCTTATGAAACTCATAATCAAATACTTCAGCTGTGAAGGCAGATTTTCTCGCCTATACACCTATCATGTCAGATTATTGATGCATTTCACTAGAGTGAGGATGATGAACATCCCCTATTTCATGTGTCAGAATATTGAGAAAATGACCACATTGGTGCAAAGGAAACCTCCTCATCAATAGTACAACAGCATTTATCATTTTGCATTGATCAAGATTGTGGTTTTGCATCAGCTGAGTTTGGTGGATGTTTCATGGGAAGATTTTATTTCACATGAGGTTTTCACAAGTCCTCAAGTGACCCCATCAATTTTTCATGAGGCAAGAGGGCCTTCACATCAGCAAGAAGTGCATGAAACTCAAACCACCAGAGTGCCAGTATTTGTCACTTATCGAAAGGGAACAAGGCGGTTATTTGCAGCAGCCAAATGAGTACTATCTCCACCCGGGGTGGAAGGGGTCTCGTTTCCTTCAACAAAAAAGTAGGTACAAGACAAAGGTAAATAGCCATTGCACGATGAGGGGCCTTCTCAAGGTCAAGAGAGGGAGTTCATTCTCATTCAGGATGATGACTCTGATTTGGGCTCCCAAAGCTCAAAGCTTAAGGAGATCATTAAGGAACAAGAAGCTAACATTCATGACTTGTCTCTTAGCCTGGAAAGAGCCAAGTGGCTAATAAACTATCTTGAGCAAAGGAACAAATAGTTGGAAGACCAGCAAACTATCATGGAGATGCAAAACATAAGAGAAAATCAGCAAGCAGCCAAGAGGAGGAAAATCAAGTTGACACCGCTAGAGAAAGATATTGAAGCTGATCATGAATCCTTGCTAGAGAGGGCAAACATGCACTTGGAGAAGTTGCTGGAGAATTCCAAAAAAGAGAAAAAGATGTTGAGGCACATGGCCTATCACTATTTGGCAAGAAACAAAATTTGCAAAGCAAGAATAAGGACCTTGAAGGCCAAGTTGAGGAAAATTTTGAGGAGGAAGAAAAAGCAATACAAGCTCAAGATTTTAGTTGAGGCTTCCTTAGCCCAAAATAGAACTTGATGCAGGTCACTCAGCCCAAATTTCAAGAAATTTGGCACCCTTTTTGTCAATTTTGAATTTTTGAAGTAAAAAACAGATTTTTCTGCCTGGTGCGTAGATCCACTCGGCGCTCGCTTTTGCTAGGGACCTCCTCTGGAGGAAAACTCTAAATTTTTGGATTCCTCATGAAAAATTATGAATGCCCAAAAATTAGTAGAAATTTTTGTCAAGTTTTGAGCTTTCAAAAGGGTCAAAAAGACCTCAAAAATGCCCTTTCCACCCCTTTTTGGCCACACAGGAAGCAGTGTTGGGAGAACTCACGTTTGGAGGGCAAATGGACACCAACTTCAGAAATTCCACTTGTTTTGGAAAGTAGACAGACAAAAATTTCTAACAAGCCCACTTGGAGAAAATTTGGTGCAAAGGAAGGTCTCCAAAATCAGCTGCAAAAAGGCGCTATGCACAGGGACAGTGGCACGACACATAGGATGGAAAATTGTCATTTTTGCCCAAAAACTCTGTTTTTCGCCTAGTTTTTTCTCAGTTTGACTTTTCTCTCTCTCATGGTCAAACTAATGATGTAAATTGATGTAACATGATGGAATTTGATGTAAAAATGTTAAAAATTTAATCATGGAGGTAGATACATCATGAAAAGGTAGTTTTGAACTGAATGAATCAGTTTCCTAGGTTTTAGAGGCAAGTTGTTCCGCTGCCTACTTTCAGTTCTTAGTTTAGATCTTTTTGAAACAACCCCTAAACTCATGAATTCGACCCTTAAATCATAGCATGAGTTGTTTGTTTCCTATATCTAGTACATTTTCACTCATTTGTAAAGGTTGGACTCTTTTGAATGCTTTGAGCATTATTGTACATTCATCTCTGCAATTTGGCAAAGGAAGAGACCAGGGTTTGCAGCATTTTGTGGGATTCTTGTGGCAAGTTGATTTGGTATTTTTTTTTCCTTTTGTAATTCAATTTTACATTTGTTTATGTATGCCATGATCTCTCTCTGTTCAGCTTAACTAAATTAATCAAGGATAAAGGTAGAATTCATTGATGTTGCAGTGCTCTACCTAGGGTTTGTCTAGTTATTTATGTTTTCAACTATTTGAAGAGGATTCCTGAGACTCTCATGCCCTCTCCAACTCCTCACTAGTCTTAAGGCTCTCCATCTCACTTATTTCAAATTACTAAACCATTTGCCTACCTCGCCCCACAGAAACCTCTGCAAGACTGAGTCCATTCCCCAGAACCAAATCTGCCTTTCACATTTGAGCTATCAAACCAACATTAAATTCAATCAAATTCTTCTGAGCATATGCCTAGCCTAAAATTAGTCTTTATATCAGTCATCTCAAGCTTCATTGACCATATTTTCCCAAGATTGACAAGGAGAGAGCCCTCTCCTGACTTGGTAGGGCTAGCTACCAGGTTAAGCATGGTTTGATGTTACCCTAGATCCTGCCTTTCTCATCCTAAGGTAGATTTAGGCAATAACACTTCCATCATTAGCCCTAATGTTGGTCCATCAATCACATCACTATGACCCTCATGCCTTTGTTAAGGAATCCTCATTGCCTCACCTCTAGAGGGCCCTCTTCTATTGACTTCAACACATTTATTCTAGGAGAGTGGTTTAAAGGGCGGTGTGCCTTGGTTCCAGCTTTCATCATTTTTCAATGCCTCAAGTCAAGCAAACAAAATCATCCTTACCCTTTTACTTGGTTGTTTCTCATATGCTCAACTCCAGCTCATTGTCGCATGATTGATGTTAAGTTATGGTTTTTTCTGTGCTTATATCAATTTACTTATCTTTCTTATTATTATTCACAGATTAGCAATCACATGTACATAAAGTAAAGTGTAGATAGAACATTAAAAGATCGACAGAAAACAAGCCAAGACAAGAGACACAAGATGTGGTGGCTAGCCAGGGACAAACCCCAATATGGGGAAACCCTTTGATTAAATCTTCTTTTATCTTCAATAATTCAACAGTGAGAAATAGTACAAAAATATTATTTATATCAGTAGCAACAAACCCTAGATCAGTGGCATCAAAAACACCGGCATCAGTATCACTGGCATCACCAACATCATCAACATCACCAGCATCAGCATCATCGAAATCAAAGGCATCATCGGCATCAACATCATCGGCATCATCAACATCAGCTTCATCGGCATCACCGGCATCATCGACATCAGCATCATCGACATCACCGACATTAGACCTAAACTACGGCAGTCAATATCTTGCAAACCGACTGTCGGATCGGCTTGATTCTTTCACCAAAAAATGCGGCATTCTAAGGAGAGTTAGATCCACCTACAGTGCAATTTAGAGAGGTAGAAAGATAGTCAACATTGGTCAAACTTTTGATCTGCAGTTGCAGCCCTAAATCTACGTCCTTCCTTCCACACATGTGACAGAAGAGTCTCTTTCTATGCAGTAGGAGAAGAGCCTCTTTTCTGCACAGGAGAGAGAGAGAGATGTGATGAGAGATTCTATCCAAATGAGGAAATACCTCCTGTATTTATACACAAATGTTGATGATTGAATAGATTCGATTGTTGGGCTTCTGAGCCTACATGAGTTGTTGGTTGGCTTGATAATTATTCCATAATAAAAATAATTTCATATCTCCATAAATACTTATCGGAATCGGATGATCTTTAGATCAATCCTACACCTCTAACGAGAGGAATCTAATAAAATTATTATCATCCATGAATAAGATGACCCACATGGAGTTTGTCCCTAGTTGCCAATTTTAACACTCCCTCTCAACTAGGGAGAACTCCATTGCAATTCGTCTGTCGATTGCTACTATTCATCCATCAAATGCACTGCCATGTATAGCTTGACCCCTACTCTACTCTACTCTATCCTTCCTACTCTGCTCTGTTTTGTTTTGCCCTGTTCTGATCTGCTCTACTCTGCTTTGTTTTGTTTTGCCCTGTTCTGATCTGCTCTGTTTTCTTCTGCCTTGCTTTGTCTAAACTATGAAGAAGAAGAAATGATTGAGGATGTATCATACTGACTCAAAGTCAGTCTCAGAGTGTGTACCACTAGTCCTAGTCCAGTGTCAACTAACCTGAGGTTAGTGTCACAGTGGGTACAACTCCTACCACTAGTCCCAAACCAGTGTCATCCTCCACTGACTCAAAGTCAGTCTCAAAGTGTGTACAACTAGTCCCAGACTAGTCTCAACCCACCCGAAGTTAGCATCATATTAGGTACCACTCCTACTACTGTTCCCAGACCAGTCCTCCACTGACCCGAAGTCAGTCTTAGAGTATGTACCACTGGTCCTAGACCAGTCTCAACCGACCCAAAGTCAGCGTCATAGTGGGTACAACTCCTACCACTGGTCCCAGACCAGTATCATCCTCCACTGACTCAAATTCAGTCTCAGAGTATGTACCACTGGTCCCAGACCAGTCTCAACCGACCCAAAGTCAACGTCATAGTAGCTACCACTCCTAATACTAGTCCCAGACTAGTCCTCCACTGACCCGAAGTTAGTCTCAGAGAATGTACCACTGGTCCCAGACCAGTCTCAACCGACCCGAAGTCAGCATCATAGTGGGTACAACTCCTACCACTAGTCCCAGACCAATATCATTGATCCCAGATCAATGAAGGTCATCCTAGCATAGGGAGTATGGTAGATACAGTGATGCATCCATCGGTACTACTATGGTCCCTATCCTCATTCCCTGCTCATTGATCAGATTAGAGGTACTTCCCATGAGTCCCAGACTGCATGGGTAGGATGCCTAGATAGGAGAACTAATTAATGTTGTCCTCACAGGAGAACTAATCATCCTGCTACACAATCGTCATGGAGAAAACATCATCCAGACATCACAGAAGAACTAATCATCCTGATACATAGTCACCACGGGGTGTCATAAGGAAAGTTTTGATTCTTTTATCCTATACACGTACACCACCAGGGGATGGTGAGTCACCCTGTGGTCATATGTCGCTCCAAGAAGTACCCCGCGCCCCCCCAGAGCTCCAAGAGCTCCATACATCATACAGGACCCTCATCAGAGGGTTTCTGAACGACACCAAGTCATTCTTGGAAAGTCAAAAATTGGACCTTTCCTAGGGGCTTTGTCAGAATGTCGACGACCTGTTCATCTGTATCGATATGTTGGAGCCTTATAGCTCCCCGCTGCACCATATCTCAAATATAGTGGTACCTGATATTGATATGCTTGGAGCGATCATGAAATACGGGATTTTCTGATAAATGGATCCCGCTCTGGTTGTCACATAGAATCGCGGTGGTATCCAATGTAAATCCAAACAGCTCACTGAAGAGCTTTCACAACCAAATTGCCTCACAAGAGGCCATGCTAGCAACAATTTATTCTGCCTCAGCGGTGCTCAGAGCCACTAACTTCTACTTCCTTCTCATCCAGGATATCGAGGCAGATCCCAAAGAGAAATAGCACCCAGATGTGCTCTTTCGATCCTCCACATTGCCTGCCCAATCAGCATCAGTATACCCAAGTAGTCTCACATTTTTGGTAGTGTATCTTAATCCATGAGTGATTGTGCCACGAAGATCTCTCAACAGATTCTTGGCACCAATCCAATGTGAGTGACAAGGCTCAACCATATGTTGGCTCAATGTCTTGACTGCAAAGCATATATCCGGACGGGAGTTCACCAAGAACATCAATGCTCCGACAAGTTGTCAATACTCGGTAACATTTCGTAAAATGGGTTCGGCAACACTATGGATTAACTTCTTAAAGTTAAGATCCATCAGGGTAGTTACGGGTTTGCAGTCCACCATGCCGAATCTTTCTAGTATCTTCACCACATATTCTCCTTGAGATAGGAAATTTTCCCCTGGCTTCTGCCATACTTCAAGTCCTAGGAAATAGTGCATCAATCCTAGGTCCTTCATTTCAAATTCAGAAGCCAACTCCCTCTTACATTTGTGAATAAGAGGGTTTGTACCGGTTAGAAAGAGGTCATCCACATACAGCACCAATATGAGAGGTTTGTCATCTTCAACCTTAGAGTAAAGGTTAGGATTGGCTTCACTCCTAGTGAATCCCAGCTTCATCAAGTAGCTATTGATCCTCTCATACTATGCTTGGGGTGCTTGCTTCAGCCCATAGAGAGCCTTCTTCAACCTGCATACATGAGATTTTCGTAGACCTCTTCTTTGATCGAACCATGCAAGAATGCGGTCTTGACATCCATCTAATGTAGGTTCCATCCTTGTGAAGCCATAAGGGCTATGATTGAACGAATGGTGGTATATCTAACAATAGGTGCAAATATCTCGTCATACTCTTTTTCTTTCTGTTCCCTGGTGTCAGCTTCTTGAGAGCTCCTCATTGTAAGAATATTGTTCATTTTTCTAAGATCCATATCTTCGTCAAAGGTGACATCATGACTAATCACGACTTCCCTTTGATTGGCTACATAGTTTCTATAGCCCTTAGTATTTTCACCATAGCCCACAAAGATTCCTTTCTTTCTGGATGCACCCAATTTATTCATTTTCTCTTTTAGAACATGAAAATATACAGGGCTTCCAAAAATTCTAAAATGAGATATATCAGGTTTCTTACCGGTGAACATTTCTTCAGGAGTCTTGGAACCCAATGCTTGATGAGGGCATCGGTTTTGTACATATACAGCAGTGTTTGGAGCTTCGGCCCATAGAAACTTTGGAAGTCTTTGATCATGGAGCATTGCATGGACAACTTCCACAACGTAAGGTTCTTCCTTTCCACCACACCATTCTATTCAGGAGTATACGGTGTAGTAGTCTCCCTCTTAATGCCAGCCTCTTTACAAAAGTCATGAAACTCGTTAGATTCATATTCAGTCCCATTATCAGTCCTTAAGATCTTGATCTTCTTTTCAGTTTGATTCTCAATCAAGGCTTTGAAGTGTCGAAACCTAGAGAACACTTCATCCTTCTTTTTCAAGAAGTATATCCAAGTCTTTCGAGAATAGTCATCTGTAAAAGTAAGGTAATATGAATATCCTCCCAAGGAGTTCACAGGCATCATACCAAATATGTCTGAGTGAACCAATTGTAATATATCAGAGGTCTTGCTTTGGCTTGAGGGAATGGTCCCCTTTTGAGCTTTCCTTTGGCACATCCTGGACATACACCTTCTTTCTCTACTCAAAATCCAAGCATCCTTATCACCATTTGTCTTACATCAGGTAGAGATTTATAATGAAGGTGGGCAAACCTCCGATGCCAAAGTTTGGACTGAAGAGATGTGTCACAAGACATGACACCTAGTGGACTTCCACCGACCTAATATAATGAATCAACTCAAAACCCAAGAGTAAAGGCATCTTTAACATTGTTTTTCCATACATGTACCTTGCCATCGCTGAAGTCACCCTGTAGCCTTTGTCTTCCATTGTCGAGATGGACACCAGGTTCTTTTTGAGGTCAGGTACATATAATACATCCTAGGATTTCTAGCCTTCTTGAATGCAGGCCACCAAGCGCTTGTCGATAGAGTCCCAGATGATCTTCTTTATTGTGATTTCACTGGTTTTCCATTTGTTCCTAGTAGCAGCGAGTGCATTTGATGGAGGCTCAACAATATTGCCTCTCACATGGTCCAACATTCCTTGATCTTCTAAGGTTAGATCAAGAGATATCTTCCATCTGTGATAGTGAGGCTTTTCACAGAGCTTGTCTTCGGCAAGGAAGAGTGTTGAGGACCCCATAGTTCTTTTAGGATAGCCTTGCTAATATTCTCTTTGGTGATTTCTCTTGCTCTTGCTTAGGCTTTTTCTTCACCTCACCTATGATACCATGTTAAGTCATGATATGTTCTATGCTTATAACAGTTTACTTATCTTTCTTATTATTATCCATAGATTAGAAATCACATGTACATAAAGTAAAGTGCATATAGAACATTAAACGATCGATAGAAAACAAGCCAAGACAAGAAACACAAGATGTGGCGGCTAGCCAAGGACAAACCCCAATATGGGGAAACCCTTTAATCAAATCTTCTTTTATCTTCAATAATTCAACAGAGAGAAATAGTACAAGAATCTGATTTATATCAGTAGCAACAAACCCTAGAGTAGTGGCATCAGCATCACTGGCATCACCGACATCAGTATCATCGGCATCAGCATCATCCACATCACGGCATCATCAGCATCAACATCATCGACATCACCGACATCAGCGTCATCAGCATCACCAGCATCATCGGCATCAACATCATTGACATCACTGGCGTCAGCCCTAAACTAAGGTAGTCAATATCTTGCAAACCGACCGTCGGATCGACTTGATTCGTTCACCAAAAATTGCAGCCTTCTAAGGAGAGTCAGATCCACCTATAGTGCAGTTTAGAGAGGGAGAAAGATGGTCAACGCTGGTCAAAATTTCGATCTACAGTTGCAGCCCTAAATCTACATCCTTCCTTCCACACATGTGAGAGAAGAGTCTCTTTCTGCGCAGTAGGAGAAGAGCCTCTTTTCTGCGCAGGAGAGAGAGAGAGATGTGATGAGAGAGTGTGTCCAAATGAGGAAAAGACCTCCTGTATTTATATACAAATTTTGATGATTAAATAGATGCGACTATTGGACTTCTGAGCCTTCATGAGTTGCTGGTCGGCTTGATAATTATTCCATAATCAAAATAAATTCATATGTCCATAAATACTTATCGGAATCGGATGATATTTAGATCAGTCCTACACCTCTCAACAAGAGGAATCTAATAAAAATATTGTCAGCCATGAATAAGATGACCCACATGGATTTTAGCCCTAGTTTCCAATTTTAACAATTGAGAATCACACACTTGATAGTCCAGTGATCCAACAGATTGTACCAATATTTCTCAGGTGTGTGAGAAATGTTGTAGAACTCATAAGGGGGTGGCCCTTTAGGTAGCCCCCCATATGCACAGATGTCAGCACATCATGATCTAGCCTCAAATTTTGTTTCATAGATTTGATGGGTTGGGTTTCAGCCGCTTGCAGCGCCCGCAACATGCATGTCTCCTTTAGATGATCTATTCAGATCTTCAGAGCCATTTATTGTTCAACAGGTCTTCTTTGGTTGTGCTTTCCCCTCACCGTGTCATCTTTAGGGGCATTATGTCTCATGTACTCAGATGTTATATTATTCAGACCTTGCCTCTATTTTCCAGGCACATTATGTATATGGGACTCATTGTATTATTGTATTACATTTTGGCCCATTTATGCTAGCATCTCATTTACTTTGTAGCTCAGTACCACATTGTTTGGCACACCATTATTATTTGTACTCAGTTATTTTGGTGGGTATGTGTATACCTCCCCCGCCTCATTTGAATTCATGTACTCCAAAATAAAAGGATACTTATATCATATTAGTAGGTCTTGCCCCCTCAATTTCTCCATCCTTCCATGCATTGCTTCATCTATCACTTTCTCTCTCTTTGAATCCCCTTTGGTTTCTAGTGGAAGGGTAACCTACAACATATTTCGTTCATACAATTTTCTCCTTACACTTGTACACTGGGGGGGGAATTTGTTATCACCTAAAAAATTATCACCTAGACATTTCTAACTAGGTGGATAGAAATATACCATGTAGGATTAATTTTACCATGGTAAAATCACTTTCACCATAGGAAATAATTTAGTAAACCATTTTTATTAAATTATTTCTATTTAAAATATATGGAAAAACCCCATGAGAATAATTGAATAAATTGTTATTTATTTAATTTTCTCTATAAATAATTATTAAATCATTATTTTATAATTATTTCTTAACACATTTGACTAAATCACCTTGGAATAATTAAATAAAGCACTATTTATTTATTATTCCTTACTTATATTTTTGGAATAATTGTTAAACCATTATTTAATAATTATTTCAAATTCACAATTTTCTTAATCCTTGCAATGTGATTGATAAATCTATTTGTTAATTATGTCGACCATTTTCTAAATAAAGATATTTGACCATTTTGAATATATTTTCCCTCTCCAAAAAATATAATTAAAGATTCCTAATGGCTAGATTTTGATTTGGTCAATAATATTTTATTATTTTCCAATTCCTAATTGAGCCCAATAATTTGTTATAAATAAGAGGCTTTTCCATTCATTCTTCACCATCATCATTATCATCATCACCATTATCGCCTAATAACATTTGAACTCTCACTTTAGTTCCATCTTGCTTTTGGGCTTTTCTACATTTTGAGTGAGAAGAACAAGATCTATGAAGCATAAGGAAATCAAAGAACCAATCCCATGTAGGGGGATTTACAGAACCATGTTGTAAATCTTATTCACCAGGTGTTTCAATAAAATTATTATTCATTTAAAATATTCCATTGGGTTAATACACTTCTTTTTTCTAGTGTTATATGTTTTGGGCTTGCATTAGATATTTTCTTGCAAGGTTTTATCACATTTTATTGCATATCTGAAGCATAGAAGTAGCCACATTCTGTTTTTAGGGTTACTTGTCACCAATGACTTGAGTGAATCATTTTTGGTACACTTTTTCAAAATATTTACACTAACCTGTAGCCATCAACCATCAAGGGTTTGCCAAATTCAATGACACATAGGGCTATCTTCAACAATGTTAGAAATGACATCATATTTATATCAATGGCAACCTTATCCAACAAATTCTTGGATTTTCTCTTCTTCTACACAACTTGGTTAACTGCACACCTTGGTACTTGAACTACTTCCTTCTCAAGCACCTTCTTGCATTAATCGACCATCTTGTGCAGTTTCTATAGAGCTCCATTATCCTACATCAGATCAAGCAAACTTTTAAAAAGTGCTTGAATCAACTTATATCTACCCACTGGACTCTTCTTAGTGGTCCTATCAAAAATTCAAGGAATATCATACATAGGGATATCAAGAGAAATCTAGTTTGTTGCAACCAACTCCTTACACACTTCCTTGTACATGTCCTTCTCTCCCTAAGGACCAAATCTCGAAGATGGATCTACAGCCTCATGCACTCATTATTGACCGGTGCCAGCTTAGTTTGCAGCATATGCACTAGTATTGGTTCCTCTATGTGTCACTACCTTTACCTGCAACTGGTCTTTGTGCAATTCGGGCATCATCTGCTACAAGTTGTACCCCTTTTCTCCTATATTTTTGCCAATAGTTGTGGGTAGTCTTCAACCGCATGGTCAAGATCCTGACAATATGTATAGCTCAAGTACATATTTGGGAAATATCTCACTACATGCGTAGGCTGACCACAATTATAATAAACAATCATGCATATTTCATGTTTGAAGGCTCCTCATCCTCATCCTAGTGTTGCAAATCATCTTGGTAGTCTCCTCATTGCACCTTGACCTCTATCAGGCTAATTATAGTTTTTTGTTGACCTGTCTTGGCCCTCTTGTACCTAGTATACATCCATAGTGCATTCATGCATCAACTCCAATTCCCTAGAATGGTGGATATCATGACCATCTAATTTTAAAAAAATCACAAAATACTATTCTCAGGGAAGATTCATGCTTCTACATCATTGGGAAAGTAGTGGGTGTATGACCCCACTCTTTGCAAATCTCACACCATAACCATATTCCTTGCACCATGGGGTTTGTAGTTCCAATCACTATTGGGACAGGGTCCCTTGGCATCAATTTTGCAACAGTTTTTGTTATTTTGTAAAGTCTTTGCATTTTGAGGAGAGAAGCGCGAAGGTCGTAGGGGTCAAAATAGTTGGAAGGTCAAAGCCCCTTAGTTATTGGAAGATAAGTTGTTTTATGACCCGCCCATGGTTCGTTGACCATGGTATTGTAAAGAAAGATGTTATAAAAAGGAGTCATAGCGAGTCATAGGAGATAATCAATAATTGAATATCTATGTATGGGCAAGTAATCGAAGTCAGAAGAGTCTGTTTTCTGTACGTAGACGAAGGGGAAGGCTCCAACAACTATGCGTAAAGAACTTGGTAAGTCTACAACTGAATGTGCAGGCCCTTGCAATTGTGTGCGCAGGGAAGAAGGAGTCTGTAATAGAAGGATTGAACATAATAAAGACTATTTTGGAGAAATATATGTGTATATGTATGTTTATGTTTACTTCTACATTTACTATGAATTCACTCTGTTTATTGAAATTATCATAAGAAACACTTAATGAAAGCGCGAAAGTGGTAGATCTGTTACTTTACTTGATGATATGAATGTTTAAAGCAATCAGCGTAGGGTTAGAATCTATTATTTGTAAGTTATTGTAATTTTCACATTTCAAGGGTTAGGGTTCACGAAGGCCAAGATAAATCCCTAGAAGTAGCAGAAACCCATCACACAGACCTTTGGATGCATAAACCTGGTTTTGTCATCCCCCAATACTGCCTCAGGTGAGACTGCAGCCTTCACTACGTGGGTTGTTTCCGAAAGGGTTGGAAGTCTAGGGTTTTGTTGGTTGGTGTAGCTAACTTTGAACCTCAGTCCAGACCCCCTCAAGCCAACAAATGGTTATGTTTCCAAGACCAGGATCTATCTGAGGAATGCATGATGTCGAATTAATGGTTCCCAACTAAGAAGGAGATTGAGAAGTGGATAGATTGAAAGTTGCACAAATTGTCATCACAAGAAAATAGGAATCTGCACTTGTCAAAGAAGAGTGGTTAAATAGGTACCTATATAAAGATGAACATGAAATTTTCTTATGCTCCTTTCCATGCGAATAACACCAGTGGTTGTATAAATTAGCGGACATCCAACATAGATGGAAGTTGGATAACCCTATTGTGTGGACTCCAGAGATGGTGAAATTCCTGGAAGCTTCAAAAAACAAGATTTCTGGGGTTGTTGATTACTGGATTGATAGCATTTTGGGTGGTTTCATTACTGAGTTCGCAATCGATACATTTGTCAGTTATAGTGAAATTGAACGTTGGTTTTTCAAAGGACCAAGAGGTAAGTATATGAAGTCCCGGAAAACTTGGATTAAAATGTTATTTTGTGAGAAAAGGGTTATGCCATTGAATTAATGTTTAGAATCGAATTGACGGGTATTACGCAAAGTGGAAAGACATTCAGAAGAGATATAGATTTGGGTGTTCAGTATAGTCCTCTATTGGGAGCGTTTGATAGCGACGAATAAATTAGTATTCTAAAAACACCTCTAGGTGCATTGTAGACAGTATATTAGGGTATCGTAGGAATACCACATCCATCCACTCCACCTCCACCTTCGCTATTCAATATGGAAAATGCTATGCAGATTCCTATATTTAACAGTCTGGGGATAGAAGACCCTGAACAGTTTTGGTTCGTAGAAAATGTTGTTTGGAAGTCTCAGTAGATTACATATTATGACCTAAAGAAAGTGTAGCCAGTCACAGCCTTGCAAGACAGAGTGTTGAGCTAGTATATTAAGTATTTTTCGACCCATCCAAATGCGACGTTGAAACAGAAAAAGGAAGCACTAAATAACGATTTCAAGAAACCTAAGTCGCAAGCCCAGTTAGTAATAGAGGTCAAAGAGAACTAACAGAAGGTAAATGATTCCATGTGGGACTTTGATCAGAGGTTGAAATTTTTTCTCCAACAGGCTAAAATGTAGATCACAGATGACCAACACAAGGACTGGTACATTGCTTCACTATTGCCCCATTTGAGATTTCCACTGTCACACTAGAAGATTGGAATGCAGGTTGAGGCCCTAGAGATTGCAATGAAATTAGAAGCCTCACCTATACAAGATACGAATCTGGGAGTACAACAAATTCAATCACAGTTGGCTAGTCTACATATGGAGTTGTAGAGCCTAAAAAAGGGGAAAGAAGTCTAGAGTGAGGTGATGAAAATAATACTGAGAGGGGGGGGTGAATCAGTATTATCAGATCAATAATACTTTTTCAATTTCATATTCAGAAACATATACGCTACTTCAGTTAAGTGAACCAGCGTGTACACGCTGCTGTGTCTAAAGTAACTAGCGTATATCCAGAAATCTTATAATTCAGTTAGCTTATCTTCAGTAAATGCATCAGAACATTATTAACCATTTTAATAGTAAACAGAACAGATCATCACACAAAAGCCACACACATGAACACCAATATATAAGGTGGAAACCCAATGTGGGTGAAAACCACCTGCTGCAAGTCGTCTCTATCTTTCTTTAATCAGAAACTTCAGTTTACAATCTTTTGTACTGGTGCAGCCTTATACCAGTACGCAGGCTACAACCTGCAGAAGGCTACAACCTTCTCTCATTTTCCAGACTCTCCTGGAAGGGAGCTCCAACCCCCTTTGCTCTTGTACTAGCTAAGATACTAGTACGTAGGTGCTGGCCTACAATCTTCTTTCCTTCAGGTACCACTTTTCATCAATTTTCAGACTGGATACTCCTGAAGCACAAAATTACAATCTGAAGACCACGATTCATTCACAAATCATTGAAGCACAAAACAACCAATACTAGCATCATCAATCTTTGAATTACTGAACCACTGAAACCCTGTCAACACCCAGTCACCAAAACACAGAGCAAACTACAGAACTCTGCAATAACAGTCAGACCCAACTGCAACCCCAAAAATTAAGCTTCAAAAGATATACGCTACTTCAATGAAACAAACCCACGTATACACGCGCTTTTACCGAAGCCAACATGCGTACAGATCTAAAAGTATTTTCTTAAAACTTCGCAGCTATACCAGACATCAGTCATACCCAGAACATAACATTGCGTCAGTATGCAGATCTAAAAATACGCATAATCAACCATATAAAGATAGTTCATTTCAAACAATTTGATCCCTATCTATCCTTAGATCTAGTCTTCCATCCACCGGTGTGATCTCTCCTTAGCTCAGATCAAGCAATGTATCATCAACCCAGAACCTGCATACTAGATCTCTTTCTTCATTCGATATTCAAGACTTTTCGATACAATTTCCTAATGATCTTCTTCTCCTTATATAGCCTTAGGCCCTTCACAATACCACGGTCCAAAACCATAGTAACACAATACCATCAACTTCAAAACTCGGGATCAACACGACTGTCGAGATACCTTGGTCCAAAAACATAGGCTCAAGTACCGAGGACTAACTACCACGAACCAAAAGAAAGCTTCTCGACATGTACGCTCTTTTCTGTTCATGAAACTGCGTGTATACGTGACTTCGTATATAGCGAGCCTGCGTATCTGTGACTTAGTATATAGCGTACCAGCGTGTATACGCAACTTGGGCTTAATGAACCTGCGTATATGAAATTTCTCTTCATTCTTGTAGTCTAGACTGAGATCTGTCTTCAAAGAGAGTTGCCATCAAGGACAACACCTGTACCATAGCGCCACACCTATGCCAAAATGCCAACAATCTCCCCCTTTGGACTTGATGGCAACCCCAAGATCCTTAGAATCATTCTCCCCCTTTGTCATCAAGGGCAAAGGGCTGTGGTCCCCCTGAGTACATGCTGATATCTCTGCTCTGCTGTGCTGAACATGCTCCCCCTGACTGTAGGCAAGATCTGCAAAAGATGTTCTTCAAAAGAACCAAGACTTATACATCATAAAGGACCTTCCTATCACCAAAAGAGTCAATATATACATCCATACTCCCAACCAAGAGGGGATACATCAAAAATTTACATATAACAACCAATTACATTACATCATTCATCCCAGGCATAGTGGGGAAACCAACATAGGCCGTTACATGACCTTAACACCCTAGAAGAGATATCACAAAAGAGATACATGACATATAGATGAAAAATCTAGACCAAGACTTATGAAAGTCACCAGCAACATCTGATAATAATCTTTTAGATCAACAACCAAGATTTCCTTCTGTGCTCCTACTCCTGAAACCAACAACAGTTGTGAACTAGAACCAAAAGCATCTAAATGCCAACAATGCTTTATTAGACTTTAAGTTGCTCCCCCTGAAACTGTGCCTGCTGCTCCCCCTGAAACTGTGCCTAAAGGACTCTGGCATACCCATCTCAGACCTTCTCCAACCAGAATCTGCCCTTGCTTTTCAGAACTCCATATACGCAACTTCACCTGCATAAATCAGCGTATGTACGCGGATATCCCTTACACAACTCGCGTATACCAACTTTTCTTTAGAACAGACAAGCTTTAACAGCAAGATGAAGCATCAACTACTCCCAGCTTTTGTCTGAGATATTCAAAAGTCTCCCTGGGCAGTGGTTTTGTGAGAATATCAGCAACTTGTTCTTTAGAAGAAACATACTCCAACTTGACCTTTTGTTCAAGCACTTGTTCCCGGAGGAAGTGATACTTGATTGGTATGTGCTTGGTCTTTGAATGCATGACTGGATTCTTTGAAATGCTGATTGCACTTGTATTATCACATAAGATAGAGACTGGTGGAGTGCAAGTGATTTGAAAATCTTGCAAGGTCTGCATCATCCAAAGAAGTTGTGTGCAACAAGATGCCGCAGCCACATATTCTGCTTCAGCTGTAGATAAAGCAATCGAACTCTGTTTCTTGCTGAACCAAGATACTAATCTGGAACCCATGAAGAAATCACCACCACTTGTGCTTTTCCTGTCATCCACACTTCCGGCCCAATCTGCATCTGTGTAAGCATGAAGAGTGAGATCTGTATCTCTAGGATACCATAAGCCATAGTTTTGAGTCCCTTGAAGATACTTGAAGATTCTTTTGACTGCCTGAAGATGAGTTTCCTTTGGGTTGGCTTGAAATCTTCCAACAATTCCTACTACATGCATAATATCTGGTCGGGTACCTGTCAAATAAAGCAAACTCCCAATCATGGATCTATAAGTTGGTTGGTGAACTGCTGCTGATTCATCATTTGCACTAAGGCTGCATCCTGTAACCATGGGGGTACAAACTGGCTTTGAATCTTCCATGCCATACTTCTTCAAGATCTGCTTGAGGTACTTGGTCTGAGACAAGAAAATACCTCCTTCATTTTGTTGGATTTGCAATCCAAGAAAGTATGTCAATTCTCTAAGTAATGACATTTCGAATTCTTTCTGCATAACCAAGGCAAAGTTTTGACTCATAGCCTCTTCATTGCTGCCAAAGATAATATCATCTACATACACAACAAGTATTAGCAGTTTGTTATTTTCAACTTTTATATAGAGATTGCTATCTGCTGACCCTTTTGAAAAACCTTGTTGGTGAAGATATTTGTCCAACCGATAGTACCAAGCCCTTGGAGCTTGTTTGAGACCATAGAGAGCCTTTTTCAATCTGCATACAAGGTTTGGATCATTCCCAAGAATGAAACCATCTGGCTGTTCAATATATACTTCTTCTTCTAAGTCTCCATTCAGAAAGGCTGATTTCACGTCCATTTGAAATACTTTGAAGTTTTGAAAGCTTGAGAGAGAAAGGAACATTCGGATGGCCTCAAGTCTTGCAACAGGAGCAAAGTTTTCTTCAAAATCTATTCCTTCTTGCTGCGCATACCCTTTACAAACAAGTCTGGCCTTGTTTCTAATTACTTCTCCATTTTCATTCAATTTATTTTTGAAGACCCATTTTGTCCCTATGACATTCTTATCTTTTGGTCTAGGAACCAATTCCCAAGTGTTGTTATTTTCGATCTGCTCAAGTTCTTCATCCATTGCTTTGATCCAACATTCATCTTTGCATGCCTCTTTCACATTTTGTGGTTCAGTGGAAGAGAGTAATGCCAAGTAGCTTGAAGCTTCTCCAATTGTTCTTCTTGTTTGTACTCCTGCTTCTTTCTGCCCCACAATCTGAGATTCTGGATGATTCTTCTGAACATATCTGGATGGAGTCTTCTCTTCTATTCTTGTCTGCTCCTCTGGTTCTTCTTGAGGTTCTTCTTCTTCTTGAGGTTCTTCTTCTTCATCATTCTGTCTTTGAGGATAGCCTTCATCTTCAATGTCTTCATGATGAACTTGCCTAGGAATGTATCCCTTCTCATCAACCACAACATCAATGCTGTCAACAATTCTGCCAAGTCTTTTATTGTAGCACTTGTATGCTTTGCTATGTGGAGAATAACCAAGAAGAATGCCTTCATCTGCTCTAGGTTCAAGTTTGCCAAGTTGCTCATCAGTATTCTTAATATAACATTTTCTCCCAAAGATTTTGAAGTGCTTCACCGAAGGAGTCTTACCACACCAGAGCTCATGAGGGGTTTGAGTGTTGTTTACTCGGACATTTGTTTTGTTGAGAATAATAACCGCAGCATGTGCAGCTTCACCCCAGAAAGTTGTGGGAGTACCTGATTCATCAAGCATAGCACGAACCATTTGTTGAACTGTTCTGTTCATTCTTTCCACAACTCCATTTTGCTGAGGAGTTCTAGCTATAGAGAATTCTCTTCTTATCCCATGTTCTTCACAGAAATCGAAAAATTCATTCGAGGTAAACTCCCCACCTCTGTCAGATCTGAGGCACTTAATTTTGTGTCCTGATTCATTTTCAGCCAAGGCCTTGAAGGATTTGAATTTTTCGAATGCTTCATCTTTGTGCTTCATAAGTCCTAACCAGACAAACCTGGAGAAATCGTCAATGAATAATATCAAATATTCTTCTCCTCGAGGTGTTCTTTTTCTGAATGGACCACATGTATCTGTATGTACTAGCTCAAGAGGCATGCTAGCTGATCCTTCCTTCTCAGGAAAATTAGTTTGGTTTGCTTTCCAAACTGACATGATTTGCATATGGTGTTGTCTGGAATTTTGATATCTGGAAGATCACGAACTGCTTGATATCTGCATGCTTTCCTTATTTGTGAAAAGCTTAGATGCCCCAGTCTCTGATGCCATAGCCAGTATTCATCATCCTTGCTCAAATAGCATTGTTGTTGTCTTTCTTCAAATATGTATAGATTATTTGGAGTCCTTCTTCCTTTGATCACTGTTTCACCTGTATCAAGATCACGAACACAACATCCATTTGATCTAAATATTACCTCTGTTCCTTGATCGCACATCTGACTGACACTCAGAAGATTATGCTTCAATCCATCAACATACAAAACATTTCCAACTTTGACCTTCTCTTTCAACGGAGCAACGCCTTTTCCTTTTATGGCTGCAGAGATATCGTTTCCAAAAGAAACTTTCTTTCCCTTTTCTAATGCGGTATATGATTCAAGTTTTTCTTTGTCCCCTGTCATATGCTTCGAACATCCGCTGTCAATGTACCATAGACTTTCTTGACCTTCTACATAAAAGGCTATCCCACATCTTTCTGGTTGCGGTTCCTTTATTCTCCATGTTCTGACATTTGAGGTTTGTTCCTTCTGAGTTGTCTTTCTGAACCTGCTCCTGCATTCAGAGTCTTCATGACAAAAGTTATTACAAATAGAGCATTCAACTTCATTTTCAAGAACCGAAAAGTTGTTATAAGTCCTTTTCATGGTTCCAGTCATACTTCTTTGCTTTTGAGCTTCTCTAGTCATGATTGTCTTGTAGGCAACACATTGAGCTGCTTTGTGACCGAAGTTATGGCAAGAAAAACATTGGCCATTAAAGAAACTTCTGCGATAATCAGATCTATCTTCCAACCGATTGTAGCTTCTATTGACATCCATTCTTGGGGCAAATTGGGAAGATTTTACCTGTGGCTGATTGTAGCTTCTGTTTGTCCTTAAGGCAGCTTGTCCCCGAATTTCTTGATAGTCTTTATTTGTTCTTGAGGTAAACTGTCCCTGATTCACCTGATGACTTTTATTTGGCCTTTGCTCGTTCCTCCTTGCTGCATCAAGATAACTTTTAGAGGTAGAAGCTTGAGATGTTTCTCCATTATATCCCAGACCTGTCTTGATCAGAGGAGAACGCTGCACATTGATAATCTCATCCAAGGTTTCAGATCCTTTAACAAATTTAAGATTAATCTCTTTTGTTTTCTCAATCTCCTTTCTAAGACAAACAATCTCACATTCCAATTTTTCAAGATGTTTTTCCTTTTCAGCCAGTTGACATTGTAGAGAATCAATAATAGCACTTTTCTCTTCTAAGCAAACTTTGAGATTATTCATTTCTTCACAAAAGCCTTCTACATCTATAGCATCCATGTAGTCATCATCTTCAAAAGCCATTAAAAGTTTATATCTATTACCTTGTTCATCTTCGTCACTATTTGAAAGACCATCACTATCTTCATGAGTGTAATAGCTTTTCTTCTTTTCATTCTGTTTCTTGTTCCATTTGACAGGTTCCTTTCCCTTGTCATTCTTATCTTTGTGAGGACATTTGGCAGCATAATGACCTACTCTTCCACAAGCAAAGCATTTAAAAGGTAACTTACCTCTGAACCTTCCAGAACCCCTTTGAAGATTTCTGACAAAATTTGATTTTTCTTCTTCATCTTCTGGCACGTGACTTGCTTCATAATAATCTTCTTTGCCTGAAGCCTTGAAAGCAGCTTCTCTTCTGTCTGATGGACCTCCCTTTCTCATTTCATAAGCAGTTAGAATTCCGTGAAGCTGAGACATAGTAAGAGTTCGTAGATTTTCCTTTTCTTCTATTGCAGACACTATAGATTCAAATTTGGGGGACAATGATCTTAGAACCTTTTCAACCACAATAGCCTCTTTTATTTCTTCACCCAAGTTTTTCATGCAATTAACAATCTCATCCACCCTAAGGAAATAGTTAGCCACACTTTCATCATTATACATTCTGAGAGTCTCATACTTAATCCTGAGAGTTTGAAGTTTAGCACACTTTACCTGTTCGTCTCCTTCATAGCTCGTGACAATTTTGTCCCATATTTCTTTTGCGGACTTATAGTGCATTACCTTCATGAATTCCGATTGGGATATACATCCCAATAGAGTACTGACTGCTTTCACATTTGTTTCATATTTCTTTTTCTCGGCCGAGTCTGTAGGAGTAGCTGAAGGAAAAGTGTAGCCTGTCTCTACGATGTCCCAAACTTCTGTACCAAGAGATTGAAGATAGGCAGTAACTCTTACCTTCCAATAATTGAAGTTTGTCCCATCAAAAATCGGTGGCCTGATTGATGCTTCTTTCTCGTAGTTTCTCATGATGAACGATCTACCTTCAAGCGATCAAGCTTCTCTGAAGGACCTGCTCTGATACCAATTGATGAAAATAATACTGAGAGGGGGGGGTGAATCAGTATTATCATATCAATAATACTTTTTCAATTTCATATTCAGAAACATATACGCTACTTCAGTTAAGTGAACCAGCGTGTACACGCTGCTGTGTCTAAAGTAACTAGCGTTTATCCAGAAATCTTATAATTCAGTTAGCTTATCTTCAGTAAATGCATCAGAACATTATTAACCATTTTAACAGTAAACAGAACAGATCATCACACAAAAGCCACACACATGAACACCAAGATATAAGGTGGAAACCCAATGTGGGTGAAAACCACCTGCTGCAAGTCGTCTCTATCTTTCTTTAATCAGAAACTTCAGTTTACAATCTTTTGTACTGGTGCAGCCTTATACCAGTACGCAGGCTGCAACCTGCAGAAGGCTACAACCTTCTCTCATTTTCCAGACTCTCCTGGAAGGGAGCTCCAACCCCCTTTGCTCTTGTACTAGCTAAGATACTAGTACGTAGGTGCTGGCCTACAATCTTCTTTCCTTCAGGTACCACTTTTCATCAATTTTCAGACTGGATACTCCTGAAGCACAACATTACAATCTGAAGACCACGATTCATTCACAAATCATTGAAGCACAAAACAACCAATACTAGCATCATCAATCTTTGAATTACTGAACCACTGAAACCCTGTCAACACCCAGTCACCAGAACACAGAGCAGACTACAGAACTCTACAATAACAGTCAGACCCAACTGCAACCCCAAAAATTAAGCTTCAAAAGATATACGCTACTTCAATGAAACAAACCCGCGTATACACGCGCTTTTACCGAAGCCAACATGCGTACAGATCTAAAAGTATTTTCTTAAAACTTTGCAGCTGTACCAGACATCAGTCATACCCAGAACATAACATTGCGTCAGTATGCAGATCTAAAAATACGCATAATCAACCATATAAAGATAGTTCATTTCAAACAATTTGATCCCTATCTATCCTTAGATCTAGTCTTCCATCCACCGGTGTGATCTCTCCTTAGCTCAGATCAAGCAATGTATCATCAACCCAGAACCTACATACTAGATCTCTTTCTTCATTCGATATTCAAGACTTTTCGATACAATTGCCTAATGATCTTCTTCTCCTTATATAGCCTTAGGCCCTTCACAATACCACGGTCCAAAACCATAGTAACACAATACCATCAACTTCAAAACTCGGGATCAACACAACTGTCGAGATACCTTGGTCCAAAAACATAGGCTCAAGTACCGAGGACTAACTACCACGGACCAAAAGAAAGCTTCTCGACATGTACGCTCTTTTCTGTTCATGAAACTGCGTGTATACGCAACTTCGTATATAGCGAGCCTGCGTATCCGCGACTTAGTATATAGTGTACCAGCGTGTATACGCAACTTGGGCTTAATGAACCTGCGTATATGAAATTTCTCTTCATTCTTGTAGTCTGGACTGAGATCTGTCTTCAAAGAGAGTTGCCATCAAGGACAACACCTGTACCATAGCGCCACACCTGTGCCAAAATTCCAACATGAGGTTCACATAGAATTTTGGTGTTTAAAATGTAAAGGCCATGGTCATGATAAGGAACATTGCCTGGTGTATCAGAATTACCTTGTTGGGGGAGGACATGTCCCCCTGAAGCCAGAAAACAATGCTGGGCCAAGTACAGGAGTGCTACCCTGGTGCATTATCTGTCAGATTACAGGAAAACACACAAGAGACAATTTTCATTTACTACAGAAGTTTATGCAGACTCCACAACATTTGTTTTGTAATTTATGTAAGTTTGTGGGTCATCACGAGCACAACTACCAAAGTTATGAATTGATGATGGACAAAACACCAACATATAGAGTACAGATGGAGGCTTATCCTCAGGATCAAGGTGCAACTGTAGATCACGGAGGATTTCAGGGACAAGGAAGAGGACAAGGAGGAGGAGATGGAAGAATTTATGGCCAGATCATTTGATACAATTGTGGGGAACTGGGTCACTTTGCGTGAGATTTTCAAAATCCAACACACCCCTCATGTCAATATTGTCACCAGTTTTATCATGTCATAGAAGATTGTCATGTTATCATTGTGAAGATGTAAGAAAAGAAGATCCAGACTTAGTAACCTACTCAGAACATCTAGATGATGAGGTCAGAACCATGTGAAGAGGGTTTTAGTGTTAATATCATCACACGAAGTGGCATAGCTACCTAGGAGGATAAAGGGAAGCAACCATGAGAAAATTTATGGGTTCACAAGGCTGCTAACAAGGAGTCTAGATTCGATGTAAATAAATTAAATGAAACTTTTATGGAAGAAAAAAGGAGCTTTGCGGGTGCAGGAGCTTCTACATCAAGGACACAAAGTATGTGCACAAGGAAGCTTGAAGATACCAGTACTGCGTAGGAGGCATACCCCTCATTATTAGCATCATTTTTACAAACCTGAATGAAGCTCCTAAGGGATAAGAAGGCAATAGAGGGACTACAAGAATTGATAGATAACTACACTGGCAAGAATAAGTTATACCAGAATAGCGTGCGATATATAAGTTGGACAAAAGTAAGAAAAGGACTAGTCGCAAAATGAGATTGACTGCCTAGATCGGAGAATTCAAGGTGGGCCAAGTAATTCTTGATTGTGGGTCTAATGCAAATGTTCCAACGAAGAATAACTGGGAAAGAATGGGAAGAACAGCACTATAGTGGTCCCCGATCCAGCTGAGAATGGTGAATCAACAAAAGATTATTCGTATGGGGCGCCTACATGGAGTGACTATGGATATTGAAGGGGCGTTTGTTATAGCTCCAAATCTCACTCTTGAGGTTTGTGATGCTGCACTCATGGCCTAGGGAAACCCCTCCTTCCAGACCTGGTCCAAAATTAAAAAAACAGTGTTTTATTCCCTATATGGGACATTGCCCTGAGCTAAACGCGTTTATACGTGGGTCTGTGTATACCCAACCCACGTATATGTCTTAAAACACTTAAAAAAATTAAATCTCCTTAATTTCGGGCAGAGATCACGGGTTTTACCTACTGTTCACTTGTTAGTGCCCATGGCCCAACTGTTCCCAATGAATTCCCAACTAAAAAACTACTTTGGAAGAAGTATAAAAAGGCTTCAATGGGAAGGCCTAAGGGAGGAGAGAAGAGAGAGAAAGGTTATTATGCTGAGATTTCCCTGACCAGGTTTGAAGATCCTAGTGCCTCCCGCACTTCCCCCATTTACAGGAAACCCTTGTTTCCTTGTGTGATGATTTCTATCTACCATCATGGAGTAAGTCATGGAAGGAGTTTGTTAAAGGCTTGAGACTGGACAAATCCGGAGGATGGTTCCGCTTGGAGCCTACGAAAGGATGAATCAGGTGAAATTATTCCTTTCTGTACTTTATTTTTATATAATAAAAGAAACACTTGTCTTTGTTCCTGATATAAATCTTCTTTGTGTTTAGGATATCCATGTTATGATTCATATGTGAATGGTTGTTTAATTGCATAACTAACTACCTTTTCAATATACTATGAAGATGATTTCTTTATGATGTTTAGTCCATATACTACTGCACTTTCTTGAATTGATTGTTTTGCAGGTTGAAGGAGAAAAAGGAACTCCAGGAGGGTTTGGACCCTGGAAGGCTCTTCTCGAACATAGGACCCCCAAGTACACCCCTTATCATATAGTTTTCTTATCTTAGCATTATGGATGTATGGAATGTGTGTTTCTGTGTATAGACAACCTCTGATCTGCTAGGGTTTCAACCCAAAGACCCTAGGGGAATTTGTCCCTTAACATAATTGGCGACTCCACTGGGGACAACAGTATTGTTGTTCCTAGTTTGGGTTATTCAAGCCAATCAGTGCTCAGCTGTGTGTTTGCTTGCTGATGCTGTGTAGTCTGTTCCTGTAGGAACTTGAATTGTAAGTTTGGTCAGTTTCTTCAGACTGTTTTTTATTTTTTCTTGAAATCTTTTATATACGTTGTTTTTCTTGTTTACAAAAGCGTATATACACAATGTTTCCTGAAGTAAACCCGCGTATACATAGGTTTCCTTAGGCTCAGTCGCATATACACACAGTTGTACATCAATACAGTCGCGTATATCTTGCAATTTTCAAGATTTTTTAAACCTTTTTGTTTCTAAAGGTTTGTCTGCTGGTTTGATTCAGTCCTAAACAGTTACTTTTCAGTATCAGTTTTTAGTTTTACAACAAGTATCTGATTTCTGATTCTCTCTGATTTTGGAAAGTGTTGGTCTTACTGGTTTTATTTCCAAGCATCATCGTTCTGTTAAGCACACAAGATTTCTTGTTAGGAGTCTTGGCTACTCTGTTTTTCCAAAGCAGAAAGGCTGATCTCAGTCTTTGTGTCAAATCTTGTTTTGGTGACCTTTTGTGTTTGCTTGTTAAAACTACATTTTTGTGACCATCTGCTTTTCTTGCTTTCGAAAGTTGTTGATTGACACTTTCTTGAAAATTGTCTTTTTGATCTTTTGGTCTTTGTTGCCAAACCTCTCATTCTTGCTTTTGATTGTTAAAAGCATCTTGACACACATCTTTGTTGTTGAGTTTTCATCCATTTTGTGTTGTCAGCTTGCAAAGTGTTTGGTGCCGATTTTTCAATCATAAAGTTTCAATCTTGTTGAGAGCACTTTTGAAAAGATATTTTTTCTCTTGCTTTTGAAGAAAACTTTTTAAAAAACTTAGTTTTGCTTTCTTGAACTTTGTTTTGATTTAGTTTCTTTTTAGTGAATGAAAGTGCATTTTTGTTTGTCTTGAAACTTGTTTTTAGTGTTTAGACGAAATGAATAGTAGCAACTCATCTTCCATCTAAACATTTTAAGTGGCAAAATAAAAATTGATAAACAAGTAACTTTCATTTCTTGATTTAGAGTAGTCTTAAGTCTTGCATCAGCATGTACTTATTGCATTAGGATAGAGTTGCACATCTTTTTAGGCATCTATTGTTTTGTTAACTTTTGTGAGTGTGAAGCGTGAGTAAAATAAAAGAAAAGAAAAATTTGTTGTTTTTTTTTAAGTTCCTCTGAACCCTATAGAAATTTCTTTCATCAAAAAACGAGAACAAGTGCATTTGCATGTAGTTTGGTTTTTATTAATTTATTTTGTGTCAAAAAACCACTAGTTTCACTTCCGCTTACCCCGTGACTTAAAGAACAACCCATTTAAAAACAAGCGCTAATTAAAATATACTAGAACTTTTTGTAATTATCAAGTTAGACACACCAACAAGTTTTAGGATATTTTAGGGCCTTGGATTAGGCGAGTAGAGAGATAACTCTCCAAGGCCATTTAAGCAGTCAAACATAGGAGTCTATATAGTGAATGAAAATCCAATAGCGTTAGGGAGACCAGGAAAGCTTCAGATCTGGGAGTTAAGCACGAGGGTTTTTGAAGACAGGGAGGAGAGATACCCCCTCTCCTACTTGTTGGATCTAACCTCAAGACTGTTTCGCCTGCCTTCTGATATTAGTTGGTAGCCTTAGTTGCTACTCCTAGGGATCTACACAGGTGGTTGCAGAGGGGATCCTGTGGCACCTGAGGTTGACGTTGTATCACTCTCAACGGTACTACTGGAGGGCACCCTTGCGAAGCTTAGGGGCTTGCACCGGCGCAGGCTATTGTTAGGAGGTCAGCGTAAGTTCCTTTGTTACCTTCGCTGATAGGACTGGGCCGTCATTATCCCAAACTATCTTCGGAATGCCCCTTACTTCACTTTCTTGTATATTGGTGTCCGGTCCTAATCACCCGGAGCAGAAATACTTGGAAGTTGTTTGACTGGCTAACTTCTTTTAGGGACTTTTTAGTGAGTGCTCTTTGCTCCTTTTACATAGTTGGCTTTAGGTATTTTTTTCTAGTCATGTTTGGACTTTGTGTTCTGAGTGACTGGCTTACCACTCTACCGATATTGAAAGGCTTTTGGTCATTCTTTCAGAAGTTGTGGAGTTTCCTCCTCAAGGGCAAAGGTTTTGATTGCTTATCCATATTCCTTGAAAAGTTATTTCTACATTCTCATAAGGGAAGGCTCTGCGGATCATTTTGATATGGCCAATATTCTTGTGGAAGCCAACCAAGGTACCCTTCCAAAAGGAGATCCTTGTGCTTTTCCTTTCTTTAGAAACATTGGTACTCCCTTGATTGCCACTTTGAATATTCGTGGGTTGAATGTTGGACTACCTTTTGGCTGTGGCCCACTCCGAATATTCCAAATGCTCTTGAAGCTTCTCAGTTGAATGCTTTATTTCAAGGGCATCACATGGGTGCTAATTGTTCATCTTCTTTCAAAGAGAAATCTGGGATTCCTTCTTCTCCTCCTTCTTGTAACAAGACATCTAAAAAGAGGAGAAAGAGAAAGTAAAAGAAGAAAATAATTCTATCCCTTCATCATCAACCTCTGTAAGTCATGTCGAAGATGAGCCTTCAGCTGCTGCGAGTCATGCTAGGGGCACAAGTCTAGTCACTACAAGTCACACTAGCACTTCATCCTCAACCTCTGCCCGTCATGTTTGAGATGAGCCTTCAGCTGCTGCGAGTCACGCTGGGGGCACTAATCTAGTCACTGCAAGTGACACTAGCACTTCATCCTCAACCTCTGCCAGTCATGTTGGAGATGAGCCTTCAGCCGCTGCAATTCATGCTGGGGGCAAGAGTCTAGTCACTGCAAGTCATACTAGCAAAGAGTCAGGATCATCTGTAAGTCATGTTCAGGACTCTCCGCAAACCACTGCTAGTCATGTTGGTGGAATGGAGGTTGATAAGAAACCTGGACGTAGAAGTTTTAAACCTAAGTTCCCTTGTAAGATATGCAAGGGAGGCCATCTTACTCATTTATGCCCTAGTATTCCATAGGTTCAAAGGATATGGTCCGAGTCTGAAAGTAATTCTACCCCTAGATCTGATATGGTTTCTCATCAATCCCACCAACCATTACTTGATAATGTGGTTGAGCCAGTGCAATCTTTGGCTGATTACACTCCTTTTTTGGGGGGTGCAATGTCCAACAAAAGAGTCTATTTGATTTCTAGTATAGAGTCTTCTGGTATAGGGGGCATTCCGGTTTCTTCAAATGTTCCCCCTACAAGTTCCAGGAGTGTTTCCTTTGATTGGGATAATCTTGTCGAGCCTCGTCTTCCTTCTGCTACACCTTTTCAAATAAAGGTCAGAGTTAATTCCTCAAATGTCTATCGATGTATGGTGGATGAAGGATCCTTTGCAAGTATTATATCCTCTTTGACTTGGAAAGCTTTGGGTTCGCCAAATTTGTCGACAACTCAGAGTCAGTTGTTAGCCTATGATAGAAGACCTGGTGAATCTATGGGTATTCTTCCTCAATTGCTTATCACTTTAGGTGGGAAGACTGTCCTAATCGATATGATGGTGGTTGATAGAACTTTAGACTTTAATATGCTATTGCGGCGTGATTATGTCTATGCTATGAATGTTGTGGTGTCTTCACTCTTTCGAGTAATGTGCTTTCCTCGTAATGGGAATATTGTCACTATTGATCAGCTTGCATCTGATAATTACCACCCTAATTTGACTTTACTGCAGAATACCCCTTGGTTTGTTCTAAGTGTTCAAGTAGACTCTACCCCGCCACGGGTGAATTATGTGGCATTGAATCCTCAATGTTCAATGGCTTCTGAGAACAATTGTTGGACCTATTTTTCTCCTTCTTGGGACTTGATCCCAGCAGTTGAACCAAAGATTCTTCCTATATGGATATGGGACCCCTTAATTCCCTCTTTTGATCCTTGTAGTTCTCATGATTTCTTAGAACTTGATTTTCCTTCACAGGAGGAAATCTTTGAAGCCATGAGTTTTGACTATCAGAGTCATTGGTCCGATCCCTGTAAGGGGTTTGTTCAGAAGAACCATTATACATAAGCCGCAAGGTTGTGTGGTTCCCTGTACCATATTGTATATATAAGGTACGCGTTTTCAAGTTTTGTATTCTATAACACACGATTTTATATGTAGTTTATACGTGGGATGTATTAACTTCTTGTCTAGTGTTCCTATTTATGTTTATAGAACTTGGAAGATTTCTCCATTGGAAGTTTATGGTTGGTCCATTCTGACAGGTATTGGTTCTCGAAACTGGCATATAGGTTAGGTTTTTCCACCTGCATTGTGCACTTATCAGTTTCCTTTCCCATTTTGGCATTAGGATCAACCCCACCAAGTTATGGTGCAGAACCTTCTTATTGCTTAGAAGTATCATGACTTGTGTGGTAGAGCCTACCTTATCATATGTGCCCTAGTTAGTACCTTGTTGTCACTTGGCACTTATGCAGATGTTTTGTCCCTAGGCTCGGGAGTCCTCTTTAGTCCCGCCATGACTTATACGCTGAAGACTCATTCCTCTTTGCTTCTTCACTTCATTCTGGCCTTATACCCTAGAGGCTCCTTTGTGTTGAGTTGTATTACTGCATTGCATGTTGATCATTTGCACCCTTTGGCCTTGAGCCGGCTTCACTTGGACTCGTGTTTAAGCCAACCTTTGACCATGACGACTGCAAAATCAAACTTGCATACCTTTAACTTCTGCAACTTGACACACCTTGACCCGTGGAAGGAACGCACCTTTGAGTGTCATTTACCAGTTTTCACCTCCCTGCATTGAGCATAGGAACGTTCTGATCCCAGGAACTAGATCATCTGTTTCATCGACACTCGTTCTTTCCACTGTATTATAACATTCTTTTATTCTTTTTCCAGCTTAAAAGAAAAAGACAAAAAAATTATATATTCCAAAAAAGAGCAAGAACGGGACAATATTTCCATTTATTGTTGGCAACTAGAGTCAGTCGTGTCACCCTTGAACAAAGCACTCAAAGCAAAGTCTCCTCCATTTGGGCGGGATTTAGTTTGACTTAGGTATGCCTTACCCTTGTTATTGAGTCAGTTCTCCCCCGATTGGTTATCTCTTCCAATCATATGGAGGGTTCATTCGTGCCTCTTGCATGACGAGCTTATACAAAGTCATCATATGCTACCACATAGTCACATTGATTCGTGCTTTTGTTCAAGGGAAGTTAGCCTGAGTCGGCCTCTCTGCGGTGTCTCTTGACTCATTTTTCAGTCAGCCATCCCTGATTGTTAGTATCATGTTTATCATCACATCAGCTATATTGGTCCTTTACTCGTGCCGGTTTGAGAAGATCCCCATTGACTTCTTGCTGGCGAGTCTTGTCCTTATCGACAACGCCATCTTGCTCTGAGGACAGGCCTAGAGCTGCACCCTGGACCTATTTTCATTATTGATAGGTCACCTTGTGCTCAGCACCGATCAGTATCATGGGTCTTTGACTGAGTGGTTTCCCTTGTGTTCGACATTAGCTTACATTATCACACATTAGGATTTGTGTAGTACCTTGGTTTCCATTTGACCCTATTGGTGGATACCTCGCCTCTGTGTCAGCTTTCATTATTGGTTGGTTCAGAGGGTTTTTGTCATGTGCTAGCCACATCTTGTGTACGCCGGAAACATACTTCAGTCAGGTTACTACAACTTTTTCATCCGATTCCTTCCACATTATTGGCCTACGGGTTGCACTCGCGCTAGATTGATGAAGGATGCCTTAATGCCTTCCTTCTAGTGGATCTTTCCCTATCGAATTCGACTCGTTGCTTTGGGGCAAAGATCTAGAGTCCATTTGGCAGTACCTTGGGGTTTGCAGTCATTAGTGGCAGATCCTTCACTATCAACAGTGGTAAACCATCATTGTCTCCTGATTGATAGATTCTTATAAGTGTTCGACTCCAGCTCATCTATTCACACTTGTTAGATTGTACTAGGTACCTTGACGCTCATTATCATTATCGGTGAGTAGTCTTGCATTTGTTAACGGTATACATCAATGACCGATAATCAAATGATTTCTCACATGGTCGACTTCAGATCATTTATTCCCATGGTGTAGAAATGTACCACGGCGGTCAATGAAGACCTCAGGTTGCATCAGCATTCATTGGTTCACTTGACAGTTGCTCTTGTTGCTGCTAGTTGATACCACTCCACCTTATATGTTGCAGTCATTCATGGCGACATTCTATATCCTGGCACCTGAGCTTACAGTGTAGTACCATATATTCCATCATGTTCGGTTGATACCTTTTGTGATCAGTCTTTGATATCAGTGATCCGGTTTATTGTTCAGCATCATTGACATTCTTATATGTGATATTCAGACATGTACTTGTTCGATCATGATCAGATGATCCATTATGTACTTTCTAGTTCTTTATACTTGTATACTTAGTGGATCTGCTTGTACTTGATCTGCAGACATGCTTTACTTTCTCTGAGCATGGGTATGCCCGCCTCAGACAGTGTTTCTTTCTGATCTCCTTTTGTGGCTTGGCAAGCTGAACTCTAGTGAAGTCCTTCTCAGTTTTTGGCAGATTTCCTTTCCATGTACTTTCTTAATACATTTCAGCCATCATGTTCCCCTTCTAACCTCATATATTAGGGGGCATCTATTATAGCTCCAAATCTCACTCTTGAGGTTTGTGATGCTGCACTCATGGCCCAAGGCAACCCCTCCTTCCAGACCTGGTCCAAAATTTAAAAAACAGTGTTTTATTCCCTATACGCGACATTGCCCTGAGATAAACGCGTGTATATGTGGGTCTGTGTATACCCAACCCACGGATATGTCTTAAAACACTTAAAAAAAATTAAATCTCCTTAATTTTGGGTGGAGATCGCGGGTTTTCCCTGCTAATCACCTGTTAGTGCCTGTGGCCCAACTGTTCCCAACAAATTCCCAACTAAAAAACTACTTTGGGAGAAGTATAAAAAGGCTTCAATGGGAAGGCCTAAGGGAGGAGAGAAGAGAGATAAAGGTTATTATGCTGAGATTTCCCTGACCAGGTCTGAAGATCCTAGTGCCTCCTACACTTCCCCCATTTATAGGAAACCCTTGTTTCCTTGTGTGATGATGTCTATCTACCATCATGGAGTAAGTCATGGAAGGAGTTTGTTAAAGGCTTGAGATTGGACGAATCCAGAGGACGGTTCCGCTTGGAGCCTGCGAAATGACGAATCAGGTGAAATTATTCCTTTCTATACTTTATTTTTCTATAATAAAAGAAACACTTGTCTTTGTTCCTGATATAAATCTTCTTCATGTTTAGGATATCCATGTTATGATTCATATGTGAATGGTTGTTTAATTGCATAACTAACTACCTTTTCAATATACTATGAAGATGATTTCTTTATGATGTTTAGTCCATATACTGTTATAATTTCTATTAGTGTCAGTGTCTGCAGCCTTCCTCCAGTGATCAAACATGCTCTTACAAAGTGATTTTAAGGTGTCGAGGTCAAATTTTGTCATTTCAGTGAGTCTTCAAGCAAAATTTGGTCACTAGGCATTAGGTCTAGGGTTTGATTTTACCCTTGTCAAATTTGTCCAAATGTCGATCCATGTCACCGTTCAGCTGAGTGTACCATCATTCAGAGAGTTTTCATTATCATGTCAAATCCCACTGGTTCATTTTACACCTTGTTCATGCTTTAGTTGCGCCTAGGTAAGGTCATTTCCCTCTCCTAGGGTTTTGAAGGCAATTTCTCTTGGACGGCCAAATCATCGGCAAAACTTGTATCCTGATGTTCATACACCTTCCCCTATCCTTAAAGTACCTTATCAAACACTTCCCATCATTGAGGTCCCCCAAATTCCTCATTTTCGCACAAACCCTAGTTTCTTGCTACAACCTGGCAATTTTCTAGGTTGGACCTGTGTTTTGCCTTTTTGGACCCCTCCCCCCCACTCAAACTCTGAGATTACACTTTCCCATACTTCCTAACATGCCTCCCTACTTCCCAAAATTTCCTCAAGAATTTATAAGCTCCCTATCCCCTTCATTTCGCTTCATTTCGACAAATCCCTTGTTCCACACATCGGGATAGGTTTCACACAAATGATGTTTATGAGAAATAAAAGATGAATTTGGGAAAAATGAGAGAAACTTTTGTCCACAACATGCCAAGGAAGAAATGTCAAAAATATAGTTGCCTCGGGAGAATTGATGCACCTCTGAAGTGACCTTGGGAAAATAAAATTTTCTCCTAGCTCAGTTGGCCAAATGACTTGCTTGATGAGTCAAATGATAACTAAACACAAAGATCTTTCCAATGAGCTATCATCATCTCAGTTTGGAGTTGAGGAAGGCATTCAAAAGTTGACTGTAACAGCACTCTGCCTTTAGGCAGCCTCATTTGGGACATTTTGACCAGTGTTGGGAGATTTGATTTTTGATAGGGAAAATGAACTCCAAATTGAAAAATTCTGGTTGGGTTGGAAAGTAGACTCAAAGATATTTCCAACGCGCTATGATGTGCCCAATTTGGACACTAGGAAGGCCTCCAAAAGTCACTTGCAAAAAGGCACGATGCACAGAGAGAGCGCGGCGCACTGGGAGAAAATTTCCAGTGTAAATTTACACTGGCGCGGCGCACATGGAAGGAGCAGGGCACAGAGCTGCCAAGGCTGATTTTTCTCATAATTTGTGACCAATTGCCTTCAGTCCCTTGAATTTTCCAGGTGGGGGCAATCTCTCAGTGTTTCATCCATTTTTGTGCTCAGTGATAGTGGTGTAATGGCAATAAAGGTTGAAACAAAGATTCATACCCAACACAAACAAATTTTTTGCTAGGGTTTCTGAGCTCACAGATTTGTCACCAAGGACTCTCCTCCTTCCCCATTCTCCCTGGCTGCCTCATTTCCTACCCCCCCCCACCAAATTGTTCAATCCTACATTACATTCAATCCCAAACCCTAGCCCTTATTAAAATCCCCTCAACCCTATATAACTAATCCCAAACCCTAGACCTTATTCCCATATACAAAATCCCCCTCCTCTCCCTCAGCACCACAGGTACAGGATAGAGGTAAGGAGCCCATGCAGGATGAGGGGCCTTAAGGTGAGCCATTAGGTGAACAGGAGACCGATTTCATCCTCATTCAGGATGATGATGCAGATGTGGAGAGTGCCCAAATTAGGATGACTATTCAGGAGCAGAACACGGAGATCCAAGACTTGTCACTCAATGTGGAGAGGACCAAATGGATCATCAAGTATTTGGAGTAGAGAAACAAGCAGCTTGAGGACCAGCGGGCGATTATGGAGCTGCAAAACATTCATGAGCATCGCCAAGCTGCTCAAAGATGAAGAGCTGAGCTCACATCATTGGAGCAAGAAATAAATGAGGATCAGGAGGCCAACCTTGAGAGGGTCATCATGCATTTGGAGAGGCTACTGGACAAGGCCAGCCAGGACCTTGCTCTACTGAGACACATGGCTTTCCATTACAGGGTTCGAAACATGAGTGCATAGGCCCGAATAAGGAGTTTGAAAGCGAAAATGACGAAAGAAACAAGAAAGGCAAAAGAGGCAAAAGAACAAGATCGGCTTTGAATCTTGGTTGAGGCTTCCTTGGCCCATCATAACACCCATAGGGAACCTCCAACCCAAATTTCAAGAAATTTTGGGAATTTTTGGTCACATGGTAATTTTTTGGGCAAAAAACAGGAATCTTCTCCCTACTAAAATTCTAGAGCTCCAAATGAGAAATGGCTTGCAGTTTTGGATTCATCATGGAAAATTACGACTACTGGTGTCCGCGCGAGAAATTTGGGCCAGATCTGGGTCTCCTAAAGGTCAAAAAACACCCAAAAATGGCCTCTCTGCCACTTTTTTGACACACAGGAAGTAGTCTTGGGAGAATGAAGATTTGGAGGGGCAAATGAGCACCAAATTCAAAAATTCCAATGGGGTTAGAAAGTAGATAGGATAGGCTTTCCAACAAGCTTACTCGGGCACATTTTTGACACCTGAAAGTGCCCCAAAGTAGCGCGACGCACAGAGGAAGAATTGCCCAATTTGCTTCTGTTTCACAAAATTTCGGTTCGCGACTTCTCTAAGTGGGCCTGCTCATCTACACTTCGGTTTTTTGGCACCAAAGGTGGCATTTAAAGTTTTTTTTCTCCAGATTGGCTTCTATCCAAGTGGCAAAGGAAGGCAAACGGTCACCCAAGCCAAATGTCATGTTTGTAGCGTTGCACCTGTAACTGATGGTTGGCTCTCCATCTCCATTTTGCAATGATTCGAGTAACTCCCCAACCCTTGGGCGTTCTATCTCTTCCTTACACATTCTATATATTATATGCAAGTTATTTGCGAAGGGTTGGTTGGCTTGTAACTTCTGGGAGACTGTGGGAAAGAAACTTTGTTTCTTCACTGTGTATTTTTTACAGAGAATTAATGAAAGGCAGCGGCTCTGTTTCATGAGATTCTTTTTTTTTTTTTTTTTCCACGAAAAAAACGAACTTTTTATAAGAAGTAAAAAGTTACAGTCTGTAATGAGTTAACATTCTAAAGTATATCATCATGCTGCCCGCTTCGAAGCAAGCCCTTCTGCAGAGATACCACACGCCCCTTCAGAGCGAAAACCAACAACGACTAAAACTGGCTAAAACAGCCTCAGAACAGGAGCATAGAAGCTCCAACCAGAACCATAGTGCCGCTTGGACCTCCTCTCAAGAGGAAAACAGCCCAAGCACAAAAAACTAAAACCATGTAACAGGCACAATCAAAACTCCAACCTGTTTCATGAGATTCTTGTGGTTGTGAGCGTAGCAAATGTGTCTCTTATGTTTTCATATGTATTTCGTTATGTTTCATAATTCAATTCATGTTCATTTCCAGTGAAATTTTTTGAGTGAGATTAGGTAGAATTCAATTTTATTGCTCTGCTTGTAGGAAAATTTCATGTTCAGTGTTATTCTTCTGTTGAAAAGGATTCATGTCACTATGCCCTTTTCACTTTCTTCAAAAATCTATTCATGCCACAGTACCTCAAACTAAATTGTTACATTTTTCGCGTACCTTGCGTCACGGAATAATCCGTGCCTTCGTATTAAATTCTCTGTTCTTTGCTGACCGTTGGCCCCATACCATCCCAGAAGCTCGGTCATTCATGAAAATTGTTTCCCAAATCCCTATTCACTTACTAGCCTAAGATAAATATTTCATTGTAAGTCATCTCAGACCGTTTTCGATTATCTATCCATTGAGTGTGACTCGGAGAGAGCCCTCTCCTGCTCTGGTAGGGCTAGCTATCAGACTGAGCGTGGTTTATGGTTACCCTAATTTTTTCCTTCCTTCAACCTAAGGCAGATTTAGGTGCTAACATAATGGCGACTCCACTGGGGAGAAAATGGTTTGCTTGAAGATTGTTTTGCCCCAGCACATCTATCAAGCTCAGATCTGATGGTTGATGGTGAACAACGATCAGACATAAGAAGACGACTGTCATTCACTTGGCGACTCCATTCACTGAAGAATCCAACAATCGGTGCTTCAAGGTGACTCCACTGCAGAGAAGTCAGTAGCTTTGAGATTTCCAAGTGTTTGGTCAATTTAGTGTGATCTAAATTGCTATTTAAAATGTCAATCCGGGATTCGTAAGCTGACGAAGTGAAGTGTACTATATGTACTAGATAACCATTTCCTTAATCTTTTGTCGTTTTTGAGTTTTTAGTTTATTTTTGGATTTATCTTTCCCTAATGTGTGATAGTGAAAATGAAAGTAAAGTATGAAGTATGGATGGTGATGGTGGTTTCTACAGTGATTTTCTCAAACTTGAAAGTTCTCAAGAAGAAAGCTTTAAAACAACTAAACTGAAATCAATTCTTAAGAGGAAGTAAATGCAACAAACAGTGAACTAATGACAATGGCCCAGTATCCTTGCTGCTGAATGAAAAGAAAGTAAAAACTGAACTTAAAGCAACTCAAACTAAAAACAAAGCAACTAATTCACACTACTTAAACTCTTCAGATCCTTTACCCTTAAGCTCAATCTACCTTGTGGGAAGCAATCATGAACAAGTCAAGCAATATGCTATCTAAATGGCAAGAAATTAAATTTCATAAAAGAAACTAGTCACACTACTTTAACTCTTCTGGCCCTTTACCCTTAAGCTCAATCTACCTTGTGGGAAGCAACCATGAATAAGTTTAAGCAATATGATAACTAAATTGCAAGAAATTAAATTGCATAAAAGAAACTAGTCACACTACTTTAACTCTTCTGGTCCTTCACCCTTCAGCTCAATCTACCTTGTGGGAAGCAACCATGAATACGTTTAAGCAATATGATAACTAAATTGCAACAAATTAAATTGCAGAAAGGAAACTAATCACACTACTTCAACTCTTCTGATCCTTTACCCTTTAGCTCAATCTACCTTGTGGGAAGCAATCATGAATAAGTTTAAGCAATATGATAACTAAATCACACTACAGTTAGTAATATTCTGATTTCTTGCTAATAGAGTCACTTGACTATAGAAAGAAACCATGAACTGATGAGCAGTATGATATCTAAATAACAGAAAAATAAATAAGCAAATCACAACTTGAAAAAGACAGTGCTAGAATTAAACTTCAGAAAATGAAAGTTAGTAGGAAGGACAATATGATCTCATATGTCAATAGTTATCAAAAATATGAAAATTTTCCCGGGCTGCCTAAGAAAACCTGCAGAAAAGCACTGATCAGCTGACAGCTATAAGAAAACAGAGGTGAAAATATAAACAGCTGTGAGTTAAGAAACATTAAAACAGCGTGTTATGTACAAGCTAAAGATTATGAAAGCAGAAACATAATAAAACCAAATGAAAACTTTACAAGGCTTCAGCGCGCAGGGGCCCTTTACCACTTCAGCCAGTCAACGAGTAGTCACACGAATGAACTTAGAAAAGTCTTCTCATGTATTAAAACAACAACATATATAAAACAGTGGGGTGATAACAATAACAGTTCAGAAATTACATATCCAAAAAGCTTCTTTACAGCATTCATCGACGCGTTATTTATAATGAAAAAGTGTTGAACTAACTAACTGACTCCTACGCTATTAACTGTGTTGCCAAAGACACGTAGATCCCTTCAGCCGAGATCTAGCATAACTGTCATCATGTCTATTAAATCTTCGGAGTGGTAGCTGTTGGATTCAGGTTACGGGGATGATCTCCAGGTGTGTCGGTGTCTTCATGAGCTGAGGACTGTGCTACGTAATCGTTCACATGCCCAAAACAGAGACGTGCCACCGCTGAACTCCTTGGTTGGCTTTTCCTTTGACCCTCGTTGACCGTGACCTTCCATGGATGATTTGGCTTATTTGAAGGGACACGTTCCATGTATCCGTCACCTGTAGCTTGCCCATATAGCTCGTTTCTTCATAGGACACCTGTAGCACAGCTTTTAATAAAATAGCTGCGGAATCCTGTGCTGGCTGCAGAAACCTGTGCTGGCTACGGAAACTGAGAAGTTTCCGCAGCTGCATGAACAAAAACTAAACCAAATAACAGTCATAAGCATAGTCAGAAAACCATTTAAAAAGCTCTTTTTAAACTACAATGCAATGATTTAACAGCTGGGTGGATGAAATAAGTGGAAAAAGAAGGCTGAGAGGGTGTATAGGAAGGTGCAGGCTTGAGGCTCAACATACCCCCACTGTGAAGGTGTTGCATGTCCTCATGCAACCAAAATTGAGTTATTTCCCTCTAATCCACATGTTCTGAGGCTTCTGCAAGGACATGTAGCCCTCTTTTCTTCTTCTTTTATGCTAACATCATCATCCTTGGTTTCCTGACTAGACATTTGAACTTGAGGTTAATCAATGCTCTGCTTAAATTTTTGCACTTCTTCTTCAGTTTTCTATTTTTCTTTTGCCACAGTCCTAAATGAAGCATAGTGTTATCATGGACAATCTTGTCTACTTTACTCTGCTCTTTGAGTGCTTCATTTTCCTGTATGATATGCCTATTTAGGACTTCTAACTCAAATACTTCCTGTTTCAAAGACTGAACTTGTGCATCAAGTGGCAGAGAGGTACTTGGTCCTGCAGTTGATTGTTCTAAGGTTTCCAGGTAATTGTATGCCTCTTGCTGATTAGGATCTACCTCATGTGTCTTTCTCGGACTAGGCTCAAAATCTGGTGGAGGAGGAAGACTGCTCTCTCTTTCCGGCCGAAAAGGGTTTTCCTCACGTGGAGGACTTGACTCAATGCTTGGCTAAGTTGGAGATTTCTCAAGTGTCTCTTCATCTAAATCAATAAAGTGAGACTGTTTTTCTTTGGTTTTATTCCCCTTCCCTTTTAGCCTAGTGCTCCTTCTTAAGTATGAACTAGTACTCTTCTCTGGTGCACTCTGTTTTCCTTTTTGCTTTTTCTTGGCTATGGCAGCAGCTTGAAGATCTATTGATCTTTCTGACAGAGGTTGATAATCCTCTTCTATGGATTGCTCAAGGGATGGATAAACTTCTTGGATGGTTCTTTTGCCTTTTTCTTTTCTCTGTTTCTTACTTTTAGCTCTATCTTCTTCTTCTTTTTGGACTGTTTCTTGAATTTCTATTGTAGGGGAGTCTTGGATTGTAATGTTCTTTTCTTTCCTCCTACTTTTCCTTGGAATCTTTGGTGGACTGCTTCCAGAGGCCTCAAACGGCTCTTGGAAGTAGTTTCTTGTCAAGAATTTCTCCCAAGTATCCTTAGTTTTCTTCAATTGATCCTCAATAAGAATTTTTATGAGCCCATGATGGTAGAGATGAGGTTCAATGTTGCCTACGTGTTTTTGAACTGTAAAACTCATCTTTTTCAAACTTGATAGCAGAAAATGAGGCAAATTAAGAGTATGACCGTCTATGAAATTCATCATCAATCTAACATGATACATATACATAGAGCCAAAACGACCTTCACACGTGATAAATTTCTATTCCTCTTTTAGTACATGAACAGGGATGCCTCTTGTAAATACGGTGGTATCCATACCTTGGTTTTGTAGCATGGTTCTCCATATTTGATCGTCCACACTTCTATTTTTAAACCACCTTTCACCTTCTTGAGGTAGGCCCGTGGCAGCTGCTACTGTGGCCTCGGTCACTGTGAAATTTAAGTCTCCAACCTCCACTGTTTGTCCATTGAAAGACCGTGCAAAAGCTTTGGTCACCTCCTTGTTATAGCCTTTAAACTTCTGGATAAATTGTAGCTATCTGACTTTCTTCAGCAATTCCTTAACTTGAGGATAACCCTCCAAGTATTTCGGTCCTTCCGGCTCAGCTCTCAGTAATTTTCCCATCCTCTGTTTTAAATTCCACTGAGAGTTCTTCTGCATGTGAGGGTTTAAGGGAAAAAATAACTCTGTTACAGGGTTTAGGATAGACTGTAGTGACTGCAGTCAGTGTTTAGGATGACTGTAGTGACTGCGGTCAGGGTTTAGAACAAACTGTAGTGGCTGCAGTTAGAAATGGAGAACAGTGAATGGAAATACCTGAATTACAAGAGGAACAGTGGGTGAGCAGCAGTAAATGAGTTCATGAAATGAAATGCGGATGCATGCGAGGAGTATGGTATAAGTGGAGTGTAAGTGGAGTAACGGTGGGACTCTTTCGAATCAAATGACTGCATATGAAATTTTACACGTCTCAACAGACGGCTGCGGAAATTACGGCTAAGAAGAGCCATAACACAATAGGTCACGTCTCAAGAGTACGGGTAATAAATGGAAGTGTAGTCAGTATTGAGTTTAAACTCGGGATAATCATGAGACCGTTAGGGAAATGAATGCGAGGTGTGTGGATTAACAAGCCATTAACGAGGATTAGTGGAATAGGAGTGGTAGTGGAGCTATCATATCAAATCATTGCTCATAGTAGAACTTGTTATGGTTTAATGACTATGCGTAATTATGACTTGAATTGTTATTTGATAAAGATTTTTGATCATACCTTTGTCATTTCTTGCTCAAGGATTCTAACCAATTGCTCTTCTTTGTTATCTTGGAGATGCCCCATGTCTTTAGCTCAATTACACCTGCATTTCATGATTATGGCACTAACAGTTGACTATAAATTTTGAAAACAGAGTGATGCTGGCTGCGGAAACTGTTTCTGGCTACGGAAATGGTCTCCAGCTGCGGAAACTGAGACAGCACCCCCTTAACTGCACAAAGATAGTTAGAGGAAAACCAACTGAATGAAAATAGTCCTGAAGGGGACTTTTATTGATGGAGTGAAATGAAAGTGAGGTGGAGTGAAGTGAAATGGAAATGGGAATGAGATGGAGGTGAAGTGAAATGATAAGTGAGATGAAGTGAAGATGGCAAAGAAGGAGAGGAGATTTTTTTTGGAAAATATAGAGTGTCAAGTGTCCCTGATTTTCACTCTACATTTTCTGCATAAGACCGCCAATCTGTGATTGGTTTTCAGATTTATATATATATATATATATATATATATATATATATATTTTCAAAAACTGAAAGAAACAGAGATTAGGCTGATGGGGGAGAAGGATTCTTCTCCACCAGCCTTATTGCAGAATTCTCTTGGAACATTTTGACAAACTCCTCTTTTGAAAGTGGCTTATGATAAATTTTCAATCGGTGGCCATTCACAATAAGAGGAGTCTGAAATTCATCAATGGTCTTGATTCTTACCGCTCCATTGTTAAAGACTTTGTCAATCTCATATGGCCCAAGCCAATGAGTCTGAAATTTTCCTTTGAAGTCTTTAAACTTGGAATCAAACAGTAAAGCCCAATCTCCCTCTTGAAACTTTCTCCCTTTGATGTATCTGTCATGCCACTTAGCTCTTTGGTGTTGAACTAGATCAGTCCTTAAAATTGCATCTTGTCTGATCTCATCTAGCTCATTCAGCTGCTCCATTCTATGCTTTTGGGCTTCTGATAGATTCATCCCCAACTGGACTGCCATCTTGAAGGTCTTGACTTGAAACTCAATGGGGAGCAGGACTTCTTTCCCATAAACAAGTTCATAGGGAGAATGTCCTGTTGTGTTCCTCCATGTAGTTCTGTAGGCCCATAAGGCTTCAGGAAGCCTTTCTGCCCAATCTCTTCTGTGGAGATGAACAGTTTTGGTGATGATGCTCTCAAGAACTTTGTTTGTAGATTCCACTTGGCCATTTGCTTGCGGATGGTAAGGAGTAGATTTTCTGTGCTTGATTTTGTATTCTTCCATCAGCTTCTCCATCAAATTAGATGTAAATTGACTTCCCTGATCTGTCACAATTTCTCTTGGGACACCAAAACGAGTAAAAATATCCTCAAAAAGAAATTGAATAACTGAATTTTCAGTGGCAGAAGGCAATGCTTTGGCTTCTACCCATTTAGTGACATAATCAGTGCAAACCAATATATACTTCTTTTGTTTAGATGGTGGATTAATTGGTCCAATGAAATCTAAAGCCCATTTTTCAAAGGGTTCGATGAGTACCTGTGGCTGTAATGGCATTTCATTTGAAAGAGTAGGTCTCCCAACTCTCTGGCAGCTGTCACACCTTCTGACATATTGTTTTGCATCTTTGAAGAGAGAAGGCCAATAATATCCTAAAGAAAGGATTTTATAGGCCGTCCTCTTGTCAGCAAAGTGTCCACCGCATGGTTCATCATGACATGCCTTAAGGATGTCAGGCATTTCATCTTCCCGAACACATCTTCTGATCACACAATCTAGCCCTGTTTTAAACAATTCATTAGAAATCCATGAATAATTTGAACTCTCCTGAATAATTTTCTTTTTCTCATTAGGAAATAAGTGTGGAGGTAGTTTCCCTGTAACCAAATAGTTAGCAATATCTGCATACCAAGGAGTCTTAGTAGTTACGGCAAACAAATATTCATCTGGAAACTTATCCTCTACAGGAGAATCTTTGTTAGTATTTTGGATTCTAGACAAGAAATCAGCTACTGTATTTTGTTTCCCTGGTCTATCCAACACAGTAATATTGAATTCTTGTAAAAGTAAAAGCCATCTTGTAACTCTGCCATTAGTAACAGGTTTGTTCATGAGATATCTAATTGCAGAATGATCAGTATGGACAAAAGTTTCATAGCCGGTTATATAATGTCTAAACTTGTTGATTGCATGAACAACAGCTAAGAACTCTTTCTCAGTCACAGTATAGTTTAACTCAGTGGGAGTCAAATTTTTACTGGTGTAGTAAATGGCATAAGGAACTAAATCCTTTTGACCCAACACAGCTCCTAGAGCTGTATCTGAAGCATCTGTAGAAATATGGAAAGGAAGTTTCCAATTTGGCCCTCTCAAAATGGGTGCTTCAGATATTCTTGTTTTCAAAGTTTCAGATGCAGATTGACATTCAGGATCCCATTTGAATTCACAGTCTTTTGTAAGTAATTTGAAGAGTGGAGATGCTATTTTGGTGAAGTTTTCAATAAATCTTCTATAATATCCAGTAAATCCAAGAAAACTTCTAACATCTTTTTGACAATTTGGAATAGGCAACTTGGAGATGACTTCAACTTTTGATCTATCAACTTTAATCCCATCCCCTGAAATATGATGTCCTAAAACAATCCCTTCAGTAAACATCCTAAAGCATTCTTCATGACTTAATGATAGGTTTGTTTCTTTACATCTAATAAGTACTTTTTCCAAATTCTCTAATGCCTCTTCAAACGAATTACCATAAACTGTAAAATCATCCATATAAACCTCTACACAATCATGGATTCGATCGGAAAAGATTCCTAGTACTACCCTTTGAAATGTTGCGGGTGCATTACATAATCCAAAAGGAAGTACTCGGTAAGCAAAAGTTCCCCATGGACAGGTAAATGTGGTCTTGTCCTGATCTTCAGGTGCTACCTGAATCTGATTGTAACCACTAAAACCATCCAAAAATGAGAAATACTTTTTGCCTGCTAAAGTATCTAATACCTAATCAATAAAGGGTAAAGGAAAGTGATCCTTCAAGGTTGCTCTGTTCAATTCCCTATAATCAATGCAAACCCTCCATTTACCATACTTTTTAGGTACTATAACCAAAGGAGAAACCCATCGGCTATCTGAAATTGGATAAATGAAGTTCACATTAAGTAACTTTTGGAGCTCTTCTTTCACTATCTCCCTAAGGTTTGGATTCATCCTTGTCTAAGGTTGTCTGATTGGTCTACTATTTTCCTCAATGTAGATGTGGTGAATGCAAGTTTTAGGGTCAATACCTTTCATATCGATATACTCCCATGCAAATGCAGTAGAATGTTTTTGCAAGATTTTGGTTAGCTCTTCCTGTTGTGATCTTTCCAAGTTTTTGTTGATATTCAATGTTTTACCTGGAAAGATCTCAATGGCAGAACTACCAAACTCTTCCATAGAGAAAAGAGACATTTGTCTAGATGATAGATACTCAATGTCAGAATCCAACTGAAATTGTGTGTGGTCATATTCTGAAGATGTTTCAAAGTTTTCTAATGTGTTCAGAATTTGACTATCTTCACTGATCTCAGAAATGGTAAAGACAGGTTGTATAGTATCTTCATCATCAATCCACTCATTATCTCCTATTTCTGTAATTGCTTTTGCTGGAGGATACAGATTGAATTTCTTTGTCAAATTACCATCAGAAATATACATATCCCCAGACCTACAACTGATAAAAGCATCAGCTGTGGCTAGCCAAGGTCTTCCTAAGATGAGAGGATGTCCTCCTAAATTACTCTTGGGAGTTAAAATCATGAAATCTACTAGATATTCCCAAGAGTCTAAGGAGACTGAAATGTCTTCTAATACACCATCTGGTTTAATAATTGATCGATCTGCAAGTTGCAGTAAAGTAGGTGTAAAGAGAAGGTTAGGAAGTTTCAGCTGTTCCATAGTTTGTCTACTCATAATGTTGATAGCAGCCCCCAAATCAATCAAAGTATTTGGAATTTCTACCCCATTGATATGTGTTTTGACAATTGGACTACCAGGATCTACATACTTCTGCATAGTAATTTTTCCCATCATGATATCTGCAATTTTTCCTAGCAGGTGGATTTTTCTTGTATCTCTTGGTTTCCTTCCTGGTCTTTTAAGACTCAACTCCTTTATTGTTTTTGCTAGAATAGGAATCTCCTTAATGGCTTGTAACAAGGGAATCTTGATACAGACATTCTTCAATTCATCTAGAAAATCATAGTCAGGCAACAAGATTTGTTTTTCCACCCCTTTGTCAATTTGTAATCTTTCAGAAAAAGGAGGTGTGGATGAAGATGCAGGTTGCTTAACTATAGGAGTTATGGGGGTTAGTTCTTTTTCTTTTTCTTTCTGAGTGTTTGGGTTTTGAAGAGATGCTTCAGAACCTTTATTGGCTTCAAGAGATTCTTCCTCAGAAATGCTTTGATTTTGAGCATCTATAGAAGGCTTATCTAAGACTCTACCTGATCTGAGTTGTACATCATTGAGAGGGACAATCATATAGGTAGGAAATTGTTGACCTTCCATCATGTAAGCATTTTGAGGGTTTTTATTATTGGGGTTTGGAAATGGCTGAGAAGGAAGTTGATTTGACTTCTGTTGGAATAGGAGCAAGAGTTGAGAATTTGGATTCTGTTGAGAAGGTTGTTGTTGTTGTGGAAATGGCAATGATAGTTGTGGGTTTTGATTTGGAAGTTGTGGAGCTTGTTGATTTTGAAAAGATGGAGGATATTGATAAAATTGAGCAAATCTCCCATAAGGATTTTGCATACCTTGTACCCATGATTGAAAAGGATTTTGAGGTTGGGACCAAGGTTGTTGCCAAGGATTCCAATTTGGTGGGGGTTGAAAATTCATAGAGTTGTTAAACCCTTGATTTTGTTGCCCCTGCCAAGGTCTCCTTGCAACAAAACAGAGAGACTCAATTGTATTTGGATCTTCTTGAAAGACAGCTTTGAGCCCAGGAATTGAAGGACAATCCTTGGTCTCATGATTCTCTGAACAGATTACACATGTTTCTACAACTTTTTCATCCAAGGGACATTCCCTTAGAGCATGTTTCTTTCTACATTTTGGGCAAAAGATGGCCAAAGCTTCAGCTTCTACTTTCTGCTTGTTGTGTATCTTAAGAGTGTCTAGTTGCTCACTAAGACTCCCTAAGATATCAGTTTTGAACTCATCAAGCATGTTGCCAATCTCAGCCCTACTTACTGATCCAGTTGTAGATTTGTTTGCTCTGATGAGAGAAGGATCTCTAGGCCCTTTTTGAGTTTTAGATTTCCCCCTTGAGAGATGGACACATAGCTCCGCTATATCATGAAGTGGAAGTTGAAATATGTCTCCTTTTCCCATCATGTCCAAAATATCTATCCATTCATCTCTAATGGCTTTTAATAGAAGGGCTTTCAAGGTCTCCTCATCCAAGTTACTCATTTTTGCTCTTTTTCAGATTATATTGGAATCTTTCAAGTAAATCTTCCAAGTTTTCATCTTCTTTTTGTACCATTTTGAATACCTCATCCTTGTGATTGGTGGGCATACAATAGTCCAGGTACCTATCCAAAAATGTTTGTTTCATATCATTCCAAGTCCTAATGGATTGAGTGAGTAACCCCATGAACCATTTCAAAGCTGCTCCTTTCAATGTTGAAGGAAACAGTTTGAGTTTTTGAGAGTCTTCCAGATAATCATAAGTTCGACACACGACCTCAAACTCAAATAGAAATGTTTCAGGGTCCTCATTTCTTAACCCATGAAGGTTTGGGAGGACAGATGGTGAGATGTTCTTCATTGTGGCTCGAGAGTCCTCATCGACTATAGGAAATCTGAATGAATTATCTCCATCCCTATTTCCCCCAATGTTACCTCTACCTCCTCCATTATTTCCTCCTCCTCCTCCTCTACCTCTACCAAATCCATTTGCTCCTTCTGTCATGGCAATTTCCCTGGAGAATTCAGAGTCCTCTGGTTCCTCTACTAAGGGTGAATGAGGAGGAATTTCTCCCCCTTCTTCCTCAGGTGATTCTACTTCTTCAATTACAATTTGTCTCCCTGTAGAAGGAAGGAAAGGATCTCTTCCTAATTCAGATTCGATGGATGGTGTGGGAGAGTCAACTACTACCTCTTGAATTCCAGGAATCCTAGGGCTAGGAGTGTAGGTTGGAGATGATGGAGGTGTCTCTTGTCTATTCCTTGAAGTAGATGGAGTTGTAAAAATCGAACTCTTGGCTCTAGCTAAAAACCTTCCCCTAGAATCTCTTGCTCTATGCATGTCATTTTTTTATTTTTCTTCAAGTCGGGCTAATAATTCTCTTTCTGATCTTCCAGGTCACTCTAGGTGCAAGAAGAGAGCATACTCAAAAACTATTAAACCAATAACTTTCTCTTTTCTGATCCTCCAGATCACACTAAGTGCAAGAGGAGAGCATACTTTTAGAGGTTATCAATTTTCCTTCCTTGAAATTTTCTTGTTTTTTTTTTTAAGAAATTGGCTACCTAGTTTCACTTCCCCGGCAACGGCGCCAAAATGTTTGGTCAATTTAGTGTGATCTAAATTGCTATTTAAAATGTCAATTCAGGATTCGTAAGATGATGAAGTGAAGTGTACTATATGTACTAGATAACCATTTCCTTAACCTTTTGTCGTTTGTGAGTTTTTAGTTTATTTTTGGATTTATCTTTCCCTAATGTGTGATGGTGAAAATGAAAGTGAAGTATGAAGTATGGATGGTGATGGTGGTTTCTACAGTGATTTTCTCAAACTTTAAAGTGCTTAAGAAGAAAGCTTTAAAACAACTAAACTGAAATCAATTCTTAAGAGGAAGTAAATGCATCAAACAGTGAACTAATGACAATGGCCCAGTATCCTTGCTGCTGAATGAAAAGAAAGTAAAAAATGAACTTAAAGCAACTCAAACTAAAAACAAAGCAACTAATTCACACTACTTAAACTCTTCAGATCCTTTACCCTTCAGCTCAATCTACCTTGTGGGAAGCAATCATGAACAAGTCAAGCAATATGCTATCTAAATGGCAAGAAATTAAATTTCATAAAAGAAACTAGTCACACTACTTTAACTCTTCTGGCCCTTTACCCTTCAGCTCAATCTACCTTGTGGGAAGCAACCATGAATAAGTTTAAGCAATATGATAACTAAATTGCAAGAAATTAAATTGCATAAAAGAAACTAGTCACACTACTTTAACTCTTCTGGTCCTTTACCCTTCAGCTCAATCTACCTTGTGGGAAGCAACCATGAATAAGTTTAAGCAATATGATAACTAAATTGCAAGAAATTAAATTGCAGAAAGGAAACTAATCACACTACTTCAACTCTTCTGATCCTTTACCCTTCAGCTCAATCTACCTTGTGGGAAGCAATCATGAATAAGTTTAAGCAATATGATAACTAAATCACACTACAGTTAGTAATATTCTGATTTCTTGCTAATAGAGTCACTTGACTATAGAAAGAAACCATGAACTGATGAGCAGTATGATATATAAATAAAAGATGAAAATTTGCCCGGGCTGCCTAAGAAAACCTACAGAAAAGCACTGATCAGCTGACAGCTATAAGAAAACAGAGGTGAAAATATAAACAACAGTGAGTTAAGAAACATTAAAACAGCGTGTTATGTACAAGCTAAAGATTATGAAAGCAGAAACATAATAAAACCAAATGAAAACTTTACAAGGCTTCAGCGTGCAGGGGCCCTCTGCCACTTCAGCCAGTCAACGAGTAGTCACACGAATGAACTCAGAAAAGTCTTCTCATGTATTAAAACAACAACATATATAAAACAGTGGGGTGATAACAATAACAATTCAGAAATTACATATCCAAAAAGCTTCTTTACAGCGTTCATTGACGCGTTATTTATAATGAAAAAGTGTTGAACTAACTAACTGACTCCTATGCTATTAACTGTGTTGCCAAAGACACGTAGATCCCTTCAGCCGAGATCTAGCGTAACTGTCATCATGTCTATTAAATCTTCGGAGTGGTAGTTGTTGGATTCAGGTTACGGGGATGATCTCCAGGTGTGTCGGTGTCTTCGTGGGCTGAGGACTGTGCTACGTAATCGTTCACGTGCCCAAAACAGAGACGTGCCACCGCTGAACTCCTTGGTTGGCTTTGCCTTTGACCCTCGTTGACCGTGACCTTCCATGGATGATTTGGCTGATTTGAAGGGACACGTTCCATGTATCTGTCACCTGTAGCTTGCCCATATAGCTTGTTTCTTCATAGGACACCTGTAGCACAACTTTTAACAAAATAGCTACGGAATCCTGTGCTGGCTGTGGAAACTTGTGTTGGCTGCGGAAACTAAGAAGTTTCCGCAGCTGCATGAACAAAAACTAAACCAAATAACAGTCATAAGCATAGTCAGAAAACCATGTAAAAAGCTCTTTCTAAACTACAATGCAATGATTTAACAGTTGGGTGGATGAAATAAGTGGAAAAAGAAGGCTGAGAGGGTGTATAGGAAGGTGCAGGCTTGAGGCTCAACACCAAGATGGATCGGGTTGCAATAAGATACGCTCCCATGAGCCGAGATCACATTCCAGGCTTTCCAAACAAGATTCCAAAAGTAGATTGGTCAAGGAATTTGCCTACGTTTAAAGATGATGGTAAGAAGGACGCTGCTTTAAATCTAGTTCAATTTCATATGCATATTCACAAGTTGAAGGTTGATTTTCCTGAAGATTGATTAATGAAGATATTCATGGCCACTCTAGAAGGTGAAGCCCAATCTTGGTATGAAAGTTTGCCGCCTGCTTGTATTTACTGTTTAAAGGATTTCCATGCCATGTTCATTGAAAGATATAAAGACTCTTATCCATCATTAAATCTAGTTCATGGTTGTTGCAAACATGCTTCTACTTTTATTGAAAGCCTTGAAAAATATTATGAGGATGATAATTTTATGGATGATGAGATTATGGAAGCCCTGGATGAAAATCCCTTTCAGCAGCGTAAAGACGATCATGAAAATTTGTAGCATGATCAAGATTGTAGTATGGTGGAAGAGGAAAGAATTTTGCATCTTGACAGTCAACAGGAATTACATGAAATGGATCAGTAGTATGAGGAATATTTATATACACCTTCACTTGAAATTAATGAAGACAATCAATGTTTGAGCGAAACGAAACAAAAGGTCTTATCTCCTTTGTCTAAAGATGAGATAGGTCAACTCTTGCACGGTTATGTTCCAGCTCAAGCTAAAGCGGATTTGCAATGCACACATGGTCAAGAAAGTGTTGGTGAAACTTCTTCTTCTTTTGAAAAGGATGACAATCCGGTGAACAACTATATAGATCAGCAGGTTGAAGAATTCCATATCGCTGAAAGTGATGAAAGAAAAAGTGTCGTTTCAGATCTGTCCATAGAAGAAGATAGAGTTTTGGATCCAAATGTTCTCACGTCATCAGAACACAGTCTTCATGGAGAGGTAATCCAGTCAGCTCATGAACAGCAAGATGAGAATTTTGTTCAAGTAAGTGAAAAAGGTTCCTTGGATGAATCGTTGGTAGATGATAGAAATGTCATGCTTGGGTTTCAAGAATCATTCAAAGTTTCTTTTCTCATGATTGATGAATGCAAAGACAATCTGGCTGTCATATCATATGAAGGTGACCTACAATACATTCAGACTACCGAAGAGCAGAACATTCAGGATTGTCTTTCAGACTCTTCCTCATATGTTTCATGTTTTGAACTGTTTTTTAAAGAGGAAATCTGCTCATCTGCTTGTTCAGAATTTTTTGAGGGCCATGAACATACTTTTTCTGAAGTACATTATGAAGGAAGATCAGAATCAAAAGAAAAAGACATCTTGTTTCCTCAGCAGGAGGTAAATCTTCATCTTTTTCACGATCTAATGGAAAATCTATTATAGTCAGCAGTGAAGGTCATTATTTCAGTATTCAGTGATGAAGGAGATCATGGTCAATTATGTTTTTGGAGGCCTAGTTACTAGTATTTGTTGTTGACCAAAAGATCTGATCCGTAGAACCAATCAAGGAGGCATCTACTTGATTGGTTACATTGGAAGACACATTACACATGAGTGTACATATTGCATTATTACGTAGGTGGCTGTCATCATGATTTGAAACCCTCGAATCTTGATGGACCGCTGCCATTGAATAAGTTTTGTTAGTTCTTGTTTTAGTTAAGTCAGTCATGAGTCATTTCCTTTTGCATAGAGTCAAGTTTTTCATTCATTTCAGTTCGCATTGAGTCAGTTTGAGTCAAGTTTCAGTCAATAAATTGAGTCATGTTGGTTTGTCGGAATAATGGACTCCATAGCCCAATGGACGAAGGCACTATCTACTCACCCAAAGATCTGCAGTTCTTGGCACCTCCAAGAAGCTGCCATCCCTATTGGAGCCAATGTTAGTGTCAGTCTCTTCAACCTTCCTCCAGTGATCAAACATGCTCTTACAAAGTGATTTTAAGGTGTCAAGGTCAAATTTTGTCATTTCAGTGAGTCTTCAAGCAAAATTTGGTCACTAGGCATTAGGTCTAGGGTTTGATTTTACCCTTGTCAAAGTTGTCCAAATGTCGGTCCATGTCACCATTCAGCTGAGTGTACCATCATTCAGAGAGTTATCATTATCATGTCAAGTCCCACTGGGTCATTTTACACCTTGTTCATGCTTTAGTTGCACCTAGGTAAGGTCATTTCCCACTCCTAGGGTTTTGAAGGCAATTTCTCTTGGACGGCCAAATCATCGGCAAAACTTGTATCCTGATGTTCATACACCTTCTCCTATCCTTAAAGTACCTTATCAAAACTTCCCATCATTGAGATCTCCCAAATTCCTCATTTTCGCACAAACCCTAGTTTCTTGCTACAACCTGGCAATTTTCTAGGTTGGACCTGTGTTTTGCCTTTTTGGACCCCTCCCCCCCACTCAATCTCTGATATTACACTTTCCCCTACTTCCTAACATGCCTCCCTACTTCCCAAAATTTCCTCAAGAATTTAGAAGCTCCCTATCCCCTTCATTTCGCTTCATTTCGACAAATCCCTTGTTCCACACATCGGGATAGGTTTCACTCAAATGATGTTTATGAGAAATAAAAGATGAATTTGGGAAAACTGAGAGAAATTTTTGTCCAAAACATGCCAAGGAATAAAAACCTCCTTCAATTTTTACACAGGTGCCATGGTTTTGGCGAAATGTCAAAAATATAGTTGCCTCGGAAGAATTGATGCACCTCTGACATGACCTTGGGAAAATCAAATTTTTGCCTAGCTCAATTGGCCAAATGACTTGCTTGATGGGTCAAATGATAACTAGACACAAAGAGCTTTCCAATGAGCTATCATGAGCTCAATTTTGAGTTGAGGAAGGCATTCAAAAGTTGATTGTAACAGCACTCTGCCTTTAGGCGGCCTCATTTGGCACATTTTGACCAGTCTTGGGAGATTTGATCTTTGACAGGGCAAATGAACTCCAAATTGAAAAATTCTGGTTGGGTTGGAAAGTAAACGCAAATACCTTTTTAACACGCTATCCTGTGCCCCATTTGGACACCGGGAAGGCCTCCAAAAGTCACTTGCAAAAAGGCATGATGCACAGAGAGAGCGCGACGCACTGGGAGAAAATTTCCAGTGTAAATTTACACTGGTGCGACGCACATGGAAGGCGCAGTGCACAGAGCTGCCAAGGCTGATTTTTCTTAGAATTTGCAACCAATTGCCTTCAATCCCTTGAATTTTCCAGGTGGGGTCAATCTCTCAGTGTTTCATCCATTTTTGTGCTCAGTGACGGTGGTGTAATGGCGATAAAGGTTGAAACAAAGATTCATACCCAACACAAACAAATTTGCTGCCAGGGTTTCCGAGCTCACAGTTTTGTCACCAAGGACTCTCCTCCTTCCCCATTCTCCCTGGTTGCCTCATTTCCTACCCCCCCACCAAATTGATCAATCCTACATTACATTCAATCCCAAACCCTAGCCCTTATTAAAATCCCCTCAACCCTATATAACTAATCCCAAACCCTAGACCTTATTCCCATATACAAAATCCCCCTCCTCTCCCTCAGCACCATAGGTACAGGACAGAGGTAAGGAGCCCATGCAGGATGAGGGGCCTTCAGGTGAGCCATCAGGTGAACAGGAGGCCGATTTCATCCTCATTCAGGATGATGATGCAGATGTGGAGAGCGCCCAACTTAGGATGACTATTCAGGAGCAGAACACAGAGATCCAAGACTTGTCACTCAATGTGGAGAGGGCCAAATGGATCATAAAGTATTTGGAGCAGAGAAACAAGTAGCCTGAGGACCAGCGGGTGATTATGGAGCTGCAAAACATTCGTGAGCAACGCCAAGCTGCTCAAAGGAGAAGAGCTGAGATCACATCATTGGAGCAAGAAATCAATGAGGATCGGGAGGCCAACCTTGAGAGGGTCATCATGCATTTGGAGAGGCTACTGGACAATGCTAACCAGGACCTTGCTCTACTAAGACACATGGCTTTCCATTACAGGGTTCGAAACATGAGTGCACAGGCCCGAATAAGGAGTTTGAAAGCGAAATTGAGGAAAGCAACAAGAAAGGCAAAAGAGGCAAAAGAGCAATATCGGCTTTGAATCTTGGCTGAGGCTTCCTTGGCCCATCATAACACCCCATAGGGAACCTCTAGCCCAAATTTCAAGAAATTTGGGGAATTTTTGGTCACATGGTAATTTTTTGGGAAAAAAATAGGAATCTTCTCCCTGTGCATCGTGCCACTGGCGCGATGCTAAAATTCTAGAGCTCCAAATGAAAAATGGCTTGCAGTTTTGGATTCAGCATGGAAAATTACGACTACTAGTATCCGGGCAAGAAATTTGGGCAAGATCTGGGTCTCCTAAAGGTCAAAAAACACCAAATTCAAAAATTCTAGTGGGGTTAGAAAGTAGACAGGACAGGCTTTCCAACAAGACCACGTGGGCACATTTTGGACACCTACAAGTGCCCCAAAACAGGCCCCAAAGTAGCGCGGCGCACAGAGGAAAAATTGCCCAATTTGCTTCCGTTTCGCGAAATTTCGGTTCGCGACTTCTCCAAGTGGGCTCGCTCATCTACACTTCAGTTTTTTGGCACCAAAGGTGGCATTTAAAGTGTTTTTTCTCCAGATTGGCTTCTATCCAAGTGGCGAAGGAAGGCAAACGGTCACCCAAGCCAAATGTCATGTTTGTAGTGCTGCACCTGTAGCTGATGGTTGGCTCTCCATCTCCATTTTGCAATGATTCGAGTAACTCCCCAACCCTTGGGCGTTCTATCTCTTCCTTACACATTCTATATATTGTATGCAAGTTATTTGCAAAGGGTTGGTTGGCTTGTAACTTCTGGGAGACTGTGGGAAAGAAACTTTGTTTCTTCACTGTGTATTTTTGACAGAGAATTAATGAAAGGCAGTGGCTCTGTTTCATGAGATTCTTGTGGTTGTGAGTGTAGCAAATGTGTCTCTTATGTTTTCATATGTATTTCGTTATGTTTCATAATTCAATTCATGTTCATTTCCAGTGAAATTTTCTGAGTGAGATTAGGTAGAATTCAATTTTATTGCTCTGCCTGTGGGGAAATTTCATGTTCAGTGTTATTCTTCTGTTGAAAAGGAATCATGTCACTATGCCCTTTTCACTTTCTTCAACAATTTATTCATGCCGCGGTACCTCAAACTAAATTGTTACATTTTCCGCCTACCTTGCCTCACGGAATAATCCGTGCCTTCATATTAAATTCTCTGTTCTTTGCTTACCCTTGGCCCTATACCATCCCAAAAGCTCGGTCATTCATGAAAATTGTTTCCCGAATCCTTATTCACTTACTAGCCTAAGGTAAATATTTCATTGTAAGTCATCTCAGATCGTTTTCGATTATCTATCCACTGAGCGTGACTCGGAGAGAGCCCTCTCCTGCTCTGGTAGGGCTAGCTACCAGACTAAGCGTGGTTTGTGGTTACCCTAATTTTTGATTTCCTTCAGCCTAAGGCAAATTTAGGTGCTAACACTTTCTTGAATTGATTGTTTTGCAGGTTGAAGGAGAAAAGGGAACTCCAGGAGGGTTTGGACCCTGGAAGGCTCTTCTCAAACGTAGGACCCCCAGGTATGCCCCTTTTCATATAGTTTTCTTATCTTAGCATTATGGTTGTATGGAATGTGTGTTTCTTTGTATAGACAACCTCTGATCTGCTAGGGTTTCAACCCAAAGACCCTAGGGGAATTTGTCCCTTGACAGCGTGCACCATAGCCGATTTTAAAATGATTGAAATAGTGGACGACAGTAAATCATACCCAGCACTTCTTGGAATTGATTGGGCATTTGATATGAACACATTCATCAACCTTAAGAAGCGCAGTATGACATTTGAAAATGAGGAGCTAAAGGTTATTGTTCCATTGGATCCATTCAAGGGTGTATGATATACTGAATGCATCTATGTTTATGATGAAGAGGAAGATATTGATAAAACCTATAAGCTTACTGTGCGGGATGAAGATTGGATCAACCCTAAGATGGATCGGCGAATTACATGGGAGAAGGACAGGTCCTACAATTCAAATTTAGATGAGGAGCTCGAACACTGGTAGAACAGGCTGCATGAGGTATTGTCGCTGCAATGCAACAATATTACAAAGTCACTCTGATGTATATCTATGAAGGTATGCAACTTACCATATTATGATGGTTTAGAAGATGTCAATCTATTTCTCGATAAATTTGAAAGGGATGTAATGGAGGAACATTGGTTCCATACATTAGACATAATGATGAAGCTACTATTTTGGAATGCCAATACCCACATTACGGAGAAATATACAGGGAAGGACGATCAGCACAAGCATCTAGCTTGATGGATGAAAGCATGGGGAGAAAAACCACATCCAAAATGGGTTCATATATTCTTCCATACTTTGGATACAATTCTAATGAACTAGTATGTAGAAACGGAGCTGCAACATGGAACCATAGAATGGGATGTTCTCAAGGAAATTTTTCTGCTCACTTTAGCTTTGAAGATGGATTTGAGTATATTTATGAAGCGTTACAAGAAATAAAAGCTACAATATTTAGAATGCCTGAAGAACCTGTTGCATGGGTGCAAACAGATTGGAGTATGCAACTGCGCCATGTGCTCGAATGCCATAATGTAACCACTAAGGAAGGCGAAGAAGATCTTAGGAACATCAATATTCCTGAGTCAGAAGGATAGCTAGAAGTCACAGGGCCTAAGGTGGAAGTTTCTGATATTTCATAAACCTTGAAGACCAGGCAGGTGAATATTGAATCAGAAGTGCAACTGAAGTTTGCAAACGTAGGTGACTATTGGGATGAAGATACAGTGGTAAAAGTCGTAAAGCTACTACGGGAGTATCAGGACTTGTTTCCCACCAAGTTCTCTGATTTGAAAGGGATAGTAGGGGATCTGGGCGTTATGACTGTTGTAACATTATTTGGTTTTGATAAGTTAGTATGTTAGTCAAAAAAATTTAAAAATGTTAAGTTAGGATATGGATGCAAAAGAAAGAAAAGTTAAAATGTTACTCCAATTTAATGTTTTATAGGCATCCATATCAATAAAATGTTAGGTGTTAGCTGCCCTAAATAAAGAAGGCAAAAGGAAAATAAAATTCTAAGGAAGAAAAAAGAAAAGAAAGGCTTCATTTCATGTTTTTATAAATGCATACGCTGCTAGTCAAAATATTGTTTTCACATGCAGAAGAAAAAGGGAGAGGAGTAAAGGTTTGCTCTAAGGCTTATATATCAAGTATTTTGGTATTAATCTTATCCCTAAGTTTTAAATCCCAACATTACCCCTCTTCTCACATTTCCCTCCACCCACTTATCCTTAAGTTTTAACACCCCTCATATATCACACATATTCCTTATGCATTAAGTATTTAACTCCCACCAACCCCACTAGGTGTCCTGTCACATCATGAGTTAACCGTCCAAAACATTTCACTCCATCTTTGCCCATCTCCAGAGATCTGATGGCCCACATTATATTTCGGCCCCCCTCACCATTTGAGATTTACCGTTGGGGGGGGGGGGCGGGGGGTGGTCCGAAATGGGTGGTATATGAAACCATGCCCTCCCCTACATGTCATCACCATAGTTTTTCGGACCCCCCTCAGGTGAAACCGCTAACCACTCTCCCCCCTCCCCCCTCCCCCCTTCCGAAAAGTTATTTCCCTCACTTCCGATACCGCTCTCCTACCCATTGCGCTCCCTCCACTTACCTTCTACCACGTCATTCACCCGTTAACTCCATCAAATCACCTCCATTCCCTCCAGAATTAACCCGTTAAGCAATTAATTGTTTAGTTGTTAATTCAACAAACCCGCGCCACCTAAAAACCAAATCTGCTATATACACCTCCCTTTCACTTGTGAACAGGTTACTGAATTCATGCATTATAATTGTTATTGATTTGATTACAGGTTTGTTGGACTAAAACTTCGATTGTTTCTACCTGCCAGGGACATTGTTCCCTCATTCTTTTCAGCCTATTGCCTCTGTTCTTTCCTCTAAAACCTCACTCCTCTCTGTGTATTCAAACTCCCAATACAATTTTCAGTCCTTTTCTTAGCCTTAGCCAAGATGCCTCCAAAGGACCAGAGGAACCTATCATTCCTCTAATCTATCCTCCCATAGCTCTTCATCGTGTCCCTTTCGCTAACAGAGACTATAAAATCCATGACACTCTCTGTGAATTTGACCTTTTTGAGATGTATTGTTGGCTCAAGGACAAGTATATAGACAAGTTAGATGATACCCAGCTGTGGGATTCTAATTTACCCCACTACATTTTTCCTCATTCCCATAGTACCCCAGATTTTGTTAGAAAATGTCATGCATCATATTTGCCCAGCCAAAGGGCCATCATTACCCCTACTGGAGAAATTTGGTTTACCATCACTCCTCAGGCCATAGACCAATTGATGCATGCCCCCACAGTAGCTAATGCTACCCCATTTTCTTATGAAGAATTAATTGAACTATACCAAAGATTGGACTATGCCAAGAAGGCCAAAACCTCAGAACTTTTCTTGACAAAAGATGCTTCACTACCAAAGAAAAATCCTCCCTATCCCTCCTCTATTTTCCCTGAGAGAGCCAAGCATATTATCACAGTTGTTTCCTACCTCCTTGGCTACTACTCTGATCAGTGGGTAGATGAGGCCATCATAGGATTTCTATCCATTTTCTCTATTGATTCTAAGCCCTCCATTGTGTTTAACTTCAGCCAATTTCTTGCAGAATCAATTCATCAGCAGCTTATCAAATTTCCAACTGAGGAGGTATTCAAGTATGCCTCTGTGTTAGTTTACATGTTCTTATACTTTCAAGGGGACAACATCAACCTTTCCTTGCAAAAGTTGGATGCAGAAGGAAACCAGCAGTCAGTCATCTTTTGGACTACTCTGGTGATGAAGGAACAAAAGGAGTACACATATAAACAGTTTACAGAGATGTTTGTTCATCCAACAATCAGTTTTCTGAGTAGCAAGATAGAACCAAGGATCAGTGAGGAAATAAGAAAGGTGTTGCAACTATCAGACCAAGTTTAGATAAGGGATTGGTACCTCTATGAGAACTATACAGAATTGAGAATATTTGGATGTGAGCTTGCACCTTACAAGCTGCCCAAATTCCTCCCAATGAGGATTTTTGCTCTGGAGTACATAAGGAAAATGATCAATATGGATGAAATCCACTTTTTTGCTGCCAAGAAGAAGTCCCAGTTTAAAATCAAAACACAGATTGGCCCTTTCATTTGCAACAGCAGGGCAGCAGGGGAAGAAGCAGATAAGCTCTTAAAGGAAATGCAGTTCAGCCTTAGCTTTACCTGGTCATATGATCCATTAGGGATCATTTCTAAATTAAGAGTAGAAACCAAGTCTACTCCTTACTTTCACACATCCAGGCCAGAGATAGAGAAATACAAAAATCAGCTAGAATGGGTTGAGAATACCCTACAAGAGGCAGAAGAACAACATGTATCATCATCTACAGTGCAGAATCCTACCATGCAAGAGAAAACAACCAAGAGAAGCAAAGAGGAAGAGTCCCCTTTAGGGACTGACATTTTCAGTGAAGGATTTAAGATAATGTATAGAAAGAAGACCAAGCTTAGTTCCAAACTAAGCCTCAGCAAGGACTCAGAGTAGGAGAACATTCTCACCACTAATGAGCCACTTGTTTCCTCATTAGTGGGTGATCAGACCACATTGTCTCCTACTACCTCCACAACTTCACAAGAGCAACAGCAACTTATGTAGACTAGCACATCTATAGGCAAGGCAGTGAAGCATATAATGGATATCTTCAAGGAGATAAAAGTTAGGAATGAGGCCTTGAACGTTAACACCTACAACCAGTTTTGGAAGCAGACTTCTGGTGCTCAAAGCAGGTTGTTTTCAGCCTTTGATTCAGAAAAAGGAAAAATGCAAATGGCATTCCTCCAAGCACAAGTTCCCTAGCCCAAGGCAGCATCAGACTACAAGAAGACAACCTTTGAGTTTGATGTAAAAGATATACATCCCATTGACCAAATGGAGATGCATAAGCAGACTAGGGAAATGATATTTTCAACTGTCACTAACACTGCTATGAGTTTATCAAAATTGCAGGTTACCTTAGCAAATGTCCAATCACAGCTAAAGATGGAGAAGGTCTCTGCGCTTGCCAAAGACACCAAGATTAAAACCCTGGAGGACTTGGTAATCAAACTGGGTTATGACCCTTCAAACATCAATGCTACAGAGGAACTTGTGAAGAAAAAGAATTTAGACATAGCAGCATTAAGGAAGCAGTTAAAACTTCCAGCTATAGAAGATCCTTTGGCCAAGGATATTGAAGAGACAGAGACACAAAAGGCAGATATGATGAAGCTCATCATGGAGCAGACTGCACAGCTGAAGCAAATGGAGATAGAGATGGAGAAATTGATTAAAGAAAAGGAGAAAGCTGCTAAAAATATTGTTGTCCCTTTGGAAGCACTTCCTATCACAGCCATTCCTACAACCATATCTACTACAACAAGTACAGGAGATGCTGCAAATCAGTTGGCCAATGCAGTACAAAACATGTCTCTCCAGACTGAAGAGATCAAAAATTTGCAGGATCAAGTGAAACTTCTAGAGGATCATCAAAAGAAAACTGAGATTTTTCATGCAGCAAAGCTTCAGAGAGCTCAAAATCAGATAGAGGCATGGAAGAAGTCAGTAGCTGAGTCTTCTATTGGCTCTACACTGGGTCATGTTAAAGAAATCATTTGGAATAATATCATTGAAGAAATAGATGAAATCTGGCCATGTATCCAGATTATTTTTTAGCAGAAGGAACTCATGGAGAAAGCAAAGTAGACCATTGCCACTATCAATGCTCAACTAGGAGAAATGCCTACTATAGCCAACAGCATCATAAAGTTCCTTAATTCCAAAAACAGATATGAGCTGGATGATCTAGGAGTGGATGACAGAACAGAAACCATCCTGGAGGTGAAGAAAGTTCTAACAAAGAAGAACTTAGTTGTACAGCTGACAGAGAAGTGTCACACTCTAGAGGTAGTAGTTAACATATTTTTCACTAGGATTGATGCATTAAACAAGAAAGGTATGCCTTTACTGTTTGTAATCAATGACAAATTAATGACCAAGAAAGACTACATGAAGAAGATTCAGGGCATTGCCAAGGATACAACTAATTCCTCCAACATCAAAGGTTCTCTAATAGGTAGGGCATGTTACAAACCCATCAACAACATAAGTTTTATTCAACATGAGATAAAACACATTTTCACAGTGAAACCCACTTTTTCTTGGTATACTGATGTAGATGAAATCTACTGCAAGGTAACCAAAATAGCTATTCCAGATAAAGAACGGTGGGAAAAGTTGTGTAAATTTCAGGACTAAAGGACATATCAGCTTCACCAACTCAGCACCCGAATAGTGGCCATTCAGAAATTGTTATCATTCAAAGAAGGGCCAGATGTTCATATTCACTCCTTTTGATTGAATTACTTATTTTCTGTTAATTCTAAGTTAATAATAGAATCTCATGTCACTCAGGAATTTATTGTAATAATTTTGTAATTTTGTTTAAAAACTTCATTCTGTCGAAGTATTCAGGGTTGAACCCTTGAACCAAAGTTATCAAGCAGATTTGTACTGAGCTAGAGAATTTTTTGAGATAATAAAAGATTTTGAATTTGCCTCATATGGTATATCTCTCAATGATTTGTTTTCATCTTAGTTTTTCATTATGCATTCTTCATATAATTTAATTCTTTTACAGTCAACGAATTTAAAATTTAATTGAATATCAGCTTCATTTTGAATCTGTTGTGAAGTTGTAATTTAAATAAGAGATTAATTTGCAGAACTATCTATTATTGTAAATTCCTCTTTGACCTTAAATTACACTAGATTTTTGTAATAGTTTAATTATGTTTTGTGGATCAAGGAAACACTATTTTCTTGATTTCTGCTTATAAATTATTAAATACTCGGTTTGATTATTAAATCAATTATATCTCCACACATTCTTCTTATCCATCCTGCTAAAATCAAAATAACCATGTGCATGTAAAGAACAACCGTTTATTTTATTAAGAATATTTCTAATTTTAATGCACATGTTTATAAATAGTTCACTGGTCATCCAATCATCAAAATCAACAAAACATTATAGATGATTTGGCATAACCATTTGACCTTAGATTATCTCAAATGACAACAATGACAATCACTCTGAAGCCCGATGTGAAGTAGTGCCCCCTACCGGTTGAATTCTAATTATAAAGAAAAAGTGCACAAAGAATTAAATAAGATGCTTCCAGTCGAGATTATTGAACCTATCAAGGAATCAGACTAGGTTAGTCCCATGGTGGTTCAGGAAAAGAAGAGACAGGGTGAAATTCAGATATGCGTAGACTTGAGGAAGTTGAATGATGCTTGTGTCCATGATCGTTTTCCTACGCCATTTACGGACGAAGTACTGGAGAATGTTGGAGGTCAAGAAGCCTATTCGTGTACTGATGGGTTCTCAAGGTATCATCAGATCAAGATTGCACCAAAGGATCAGAGTAAGACCACCTTCACAACTAAATGGGGATGTTTTCAGTATACAGTTATGCCTTTTGGACTTAAAAATGCCCCTGCAATCTTCTCTAGGGTGGTAGTCACGACCTTCAAAGAATTTATTCACAAGTTTTTGGAGGTTTACTTCGATGATTGGACAATATTTGGGTTAGTAAAGAGACATGCTACCAATCTTCACCTCATGTTGCATACTTGTCGAAAGTATCAGATATCCCTTAATTTGAAGAAATGCATATTCTGCATGTCATATGGGATACTGTTGGGCCATGTAGTCTATAAGCAAGGGTTGATGGTAGAACCTACCAAAATTGTAGTAATTATTAATCTAGAGCCTCCAAAGAATTTCAAACAACTACACGTGATGTTGGGACATACAGGGTATTATAGGAAGTTTATCAAAGCATATGTGCATATCACTGTGCCAATGGAAAAATTGCTAAAAAAGGATGCAACATTTTGTTGGGACGAGGACTACTAGAAAATCTTAGATGTCTTAAAGGAAAATATGGTCACTACGCCTATTATAGTATTCTCTGACTGGAAGAAGGAGTTCCACGTACATGTAGATGCTTCCTACATGGCACTAAGTGTTGTGTTAACCCAACCAAGTGAAGGTGACATCGACCATCTGATGGCATTTGCAAGTAGAAAGTTATCAAAGGCAGAAAAGAATTATTCAACCACAGAGCGTGAATGACTAGAAATGGTGTATGCGCTCCAGAAATTCAAGCACTATTTGTTGGGAGCAGACTTCAAGATGTACATAGACCATTCTGCTTTGAAGTATCTAGTCAACGAACCTGTGTTGGGGGGGGGGGGGGGGGAATTTGTCGATGGTTGCTTCTCTTTCAAGAATATGACTTTGAAGTAATTGTGAAGCCAAGGTGATTGAACATTGTACCAGATCACCTCTCGTAGATTGAGAATAGTGACAAACGTACGAATCAGGAGGAATTATTTCCTGATGCGCAACTCTTTGTTGTGAGCGTCGCAGATGACCATTTTTCAAACATCATCTAATTCTTGTCTACAGGTACAGCTCCTGAAGGGTATACGACACAACAAAAGAAGGAATTGGTGGTCTAGGCTGCAGATTTCTCTGTTATCACGTGACATTTATATAAAATGGCATCCGTTGAAATATTGCATAGGTTTGTCCCAGAGTATGAACGACAAAGTATCCTCGCAAAAGTGCATGGAGTGGTTATAGGAGGACACTATGCGGGAAGAGAAACTATGCAAAATATCCTACGCACTAAACTCTGGTGGCCGATTGTACATAAGGATTCCAAGGCTTATTACAGGGTATGTGATGTCTGTCAGAGAATGGGGACACCATCACATAGAGATGAATTACCTCTGAACCCACAAGTCTCATTACAAGCATTCGATAAGTGGGAAATAAACTTCATGGGGCCAATTCAATGACTAGGAAAGAAGACAGGGGCCAGATACATCATTACAGGTACCGAATATTTACCTAGGTGGGCTGAGGTGCAGCCTGTAAAGGATTGTGTGGAGCTACAGCTGCCAAATTCATTTTTGAAAATATCCTATCTCAGTTTGGATGCCCTAATATCTTGATGAGCGATAGAGGTTCACACTTCTTAAATGAGACAATTGTTTCTTCGTTCAACAAATGCTAATTGTATCACCAGAAGAGTACGTCGTATCACCCTCAAGCGAATGGCATAGTGGAAGCCTTTAACAAAATCTTGGAGAAGGCCTTAAATAAGATTTGTAATGCGAAGCGAAATGATTGGGGTGTGCGCATACCAGCTGTTCTATGGGCATATAGAACTACCTGCAAAAAATTGATTGGACAAACACTGTTCAGACTGGTTTATGGACAGGAAGTTGTAATGTCGATGGAGTACATCATGCCAATCTTGTAGATTGTCACAGTTACAGACATGGCCAATCGAGATACCATGGAAGAACGCCTCATGTAGCTCATTGAGTTGGAGTAAGATCGTTTCTTGGCAGGTTTTCATCAGCAAGTGCAAAAAGACTGTGAAAAGGCATGGCATGATCGCCATATCAAATATCTCACCTTTATGACTGGATATTTGGTATTATTATATGACAGTAAGTTCATGAAGTTTCTGAGGAAGTTCCAAATTGTTCGGTTGTGTTATATTCTTTCCACGTAGTTAATAAGGGGTTTGAAGGGAACCCGTAACCCCACTTTATGGGGTCCGGGGCAGCGCCCCGGAAAATTTTGGTTTTGGACCATATGTTAGGTTGGGCGGACCCACCTATGGTTTTGTGCATGATTTTCGCACATGTTTTTTGGACACGATGGTTTTCGGTCCATGATATTGGACGCGATGGTTTTCGGTCCATGGTATTGGATGCTTCAGCATGTATAAATATGTATTGTAACATTGAAAGGAACATAATGAAAAATCAAGCTGGTAGTCCCGGTTTTGGGATCCAGGGAAAAAATCTCTGTGCATATGTGTTTTATGGGTTATGCTCTCGCATTGTTTATTTTCTTTGTTTAAGAATTCGTATGCAGGTAATTTCTGTACAGGGTTAAAACCTACATATGGTATCAGAGCTGTTTTGACTTCAAGGGGACACCTTTGTTGCTGAGGGGTTTCGCTCGGGCCTGTGGTAGACCCTGTTCAGTGGGAGATCTGCGAGATCGATTCTGGTGGTGAAAGAAGATGGCGAGCAGTGGAAAGATAGAGATTGAGAAGTTCAATGGTCAGAATTTTGAGTTGTGGAAACTCAAGATGGAGGATCTGTTGGTGGATAAAGATCAATGGATCGCGGTAGATCCGGGTACTAAACCATCGGGAGTGACCGATGAAGAATGGAAGAAGTTGGATCGGAAGGCAAAGAGCACAATACGATTGTGTGTCTTAGATTCAGTATTGCTGAATGTATCAGGGGAAGCTACGACAAAGGCTTTGTGGGTCAAGTTAGGGACTTTGTACCAATCTAAGTCTCTGGTGAATAAACTGTTCCTGCGGAAAAAGCTGTATAACCTGAGGATGAAAGATGGAGACTCGGTGACAGAGCATCTGAATGCGTTTAATACTGTGGTAAGTCAGTTATTATCTGTTGATATTAAAATTTCAGATGAAGATAAGTGCATCAGTCTGTTGTGTTCTCTACCAGATTCGTGGGATAGTCTGGTTATTGCAATAGGTAGCAATGCAACTGCTTTGCAGTTTGATGAAATAGTCTCAACCTTGCTGACGGAGGAGATGAGACGGAAAAATATGGACAACCAAAATGGTGATGCCTTGTCTATACGAGGACGGTCCCAGAACAGAAACAAAAATAAGTCATCGAGTGGGAGATCTAAATCTAGAGGGAGATCTAAATCTCCAGGAAAACCTACAAAGGTGGTGTGCTGGAAATGCGGAAAGGAAGGGCACTTCAGAAGGGATTGTAAATCAAAAGCTCCTGATAAAGGAAAGGGATCTGATGATGCTCCTTCTGCAGAGGTGAAAACCACCTCAGATGAAGGTGGGGATGTGTACTTGGCTTCTTCATGTACACATGTAGATCATGAGGCATGGTTGATTGACTCAGGTGCATCCTTTCACTTCACTCCCCATAGAGAGTGGTTCTGCGAGTATGAGAAATACGATGGTGGTGATGTCTTCTTAGGAGATGATAGGAAGGCTAGAGTCATTGGTCGGGGAAAAGTAAAGTTGAAGTTGCAAGGTGGAAGGGTTAGAACACTTCCGGGTGTTCTACATATTCCTGCATTGGCCAGAAATCTGATTTCTGTAAGCAAGTTGGATGATGCAGGTGTAAAGACGGTGTTCGAGAAAGATACCTGCAAGATGGTTTAAGGAGCACTGATATTAATGCGGGGAGTTCGGATTGGAACTCTGTACAAGCTGCAAGGTAGCACTGTTGTTGATGAGTGCAATAGTTCTATGGTTCCTGAAAATGGAGTAGAGAATCTGGTGGTCTCTGGAGAGAAGACCATGTTGTGGCATCAAAGGCTTGGACATATTGGAGAGAAGGGCCTTCGAATACTTCATGGTAAAGGTATGGTAGAAGGTATGAATAATAGCTCTCTGGATTTTGATTTCTGTGAAAATTGTGTATATGGGAAGCAGAATCGGGTGAGTTTCCCCTCTGGTGGTAAGAGGACGAAACATATATTAGAGCTTGTGCACAGTGATGTGTTTGGACCTGTGAAGGTTCCATCACTGGGTAAGTCTGTGTACTATGTATCATTCATAGATGACTTCTCAAGGAATACATGGATATATTTTCTTAAGAAGAAATCTGAAGTCTTTGACAGGTTTAAAGAATTTAAGGCTCTGGTGGAAAATTAGACAGAGAAGAAGATAAAGGTGCTGAGGACAGATAATGGTGGAGAATTTTGCAGCAAGGAATTTGAAGAATTTTGTAAGAAGTGTGGTATAGCATGATAGAAGACTACTCCATATACACCTCAGCAAAATGGAGTCGCAGAAAGAATGAACAAGACGTTGATGGAAAGGGCAAGAAGCATGCTCAGTGGTGCCGGGTTAGGACAGGAATTCTGGGCAGAGGCGGTGGATACTGCATGTTACCTGATCAACAGATCACCTTCATCAGCGTTGGAGGATAAGACTCCACAAGAAGTATGGACTGGTAAGAAACCCTCTCTTTCACATCTAAGGGTATTTGGATGTGATGCATATGTACATGTTCCAAAGGAGAAACGAACCAAGTTGGATAGTAAATCTGAAAAGTGCATCTTTATTGGGTATAAGGATGGTTTAAAGGGTTATAAGATTTGGAACCCAGTCACACGGAAGGTTGTGTACAGCCGAGATGTGTTGTTCAGAGAGGTAAAAGATGTTATTCAACATGAAGTCCAACCAAAGGAACCTGAGAAGATAGAGTTTGAGCCAAAGGAGGAAGAATCAGACTCTGCAGCAGAGGAGGAATCAGAAGATGAAGAGCCACAAACTCCGACTGTGAGAAGATCAGTTCGAGAAAGAAGGCAGCCAGAAAGGTATAGTCCATCTGCTTTCAGTTCAAATTTTTCTTTGTCTGTTACTGATAATGATCCCAGAACTGTGAAGGAAGTAGTGGATTCAGAGGATGGAAAACTCTGGAAAGAGGCCATGGTCGATGAAATGGCATCTTTGCACAAAAATGAGGCTTGGGATCTGGTGGAGTTGCCGGCTGGAAGGAAACCCTTTGGCAACAAATGGGTGTTCAAGAAGAAGACAAATGTAGAAGGAAAGGTGGAGAAATACAAAGCTCAGTTGGTAGCAAAAGGTTATTCCCAAGTGTCGGGAATTGATTTTGGTCATATTTTTTCTCCTATTGCCAAGGTAACTTCTATTAGATTACTTTTATCTGTTGCTGCTGCTTTTGATTTTGAGGTAGAACAGAGGGATGTGAAGACAGCATTTCTTCATAGGGATTTGGAAGAGTAAATCTACATGAAGCAACCTGAAGGCTTTGCGGTGAAGGGTAAGAAAGAACTGGTATGCAAGTTAAAGAAGTCTCTGTATGGTAAAACAGTCACCAAGGATGTGGTATCAGAAATTTCATACATTTATACGGGGACTTGGCTTCACCAGAAGCAAAGCAGATCGTTGTGTGTATTTTAAATTAATTGGTGACCGTATTATTTATCTGGTCTTGTATGTGGATGATATGTTGCTGGCTGGAAATGACAAAGAAATTATCCAGGATTTGAAGACCCAATTGTCCTCCAAATTCGACATGAAAGATCTTGGTGCTGCAAATTATATTTTGGGCATGGAAATTAAAAGAGATCGGTCAAAGAGGAAGCTCTGGTTAAACCAGAGGAAGTATGTCAAGACAATACTCCAGAGGTTTAATATGCAGGATAGTAAACCGGTGAAGGTTCCTATTCCTGTAGGTGTGAGGTTATCGGCTGAACAGTGTCCCAAGACACAAGAAGAGGAAGAGGACATGTCCCGTGTTCCATATGCAAGTGCAGTGGGTAGCCTAATGTATGCAATGGTCTGTACTAGACCAGACATTGCACATGCAGTGGGAGTATTGAGCAGGTTTATGTCAAAACCTGGGAAGGAGCACTGGACAGTAGTGAAGCGGGTTTTCAGGTATCTGTGTGGCACTAGTGATTATGGTTTGTGCTACCAAGGAAGACCAGGATTGGACAGACTGTTGGATATTCATGGCTTTGTTGATGCAGACTGGGCTGGAGATCTGGATCAGAGAAGATCTACAAGTGGGTATGTGTTTAACCTATTTGGAGGTGCAGTCAGTTGGATGAGTAAGAAACAATCTGTAGTGGCACTATCAACTACAGAGGCAGAATACATGGCAGCCACTCATGCAAGCAAGGAAGCATTTTGGTTGCAGAGATTGTGTTCAAGTATGGGGTTAGTACAGGGAGCTATAAGAATAGACTGTGACAGCCAAAGTGCAATTTTCTTGGCAAAGAACCCTGCTTATCATTCAAAGACAAAGCACATTGATGTTCAATATCACTTTGTGAGGGATATGATAGAAGACAGAAAGGTGTTGCTGGTAAAGGTGGACACTTTGAAGAATACTGCAGATGCATTGACAAAATCTGTGAGCTCTGAGAAGTTTTCTTGGTGTAGAGAATCAATGGGAATCTCAGGGCTGAAAAATGACTAAGCTCTCCTGTCGCCCCCTGTGGAAAGAAAACAACAAGTGGGAGATTGTTGGGTTGTGTTATATTCTTTCCACGTAGTTAATAGGGGGTTTGAAGGGCACCCGTAACCCCACTTTATGGGGTCCGAGGCAGCGCCTCGGAAAATTTTGGTTTTGGACCATATGTTAGGTTGGGCGGACCCACCTATGGTTTTGTGCATGATTTTTGCACATGTTTTTTGGACGCGATGGTTTTCGGTCCATGGTATTGGACGCGATGGTTTTCGGTCCATGGTATTGGATGCTTCGACATGTATAAATATGTATTGTAACATTGAAAGGAACATAATGAAAAATCAAGCTGGTAGTCCCGGTTTTGGGATCCAGGGAAAAAATCTCTGTGCATATGTGTTTTATGGGTTATGCTCTCGCATTGTTTATTTTCTTTGTTTAAGAATTCGTATGCAGGTAATTTCTGTACAGGGTTAAAACCTACACAAATGCATTGCATGGGGCCACATATTATTGAGGAGATTATGGATGGAGGCATAATTCAGCTTGCAAAGTTGAATGGAGAGTTGTTTCTGGGAAAGATTAATGGGAGTCGGTTAAAGTTGTACAGGGGTGATCCCGCCTCTGCGCAGTGACTATATGGATGTGGGATAGTCTTAGTACCCTAGGCAGTTTCAAGGGAGTGTAGGACTATAAACTACACTGCCATAAGGATGGTTAGGTGAAGTGAATGGGTTTCGTGACGAATCAAGGGAAGGCATAGAGGAGAGATGCGATGAAGGAGCTGCATTAGGATGGTGGGTCCCATGCAACCTAGCCAAAAAGTGACTATTGGAAGCACTGTAGCTGATTGGATGGTGAATTTTCCATTAAAAAAAGCCGGGGGGTGGAGAATTTATGAAGCATATCTTTGGAAATATTTCGCCAAAGGTGCCTTAATGATAGGGATTTGGAGGGAACAGATGGATTTGAATTCGAATTGAGCTATAAATACAACATTCCACTCCAAATTTGAACACTTTGCTTCCTATGAATTTGCCTTAAGATTTTGTGCCTAAGTTTGCACCAAGAGAAGTGTTGTATGTCTGACAAAGATTTGAAATAATTGAGCAGATTTCTCAGCTAAGATTCAAAAAATTAATCAAATGGCAGCGCAATATGTTCATCAAGAAAATGACTACAACTCACCCTGAGATGGAGCCAACCTAACCAGTACCTATAGGGTTTCCTACTACAGCACCTAGGTCATCAAGGTCTAAGCCATTTGCTTCCACAGCGGGAGATAAGAAGCCTCTTCAAGAGCCGGTGCCGCAATCGCCAAGAAAAAATCCAACAGAAGGGAAAGATGGACTACCCTAGATAGCCAACGGAGTCCCTAGACTTAGATGAGGAAGAACTAGTCGAGGGTGTGGAAGAGATCGATGCAGAGGAGGTTGAGTTGATAACTTGGCTACTACCATATATACATCTGAGAAAATCCACAGCTAAAGTACCCAAAGACGCGGATTCAGCGAAGTTCATGGTCTCCACACTTTTGTTGTCAGAGAATGTGTTGTTTGAGGGAAATTTGCTAGCATGAGTACCATATTTAAAATGTAGGATTGGCACCTAGGGTACCACATGAAGTTCCTGCAGTTGGAGCCGAGCAAGTACATGAAGAAGGTCTACTATGAATAGTCAGACATCACGCGGCTTTAGCCGATGAAATGGGTTGTCGGAGTTGGGTGTGCGAGGCTACTGAATATGTTGTGAGTGTCGCACTTTAGCCGTAGCGCTATAAACACAGTCTGTATGTGTCAACTTTTGATGTTAGTGCATGATGGGTGCCTCTGGTTAGGAGGGTCCATCCTGATCACTGATATGCTAATCCACAGAATAACCTTGTTGCCATATCAATGAGTGGACCATGCAGAGGCATTTGTAGGAAAGTCATTGGAGAAGAAATTGCCAAATCAAATGAAGAGCGACTTCAAGTTGATGAAGAAGTCATGTGGCTATGCCATAAGTTCCATATCCGATGGTGCGGTGTAGTTCGTTGAAAAAAATTTGGCTGGAAAAATCATGCGGTAGTGCCGTGCGGATGAAGTACCAGTGCCAGTTGTCTCTTTGGCTTCGCAGTGCACCAAAGGAGTCCAATATAACTGGGCTCAGTACTTGTGTCATGAATTTTTGGAGGACTGCTGGGAGGCTGAGGATGAGGGCAAGGCGTTCCATTAGACGTTCTTGTTGTTGTTGATCACATTGGTGGCATAGAGGACACCTGAGGAAAGTTAGTTCCCTCAGCACGATCCAGACCTACCTGAGGCCACGAAGTTTTCTTTGTTGTGGGCCACCAAATATACCGAGCACGTCATGCAGACGAAAATATTTTGGGTTTTATTTGAGTTCAAGCTGAGGATGGTAATTAATTATCAGTCAAGCTTATCCCCAAGTTTTCATGAGCAGTACAGGAATGTTGCAGACTTTAAGGCAAATTTTCATAATCTACACATCCGCGTGAAGAAAGATGCCATGCGCACATGGCACAAGTTTCCATACTTAGTCACCGAGGATGATATTCTGGGAGTCGTTAGTCAATGGCCAAGTGACTTCCTAACCCTCTCTGATGTCGTTGCAGGAACTAGTTAGACTGCTGAAGGCAAAGCAGTGCAAACCACAGCAACAATAGCAGTGGAAACAAACAAGAAGAAGGAAGCATAGAAAGCTTCCAAAAGAGAAGGTGGTAGCAAAAGAAAAGGCGCACATCAGAAAGAAGGTGTTGCGAGGGAGAAAGAAGTAACCAAGGAAAGGGTCTCTACCAAAGAGACCAATGTACCAAAAGCAAAGACTGCCACTACATCGCAGGTCACTTTTCATCACTATGAGTCAAATACAGAGTGCACAAACATGGAGGAAGATACATAAGTTGAAGAGTAATGGGGCATAGTCTTGGAGTCCCCCTTCATTTTCAAGAAGAGACAAAAGAGCAGTGCTACAGGGCCGCACAAAAAGAAGAAATCAGACAAGACGGCCAACCCGACGCCTTTGGTCCTCGTGGAAGGGGACCTCAACGAATTAGGAAATGTGGTACATAAAGCCACAAAGAATATTTGGGGACACATAGAAGAACAGTACCAACAAATATTGGCTAAGGTGCAACAAGGCCTACGAGAATTGCAAGTCCAAACAAGTATTATTCAAGTGAGTGTGGGACAAGTGAGCCTGACACAAGCGAACAGGTCGGACTTAGCAGTGGAACTCATCGTGGACCTCCACACAGTGCAATTATCAGAGGGGTATGTTCACTTTGATTTGGTAGAAGGCAAGGTGCACCTCTTACACATGAAGGACTTGAGTCTGAATCTAGCAGCGCTTCCTATTCAAAGTTTTCATGAGTTGTATCAAGGGGTGTTAGGTGAGCTCAGAATTTAGGAACAATGTGCACTGTTGATCATCAATGAGGTCAAAACCAACAATCAGAAGATGTTTGAAGAAAAGGCATAGGCCCTTAAGGAAAGAGAGGATGTAATGGTGTGAAGTCAGCAACTTGAAGCAGTAATAGCGCAGGCCTATAACGAGATTCCTGAGCTCTAGATTCTAGCAGAAATGGCCCCTGAAGAGAAGATTCAGGAGCTAGATCTTGTAGTAAAGGAGTCGAGGGAGGAAATCAGCAAAGTTATATTTAAGTTTCATCTACAGATCTCTGAGCTCCAACTCAAGTTGCAGCCAACCACTCCTCCGGAAGTCAGAGAGCAGCGCAAGACTGCTATTAAGGAAGAAATGGCTACCTTCAAAGCTGCAAAAAAGGGTTGCACTCAGTTGTTTGAACAGGATATGGAACTATGGACCTCACTGCAACAGGATCCCATAGATTCAAGCCGATATCAGAGAAAAGCAGAGAAAATTCGACGAGATCAGGTCAACATCGTGTACCTTAGCACCAATGCAAAGGTTCACAAGATTGCAGCAGGGTAAGCTCATCCAGAGTGATATTAATGAGTTGTGTCGAAAGGAAGCTATTATATCTTCAAGGAGATAGCCTTGGGTGGATGAGGCAAGTCAATTGACATTGTCAGTATATGGAAAGTTGAAGGACATGTAGCAGACACAGAGAACCGTGGGCCTTGCAGTTGAAGGCCCCACCGCCAAACAATTGGTTGAAGAATTCCATCAGGCCATTGCGCAGGGGACAACAAACTTGCAAGTGTTGAAGATTGAGTTTAGTGAGCTGCAGGAAAATATCAAGGCACCACTAGTAGAGTGACTCGAGGACAAGTCACGACTTTGTGTTGGGGGCCTATTAGGACAGGGTCCCTTGGGGTCCATTTAGTAATAGGTTTTTTTTTTTTTTTCGTAAAGTCTCCGCATTTCAGGAGAGGAGCGTGAAAGTCGTAGGAGTCAAAGGGGCTTTAGGAAGGTCAAATCCCCTTATTTGTTGGAAGATAAGTTGTTTTATCACCCACCGATGGTTCGCAGACCATGGTGTTGTAAAGAAAGATGTTATAAAAAGGAGTCATACCGAGTCATAGGAGATAATCAATAATTAAAGATCTATGTATGGGAAAGTGATCTAAGTCAAAAGAGTCTATTTTATGTACTTAGGCAAAGGGGAAGGCTCCTATAGCTGTGTGCGAAGAGACCTTGGTAAGTCCACAACTGACTGCACGAGCCCTTATAGTTGTGTGCACTGGGAAGAAGGAGTCTATAATAGAAGGATTGAACATAATAGATACTATTTTGGAGCAATATTTGTGTATCTGTGTGTTTATGTTTACTTTTGCATTTACTATGAATTCACTCTATTTATTGCAATTATCATAAGGAACACTTAATGAATGCACGAAAGTGGTATATCTATTACTTTACTTGATGATACGAATGTTTAAAGAAATCGCTGCAGGGTTAGAATCTATTATCAGTAAGTTACTATAGTTTCCACATTTCAAGGTTCAAGGTTCGTGAAGGTTGGGATAAAGCCCTAGAAGTAACATAAACCCATCAAACAAACCTTTGGATGCAGAAACCTAGTTCTGTCATCCCCCAATACTGCCTCAAGTGAGACTGCATCCTGCACTATGCGAGTTGTTTCCAAAAGGGTTTCCAATATAGGGTTTTGTTGGTTAGTGCAGCGAACTCCAAACCTGGGTCCAGACCCCCTCAAGCCAACAATCACCATATAATCATCAAGCATAGGTCACTCATTACCATGATGACCCTCTATGTGATGGTAGAACATACTTCTATGTGTTGTTTCTTCCCCTTAGCTAGGTCTTACAATGGCCTAGTGAGCGCAACCATTTGTGACTGAAGTTGTGTTATCTCTGCATTATCTCCAACCATCACAACCATTGGAGATGCCTCTAACTTTAGCACATGCTCTAGGGATTTTGATTGACTACATATCTCCTATCGAGTAAGTGGTAACCGGATTTGAGGTAATACCACTCTCTATGTAGTTTATATGGATTCTCAAATTCCATATTCACTAACAGTGTCTTAAAGTGTTGGTCGTAGTCCCAAATGAACTCTCTTGGCTTCTATGTAATCTCATTCAATTTTTTCATACATTGTAGGCAAACTTGGGTTTGTGAAACTCTTTGGGCAGGGCTTTTTTAATATCTTGTAGCGTCCTCAGCTAGGATATTAGGTCTGTTAAAGTTGTTCCTAACTACACAAAACGTGTATTATCATACTACACATTATTAATATCTCAGAATTTTTCACAAACAAACAAATGTTGCTCAGGGTCCTCATTCTTGGCACCATGAAATACTGGTAGCTTCAAAGTATATGCATTTCTTCTCTACCTACCACCTCCTACCGATGTTCCTCCTGACATAACTATTATTTGGTACAACCTACTCCCTCCTATTTGACTCTAGATACCTGACTTTTTCCATTAACTATTGTATGCAATACGCTACTGGGATAGCTTACCACTATTGAACTAGATGTGCATGAGTTGGTGGGTTCAAAGAGGAATGTACTCTGAGTAGTCTCCTTGGGATGAATAGTCTATTAGGTCTCAGTTCAGGCTATGACATCTCCCCTTCTTCTTCTCTAGTGTGTGGTATTCAAGTGCATGCTTACTATGAGCTCTTCCAGTATCCTCCATTGATTCTCCTTCTTTGTCTTCTCATCGTCTTCTCCTCTAACTTTTGCTCTACTATTGGCACTAATTTCGACCTTTCTCCTCTACCACAACCTCTTTGAAATATCCCACCACTTTGCAACACTCCTTCTTCTAGCTCTGTTCCCACTTCTTCTCCCACGCAACTTCAGTAGGTTGACTTGGCATGCCCTCTTCCTCATCATATTTAGGTATCTCTCACACCACCTTCATTATTTTCCTTGTTTTTATCCTAAACCCTGGTCCTACCTCTCTATATTACGCCTCGTTTATTCCCCAAATCACCCTAAGCACACAAGGGATCTAGTCACTCATGATGTTAGACTTCATTTTCAATACACCTTTTTCACATAGCAACATCTTCAAAAATATCAGAAAAAATTGAATAAAGCATCCTTGGGGACCTCTCAACAACCAATGTTCAATAGTTGTATACAAAAAAATGGATTTAATGGTGAACTATGAAAACTCACAAAATAAAATCTCATACAAATATTTAGAAAAAATGTACATTTCTGTAGCTATTTCTTAACACCAATCCTTCAGTCTATGATTTCTCCTGTAACAAATTATCCTAGTTTAGTTCTATACCTTATATCAAATTCCTCCTGAGTGTGATTCCACATCCCCCTCGATTTGAAATCATAGCCCTGGAAACAAAACCATTTGTTGGGTACTTTTTGACTATATGTCTGACCCGGGTTTATTATGCATAGCACTTCAAACAAAGTCCCTAGAGGTACTGGCGCTTTTGGCAATGCCTATGGAACAAGTGAATTCTCACCTGAGGAAACTTAAGGGGAGCTGCAAGAAACAAGTTTCTGTAGCTAATAAGGGGATAGGATTTTGATGGAAACCAATTTCTTACGGGAGTCAGCTCCTCAACACTCAAACGTAGAGTTTTCCATTCTCAGGGCACACGCAATGCATTGTTTACACTAAAGTTCAACATAGCCATGAAAATATTGATAGAAAATAAATGGGGGATCCAAATCCTTGAAAAAAATTTATAGTTCACCCATGTAACATTCTCAATTGAATACATAAATCACATCAACATTCTATTAATGTATTGGCCTTGCTACGCAGATAATTCATAAACATATTAACAACAAGAATAACCATCCTCCAGAATCATAAACATATTAATGAGTAGAGTAATAAGCATGAAATAGATTAAGCCATTAATTGACACAGAGAAATAGTAGTAATAGAAATCACATTATACCATTTGATGAAAACATAACACATAACTGGTTCGATGCATGTTTCATTTACTTAGGGCAGAATATTACAAAGAAAAGACCCAGTTCTTTATGTTCTCTTGACCCACCAACTTAATGGTCTCATTGTTACACAACAATGCAATGCTAACTAGAAATGAAACATCATACCCCCAAAACCCTAGAAGTCTCTAATAAAAACTAACTAACCTAAGGTTTTTTTGATGAAAAAAAGTTTACCTACAAATATTATGTAGTTTACCATAGTTTACCATCAAATATTTTGGATTCATTCTTTAATTTGAACTAGTTCTTTCCCACCATGCCTATTGTTATGTGCATGAGTCCTTCATCTGTGTGGTGCTTGTGCGCACTATCCTCTGCATCTCCATTTTCACGTGTGATCTCAAGACTCCAAAACTGCCTCCAACAGAACCCAGACAACAATAAATGGAGATGACAAACTGTGCTTTTTTCCTTCGACAAATTCAAGTATTGATGCCATCAATTTAAAACCAAAGAACTCAAACCAATAACCCAATGGGATTCTAAGTATTTCAATAAATCCTTTGCCTAAGACCAAAGAACCCAAACCAATAACTCAAAGAAATTCTAATCATTTCAACAAATCCTCCCAAGTCAACTCATTTAAACATAATTAGGGACACAATATGAAGATTCTTAAAGAAAGAAACATAAATGTAAATGTTGCAATCTACATTTCTTGTCGAAATTCAACGATTTAGAAAAATTTGAGATGACTTGTGTGGGGTTATTAAGTTTTCCACGACCTTTTAATTGTTGCAGATATTAATGTTGAGAGCATTTTAATTTTACTATTTCTTTATTTTTTATTCATACTTCATTCTCACATATGGATATTTTTTCTAATCCAAAAATAAGTGAAATTAATTTTTGAGTTAAAATATGACGTAAAAATTATTATTAAAATTTTGATTATGGTGTAGTCTAATTTATAGACGAAATGACTTTTTTCACTGGAATCTAGTGATGCAATTTCATGTAACATTGTGCTTTTGTGTTGTTTAAAATACATTTTGAATGCATAAATGGATTCAATAGCCTAAAAAACCCTCGAACACTTGAATTTTATAGGTTAAACAAGTTAAACTCGAATTTTTAAAATATCTCTCGAAATTTAGTTAAAATTAACCAGGAAAAATACCTTAAAAAAAGTTAGTTCATCTATAAATTAGACTACGCCTTTTGACTATCCTACTTAACAATTAAGAAATTTAAATAATAATATCATATGTTGTCTTTTGTGTAAGAATTGTGATTATTATCCAAAATATATATATATATATATATTCAATTTTTTATCCACTAAAATTATATATATTTCTTTATTTTCAATTTTTTTAAATTTAATATTTTTATATAGTTTACTGAAATTAATTAGCCTTAGATATTATTATGCACTTTGAATCCCTTTTAAATGTGAAAAAGGTACCCAATGAATATTATAAAAAAAATTAATTATCCTACTTAACAATTAAAACTATCAATTAATAATATTATAAATTTATATTGTCATTTGTTCATATAATAAGTAGAATGATTATTACTATCTACTTAAACTAAGTAGTCCTCTATATTATAATTCACTTTCTTTTTAAATTTTAAATTTTGATATAATTTTAACATCAACTCATTAAAGATTTGATTTTCTTATTAGCAGTGGTTGGTTGCAAATGATATTGTTTTATTCCATGTTTTTAAAATCTTTTATTTTTAGGAAATTCACCAATTTTAGATTGTGCAGTTCTTTTAGGCCCTTCTTTGACTGAATGCACCATTTGTACAACTTGGAATAGTTTAAAATTAATAGTACAATTCCCTTGAACTCAAATCTCAATTGGGTAACTTGAATTCTCTACATGGATGAGTTAATTTAGGTTGATTGATCATTTTAACTGGATGATCACTCAGTGTGAAAAAAGTTATACACCTTTGACTGAATCTCCACTAGTTCTACTAACAATGAGAACTAGTTACACTGGAAATAATTCAAATTAACTGAAATAGATTGCTACAAATTAGCAATCAATCATGTAGAACTAAACTCAAGTGTCTCCAACTAGAATTTATTGAGTTAACTAAGTGAGATCCATGTCACCTCAGTTAACTACCTCCAAGTATTTTACTGAAATTGAAATTCGAATTTCTCCTAATTTAATCAAGGCAAAATTAAATTAGGAATTTATTGTTGCATTTTCAACACTCCCCTCAGCAAGAAAGGGATTATCATATACCCCAATCCTACTTCTATGGAACTCGAATTTTCCTCTTGACAAGGCTTTTTTCAAAATATCTACATCATGTTCCTCTGTGGGAATGTACTGCAACAACATAATATTCCTCTACACACAATCTCGTAGATGGTGATACTGGATGTCGATATGCTTGGATCGATCATGAAATATTGGATTCTCATAGAGTTTGATACAACTTTGATTGTCAAGTAAATCACTGTAAGATCCATCTGTTGACCAAATAAACCAATGAGAATCTTTCTCATCTAGATAACCTCACATGTTGCTTGAATTATAACCATGTAATGTGCTTTGGCTGAGCTGAGTACCACAGATATCTGCTTCCTATTGTACCAAGAAATTTTTGATGACCCAACACTGAAAATTCCTTCTAAACTGTTCTTTCTATCTGATGGACTCCACGCCCAATCTGCATTTGTGATCCTTGCAACTTCACTCCCTTTATTTGTTTGTACCAAAGACCAAACTCAGTAGTGCCTCTTAGGTATCTCAACACATGCTTTGCCTCCTTCCAATACAGTTTGGTTGGCTTAACCATGGCTTGACTAATTTTTTTATCTACATAACACACGTTTGGTCGTGTGTTCACCAAATACATGAGTGATCCCACAAGCTGCCTGTAGATGGTAGACACCACTTCCTCTCAGTGGCATCCTCTTTCCTCCAATTACCTACTAGAGGAGTGTCCATGGATTTTCTACTCTCCATGCATAACTTCTTCAATATCACGTTGCCATATTTTCCTTGAGAGACAAACAGTTCCCCAACTCCTTGCCATACTTCCAAATAGAGGAAATAATGCACAAGCCCCAGGTCCTTCATCTCGAACTCTCTTGCAAGGTACTCCTTGCAAGATCTGATCAACTTCTCATCACCAGTATGGATCAAGTCATCGACACATAAAACAATAATCAATAATTTACCTTCTATGACAATGTGATAAAGGTTTGCATCTATGTCACTTTTGGTGAAGCCCAACCTAGTGAGATAGTTATTGATCCTATTATACCAAGCACAAGGTGCTTGCTTGAGTCCATAAAATGCCGACTTGAGTCTACACACATGCAACTCTCTGTCAAAGATCTCAGACCCCTCCAACTGCTTAATATATACCCATCCTCAATAACTTCATTGAGGAATGTTGTCTTCACACCCATTTGGTGGATCTTTCGCCCCATCTCCACTGACAGTGCTAGAATTGACCTGATGGATTTGTACTTTGCTACTGGAGAAAAGGTCTCCTCATAGTCAATTCCCTCCACCTGAGAGAACCCCTTGGCCACAAATATGGCATTTTGTTTCTCTATGCTCTCTTTTGTTGCATGATTTACCTTGTAAATCGATTTTGAACAACCCATTGATTTTTCTGTTGGTCTTGGGACCACTTCCCAAACATTGTTTCTGACAATGGAATCATATTCCTCTACCATATCATCAACCCATACTGGTTATTGCACTGCTTCCTTGAATGAGGATGGTTCTATCTCAACTATATCACTCATCAGAGCCATGTACCCAACAAATCGATCTGGTGACCTCCTCTTCCTGTGCTACAATGTGGGCACTCCCACATTCTCTCTAGCATCTTGCAATAATCTGTCATCTTCCTTGGTCCACTTCCTTCCTTCTCTAGATGTATCTCCTTGATTGGATGTATCCACTCTCTCCTCCTATGGTTGTGGCTAATCCACAACATTTTAGGTTCTTCCTTTGGAGCCAAAATTTCCCAATCAGGCTATAACTAAAGATCCCTCTCAAGAGAACACCTCATTTCCTTCTCATCAAACTTCACATCCCGCTTGACCACTATCATCCCAAGGGATGGAAAGTACACCCAATAGTTTTGAGATGTATCATTGTACCCCAAACATTAATTATCCTACTTAACAATTAAAAATATTAATTAATAATATTATAAATTTATATTGCCATTTGTTCATATAATAAGTAGAATGATTATTACTATCTACTAAAACTAAGTAGTCCTCTATATTATAATTCCCTTTCTTTTTAAATTTTAAATTTTGATATAATTTTAACATCAATTCATTAAAGCTTTGATTTTCTTGTTACCAATGGTTGGTTGCAAATGATATTGTTGTATTCCATGTTTTTAAAATCTTTTATTTTTAGGAAATTCACCAATTTTAGATTGTGCAATTCCTTTAGGCCCTTCTTTGACTGCATGCACCACCTATACAACATGGAATAGTTTACAACTATTAGTACATTGCCCTTGAACTCCAATATTAATTGGGTAACTCTAATTGTCTACATGCATGAGTTAATTTAGGTTGACTGATCAGTATAACTGGATGATCACCCGGTGTGAAAAAAGTTACACACCCTCAACTGAACCTCCACTAGTTCTACTAACAATGATAACTAATTACATTGACAATAACTTAAATTAACTGAAATGGACTTCTACAAATTAGCAATCAATTATGTAGAACTAAAATCAACTGTCTCCAACTTGAATTTACTTAATTAACTAAGTGACAAGACCCATGTCACCTCAGTTAACTACCTCCAAGTACTTTACTGAAATTCAAATTCAAATTTCTCCTAATTTAACCAATGCAAAATTAAATTAGGAATTTCTTGCTACATTTTCAACAGTCACCTTATTATGTTATCATGGCTTCCTTTTTCCCTCTAGCTCCTTATCATCTCGCAACTTATCCTTAAATTTGGAAGTAATAATATTTTTAATATATCTATATATCTATATATATATATATATATATATATATATATATATATATATATATATATATATATATATATATATATATATATAGAGAGAGAGAGAGAGAGAGAGAGAGAGAGAGAGATATAATTGTGAATTTTGTTAGCATTCGGTTATCCCGGGTGGTAGGGAGGGTTTAATAATAACCTCCTGACCCAGGTTCAAGTCACATTGTAACATGATAATCCATTGGGATTGGTCTTTATTCTTATTATCTTGACTGCATTGACTCTTCCTTGATTCTTGAAAATAGTAGGAAGAGTAATAAAATCTTGATTAGCTTCCTTGAAAGAATATGTAAGGTTCATAGAACCTAGGATCTTTTCAAATAACAGGAAGAGTGATAAAAAAATTGTTGGATGTGGTTCTTAAAACCCTAGGGGGAAGCCTAGCTGGAGTTTGTGGTCCTTATTATAGTAATTTTTTTATGGATACAGATCTCGTACAAGATGCATGGAGTGACCTGATGATGACACTCTTTAGAATGATCCCAACATTTTTAAATCAGATGAAGAATTTCTCAAGATTCTACAGCTCTAACATTAGAATAAGGTAGGCAGTGTCACTCAAGAACCAGTTTCTCAAGAGGGCCTTTGCCTACATGGATAAAGGGGGACATAACTTTTTTCTACATTTACACCTCGAGTTAACATTCGACCAGATTTAGGTATAGATGTCAGATATTTGATTCCAACGACATTAAGTAGTGCTTTGGAACTTTTTCTCTCTCCAAATATCCAAAAAGAAAGGTATCAATGTTTAGCAAAGAATAATAAAGGGTTTGGCGATGTTCAAAATAAAGAAACATAGGGTTTTTAAGAGAGTATCGATAGGCATGCTACAGGATCTCAGTTAGAATAGAGCTTAGAAGCCATTGTATCAAGGGACTTTGAAAAGGATAAGTGATAAGGATATCTTTAGCTACTGGAATTAACCATGATATTTTACTTCTATGATGTTAGCATAATTTCATGTGAAAGGGTATAAAACAACCACATGTTCATACTTTAAAGAAGAGGAAATATAATGATGACCATCAAATTAAAGGACACACACGGATTGATAACAGAGTTCACCCAGTGTTGGTTACATCTCTGGGCTCGATGTCAAGAGTGGGGATGCCGCTTCATTACAAAGATAAATCCTCTCAACCAGAGTGCCATGTCTTTCCATGAGACGTTATCCTATAGGAACTCTCACTCATATGGGCCCTCCTTCAGCATGACAAGATAATAAATTCTCACATGACGTGGCATACAAGTATCCTTCAACATAATGGTAACAAGGATCTCAACAACAAAAACATCATCTCAACAAATCAAAAGAAAGACATGGCATCACTGCTTCATATACCTCCATTTTCCGAAATGGTCTGCAAATGCAAATCTCAGTTGTAGAAACGGACATGATCATTGAATTCATGGTGTGAAATCACATCAAACAACTATAAACTTGGCCCCTTTATGACATTGTCAAAATCTAGACCCTCAGGAATCTTAAAGATTCCCCCAAAGATTCCTTCCTGGAGATGGGTGAAAATTTTGTTGCTTAGATGAAAATTCTGAGCACACCACTGCACTCCTTGCAAAATTCTATGAAAAAAGACTATAAATTCAGCATCATTTTGCCTCTATCAAAATTTAGCCTCCAAGGGGATATTTTAGATTCCTCAAGATTTTGCAAAGTTTCCTCACTGATGATTTCCTAAAATTCTGCTGCTCAGATGAGGAAACTAATCACGCCATCATGTTCCCTGTGAAATTATGGTTCTTTTGACTATAAACTTTGCATGAATCTGACAGTGAAATTTTGCCCTCTAGGGAATCTTTTAGATTCCTCCTTGATTCTGCATGGAATATTCTGTATAATATTCCCTTGGAATATACCTGTCTTGAAAAATGTGCCCCTCTTGGGCATGGTTCTGCTCATAGTTCTGCAACTCATGGTTCCTCTGTTCGGCCTTCATTCCTGACAAATGAGAAATTTGGTTTATGTAAATGTTTTTGGGTGGACAATACAAGGACAAGACACTTGGGTCGTTGGTGGTGGGGTTAAGTTGGGAAAGGGTGGTCAGTGGTTCCAAACCTGCCCTCACCCAAAATATGTTGTGGTTACATAATTTTTTTGACATTTTATGAAATATGGAGGTGGTTATGGGTTACCTTTTGGAGTTTTGTTATGTTTTGATTGGGCTGCCACATTGGGTGAGCTGACCATTGGCCGATGTGGGTTCAAACACCACTGACCCATTGTATTATATGCCATGTTATGTCATTTGGTTGGGAAGGTATGCCATTGGGTGGCCCCCCCACCATATCTACTATAACAATTTCATTGGGGGTGGTGGGGATGACAGCCTGCCACCCCTTTTTTATATATATTTTTTTTTCATTTCATTTAAACAACTTGGTTAAAAAAAATTCGACCGATTTTTAGGGTTTAGCAGAAAAATTAAAGAGGTGACAAATTCACTCGTTCTGGAACTTGTAATATGTGCGTCAGAAAATTCCAAATTGTTTCTTCGTCAATGGCTGCCATTGGCCTAGTTTTACCAAAACTTTCACAGTGAATATATTGAGCATACGAACTCATATTTTTGTTTCGTTCACACCGTTGGAATGAGGACAATGAGCACTACGATCTGGTCCTAGTTCAGGTAAAATTTGAGAAATTTCATTTTTGAGCCACTTCTTAATTCTTAGTGTTTCTGAAGCCACCTAGAACATTTCTCACCACTTAGGGGCTTTTGATCCTCCAAAAGAATGAACATAATTTGCAACAATTGTGTTACATTATCTACACAACGAGTGTGCTGAAAGGTCACACTTCCTTCTCCTTCACCCTTGTTCTTCGGAGCCATAAGTGATGAACTGACACCTATATCCTCTGGAAACCTGTAGTACAATCCTTGAAAACTACATGCTCAATTACATGACCAATCATGACACAAGAATCCCCATACTTGCCAAGATTTTATATCACACACTCTTTGGTCAAGTGTACATCATAATAGAAACCAATACCCTAGTTATGAATAAAAGGCCAAAACATCATCATTGCTTTAATAAGCAATGGAAAACACTTCATCACTTTTACAATTATTGCAACACATGATTTAAAAAATATGTCCATGAAAAGCTACTATATCTAGTAAAACTATCTCTCACTCATCAAGGTGAATGAGTCATCTCCTTATGGAAAATTCATTGTTGAACATCTTCATTAGTTGGTTCTTGCATCGGTGCTTTGTCCTTGAGACATTGTTCTAGATGGAGCCTCCAACACATGGCTCTTTGATGTCCACCTCTATAATGATTGCAAAAATTCTTCTTCCTCTAGACCTCATTAGCCTTATTCCTTCCCTCATGTGGAGAAGGTCATTCACGCCTCACCATTTTTCTTGAGGCCATTCTCTTCCAACGCTCAGCAACCACATGGTTATGCAAACCAAAAAAACTACACAGTTTTCAACGCTGTGATTTCTGCTCATCATTAACAATATTCTTATAATCAAAATGAAATCTAGAATACTGATACTTTTTATACCTCTCTTGAATATCTTTGGTGCAATTTTGGCGGTGAGGGCTTGCCTTAGATTTTCCTTTGCAATGTGCACTGTCATGGTAGGATTGTGATGTGTTACAATCATCCTCTTTCATCGATGGCTTCAAAAAGGACTTGGAATCTTCTGCTACCTTCAAGCACTCTCCTTTAGTGTATCCAATCTTGGTAAGGATTCTCATACATGTTCCTGAAATGGGTACCTCAAGGCTTCCAATAGAAATAACATCATGTGAAAATGAAACTGAAGAACGATCAACATTTTTTACCTTAGTTGTTGATTCTGAATCAGGTGATGATGGTTTCTCTAAGCCTTTGTTGCACTTCAATTTCTCCAAGGCCTCTTCCGTGTCTCTTAACTGAAGCTGCAACCTCTGCTTCTCCTCTTTTTCTTCTCGTATAAATCTGCTCAATTCAACGTTCTCTGCTTGAAGGCCATGATTGATCTCCTCATTTGAATGATGAGAAGATGATGAAGAATAATAATAATCACTAGAATATGGAGATGGAGCATCGTCCTCTTCTCTCTCTTTCTCTTGTTCCTCTCTTACCATTTTCTCCTCACAATCTGCATACATTAAATCTACCATGTTGACAGTCCTGTAGAAGGCCTCATAGAGATATTTTTCATCCTCTATTTTCTTTCTAGATGCACATTCAATCTCTGGTTATCATTCACACTAAAAATTCACATCAGTGAGAAGACCGCTCTAATACCAAACATTATCCAGATCTCTTTATCTACCAGAATTAACCAAGATCTTCTACTTATGTGATGTTAGCATAATTGCATGTGAAAGAATATAAAACAACAACATGTGCATACTTTAAAGAAGAGGAAACATAATGAGGACCATCAAATCAAAGGACACACACACATTAATAACGGAGTTCACCTAGTGTGAGTTACGTCTCTCGGCTCGGTGTCAAGAGTGGGGAGTCTACTTCATTAAATACTACAAGATGATGATGAGTACATGGTACATTCTTTTTCATTATAAGGATAAATTCCCTCAACCAGAGTGGCATGTCTCTCCACGAAACGTTATCCTATAGGAACTCTCACTCATATGGGTCCTCCTTTGTCATAACAAGATAACAAATTCTCATCTAATGTGGCATACAAGTATCCTTCAACATAATGGTAACAAGGATCTCAACAAAAAAATAATCATCTCAGCAAATCAAAAGAAATTTATAGCATCATTGCTTCATATACATCCATTTTTCAGAATGGTCTGAAAATACAAGCTCAATTGTAGAAACAGACATCACCATTAAATTTGTGGCACGAAATCATGTCGAACGACTATAAACTTGGCCCCTTTCTAACACCATCAAAATCTGGACCCTAGGGAATCTCAAAGATTTCCCCAAATATTCCTTCCTAGAGATGGTCAAAAAATCCATTGCTCGATTGAAAATTCAAATCACACCATTTTTCTCCTTGCAAAATTCTGAGAAAAATGACTATAAAATTGACATCATTCTGTCTCTGTAAAAAATCGGCCTCCAAGTGAATTTTTTAGATTCTTCAAGATTCTGCAATGATTCCTCATTGTTGACTACTTGAAATTTAGCTGCTCATATGAGGAAAGTGATCACACCATCGTGTTCCCTATGAAATTCTGGTTCTTTTGAGTATAAACTTGGCATGAATCTGACACTGAAATTTTTCCCTCTAGGGAATCTTTTGGAATCCTCCCTAATTCTACATGAAATATTTTGTTGAATATTCCAAGGAATATTCCCCTAGAATATACTCATCTCAAAAAACACGCCCCTCCTAGGTGTAGTTCCGCTCACGGTTCTGCAACTTCTGGTTCCTTCATTTGACCATTGTTCCTGACAAAAGAGGAATTTGGTTTATATAAATGTTCTTGGGCAGACAATAAAAGGACAAGCCACTTAGGATGTTGGTGGCAGGGTTAAGTTGGGCAAGCAAAGTACATAATTTTTTTGGCGTTTTATGAAATATGGCGGCAGTTATGGGTTGTCATTTGGAGTTTTCTTATTTTTGATAGGGTCACTGCATTAGGCGAGTCGACCACCTACTAGTGTGGGTTTAAATCCTGACAGCCCATTTTATTATGTGCCATGTTGTGTCGTTTTGTTGGGAGGATCTGCCATTGGGTGGCCCGCCCACCATATATACTATAACAATTTCATTGGGAGTGGTGGGGGTGATAACCCACTACGCCTTTTTTGTTATTTTTTATATTTCATTTAAAAAACATGGTTAAAAAATTTCAACCGATTTTTTGGGTTTACCTGAAAAATTAAATAGGCGAAAAATTCACCCATTTCAGCGGCTAGAATCTATGTGCTAGAAAATTTCAAAATGTTGCCCTGTTAGTGGCTACCAATGGGCAGTTTGAACAAAACTTTGACTGTGAATATATTGAACATACAAACTTGGATTTGAGTGTCATTCATGCTGTTGGAATGAGGACGATGAGCACTACCATCTGGTTTTGGTTTGGGTGAAATCTGAGAACTTTGATTTGAGTCTTTTCTGAGCCACTTCTGAATTTTGAGCATTTTTGGAGCCACCTGGATCAATAAGGAACACGTTAGAGGCTTGGGTGAAGATTCAAAAATGAAAATTAAGGAAAAATATAGTATGAGAATAAAAGCTAAGTGCATTAAGGCAAGAGAAAGCATTTTTTAATGTGTTTTATGGTTCGATCTCAACACGATCATGCAATGGTGCACTCCTAAGTTTGGATCATAGATAATTTCATGCAAAAAAGGATCAATCAAGTTTATTTTGGTGAATGGATGTTAAATTCCTAGGTCTAAGAATAGGGTACATGTCTAAGTTTCATTTGTTTTCAAAGGATGGGTTTTATTTCATTTTAAATCAAAACATAAATTAAAAGTAATACTAAAGGGTTTATAAATATGGGGGGGTCTAGCCTTGTCATACATAGATGGTACCTTGGTTTTGACCCAAGACAGGATATTTTTTATTATAGAGCATTTACGGCTTCTTTTACTTGGTTTGTTTCCATATTTTAGGAACAAGAAGTACCTCATGGCCATAGGAAATGTAGTAGGTAAAACCCTTATGGTTCCTGGAGGGAAATTTTGTCAACAAGATTGGTGAGCTTCTCATTTTCTTATGGTGATAGATATTTCTAAGGGTTTAGGGTGGATATGTTATTAAAATGGGGATAATTTTGGTTTCCTTAGCCCCTGGACTATTGAGGGTTCCCATTTAGATGCAAGAAATGCATAACTTTGGGTCATATTATGCAAGTTTATCCTTGGAATGATATTCTAGTAGAGGGATTAATAGCTTAGATCTATCTAAGGAGGCTATTGAAGATGTTAATGAGGCTCATCAATGGGTAAATTATATAGACTTTAATGCAACTCTCCAGCTTACTAAAATCAACTTTTCTCATGATTCTTTACATGTTTTGTTATATTTTGCTTAATGAGAAGGGTAAGGATGAGATGTCAAGTCTTGTGGTCTAGTGTGCATTGATTACAGGTTTTGGAGCAAATTTTGGCCAATTAAAGCGTAGGAACTTGAAGGAGACAAGCAAGAGGGATTTTAGGAGCTGGGATCTCCCTCCTTAACTCCTTACTCACTCGAAGATTCCTCCATCAAATCTCATCAGCTCAGAGTTGCAAATAGCCGAGCCATTAAGATCATTGGCAGCCAAGCTAGTGATAGTTAAAGCCCAATTGATCTCAAGTTTGGAAGCCAAGTCTTCCTAAATTTAAGGAAGTTGTTGGTAACTTTAGTTGTATAAATAAGAAGGCCTAGAGCCTCATTAGGATTCAACTTTTGTTTATTGTAGCCAAGAGGCATTTTCGAGTTGAGACATTGTGACTGATCACTCTTGTGTATTTTTTATATTTTAATGAAAATGAGAAGCATTCCCTTGATCCAGCACTGAGTTGACTCAGAGGGCTGAATCTCTTGGGTTAGGGCCCAACCCTAGCAGCATAGGTTCCTCTTTTTGTATATGTATGCTTAGATTACATTCATAGTTAGCTGTTGAACTGATTTTGGTGTTGTCAATTTGCAAGTATTGGTATGATTAATTAGTTTGCTTCCATTTGTGGATAGTTAGAATAGTGGTATCATAGTGACAGAAGACATTTCAGGAAAGCTGGTGATAGTGGTTTTCACCTCATCTCTCTCTTTTGGGATCATGAATTGAGGAACACTTTCATACAACCAAAATATAAAGTTCTTTCTTTGTTGCATAATATAGGGTTTCTTGATGAGTAGTTCATTGTCTTTAAGTCTCTTAGGATGATTTACAATTGTCATTTTTTATCCCTTAATTTTTGCATTGGTTTCAAAGCACTTCCATTCATGAACTTAGCCATTAGATGGTAATAATTATGTTTTCTTCCATTTAATAAATATTTTCAATGTATAAATGAATTTGTGCATAGATGAAGACAAGAATGTGTGTTGTTGCAGGAGCTTCTACATTGCAGGGGGACCTCATCTCATTTGCCTCATCCAAACCTTATCCATCCATGTTGCCAAAATCCATTAAAATCTCAATCCAAATTCTTGTTTTATAAGAAAAAATTGCCATTTCCATTGAGAAAATCCAACCATCTTGAAGCACTTGATTGAGCTCTGGATAGTGTTTACCCCCTCCATGCCTTATTCTCCCATTCTCTACCTTTCCCATACCTCATTCCACCTTCTAAACCACTTCCTAAGCTTTCGGCATGTTTCCTGTAGTAAAACATGGGATCCTGTAGGAGAACTAGGACATCTTGTAGTTTTCATGTAGGAAGTCTTGTAGCAACCTGTTTTGAGACTGAATTCAGAAAAATCATCACTTAAGTTTGGATTAGGCCTCCACTTGACCTCCATACCCTTAAGACCATTCTAACCCTCTTCCTCCATACCAATCTCCCCTGCCAAAGAACAAGTGAATATTAGCATTTTCATTCATAAAATGAAAAGATAAATAAAAGGAGTTCTTTTTATTTCTTAATTAGCACATGCATGTAGCAGTTATAATCCTCTCTAAATCATATTCCATGCTCAGTTAGTTTTAATCATCACATGTGATAAATAGGGTTAAGTTAGGTTTATTTTGCAAGAAAAATGTGTCAATGAGTAGATAGAGGAGTTCATGTCACTTTACAAGCATCTTCCAATTCAGCCTTTCATTCCTTAAAATAGGCATCATTCCTTTCCTTTCATTTAGGATATTTTTCCCTTCTCAAGTTGGTAGTTAGACTTCTTCTAGTTAATAGAGGACTAGTCTGAGAAACCCTAGTGGTCTATCGCCCTAGTTGAAAAGTGACAAGAGTAGACCATTACATCTATTTGTGTATATAACACTGCCACCTCCAAGTTTTTACGAACCCCGAGTTGATGAAGTAAAGTTGGCAGCCCCAGAAGTTGCAGCATTCTTGTTGCAATACTGGTGCTCATCAATTTTTGGCATCATTGTCGGGGAGGTGTGTATGTAGATGTGATTTCTGCTTTCTTTCTTTATTTCCTTATTTCTTTCCATTCTACAAATAGTTCCATTCAGCAAGTAGTTGCAATTTGATTTTTCTTTCTTTCCATTCTACAAGAAGTTAAAAAAAAAAAAAACCTGAAAAATAAAACACAACTCCTTTCATGCCTCATAGGAGTAGAGACAACTTAGGGAATTTTTTTCCAAATACCCCCACCACATCAAATAGCCAACCTTCCCTCTTCTTTGGTGGCTGTGAGCTAGAGGACCCATTAGGCGAACAACCAGATATTTTTGAAGAGCCTATCAGGGAAGAAGAAGAGACCATTCCACCAACTTACACCATGGCTGAAAATAGAAATGAAAGGGGAGATAGAGATAGAGTTGAGGGTGCTTTTCCCATTAGAGAAACTAATGGGGATGCTAGGATGAAAAACATAAGCCCCTCTACTCTTCCTCACTTCCATGGCCTGACCTCAAAAGACCCGGATACTTTTTTGTTCGAGTTTTCTGTCATATGCAAAACTTATGACTATGCCTCTGATGATCAGAAGTTGAAATTATTCCCATCCACTCTTAAAGATGCAACCTTCTGCTGGTTCATGGGTTTACCTAGGGATAGTATCACCACCTGGGCTCAAATGCAACAAGCCTTCAACAATAAGTATAGGGACTACTGCAGGTCCAAAGATACCAAAGAGTAAACTTTTAGAATGCCCTTGGGACATGTTGAATATTTAGAAGATTATGATCAAAGATTCCAGATGAGCTACAAAAGGGCCAAGTGCACCCTTGATCCTGAATCGCTTAAGCTAGTCCTTCTTAGGGGGATCAGGGAATATCTCCTATAAACACTACACTTGTTGTCAAGAGGGGACATCTACCAATTACCCTATGATGATATCAAGATAGTTTTTAGGAATCATTCTAGGAAGCTAGAAACAAGGGTAGGGCTAGTCAAGTTGTGGCCAGATCGTCAGCTTCCAACACAACCATAAAAAGTGAAATTGCGAACATGTTGGAAGGCATTAAGAGTGAAATGTTACATACCCTTGCTCTGCAAAAGTACACCATGCATATCAAGAGGAAGAAAGAGGAATCAGAGAGAGCCTTAGCTATATTCTACCCTAGGTGCACCAGAAATCACCCTAGGAATGAATGTCCATTGAATATTATAGAAATCTACTCGGCCTGTGAGGAAAACCACTCCACAGAAAGTTCCCTTCCCTTCTTGGACTAAAAGTTGTGTATCAGGGAATCGAAGGGGTGATTGAACAACTCTGATACATCAATCAAAGGAGGCTTCAAGGACCTCGACCATACCAACAAGGCATGCAAGGGGCATCCTATTCATGTTACAACCCTAATCAAAATACATCCATTCTCCCGTGGTTCCCTCCTGCTCATCCTTCGTGGTCCACACCTTCTCTCTGGTCTTTTGCACCTCAATACCATTCCAGTCTGCCAACAAACCATTTCATCCATATGCTCCTCCACAACCTCAATGGAATGCACCATTCGAAGGGTGGAGGCCCCCATACAAACAATCTCCAACTCTATTGCATCCACCTCCATCTCAACCACAGCTCCTACACCCTGCTCCACCTAAACAACCTCAGATGCCTAGCCAACCAAATCCGAACCCGAACAACAGACAGACACATCAGGTCTACAGTGGAGAAATATCTTACCCTGCCTATGCTGAGGAAATTCATGAAATTAACCTTAGGTCTAGAAGAGTGCTTCCAGATAACCAACCTCCATCTCCACCTGAGGAGCGTGAAGAGGAAAAAAAAAGGAAAGTGTCCCTCAAGAAAATCCACCTCTTTTTCTTGAGAAATTAATCCATCCTGTCCAGCACACCCTAGAAGAGACTGAACTTCTGGGTGAGTTGAAAAATCTGTGTCAAAATCCTGCTTCTCCAAGCTATCAAAGATGTCCCCATCTACAAGAAGTTAATCAAGAAGAATTGTTTCAAACATCCGAGAAGGTGAAAGAAAGACACCCCTACCATTAATGTCATTGGAAAATTGTCTGACTTAATGTTGGGGCGGACGATTTGCCCAAAGTATCTAGATCCTGGAAGTCATGTAGTATATGTACACATCGATGGTACCATTTTCCGCCATACCTTGATCGATGTTGGGGCTGTCATCAATGTGATGACTAAGAAGACTATGCTTAAATTCAATCTCCATGGATCATTAAGAAAGACCACAATAGTTTTACAGCTTGCAGATAGATCCACGGTAGATCCTGAGGGAATTGTTGAGGATGTGATGGTATCGATTGATTCCTAGGAATACCCTACTGACTTCTTAGTTCTCCAACCTAAGACCAAGTTCAATGGTTACCCTCTCATCCTTGAAAGTCCATGATTAGCCACTGTCGATGTTTACATAAGTTGCATGGATGGGAACATGACCATTAAAAATGGGCATCTGTCCAAGAAATTGGTCTTGTACCCTCTTGCTCAACCATATCTAGAGCATGACTTACCTTTATGGTTATGTTGTAGTGGCTATAACCACCCTCCAAAATTTTTCTTTAGCTTCGTTTTGGAGCCTCCCTACCAACCTTGCACAACATCCTGTTTTGCTTCGTCAAGTACAAAATATTCAGTGTTTTTCTTCCACAAAGGCAGCCTATTGATCACAACTCGATGCATTGCCCTCACAGGTTGATCACCCGGACTCACTCCAGCTACAAGCTGAGCAACTCCCCCAAGAAATTACGCAATTCTGGAGGGCAACCAACCTTCCCTCCATAAATTGTGCAATCATGTCTGGCAGCTTGTTGGGCTCCATAATTACAAAATTCTACCAGTCAAACCTCACAAAGAAAATTATGCAATTTTCCCCAGCAAGCCTACTTAGCCCAGAATTTGCGCAAATCTGGGCAACTGTCAACTACTCTGCCCAGAAATTGCGCAAATCTCCTAGGCAGCCAGCCCAGCGCCTAGCCAGAAATGTGCATTTCCTTCAAGCAATCGAACAACCTCTTGCATGTGCAGCTGAGTTGACCAGTTCCCTCTAGGACCGAGAAAAATAGGCTTGCATGCATGGACTTCTTCTCCCAAGGCAGCATGCAAAGGCATCCCTTGTTTCATGGATCTATGTTTAGCAAGTGGAGGTTACATGCAAGGATCATTTCAGGAACCTCTCACCAAGTGTTGCTTTCACTAGATTTGTGGCATGTGCATCACAACCTCAATGTTATTGAAACTCATCAATCGGGTGATGCAGAGCTCATTCCTCACATCAACCTTGCAGCTCTGACATCCCACATCACATTTAGGAGCAGTCAGCACATTCAGCAGCTGTTGTGGGGTAAGCCCGCTTCCCATGCCTTATGTTGCATTTCTATCACTTTTTGTGTTTTCACTTGTATGAGTACTATCTACTTGATTTCATTGAACGCTTGTTGTCATTTACATGTATATTATCTTTTCCTAGCACTGATTCAGTTTCATCAAGATCTCACTGTTGTCGCATGCATGAAACTATTTTTCGCAAACGGTCGTTGATTCAGTAACTCGCCTCACCCACATGCATGTTGTTCCATGTTTAAAGTTTGTCATTCACCATTTGCATGCATGATCATTCACTTATGCGTACACTCAGTATTAGCATGCATTCGCATTCAATTTCCTGTTGCTGAGTCTGGCCAACCTTGGCCCAAACTATTCCTCACTAGACAGCATTGTGCAATCCTGAGTGGGAAGGCTCTGCCTTCCTCTCCATAAATGTGCATTTCTGACTAGGCATTGTCCTCCAGGACTGTTTTGCACATTTCTGACGGACAGTGACCGTTGGCCCAGAAAATTGTGCAATGCAATCACTGAGCCTGCAGCCATTGCCAACTGAGATTGCACATTCCAGAATTCTAGTAGTTAGCAGCCAAACTAGACTGTGCATTGCACAGTTCCAGTGGTCAGCCAGTCTCCCAGTAGCCCAGACTGTGCCTTTTGCAGTCTTGGCAGTTAGTCTCCCTACCTCCTGACTGAAATTGCACAACCTTCATGATCAGTCACACAGATATGTTGAAAGTTTGTTCTCAAGTTCATTTTTGTTTTCGAATGACAGATTTCTTGCCATGAGTGTTTCTATGTCTCCAAGTATTTCAGGTGTTCATCTACCTCTCAGCAGTTCAGGTACAATGGTTTCCAAGAGGGCAAAGTCGAAGACACCATTCAGAGAACACCTAGAGATGCATTTGATCAAATGTCTAGAGGTTGCCTACTCACGAAGATATCAAGTTGTTCGTAGATAAGAGCATCAAGATATCATAGCAAGAAACATCATGAACAACAACTGAAGGAAACATATTGAACGCAATGAATGCAGTGAACACAACGAGAGCAGCGAATGTGGTGAACGTAATGAATGTAGGGAATGCAGCGAATGTAGTAAATGCAAGAGGAAGGTTTTTGATAATGCAAAGGTGAAATAAAGTTGCAAGATCAAGCCAAGGCTATGAGGTGACAGTGCGACATGAATATCACGTGAAGACAAATAATGGAACAAAGAAGGAGTTGCATATGCTAAAGCAGCAACTCAGGAAGAACATGAAGCTGCACAAATAGATGAATAAGTTGCAGCGGGAATAGGAATAGCAATGGGCGCAACATGCAATCATGGATGAAACTGTGCCAATACAAGTTAAAGATCCATCCCAGCAGCTGACACAAAGTAGACATGATGAGTAGTGTTGGTGATCGCATGTAAGAGATTCAGCAACATGCATGTCATTGTGCACACACATGCAATTCAACCCATTCAACACACTCACCAAGGCAAAGACAAGAAGCAAGTCCAACTGGATCTAAACATGTACTTCGTCAAGTTGATGTGCATGACCACCAACACACACTTGAAGATTAGCATGGACACTATGCATCAGTGTGTTGTCGGTTCAACTGCACACAATAAGACCATGCACATGTTAGCAGACAAGTTGGATGAAGGAGTCGAACCAATGCACCTATGCAACGGAGGCAAGAGTTCGCTTCAGCAAGATGTCACCATGAGGTGCATGCACACCATCACTAACAACCAAGCTTGCCATTAGCTCACCACCTTCACCATCACAAGCATGTCAAATACTTGGTCTCATCATAGTGGACTGAGTGTCAGTGATGTCTTGCATGGCTTGCTCAAGCCATGTTGTCTCACATGAGTACATGTGCATTATAATGATTGAGTCATGTCAAGTGTAAGTCAAGTTTCAATAGTTGGATGTAACAGTCATAGAGTAGGTGAAGAGTCATGAGGGTAGTTGAACTATCACAAAGGGGAATGTCAAGGGTCACCCCACCCTTTGCTATAAATAGTCCCTCATAACTCATTGTTGAGGCTTTTGGTCAGCCAAGCTTCTGATAAGACTATCTTGGAGAAAGCTTGGACAGTATTGTAACACGCCTTGGCTTCTCCATTTCACAAAGGTAGTTCATCTCTTTGGAGGTGCAGGCGGATGTGGCTGTAACGTTCCACTATTGGGGCTAGCAGGTTTACTTGGATGTATTGTACGATTGGGACTTACACTTCTTTATATAATAAGAGGAAGCACATTTTCATTCATATGTTGTTATTGTAGTTGGACTGCTTTGGTTGCTTAGCAATATATGTTGTTTAACATACATAGTTGTGTATGAACTGCTTCGTATGCGATTATATGCATCTTGTTGTAGATGTGTTGTTGGTTTAACCATCACTTTGGATTGCCAACTGATCTACTTTCCATCTTGTGATGTATCTATGTTCGTGTGTTCCCTTCTCAACTGAGTATTGCTATAGGTTGCCAAGGGGCGTAGTCATCTCACCCCCATGTGTTAGAACCTCTCATTCACCTTCCTTGACTCACTACAACGGTCACACCCTTGATATTGACAAATTTATCTAACTTGCCTCTGTGCGACATCGCGGTCAAGGCATTACCTTACGACCCACTACTAGGACTCCTACACCAAACGGTCTGAGGTCTAATTGGGACTTTTTACCGAGGAGATCCCCTTGACATGTTGGCGGGTCTAGCACCATCAAAATTTCTAGTGCTAGAAGGAGGGCTAGATGACAAGTTGTGTCCTCTCATCTAGTTTTGAACCTCTGCATCCCTTTCATGGATTCTTGCACTCTTCTCCCTCCACGATGTTTTTTGAAACTTGAAGATGTCTCCATCACAAGGGAGTTTTTCGATCTCTTGTCCACTTTCACGTATGATGGTGAAGGTGGAGTGGCCTGGCCTAAGTACTTACATGTCTTTCTTTCCATGCTTCATGAGGAAGATGGGTGTTTTGACGAACAGGTCAGCTTGCTGCTTGCACAAACACTTTGCGAATCTCCACGTAGATGGTTGCTCAACCTACCAGCTAACAATGTGCACTCTCTGAAGCACTCATGTGATCTTATTAAAGACACTTTCTATCATTTTGATCTAGAACATCTTGACCAAAAATTGTTACAGCAACAGAAGGCTCTACATGAATCGGTTATTGATTTTTGGCAGCACTTCCATGACTTGCAGTTTCAAGCTCCGAGGAGCCAGATGAAATTTGCTTATATTTGGGACCGGTTTGAGTATTTTCTTAAGAAATCTACTCGTCCTAGGAGGAAGCTTCAGATCAAGCCTCACTCAACATTCTTCATTGGTGGAGTTGCACAATCTCAGGTGGATTCGGTCACTATCTCCATTGACTGTCCCTCTTCTTGTCATTCAATAGCTCCACCACTACGAAGTGATGTTGAGGATCATGCTCACACACCTGTTCATCTTTCACATCTTCCCAACATCACTTCACTTAATTTTTGCGCAGATTTGGTTGCAATTCCTTTGAGTTCTCATATGCATTCTATTCTATGACCTCTGTCTTCACACTCGGGTGTTCCTCCAGATGATATTGTCTTGTGTTCGTCCATTCTAGACTCTTCACTTATTGTGAATGAGGAACAACCCATCGACGAAGTTGGTTTTGCACAACCAACATGTGTTTTCATTCATGAAGAGTATGAGTGGGAGCTTGAGCATCAACACTTGGCGAAGGAAGACTCCCTTCCAACCGAGCCCCCTTCATTCTTTGCTAACATCTTTGGCAACCCTGTCATCCATGATTTCACATGTGTGTCTTCATCCACAGATGCACCCATTGTTGATCACTCGTAGGACTCGCTGAATGTTGGTCCATCATTCGACAACTGAGAGGATAAGTTATTAATTGAAAATCCATGTTATCTTTCATCTGTCTTTTTCATAAACACAGAGGATGAGTTTGTTCACTTTTCATCTACCCCTCTGTTTGATTCATTTGATCATGAGGATGCCGATGAAATCATTGATTTTTATGATCATGGCAGTCATGATCAATTTGTTTCCGTATTTGATCATGATCGTGACTCTATCACAATTGATCTTTCGAAGCCATCAGTTTATGATGATATATCTGATGATGAAGTTGAAACACCGAAGACTATCGAGGCACTTCAGCCCGAGCTAATGGTTATGTCAGGTCCTCACTCTCTTGGGGTTAGTCTCACTTCCGGTCGGGAAACTGTTCAATCACCCAAGGCTCCTCATCACTCATCTATATGCATTGAAGATCCATCTCACACATAGATCATTCTTCCTCCACTTGAATGGAATGATCCCATTACTCATGAATTGGAGGAATCTTACATTGCAAGCACTCATTTGTGATGCAAGTTACCTTTGTTTCTTTCATTTGCTTGCATGTCATAGTCAAGAGTGTTCTTATGCTCCAAAGTTGCATGTAGTGTCACACAACACCATGATAATTCCACGGACTACTCGTCATGCACTTGCAATCACTTATGTCCTATGGGCACTATCAGACCGAAAGTGTGGTTATCTTCATTGTTATATCTTTCTTGCTTGTTGGTTTGTGCAGCCGGGTTGCTCACAGACCAAGCCTTCACCAACATGGGTCAACCAATGCACCAGTGGTTGCATTGGAAATATCACCTCACATGATCAAGCCCATGCACCATTAGTGTAGGAGTAGGAGTAGTGTTTGCTTTCAGTTAGTCTTCTTGCATGGTTGTTTTCTTATTCGCTTTGTTTGCTTGTTTGTCTACTCTCTTGTTTTCTTACTTGCTTTGCTTTAACTTTGCTTCTGCTCTTGCTTTGCCTTTTTGTTTTTTAGTTCACCTGCTTTGTTCATAGGTTAGTTTTGCATGAAACCATGTATGACTCTTGAAACGATCTAGGTGAAGTACAAGAGGTCTTGTATAGCTATCGCTACTTGGTTATATATCATCTTCCCTTTGTATGAAGAGCTTATTACTTTTAGTCTGTGATACATCGAAGGAAAATACGTACTGTTCAAAGTGAACCTTGGTGAAAACACAACGCTTGTGCACTAACTAGTGTCACCTTCTCTAGTCGGTTGTTTTTGGGTTAACCCTTGTCAGCTCAGTCAAGTAGAGTAAGGTGAGGGGGAAAACCTTAACAAGCACGTCAGAGATACAATAAAATACTTCTCTACTGGAACAACCTCTTCTACTCTCAATAATTTGGGATCCCTCTTCTGCCTCTGAAATGAATAAGTGTTATGAAAAGTTGAAAAAATGAAAAATGAAAAAAAATGAAAAGTCAAAAAATGAAAAATGAATAAGGTGAAAGAAGAGAAATGCTTCCTACACAGGGAGGTGATTCGAGTAACTCCCTCAGGGTACTAACCAGGCTCGCTGGCAGTGGAGCCATGCTTGTGTTTCGATGTGACTCGGCTAGGGTACTGTCCAGGCCTACTAGAAGTGGAGCAACACCAGAGATGAAACTAAGACTCTAACAACTATACTTCTTGTGCACCAATATACCCCTCAACCCCAATCAAAACAACTGTGATGCCTTGGCTTGGAATGTGTGTCAATTGACCAAGAGTTTGGCATATGCTACATCTTACAATCAAGCTAGTGTGAAACCAAGATGAGATGAGCACTGAACAATACTTCCAAAGGTGTTAGACTTGCTTTTCACGAACAAGGTCCATTTAGAGATCTGGAGTCCTACTAGTGTGTCGTTGAGTGTTGTAGCGGCTATAGCCACCCTTCAAAATTTTTCCTTAGCTTCATTTTGGAACCTCCCTACCAACCTTGCACAACATCTTGTCTTGCTTCGTCAAGTACAAAAGCTTCAGTGTTTTTCTTGCACAAAGGCAACCCATTGATCATAGCTCAATGCATTCCCCTCACAGGATGATCACCCAGACTCACTCCAGCTATAAGATTAGCAGCTCCCCCAAGAAATTGCACAATTCTGGAGGGCAACCAACCTTCCCTCCAGAAATTGCACAACCCTATCTGGCAGCCTGTTGGGCTCCAAAATTGCACAATTCTTACAGTCAACCCTCACAGAGAAAATTGCGTAATTTTCCCCAGCAAGGCTACTCAACCTAGAATTTCCACAAATCTCGACAGCAATCAGCTACTCTGCCTAGAAATTGCACAAATCTCCTAGGCAGCCTGCCCAGTTCCCAGTCGGAAATGTGCATTTCCTTCAAGTAGTCAAACAACCTCTTGCATGTGCAGCTTAATTAATTGGTTCCCTTCGAGACCGAGAAAAACAGACTTGCATGCATGGACTGTTGGAAATAATACTGAGAGGGGGGGGGGGGGGGTGAATCAGTATTATCAAATTCTTTTCAATATATCTTCCTTATTTATACTTTGAATAATTCTTCAAATATTGATCATTACTTTGTATGTCAGAATCATAAAATAATGAGCAGGAACAAGAAAAGCAAATAGTCACACAAAAGAACACCATATATAAGGTGGAAACCCAATGTGGGTGAAAACCACCTGCTGCAATATGTCTCTATCTTCTTTTAATAAGAAAATCCTTTTACAATGATTTTGTACTGGTGCAGTCCTTTACCAGTACGCAGGCTACAACCTGCAGAGAGCTACAACTCTCTCTTTCATTTTCCAGTCTCTCCTGGAAGGGAGCTACAACCCCCTACTTCTTTTCTTTCAAGGACCACTTTTCATTAATTTTCAAACTGGATCCAAGAACATCAAAAACCCATCAACTACACTTGCATCATCAATCTCTGCATACAGATCTGCAAATATTTCCTTATAACTTTTCAGTTGTTACATCAGACATACCCAGATCATAACATGTGTAAAATAAAACATGCATCAATAATTCAGACCCAGATTATTAGATTTATAGATCAAGCGTATGCCACATATCACAGATCAAAATCATATAGAGATACCACTATTCCAGCCTTAATATTTTGACCCATCAATAGAACTTATCCTTCTCCTTACGCTCAGGTTCCTTCTTCATTCAGATCCAGATCTGCACCATAACCCAATCACAATATTCCAGATCTAGCACTTTATCAGATATTCGATAATTCAGAAGATGCTTTGCCAAATGATCTCCTTCCTCTTTTATAGTCTTAGGCCTTTCACAATACCACGGGCCAAAACCATAGGATCAAAAAAACTGTTGGACTAATACCATGAACCAACCATGAAAGTGCGTGAGATCAACACTTTTGGATGCAATACCACGGGCCAAAACCATAGGATCAAAAACTGTCGGACTAATACCATGAACCAACCATGAAAGTGCGTGAGATCAACACTTTTGACGAGGTACCATGGTCCAAAACCATAGGTTCAAATACCAAGGACTAACTACCATGGACCAAAGGTAAGTTCTCCAACATATACGCGCTTTTCCTCATAGGTTCAAATACCAAGGACTAACTACCATGGACCAAAGGTAGGTTCTCCAACATATACGCGCTTTTCCTCATAGGTTCAAATACCAAGGACTAACTACCATGGACCAAAGGTAAGTTCTCCAACATATACGCACTTTTCCTTGCATGAAAGTGCGTGAACTTTTTCTCTACATGAAATAAACTTTTATCTGCATAAAAGTGCGTGAACTTTTCTCTACATGAAATAAACTTTTCTCTGCATAAAAGTGCGTGAACTTTTCTCTACATGAAATAAACTTTTCTCTGCATATAAGTGCGTGAACTTTTCTCTGCACTATAATTTATTATCTGAGATGAGTGGGTTGCCATCAAGTACAACATATGTATCATAATGCCAACAATCTCCCCCTTTGGACTTGATGGCAACAACAACCAATCACTCTCCCCCTTTGACATCAAGGGCAAAGGGTTATGCTCCCCCTAAGAACATGCTCCCCCTGACTATAAACTAGATCTGCAAAGAAGAACCATAATCCATGACCATGAAAGAGATAGAGACGTATTGCAGCAATATTCAGGCCAGCATCCATGATCTCCTTCTGTACTTCCTCCATAATGCCAACAATGCATGATATGCTCCCCCTGAACCTGTGCCATTCGATCTTTGACCAATCCGCAACCCAGCACATGTACGCATATACTTCAGATGAACCTTGCGTACAACCAACAATCAGAAGAGATTCAACAACAAGATGATGCATCAACAACCCCCAGCTTTTGCCTGAGGTATTCAAAGGTCTCCCTAGGCAATGGTTTGGTGAGTATATCAGCAACCTGTTCCTTAGAAGGAACATACTCCAACTTGACCTTTTGTTCAAGCACTTGTTCCCGGAGAAAGTGATACTTGATTGGTATGTGCTTGGTTTTTGAATGCATGACTGGGTTCTTTGAAATGCTGATTGCACTTGTATTATCACATAAGATGGAGATGGGTGGTGTACAAGTGATTTGAAAATCCTGCAAGGTCTGCATCATCCAAAGGAGTTGAGTGCAGCAAGATGCAGCAGCAACATATTCTGCTTCAGCTGTAGACAAGGCAATCAAACTTTGTTTCTTGCTGAACCAAGATACTAATCTGGAACCCATAAAGAATGCACCACCACTTGTGCTTTTCCTGTCATCCATGCTTCTGGCCCAATCTGCATCTGTATAAGCATGAAGTGTGAGATTTGTATCTCTAGGATACCATAAGCCATAGTTTTGAGTCCCTTGAAGATATTTGAAGATTCTCTTTACTGCCTGAAGATGAGTTTCCTTCGGATTTGCTTGAAATCTTCCAACTATTCCCACTGCATGCATGATGTCTGGTCGGGTACCTGTCAAATAAAGTAGACTTCCAATCATAGATCTATAGGTTGGTTGATGCACTGCTGCTGATTCATCATTTGCACTGAGGCTACATCCTGTGACCATGGGTGTACATACTGGTTTTGCATCTTCCATGCCATATTTCTTCAAAATCTGCTTGAGATACTTGGTTTGAGACAAAAAGATCCCTCCTTCTTTTTGTTTGATTTGCAAACCAAGAAAATATGTCAGTTCTCCCAGCAAGGACATTTCGAATTCTTTCTGCATCACCAAGGCAAAGCTTTGACTCATAGCTTCTTCATTGCTGCCAAAGATAATGTCATCTACATACACAACAAGCATCAGCAATTTGTCATTTTCAACTTTTATATAAAGATTGTTGTCTGCTGATCCTTTTGAAAAACCTTGTTGATGAAGATATTTGTCCAAACGATAGTACCAAGCCCTTGGAGCTTGTTTGAGGCCATAGAGAGCCTTTTTCAATCTGCATACAAGATTTGGATCATTTCCAAGAATGAAACCATCTGGCTACTCAATGTATACTTCTTCTTCCAAGTCTCCATTCAGAAAGGCTGATTTCACGTCCATTTGAAATACTTTGAAGTTTTGAAAGCTTGAGAGAGCAAGGAACATTCGGATGGCCTCAAGTCTTGCAACAGGAGCAAAAGTTTCTTCAAAATCTATTCCTTCTTGCTGCGCATACCCTTTACAAACAAGTCTGGCCTTGTTTCTAATTACTTCTCCATTTTCATTCAATTTATTTTTGAAGACCCATTTTGTTCCTATAACATTCTTATCCTTTGGTCTAGGAACCAGCTCCCAAGTGTTGTTCTTTTAGATCTTCTCAAGTTCTTCATCCATTGCTTTGACCCAACATTCATCTTTGCATGCCTCTTTCACATTTTGTGGTTCAGTGGAAGAGAGTAATGCCAAATAGCTTGAAGCTTCTGCAATTGTTCTTCTTGTTTGTACACCTGCTTCTTTCTGTCCCAAAATCTGAGATTCTGGATGATTCTTCTGAACATATCTGGATGGAGTCTTCTCTTCTATCCTTATCTGCTCCTCTGGTTCTTCTTGAGGTTCTTCTTCTTCATCATTCTGTCTTTGAGGATGGCCTTCATCTTCTTCAATATCTTCATGATTTACTTGCCTAGGAATGTATCCCTTCTCATCAACCACTACATCAATGCTGTCAACAATTCTTCCAAGTCTTTTATTATAGCACTTGTATGCTTTTCTGTGTGGAGAATAACCAAGAAGGATGCCTTCATCTGCTCTAGGTTCAAGTTTTCCAAGTTGCTCATCAGTACTTTTAATATAGCATTTGCTCCCAAAGATTTTGAAGTGCTTTACCGAAGGAGTCTCACCATACCAGAGCTCATGAGGGGTTTGAGTGCTGTTCACTCGGACATTTGTTTTGTTGAGAATAATAACCGCAGCATGTGCTGCTTCACCCCAGAAAGTTGCGGGAGTTCCAGATTCATCAAGCATAGCACGAGCCATTTGTTGGACAGTTCTATTCATTCTTTCCACCACTCCATTTTGTTGAGGAGTTCTAGCTGTAGAGAATTCTCTTCTTATCCCATGTTCTTCACAGAAATCGAAAAATTCATTTGAGGTAAACTCCCCACCTCTGTCGGATCTAAGGCACTTAATTTTGTATCCTGATTCATTTTCAACCAAGGCTTTAAAGGATTTGAATTTTTCGAATGCTTCATCTTTGTGCTTCATAAGTCCTAACCAAACAAACCTGGAGAAATCGTCAATGAATAATATCAAGTATTCTTCTCCTCGAGGTGTCCTTTTCCTGAATGGACCACATGTATTTGTATGTACTAGCTCAAGAGGCATGCTAGCTGATCCTTCCTTTTCCAGAAAGGTAGTTCTGGTTTGCTTTCCAAACTGACATGATTTGCATATGGTGTTGTCTGGAACTTTGATATCTGGAAGACCACAAACTGCCTGATATTTGCATGCTTTCCTTATTTGTGAAAAGCTTAGATGCCCCAACCTCCGGTGCCATAACCAGTGCTCATCATCCTTGCTCAGATAGCATTGTTGTTGTCCTTCTTCAAATATGTATAGATTATTTGGAGTTCTTTTACCTTTGATCACTGTTTTACCTGTATCAAGATCACGAACAAGACATCCATTTGATCTGAATATCACCTCGGTTCTTTGATCACACATCTGGCTGACACTTAGAAGATTATGTTTCAATCCATCAACATACAAAACATTTCCAGCTTTGACCTTTTCTTTTAACTGAGCAGTGCCTTTTCCTTTTATAGTTGCAGGAGTATCATTTCCAAAAGAAACTTTCTTTCCTTTTTCTAGAGCAGAATATGATTCAAGTTTTTCTTTATCACATGTCATATGCTTCGAACATCCACTGTCAATGTACCATAGATTTTCCTGTCCCTCTATGTAAAATGCTATCCCACATCTTTCTGTTTGTGGTTCCTTTATTCTCCATGTTTTGGTGCTTGAGGCTTGTTCCTTTGTCTGCTGAAACCTGCTCCTGCAATCAGAATCTTCATGACCAAAGTTATTGCAAATAGAACATTCAACTTCATTTTCAAGAACCAAAAAGTTGTTATAGGTCCTTTTTGTAATCCCGGTCATACTTCTTTGTTTTTGAGCTTCTCTAGTCATGATCGTTTTATATGCAACACATTGAGCTGCTTTGTGACCAAATTTATGGCAAGAAAAGCATTGTCCATTGAAGAAATTTCTGCAGTTATCAAATCTTCCGGTCAAACGTTTGTAATTTCTATTGTCATTCATTCTTGAAGCAAATTGAGAGGATTTTACCTGTGGCTAGTTGTAGCTTTTGTTCATCCTTAAGACGGATTTCCCCTTATTTGCCTGATAGTCTTTGTTTGTAATTGGTCCCTGCTTTACTTGGTGATCTCCATTGTGCTTTTGCTCATTCCTTCTTGCTGCATCAAGATAACTCTTTGAGGTGGATGCTTGAGAAGTTTCTCCATTATAGCCCAGACCTGTCTTGTTTAGAGGAGAGCGTTGTACATTGATGATCTCATCCAGAGTTTCAGATCCTTTGACAAACTTAAGATTAATAGCCTTTGTTTTCTCAATCTCTTTTCTAAGACCAACAATTTCGCCTTCTAACTTTTCTTTTTCATCAATTTGAAGTTGTAGAGTATCAATGATCCTATTCTTTTCTTCTATACATGTCTTGAGTCTAGAAATTTCTTCATAAAAGCTATCCACATCTATAGCATACATGTAATCATCATCTTCAAATGCCATTAAGAGTTTATAGTCATTACCTCATTCATCTTCGTCACTATTTGATAGACCATCATTATCTTCATGAGTGTAGTAGCTTTTCTTATTTGCAATCTGTTTCTTGTTCCATCTAGCAGGTTCCTTTCCTTTATCCTTATGAGGACATTTTGCAGCATAATGACCTACTCTTCCACAAGCAAAGCATTTAAAAGGTAACTTACCTCTGAACCTTCCAGTTCCCCTTTGAATATTTCTGACAAAATTTGATTCTTCTTCTTCTTCTTCTGGCACGTGACTTGCTTCATAATAGTCTCCTTTGCCTGAAGCCTTGAAAGCAACTTCTCTTCTGTCTGATGGACCTCCCTTTCTCATTTCATAAGCAGTTAGAATTCCGTGTAGCTGAGACATAGTAAGAATTCGTAGATTTTCCTTTTCTTCTATTGCAGACACTTTAGATTCAAACTTGGGGGACAATGATCTTAGAACTTTTTCAACCACAATAGCCTCTTTTATTTCTTCACCCAAGTTTTTCATGCAATTAACAATCTCATCTACCCGAAGGAAATAGTTAGCCACACTTTCATCATTATACATTCTGAGATTCTCATACTGAATCCTGAGGGTTTGAAGTTTAGCACGCTTTACCTGTTCATCTCCTTCGTAGCTCAAGACAATCTTGTCACATATTTCTTTTGCGGATTTATATTGCATAACCTTCACGAATTCTGTTTGAGATAAGCATCCCAGCAGAGTATTGACTGCTTTAGCATTTGTTTCACATTTCTTCTTTTCGGCCGTATCTGTAGGAGTAGCTGAAGGAAAAGTGTATCCTGTATCTATGATATCCCAAACTTTTGTACCAAGAGATTGAAGATAGGCAGTAACTCTTACCTTCCAATAATTGAAGTTTGTCCCATCAAAAATCGGTGGCCTGATTGATGCTTCCCTCTCATAGTTGCTCATGATGTTAGATATTCCTTCAAGCGATCAAGCTTCTTCAGAAGGACCTGCTCTGATACCAATTGTTGGAAATAATACTGAGAGAGGGGGATGAATCAGTATTATCAAATTCTTTTCAATATATCTTCCTTATTTATACTTTGAATAATTCTTCAAATATTGATCATTACTTTGTATGTCAGAATCATAAAATAATGAGCAGGAACAAGAAAAGAAAATAGTCACACAAAAGAACACCAGATATAAGGTGGAAACCCAATGTGGATGAAAACCACCTGCTGCAATATGTCTCTATCTTCTTTTAATAAGAAACTCCTTTTACAATGATTTTGTACTGGTGCAGTCCTTTACCAGTACGCAGGCTACAACCTGCAGAGAGCTACAACTCTCTCTTTCATTTTCCAATCTCTCCTGGAAGGGAGCTACAACCCCCTACTTCTTTTCTTTCAAGGACCACTTTTCATTAATTTTCAGACTGGATCCAAGAACATCAAAAACCCATCAACTACACTTGCATCATCAATCTCTGCATACAGATCTGCAAATATTTCCTTATAACTTTGCAGTTGTTACATCAGACATACCCAGATCATAACATGTGTAAAATAAAACATGCATCAATAATTCAGACCCAGATTATTAGATTTATAGATCAAGCGTATGCCACATATCACAGATCAAAATCATATAGAGATACCACTATTCCAGCCTTAATATTTTGACCCATCAATAGAACTTATCCTTCTCCTTACGCTCAAGTTCCTTCTTCATTCAGATCCAGATCTGCACCATAACCCAATCACAATATTCCAGATCTAGCACTTTATCAGATATTCGATAATTCAGAAGATGCTTTGCCAAATGATCTCCTTCCTCTTTTATAGTCTTAGGCCTTTCACAATACCACGGGCCAAAACCATAGGATCAAAAAAACTGTTGGACTAATACCATGAACCAACCATGAAAGTGCGTGAGATCAACACTTTTGGATGCAATACCACGGGCCAAAACCATAGGATCAAAAACTGTCGGACTAATACCATGAACCAACCATGAAAGTGCGTGAGATCAACACTTTTGATGAGGTACCATGGTCCAAAACCATAGGTTCAAATACCAAGGACTAACTACCATGGACCAAAGGTAAGTTCTCCAACATATACGTGCTTTTCCTCATAGGTTCAAATACCAAGGACTAACTACCATGGACCAAAGGTAAGTTCTCCAACATATACGCGCTTTTCCTCATAGGTTCAAATACCAAGGACTAACTACCATGGACCAAAGGTAAGTTCTCCAACATATACGCGCTTTTCCTTGCATGAAAGTGCGTGAACTTTTTCTCTACATGAAATAAACTTTTCTCTGCATAAAAGTGCGTGAACTTTTCTCTACATGAAATAAACTTTTCTCTGCATAAAAGTGCGTGAACTTTTCTCTACATGAAATAAACTTTTCTCTGCATATAAGTGCGTGAACTTTTCTCTGCACTATAATTTATTATCTGAGATGAGTGGGTTGCCATCAAGTACAACATATGTATCATAATGCCAACATGGACTGCTTCTCCCAAGGCAGCATGCAAAGGCATCCAGTTTTTTAACAATCTATGTTTAGCAAGTGGAGGTTACATGCAAGGATCATTTCAAAAACCTCCCGCCAAGTGTCACATTCCCTAGATTTGTGGCATGTGTGTCACAACCTCGATGTTATAGAAACTCATCAACCGGATGTTGCAAATCTCATTCCTCACATCAACCTTGCAGCTCTGACATCCCACATCAAATCTAGGAGCAGTCGGCACATTCACCTCAACTGTTTTGGGGTAAGCCTGCTTCCCATGCCTTATGTTGCATTTCTATCGCTTTTTTTGTTTTCACTTGTATGAGTAATGTTTTCTTGATTTCATTGAATGCTTGCTATTGTTTACATGTATATTAGCTTGTCCTAGCACCATTTCAATTTTTGTCAACATCTCACTACTGTTGCATGCATGAAACTGTTTTTTGCGAACGGTCATTGATTCGGTGACTCACCTCGCCCACATGCATGTTGTTCCATGTTTTGTATCTGTCATTCACCATTTGCATGCATGATCATTCACTTATTCTTACACTCATTATCAGCATGCATTCTCATTCACATTCACGTTCAGTTTCTCGTCGGCGAGCCTGACCAACCTTGGCCCGGACTCTACCTCACTAGACAACATTGCATAATCCTGAGAGGGAAGGCTCTGCCTTCCTCTCTAGAAATGTGCATTTCTACCTAAGCACTATCCTCCAGGAATTTTTTGCACATTTCTGAGGAACAGTGACTACTGGCCCAAAAAATTGCACAATGCAGTCACTGAGCCTACAACCATTGCCAGCTAAGATTACGCATTTTGCAATTCCAACAGTCAACAGCTAGAATGGACTGTGTATTGCACAGTTCCAGTAGTTAACCAGTCTCCTAGCAGCCCAGACTATGCCTTTCACAGTCTTGGTAGTCAGTCTCCTGACCTCCCGGCCGAAATTACGCAACCTTCATCATCAATCACACAGGTATGTTGAAAGTCAGTTCTCAAGTTCATTTTGGTTTTCAACTAACATATTTCTTGCCATGAGTGTTGCCATGTCTCCAAGTATTGTAGGTGTTCATCTACCTCTCAGCAGTGTAGGTACAATGGTTACCAAGAGGGCAGAGTCAAAGACACCATTCAGAGCACACCTAGAGATGCAGTCGATCAAATGTCTATGAGCTTGCGTACTCATGAATATATCAAGTTGTTCATAGACAAGAGCATCAAGATATCATAGCAAGCAGCATCATGAACAACATCTGAAGCAACATACCAAACGCAATGAATGTAGTGAACATAACGAATGTTGTGAATGTGCCAAACAAAATGAATGCAGTGAATACAACGAACGCAGCGAATGCAGTGAACACAAGAGGAAGGTTGTTGACAACACAGAGGTGGAACAAAGTTGCAAGATCAAGCAAATCCACTGCTAATGAAAGCAACATTGGAGACTCAGGCTATGAAGCGACAACGTGACATGAAGATTGCACGAAGACAGAGAATGGAACAAAGAAGGAGTTGCATGTGCTAAAGTAGAAACTCAGGAAGAACATCAAGTTGCACAGATAGATGAATGAGTTGCAACTGGAACTGGAATAGCAGTGGGCACAAAATGCACTCACAAATGAAACTGCGCCCGTACAAGTTAAAGATCCATCCCTGCAGCTGACACAAAGTAGACATGGTGAGCATTGTTGTTGATCGCATGCAAGAGATTCAATATCATGCATGTCATTGCATGCATGCATGCAATCCAACCTATTCAACACACTCACCAAGGCGAAGACAAGAAGCAAGAAGCAAGTCCAACTGGAGTTGAACATGTACTTTGGCAAGTTCATGTGCATGACCACAAGTAAACAATTGAAGATTAGCATAGATAGTATGCATCAGTGTGTTTCTGGTTAAGGTGCACCCAAGAAGACCATGCACATGTTAGCAAACAAGTTGGATGAAGGAGCCGAACCAATGCATCAGTTGCAATGGAGGCAAGAGTTCGCTTCAGCAAGATGTCACCATGAAGTGCATGCATAAAATCACGGACAACCAATCTTAGCATCAACTCACCACCTTCACCATCACAAGCATGTCAAAAAGTTGGTCTCATCACAGTGGACCAAGTGTTGGTGATGTCTTGCATGGCTTTCTCAAGCTATGTTGTCTCACATGAGTACATGTGCATTATAATGATTGAGTCATGTCAAGTGTAAGTCAAGTGTTAATAGTTGGGTGTAACAATCATAAATTAGATGAAGAGTCATAAGGGTAGTTGAACTATCACAAAGAGGAATGTCAAGGGTCACCCCACCCTTTGTTATAAATAGTCCCTCATAACTCATTGTTGAGGCTTTTGGTCAGCCAAACTTCTGATAAGACTATGTTGGAGAAAGCTTGGACAATATTGTAATGCACCTTGGCTTCTCCACTACACGAAGCTAGTTCATCTCTTTGGAGGAGTAGGCAGATGTGGCTGTAACGTTGCACTGTTGGGGCTAACAGGTTTATATGGATGTATTGTATGACTGGGACTTACACTTCTTTATATAATAAGAGCCAGCACATTTTCATGTATATGTTGTTATTGTAGTTGGACTACTCTGGTTGCTTACAAATATATGTTGTTGAACTTATGTAGTTGTGTATGAACTGCTTTGTATGCGATTATATGAATATTGTTGTAGATGTGTTGTTGGTTTAACCATCACTTTGGATTTCCAAATGATCTGCTTTCCAGCTTTTGATGCATCTTCGCTTAAGTGTTCCCTTCTCAGGTGAGTACTGCTACAGGTTGCCAAGGGGCACACTCATCTCACCACCCATGTGTTAGAACCTCCCATTCACCTTCCTTGACTCACTATAGCGGTCACATCCTTGCTACTAACAGAGTTATCTGACTTGCCTATGTGCAACATCTCAATCAAGGCATTACCTTACAACACACTGCTAGGAATCCTACACCAAACGGTCTGAGGTCTAATTGGGACTTCTTACCGGAGAGATCCCCTTGACATGTTGGCGGGTCCAGTACCTCCAATAGGTTAGAAGAGGAGGAAGAATATGAAGTCTACTCTTCCCCAATCTATACCCTAGATGTTACTATAGGAGGGGGGCAAGTTGATGAAGATTACCTGATTGAGAAAATCTTCCAGAATCAACCCCCCAACACCATGTCTCTTGAGGAGTTAGTAAAGGAAGCCAAAGACAACACTTGGATTGGTCTATGATTAGTTGACTCAAGCCCTATTCATGTCAAGATGATAGAATTTGGCCTTGAAAGAGCATTGAAATTCAACCCCTCTCTCTCTGCACACCAAGAAGAGGAGTTATGTGACATGCTAAGAAAGAATTTGGAAGCCTTTGCTTAGAGTTACAAGGAAATCAAGGGAGTACACCCTTCTGTGTTTACTCACCAAGTTTACATCAAGGAAGGTTGCAAGCCAGTCTACCAAGCTCAGAGGAGAATGAACCCAACCCTCAAGGATATAGTCAAAGAAGAATTGCAGAAGTTGTTGGATGCAAGGTTCACTTACCCCATCTTAGATAGTGAGTGGGTGTCTCCTCTGATTATGGTTCCAAAGAAAAATGGAAAGTGGAGGATCTGTGTGGATTATCGAGAGCTAAACAAAGCCACAAAAAATGACTATTTCCCTCTACCTTTCATTGACCAAGTATTATATGGTTTGGCAGGAAAGAAGTTCTTCTCTTTCCTGGATGGATTCAGTGGTTACAATCAAATCCAAATCAGCCCAGAGGACCAGGATAAAACCACCTTCACCTATCCTTGGGGTACCTTTTCTTATAGGGTCCTTCCTTTTGGTTTATGCAATGCCCCTAACCCTTTCCAGAGAGTATTCTTGAGCATCTTTGCAGAGCTAGTCCATGATTTTGTGGAAATTCATATGGATGATTTCACCCCCTATGGGTGTGATTTCCTAGAGGCTCTCTCTAACTTGGGAAAGGTGTTAAACAAATGCATTTAAATGAACTTATCCCTTAGTCCTGAGAAGTGTGAGTTCTTAATGACTGCAGGGATTGTTCTAGGTCACTCAATATCCCAGAAATGACTACAAGTATACCCACATAAGATAGTTATCATAAAGAGGGTCCCTACTCCTCAGAAGTAGATGGATGTCAAAATTTTCTTATGCTTAGTCAAATACTATAGGAGATTCATAAAATACTTTAGCAAGGTAGCCTCGCCCTTGTTTGGACTATTGGCCAGAGACTCTAAATTTGTATGGTCAAAAAGCTGCCAAGAGGCCCTAGAAACCCTAAAGGACAAGTTGACAACTGCACCTATTCTCCATGGCCCAAATTTGGCTCTTCCTTTTAACATACATGTTGATAGCTCTCACAACGCTATAGTAGAAGCTCTGGGCCAGATAGATGACAATCTACCTTTTCTCATTTACTTCATCAGCAAAAATCTGTCCAAAGGCAAGTTAAACTACACAATGACTGAAAAAGAGCTCCTAGTTGTTGTCCATTCATTGAATAAATTTAGACATTACATTACTAGTTACCAGACATTTTTACATACTGACCATGCTGCCATTAAATATTTGATGAAAAAACTTGATGTGAATGCTTGAATTATTAGATGGTTACTTTTGTTACAACAATTTGATCTAACTATTATTGATAAGCCTGACAGAGAAAATGTAGTTGCAGATTTTTTGTCCAGATTGACTTTGCCTGCAGGTGAGGAAGGAATGGTTGATGACCAGCTTCCAGATGAGCATTTATTCACAATTTCAGTTCTCTCTATGTGGTTTGCTGATATAGCCAACTACTTAGCAGCTGCACAGTTCCCTCCAAATCTGTCCTCCAAGGAGAAGAGAAGAATTATAAGGAAAAGTGCCTATTCACTTGGATTGGGGACAATCTCTTCAAGTTGGGCCCAGATCAAATTTTGAGAAGATGTGTTAGGGAGGAGGAATTTTTTGACATCCTTCTGGCCTGTCATGATGGTCCTTGTGGAGGTCACTTTGCATCCAAAAGGACAGCATTCAAGGTACTACAATTTGGCTATTACTGGCCCACTCTCCACCAAGATGCAAGAAGGTATACCAGCCAGTGTGATCAGTGCCAAAGGATGGGGAAATATGCTTCCAGGGATGAAATGCCTTTGCAACCTCAAGTGAATTTCGAGCCATTTGACAAGTGGGGCATGGATTTCATTGGGCCCATTGATCCTCCATCCAGATAGAAAAAGTACATCATTGTGTGCACCGACTACTTAATAAAGTGGGCTAAAACCAAAGTTGTCAAGGTAGCCACAAAGGAAAAAGTGGCTGAGTTCTTGAGGGGTAATTTGTTTTAAAAGTTTGGATACCCTAGAGAGCTAGCAATTGATCAAGGAAGTCAATTCACCTCACACATGATTGATAATCTATTAGGTCAGCATAAGATCAAGCACAAAAATTCCATTCCTTACCACCCTCAGGCTAATGGACAAGTAGAAGTCACCAACAGAGCATTGGAAAACATTCTGACCAAAGTGGTTAGCAGCAGTAAGAAGGATTGGGCAAACAGACTAGTGGAGGCCACTTGGGCCTACAATACAACTTGGAAGACCACCACTCACTTCACCCCTTATGATTTTGTCTATGGGAAGAAGGATCTGTTGTCCATTAAATTTGAGTACAAAACCTTAAGGATGGTAGCACAATTGGATCTAGATGTTACAACGGCACAAAAAGAGAGATTGCTTCAGCTAAATGGGTTAGATAAATTTAGGATGCAGGCCCTCCTGCACACAGAAGTGACTCAAGCACAAAGGAAAATTTGGCATGACAAAAATATCAAAGACAAATTGTTTCAAGCAGGCGATTGGGCCCTACTATATGGCTCCCGGTACAAATATTTCATAGGCAAGTTGATGACCAGATGGTTGGGACCATATGTGGTAGAAAAGTTCCATGATAATGGCGTTGTTTAGATAAGAATCATCGATGAAGAAGGTATCCCTTTGCTTGCCAATGGGTACAAGTTGAAAGTCTACAAAAATCCTTTGTTAAAGAAGAAGTTCATCAGTAGCATTAGCAAGGCAGTAATGGTGATCGAAGGAGTCTTGGCTTCCACCTCACCAAGTTCTTGACGTCAAATGAATTTTTGAAAAAAAAAAGAAAAAGAAAAAAATAAAGAGACTCGGGTGAAAACCTCCATGAGGCACTTGAGGCCATGGAAAATTTTAGGGGCCAATATTTGTAGGTGGGCTAATTTTTTATGACTTATCCAAAAAATTATTCATCAATTTCTAGTTTTTATAAAGAATGATTTGCCCAAATTTTACAATATAAAATTATTTTACCTTAAAAATCACCAATATTATATAGAGAGTATATATAAAATCATTATAAATTTCAATAATTTTACAAATACATCAATAAACATTTTATAGTTTGCATATTAGGAACTAGTGATATTTGCTAATGTTTTTAAACTTCAAGATAATTTTCCATCCTTAATGTTGGGTTGTGTTATATTCTTTCCACGACTAGCCCACGTAGTTAACTATGGGGTTAGAGGGGGGGTAGAGCCCCCTTCGTTGCGCTGATTGTGTAGCGCAAGGGGGGGTGGTCACAGGGGGTTTGAGACGTACTTGTAATCCCACATGTTTTTGGACGCGATGGTTTTCAGTCCATGGTATTGGATGCTTCAGCATGTATAAATATGTATTATAACATTGAAATGAACATAATGAAAAGTCAAGCTGGTAGTCCTGGTTTTGGGATCCAAGGGAAAATCTCTGTGTATATGTGTTTTATGTGCTCTGCTCTCGCATTATTTATTTTCTGTGTTTTAGAATTCGTATGCAAGTAATTTCTATACGGGGTTAAAACCTACATTTGGTATCAGAGCATTTTTGGCTTCAAGGGGACGCCTTTGTTGCTGAGGGGTTTCGCTCAGGCCTGTGGTAGGCCCTGTTTAGTGGGAGATCTGCGAGATCGATTCTGGTGGTGAAAGAAGTTGGTGAGCAGTGGAAAGATAGAGATCAAGAAATTTAATGGTCAGATTTTTGAGTTGTGGAAACTCAAGATGGAGGATCTGTTGGTGGATAAAGATCAATGGATTGCGGTAGATCCGGGTACTAAATCAACGGGAGTGTCCGATGAAGAATGGAAAAAGTTGGATCGGAAGGCAAAGAGAAAAATACAATTGTGTGTCTCAGGTTCAGTATTGTTGAATGTATCAAGGGAAGCTACAACAAAGGCTTTCTAGGACAAGTTAGGGACTTTGTACCAATCTAAGTCTCTGGTGAATAAATTGTTCCTACGAAAAAAGCTGTATAACCTAAGGATGAAACATGGAGACTCGGTGACAAAGCATCTGAATGAATTTAATACTATGTTAAGTCAGTTAGCATCTGTTGATATTAAAATTTTAGATGAAGATAAGTGCATCAGTTTGTTGTGTTCTCTACCAGATTCGTGGGATAGTCTGGTTATTGCAATAGGTAGCAATGCAACTGCCTTGCATTTTGATGAAATAGTCTCATCCTTGTTGACGGAGGATATGAGACGGAAAAATATGGAGACCTAGAATGGTGATGCCTTGTCTATACAAGGACGGTCCCAGACAAGAAACAAAAATAAGTCATCGAGTGGGAGATCTAAATCTAGAGGGAGATCTAAATCTCCAGGAAAACCTGTAAAGGTGGTGCGTTGGAAATGTGGAAAGGAAGGGCACTACAAAAGGTACTGTAAATCTAAATCTCCTTATAAAGGAAAGGGATCTGATGATGCTCCTTCTGCAGAGGTGAAAACCACCTCAGATGAAGGTGGGGATGTGTACTTGGCTTCTTCAAGTACACATGTAGATCAGGAGGCATGGTTGATTGACTTAGGTGCATCCTTTCACTTCACTCCCCATAGAGAGTGGTTATGCGAGTATGAGAAATACGATGGTGGTGATGTCTTCTTAGGGGATGATAGGAAGGCTAGAATCTTTGGTCACAGAAAAGTAAAGTTGAAGTTGCAAGGTGGAAGGGTTAGAACACTTTCGGGTGTTCTGCATATTCCTGCATTGGCTAGAAATCTAATTTCTCTAAGCAATCTGGATGATGCAGGTGTAAAAATAGTGTTTGAGAAGGATACCTGCAAGATGGTTCAGGGAGCACTGGTCTTGATGCGGGGAGTTTGGATTGGAACTCTGTACAAGCTGCAAGGTAGCACAATTGTTGATGGGTGCAACAGTTTTGTGGTTCCTGAAAGTGGAGTAGAAAATCCAGTGGTCTCTAGAGAGAAGACCATGTTGTGGCATCAAAGGATTGGACATATTGGAGAGAAGGGCCTTCGAATACTTCATGGTAAAGGTATGGTAGAAGTTATGAGTAATAGCTCTCTGGATTTTGATTTCTGTGAAAATTGTGTATATGGGAAGCAGAATCGGGTGAGTTTCCCCTCTGGTGGTAAGAGGGCGAAACAGATATTAGAGCTTATGCATAGTGATGTGTTTGGACCTGTGAAGGTTCCAACACTAGGTAAGTCTATGTACTATGTATCATTTATAGATGCCTTCCAATGAATACATGGATATATTTCCTTAAGAAGAAATCTAAAGTCTTTGACAGGTTTAAAGAATTCAAGGCTCTGGTGGAAAACCAAATAGAGAAGAAGATAAAGGTTCTAAGGACAGATAATGGTGGAGAGTTTTGCAGTAAGGAATTTGAAGAATTCTGTAAGAAGTGTGGTATAGCACGGCAGAAGACTACTCCATATACACCTCAGCAAAATGGAGTTGCAAAAAGAAGGAACAAGACGTTGATGGAAAGGGCAAGAAGCATGCTTAGTGGTGTCGGGTTAGGACAAGAATTCTGGGCAGAGGCGGTGGATACTGCATGTTACCTGGTCAACAGGTCACCTTCATCAGTGTTGGAGGATAAGACTACACAAGAGGTATGGACTGGTAAGAAACCCTCTCTTTCCAATCTAAGGGTATTTGGATGTGATGCATATGTACATGTTCCAAAGGAGAAACGAACCAAGTTGGATAGTAAATATGAAAGGTGCATATGTATTGCGTATAAGGATGGTTTAAAGGGTTATATGCTTTGGAACTCAGTAATAAGGAAGGTTTTGTACAGCTGAGATGTGGTGTTCAGAGAGGTGAAAGATGTTATTAAACATGAAGTCCAACCAAAAGAACCTGAGAAGATAGAGTTTTAGCTAAAGGAGGAAGAATCAAACTCTACAACAGAGGAGGAATCAGAAGATGAAGAGCCACAAATTCCAGGTGTGAGAAGATCAGTTCGAGAAAGAAGGAAGCTAGAAAGGTATAGTCCATCTGCTTTCTATTCAAATTTTGCTTTGTCTGTTACTGATGATGATCCCAGAACTATGAAGGAAGCAGTAGATTCAGAGGATGGAAAACTCGGGAAAGAGGCCATGGTAGATGAAATGGCATCTGTGCACAAAAATGAGGCTTGGGATCTGGTGGAGTTGCCGGATGGAAGGAAACCCATTGGCAGCAAATGGGTGTTCATGAAGAAGACAAATGCAGAAGGAAAGGTGGAGAAACATGAAGCTCGGTTGGTAGCAAAAGGTTATTCCCAGGTGCTGGGAATTGATTTTGGTGATATTTTTTCTCTTGTTGCCAAGGTAACTTCTATTAGATTACTTTTATCTGTTGTTGATGCCTTTGATTTTGAGGTAGAACAGATGGATGTGAAGACAACATTTCTTCACGGGGATCTGGAAGAGGAAATATACATGAAGCAACCTGAAGGCTTTGTGGTGAAGGGTAAGAAAGAACTGGTATGCAATTTAAAGAAGTCCCTGTATGGGTTAAAGCAGTCACCAAGGATGTGGTATAAAAAATTTGATACATTTATAGGGGGACTTGGCTTCACTAGAAGAAAATCAGATCACTGTGTGTATTTTAAATAAATTGGTGACCATGTTATTTATCTGGTCTTGTATGTGGATGATATGTTGTTGGTTGGAAATGACAAAGAAATTATCTAGGATTTGAAGACCCAATTGTCCTCCAAATTCGACATGAAAGATCTTGGTGCTACAAACAATATTTTAGGCATGGAAATTAAAAGAGATCGGGCAAAGAGGAAGCTCTGGTTAAACTAGAGGAAGTATGTCGAGACAATACTGCAGACGTTTAATATGCAGGATAGTAAACCGGTGAAGGTTCCTATTCCTGTAGGTGTGAGGTTACCTGATGAACAGTGTCCCAAGACACAAGAAGAGGAAGAGGACATGTCCCGTGTTCCATATGCAAGTGCAGTCGCTAGCATGATGTATGCAATGGTCTGTACTAGACCAGACATTGCACATGCAGTGGGAGTATTAAGCAGGTTTATGTCAAAACCAGGGAAGGAGCACTGGACAATAGTGAAGTGGGTTTTCGGGTATTTGCGTGGCACTAGTGATTATGGTTTGTGCTACCAAGGAAGACCAGGATTGGATAGAATGTTGGATATTCATGGCTTTGTTGATGCAGACTGGGTTGGAGATCTAGATCAGAGAAGATCTACAAGTGGGTATGTGTTTAACCTATTTAGAGGTGCAGTTAGTTGGATGAGTAAGAAACAATCTGTAGTGGCACTATCAACTACAAAGGCAGAATACATGGTAGCCACTCATGCAAGCAAGGAAGCAGTTTGGTTGCAGAGATTATGTTCAAGTATGGAGTTAGTATAGGGAGCTATAAGGATAGACTGTGACAGCCAAAGTGCAATTTTCTTGGCAAAGAACCCCACATATCATTCAAAGACAAAGCACATTGATGTTCAGTATCACTTTATGAGGGATATGATAGAAGACAAAAAGGTGCTTCTAGTAAAGGTGGATACTTTGAAGAATATTGCATATGCATTGACAAAATCTGTGAGCTCTGAGAAGTTCTCTTGGTGTAGAGAGAAAATGGGCATTTTAGGGCTAGAAAAATGACTAAACTCTCTTGTAGCCCCTCGTGGAAAGAAAAAAACAAGTGGGAGAATTTTGGGTTGTGTTATATTCTTTCCACAACTAGCCCACGTAGTTAACCATGGGGTTAGAGGGGGGGGGCGGGTCGGGGCAAAGCCTCCTTCGTTGCACTGATTGTGTAGCAAGGGGGGGGGTCACAGGGGGTTTGAGACATACCCATAACCCCACTTTATCGGGTCCGGGGCAGTGCCCTGGAAAATTTATGTTCTAAACCCTATGTTAGGATGGGCAGACCCACTTATGGCTTTGTGCATGATTTTCGCACATGTTTTTGGATGTGATGGTTTTCAGTCCATGGTATTGGACGCGATGGTTTTTGGTCCATGGTATTGGATGCTTCGGCATGTATAAATATGTATTATACCATTGAAATGAACATAATGAAAAATCAAGCTGGTAGTCCCAGTTTTGGGATCCAGGGGAAAATCTCTGTGTATATGTGTTTTATGTGTTCTGCTCTTGCATTATTTATTTTCTGTTTTTTAGAATTTGTATGCAGGTAATTTCTGTACGAGGTTAAAACCTACACTTAAAATTTTCCCTGCTTGAGGCCCACTCTTAGGTTGAAAACCTCTGTGAGGCAGCCCAAGAGTGTTTAAAAAAATAAATAAATAAATAAAGAAAAAATAAAAGACCTCTAGGTGAAATCCTATTTTGAGGAACCCAAGGAAGGAAACCAAGATGAAAACCTCCTTTGAGGCAACCTAGTTGTCTTTCAAAAAAAATAAAAAATAAAAAAAAAGAAAGAAGAAAAAGAGAGAAAAAACACAAAAATAATGACAGGGACCTCAAACCTGCCCAGTGATAACAATTCAGGTTTTCAAGAATCTAATGGACACAGAGATCAAAGGGTAACAAGCCCTACAAAATCCCATGTTTTTCTTCATCCATTTCATCTCCTCTATAATCCCCATGTTCCTTCATCCATACTCATCTGCAGCAATAGAAAAATTCAAATTTCAGGCAATTCTATGCTTTCTACAGGATTTCCTGTAATTACTACAAAGGTTTCCTCTAGTACTATAAGAAGTACTGAAAATCTACAGGAAAGGCAATCCGATGGAGAAATTATTATGCGGGCATGTTTTGGGGTAATAAAGAAAAAGAAGGCCATTGACTTCACCACACCTCAGCCAACACCCTTCATGACCATGTCACTCCCTGTGTCCATAAAAAAAAAATGAAGATGAAAAAAAGAGAAAAGAACATCAAAGGGGCATGCCACCAGCAGCCTACCTCACCTACCACTCCATGGCCACACCTTCCACTCATTCCAATACCTATTCACCCTCCAAGCAGAGAAAGGACACAAAAATTCAAAAAAGGGCAACTACAGGACTTCCTGTAGTAGTACTACAGGAAACCCTGTAGCAGCCTATTTTGAAGTAGCAGCAGGCTCCAGGCCTAACCTTCAACACCATGATTGAAAAAGGAGAAGAAAAAATGTAGGCACAATGGAACTTCTCCAGAGCTTAGTAGCAACAGAGGAAGCCAACACCTGCACATCAACAAGAAGACAACCCATCAGCAAAATGGAATCAACAAAAAAAAAGCAGTCGAGAAGATGTACTTGAGTCATGAGCAACACAGCAGAACCACCCTCCAGCATGCATCAGCAAGGCAAAGGAATCCACACGTATGTCACCTCATCCATACTCCCTCATAACTACGAATATGATTAAAATTGTAGGAAGATGTAGAAAGTTGATTTTATAAGCGAAGCTGGCCAGTTAACTTGGCCACCTTCAGTTCGATAACAAAGAGTAAAGTGCTAGTCAACTATACACGTGGCAAAGTCACATCAAGGGGAATAAATCGAAAATCTGGTCAAGATATGGTCAATAGAAGTGGGTGATGATTACGAGGAAGGGTAGCATGTTAACTAGTAGCAGGACCAATAGTCCAAAAGGAGAAATATGTACTCGTCCAACCATCCCATCACTCAACGAAATCAACCATAAATAGAAATATTCCTTGACTTTCATAAAAGTATTGTTCATTTCAATAATTTGAGAGCTGAGATAACCTTGAGGAGCCATCAAATGGAAAATTTAGTCTCGGCCTACCTACAATGATCACCTACAGGAAACACAGAGAAACTACAGGAAACAGTGAGCACCTATAGGGAATACAAGAAAACTACAAGAAACGGGGAGGATTGTCAAAAATGTTGTAATGGGTGTCTAGGGCAAACAATTCAAGAATTCTCATAACCAAAGAATTGCAAAGAGAGGTAGCTACCATATCCTCTGTGATTTCATTTGTAAATAGGAAAAAGAAAGAAATTGTCATTTCTTTTAAGTATTTATAGTGTGCATAGAGATAGACAGAATTTTGTAGAAGATAGTGGAGAGTAAAATCTAAACCCTCATCACCTAGAGAAGCTCTTAATCTATAGCCAACCAAACCTCATACAAATAGATTAACAAAGAAAAAATATGACAGAGGGTTTCAAAAAAAATGGAACCCACCAGAATACACCAACATCCTCCTATGGTAGAAATATTTACAAGGCATCAATGGTTCAGATTCTTCGAGCTACTTAGGGGATATGATGATGATATAGCTAGGGAATTTGCAATGTCACTCATACCTCTAGATAGAGCCAATGCCACTATTGTAGTGAGGGGTTTGTCAGCAACAATTACCCCTGAGAGCATTAGCAGGATCACTACACTTCCTCTAGGGTTGCAATGGAGAAAATAGGACAAAACTAGTAGCACTTTTTCCATGAAGAAGATTTTCTTAGAAGGAGAAGAACCAATTGAAGACAAAAATGGGATTAGAAGGGAAAGCATTCCATATCCTTGGAATGAAGTAATCTATCACCTCATCAAGTATATTTCTTGCGAGGGTAGACTCAGTATAGTCTACGAGTACCAGTTTAGACTCCTCCATGAGCTGAGATTTGGAGAAGAGTTACCTACTCATAGAAAACTTAGTGTGCCTTAGTTTTTGTTATAATCAATGATAGGCATAAGCATCAAAGTACAGGAAGGAAAGCATCAGTAGTTGGCACATCATGGATTGATCAAACTCATACTATGAGATGCCTTAAAAAACTTGAGAATCCCTGTTACGTGGTCAAACATTTGCAAACACGAATGAAGAAGATGAAATTCAATCCATTGAGTATGAAAGAGACCCTACTTCTAGTGATGAAGAAGAGGGAGAAGATCATGAAGAAGAACAAAAAGAGCCTGAAGAAGAGGAAGAAGAGATTAATGGAGAGGAGGTGGAAATAGATGAGACAAAGGATGAACCGAGTCCTGAAATACAGAGAAAGTAAGAAGAGGAATCTCCAAGGGTGTCTCCAGAGCCCATAGAAAAGGAGGCAGAAGCTACCTTAACTGCTCTAAGTACACCTATCAAATCAAGAGGAAAGAGGTAGAGGTAGACTCCACTCTACTTTAGAACAAGAAAGAGCACCACGATAAAAGCAAGGGAGACCTCAAACCCCTACCAAGGGTCCCATTATCATAGAGGACTCACTAAAAGAACAAGAGAATTTAGTCCCTCTAGGAAAGAGAGGTGAAGAAGGCACATCACAACAAGCTTCCCCAAGGTCACCAATCACCTATGTTAAGAGGCCTGTCACCAACTCAACCTTAGCAAATGGGGTAGCAAGAAAAGTGGGCTTGACTGTGGTGAAAACTCCATAGTTAAGAGCACTTGAGCCAGAGGCGATCTGGGATGGGTGACCTCCAGTGAAGTCCTGGTTGCCAGGTGTAAGCCCTGGAAGTGATGATTGACACTATGTGATTCATTTCACTAGTTTCAATCCCACTTCTTCACCCCTATGAGCATCACCCGATGCAATGAGTGCTAAATGGACCGTTCAAAAATCTTGAGAAATTAGTTAGTTATGACTACCTCTCATGGAAATGGTCATAGATGAATGACTTACTTAATGCATTTGAATCCCAAAAAATGATATCTAATATAATGCACTACAAAAACCCCCAATACTTAAGTTAAAGAATCGTTGATCCCTTTTCAAAAAGGAAAAGGTCTCCTACAAGAAACACAGACAGGCCTATACGAAGCAAAGATAGTCCTACAGGAAATCCTATCAAAACTACACGAAACACAGAAACAAGATTAGGAAGGACTACAAGGGCAAAGGGAAGGAAAAGAGGCAGAAAATACTCAAGAAATAGCAAAGGGATAGTCCCAGGAGCTAAAGGAACCTAGACCATAGCCAAACCTCAGTTCCTGTTACAGATTCATTGAGGGGGGTAGAGTGATACTACAAAAATTTTCCATCCCTCCATTATTTGAAATTGAAAAGGAGAGATCAAGGTCACATCATTGGATGCAAATTTATAAATCAAAAAGTGTGGAGGATGTAGGCCATATGGAAGAAAAGTTGCTAGAAATGGGTAGAGAGTTAAGTAGAATAAGAGACAGGGAAAGAGTGATGAAATCTCAACTAGAGGCTGAGAACACATGGCTAAGGAGGCAAATACACGAGAAGGAGAGTCAATTGGAAACTATAGAAAGTCTCTCCATGGAGGCACTCCAATGCAGGATGCTAGCAAAATCATATTCCTTATACCTCAAAGAACAATGGCTCCAGTTTCAGATAAAAACCCTTGCAAAAAGAGGAACTATGCCTTTCCAATACTATAGGAATCTCATTGACCTCTGTGACCAAATAACCCTGGAGGACAGGGAAATGATATCTAAATTCTACCTACATAACTTGACCCTAACAGATTTGAATGTGTTGGACCCTAAGCCAAAGGTAGGGGACTTACAACTGATGACCTTGGAATCTTGGATGAATCATGAGGAGGCCATGGCTACAGAAGTAAAAGGGTATTGGAAAGAGAAGAAACAGAACCTATTTTCATCATAGTAGAACAGGCCAACTCCATGGTTGTCATTAGCACCCACAACCTCATTGCAAATGATCCTCGTCTTGCACCAAGATACCTAGCTACACAAGAGGAAGCAATCACTCATTTTGAGGACACTTGGAGATTGCTAGGGGATGAAAGCCAACAAGCCTGCCAAAGGAGATGGAACACCTTTCCCTACAACCTAAAGATCAGGGAGTATAATTCTCTTGACAGAATAAGGGACGCACTAGAAAGGACCCAAATGTATAAGCAAGCATTGCAAAGACTCAAAGTCATCTAGATTGGCTTGAAACTCAGTCCACCATTGCTCTTCGGTATGTTAGAAGGGAGAAAGGAAAAAGAAGAAATAAAGTAGTGGGAGGAGATAGAGAAGTAGACGTGATTTTATCCAAAAGAGGAGGAGAGTACAGCAGAGGCCTATAATGTTTGGGAGGCCACCAAAGCAATGAAATACATGGACATAGATTGAGTTTCTCAAAGGATGAGCAACACTTTCAGTAGGGGGGTGATGATGAGGCTCATCAATAGGTAAATTATATGGACCTTAATGCAACTCTCAAGCTTACTAAAATAAAATTTTCTCATGATTCTTTACATTTTTTGTTATATTTTTCTTAATGAGAAGGGTAAATATGAGATTTCATGTCTTGTGGTCTAATGTGCATTTATTGCAGGTTTTGGAGAAAATTTAGCTAATTAAAGTTCAGGAACTTGAAGTGGACAAGCAAGAGGGATTTCAGGATATTGTATCTCCCTCCTTAACTCCTCACTCACTCAAAGATTCCTCCACCAGATCTCATCAGCTCGGAGTTACAAGCAGCCAAGCCATTAAGATCATTAGTAGCCAATCCAGTGATAGTTGAAGACCAATTGATCTCAAGTTTGGGAGCCAAGCCTTCCTAAATTTAAGGAAGTTGTTGGTAACTTCAGTTGTATAAATAAGAAGGCCTAGAGCCTCATTAAGATTCAACTTTTATTTATTGTATCGAAGAGGCATTTTCAAGTTGAGACATTGTGACTGATCACTCTTGTGTACTTTTTATATTTTAATGAAAATGAGAAGCATTCCCTTGATCCAACACTGAGTTGACTCAGAGGGTTAAATCTCTTGGGTTAGGGCTCAACCCTAGTAGCAGAGGTTCCTCTTTTTGTATATGTATGCTTAGATTACATTCATAGTTAGCTGTTGAACTGATTTTGGTGTTGTAAATTTGTAAGTATTGGTATGATTAATTAGTTTTCCTCCATTTTTGGATAGTTATAACAGTGGTATCATAGTGACAAAATACAAATTTTCAGGAAATTTGATGATAGTGGTTTTCACCTCATCTCTCTCTTTTGGGATCATGACATGAGGGGCACTTTCATACAGTCCAAAAACAAAATTCTTGCTTTGCTACATAATCTAGGGTACCTTGATGAGTAGGACATTGTCATTAAGTTTCTTAGGATGAATTACAATTGTCATTTTTGATCTCTTAAGTTTTGAATTGGTTTCAATGCACTTCCATTCATGAACTTAGCCATTAGATGGTAATAATTTTGTTTTCTTCCATTTAATAAATCTTTCCCATGTATATATGAATTTGTGCATAGATGCAGACAAGAATGTGTGTTGTTGAAGGAGCTTCTACATTGCAGGGAGACCTCATCTCATTTGCCTCATTCAAGCCTTCTCCACCCATGTTGCCAAAATCCACTAAAATCTCAATCCGAATTCTTGTTTTATAAGAAAAAAATTGCCATTTCCATTGAGAAAATCCAACCATATTGAAGCACTTGATTGAGCTATGGATAGTGTTCACCCCCTTCCATGTCTTATTATCCCATTCTCTACCTTTCCCATGCTTCATTCCACCTTCTTAAGCTTTTGGATTGTTTCCTGCAGTAAAACAGGGGATCCTGTAGGAGAACTAGGACATCTTATAGTTTTCCTATAGGAAATCTTGTAACAACCTGTTTTGAGCCCAAACTCAGCAAAATCATCACTTAAGTTGGGATTAGGCCTCCACTTGACCTCCATACCCTTAAGAGCATTCTAACCCTCTTCCTCCATACCTGTCTCCCCTACCAAAGAATAAGTGAAGATTAGCATTTTCATTCATAAAATGAAAAGATAAATAAAAGGAGCTCTTTTTATTTCTTAATTAGCACATGCATGCAGTAGTTATAATCCTCTCTAGATCAAATTCCATGCTCATTTAGTTTTAATCATCACATGTGATAAATAGGTTTAAGGTAGGTTTATTTTGCAAGAAAAATGTGTAAATGAGTAGATAGAGGATTTCATGTCACTTTACAAGCATCTTCCAATTTAGTCTTTCATTCCTTAAAATAGATAGCATTCATTTTCTTTCATTTAGGATAATTTTCCCTTCTATAGTTGGTAGTCAGACTTCTTATAGTCAATAGAAGATTGGTTTGAGAAACCCTGGTGGTCTATCACCCCAGTTGAACAGTGACAAGAGTAGACCATTACATCTATTTGTGTATACAGCACTGTCACCTCCATTTTTTTATGAACCCTCGGTTGATGAAGTAAAGTTGGTAGCCCCACGAGTTGCAGTATTCTTGCAGAAATACTTGTGCTCATCAAATTTTAATGAAGTTCAAGTCCTAGGGGAAAGCTCACACACATAAGTTCATTATTTAGAAATTCAAAATGGGGTGGGGGAGTTGAGTTAGATCATATACTAATAGAATCTTTGATTATTGCACTGTCTTTTCATTTAATACAGACTGAAGAAGCTAGGATAGCTGGAGACAATCCATGGGATGAGACAAGATTGAATCTCATAATCCCTCTATAACACCCTCCTCCCACACTTACCCAAGCTAACTAGTCCATTGGGTAAATATGTGATGAAGAGTTAGTCTGATATGATTCAACTCCCAAATTACAGTTAAGGAAGTGGAATCAACAAACCAAAACCAAACTGACCTTCCTTGAGAGCTACAAGACACCAGGGGCTAACCAACCACTCCAGGTGCCCAACCCCTAAGTTAACTTGCTTTTTAGCTAAACTAGCCTTCCGTAGGTGGGTTCCTGCATACTAGTATGAGTTTGCACCAGTACAAGATTGTAAACATATTATTCTTTATATTAAAAGAAGACAGAGACAACAACAACAGGTGGTTTTTCTCCCGCATTAGGTTTACACCTTAAATTTTGATGTTCATGTGTGTTTCTTATGTGTGATGGTTTATTCTGTTATTATTGCACATGGTTACATTTTTAATGTTTAATAAATTACTAATGCACTGATTAAAGATCAACACATGATGAAATAAATGAATAATAAGTTCACTGGATATATGCTAGTTGCCTTAAGAACAATTGTGTGCACACACGAGTTCCCTTCACTGAAGTAGTGTATATAACTTTGATTATGCAAATGAAAAATTATTGATTTGTAAATACTAATTCACACCCCCCCCCCACCCCGAGTATTATTCCCAACAATTGGTATCATAGCAAGTCCTTTGGCAAAAGCTTGATCACTTGAAGGAGATCCATAGAAACAATGGGAAAGAAGAAAGCACCTCAAAAGAAGAAGACATATCAAAGGAACAGTAACAGTGGGAGAGACAATTAATGGCTATTATGGGGAAGCAACTCTTTAGATTCAAAATCACCTCAAAATGAAGATGAACAAGAAAAAGAACTACCAGGTATGGATTTGTTGTCCTCTGGTGATACATTTCTCAATTCATTTGAAGATAATGAATGTGACAGCGAAACAACTGAATTTTCTCTTATGGGTGAAGAGAGAAAAATCAAATAGAGGCAGAATTTAAAAAGCTCACAGACACAATTAGAGATCAAAAGGAGCTAATTGATAAAAGGGAATGTGCCTACAAATAAGAAGTTACCAAGTTAAAAGCTTAGTTGGAGGAAGGAAACAAAATGAAGACACAGTACAAAGAAAAGGAAGATCAAAGTCAAAGGCTGCAGGATGAAGTGACATCATTGAGAAATGAAGTGAATGAAAAGGATACAACAACCAAGGAACTTATAGAAAGAACCAGCTACTATGAAGGCCTTGAAGTTGTGGTCATCTCTCTAAAAGAAGATCTTAAAAAATCAAATAAGAAGAATGAAGAACTACTTCAAGCATTTGAAGAAAAATAAAATGAAGTTCTCAAATTAAGGAAACAAGTGGAAGAATGAAGAGAAGTTGAAGAAATCATGAAGAAGCAGTATCTTGAAAAGGAAGAGCAATATCAGGTTGAGGTGAATATCCTAAAAGGTAAATTAGAAGAAAAGGAGAAACTTTTATGATTTCAAGATAGTACTAAGATTTTGGATGATATTCTTAGTAGTAAAAGGTATCCTAACATCAAATCTGGTCTTGGTTTTCATGAAACTGTTAAAGGTGAATCTAGCTCACAAACTAAAGCAAGGAACTCTAGTGCAAAATCTGAAATGCTCAACAAGGAGATAAGAGGTCAACCCCATCAACAACCAAGGAAAGAAATTCCTCAAAGAAAATCATTTACTCCTAACCATGGAAGTGGTAATTGAGTCTTTCCTCTAATGAATAATGTTGAATGTTTTATATGTCATAATTTTGGACATGTTGCAGCAAAATGCAGAAGTAGAATGGTTCAAGCTAATAACCGTCACGCAAAAAGATCATTAGCTTCCAAGTACTTTAAGGGATATTGTTTTTCTTGCAATATGTTTGGTCACAAAGCCATTGATTGCTTTAGAAGGAATATGAAACATATAATATGTTATGCTTGTAAAAAGCTTGGGCATAAAGAAAAAGAAAGCAGGAGAAAATTCTGGCCAACATACCAAAAGCAGCAAACATCATCACACTCCAAGGCATGAAAGAAGAAGGAATTAGAGTCAGAAAAATGTGGCATAACTCAGTATACAGACAGAACAGACTCAAGAGGAACTGAATGTATGAAATTTCAGTGTTCTAATTCTCATACGCAGTTATCATGAATACAATTCATGTATATACGCGAGTTAGAAGTTGAACAATTGTGTATATATTGCTTTGATATAGAAGAAGTCAGACAGACTCAGGAAAAGGGGTCTAATATGGTTTAGTCAATTATCAATTATCCTTTCTGTTCTAATTGATGATGATTACAGTCTGTTGATGATATGTAGAAGTGATTTTGTTATCGGGAAATCTAGTGTCCACTCGGAGCTGCTAGTCCCACTAAAACTATCTTAGAAACAAACTAACTAAAACTACTTTCATTTTCCTTTATGAGAAATAGATAAGAGGGGAATGAAGGACACCAACCTCAGTCTTGCGCTTGGTTCTTGGTTCCTCTCCCTTCTAACAGATCCTTGCCGCTTCTCCTTTGTATACCCAGCTTCAAAGAGCACCTATGGAATCAAGGCAGCATAATACTATCGAAGAATAGATATCTACAATCATAAAAAATATAGGACCATATATATATTGACCACACGAATGCATATATCATCAAACATACAAGAATGTGGAGGAAAACTTGAATAGCTTTATTAATATCAAGAATAGCAAAGAGGATTACAACCAATTTTTTTGACCCAACGTCATCCTCCAGCATGAAAGCCCTTCTTTCACCTCATGAAAAGCTTAGATCACCGAACACTATGATGTTCCACCAAGAAACCAACAGCACTTCCTTACAAGATACAAAATTCCAGCCTCTGGATCTCTGGGATGAGGGATCCATATATAGATGATTGCAGGGGGGTGAGTCAGCTTCTGGGATTTTGATTAGTGTCCTCTCTCTGATAGTTCTTGATTCCACATGGAGGTTGATGATCTCCTACTCATCCCTGATCGAATTCAAAGAGGCAAGTTTCATAGGAGAAGTTTCTGGAAGATTCTATGATCATCCACCTTGCAAATTGTCTCTGCCATTTGTCCACTCTCACCCATTGCGCCCTACAGAAGGGATTTTCAGTATGCATCGCACCCTTTTCACTGGGCAGGTGAGATGCATCGCACCCTCTGCACTGGGCAGTCTGTATGGCCTAGTTTTGACCAGTTCTGAGCAGATTCCTGTGGAGAAATTCTGGGAAATGATGTAATCAACTGACCTTGTTCTTTTAGGGTATGGAAAAAAACTTTTAGGGACTTAGGAACCCTTGGTTTATGGACATGTTTGATTGGGGTTGCAGTGCCCAAAAATTTCTATAACAGTTGCCCCCTAAATCATGAGGTCGTTAATCTTTTGATGTCGAGTGAAATGCTTTATCATGAGGATCCGAAGTTTTTTCAAGCCGAAAGGTGACCTATAATAAGATACAATACAATACATTATCTTCACAATACTTTTCATGATCTAGCTGAGGCAGTCATTCCCATGCTCAGCTTTATAAATTCATTTTCATGTACATAAGACAGACAACTGTCTGTGTGGCAGACTGATGATTCTGATAGAGTCATCATCCTTTGGTTCAAATGATCATCTATGCAGCAACAATGTACATTTGATGTTTTTATTTTCCTGAATATATCGCAGCCCAGATGGATGAAACTAGATCTGGGTTCTTCAAACTCGTTCAATCTTCACTCGGAGTACAAGTCGATCCATGTGAAAGATGTTCTGGGGTCGAATATGGAAAGACACCGCCTGATTGTCAGCCAATGATGTAAGTTGTTAACAGCTACGAGAGGAATCACCGATAATGATGATGACCCTCAAGGTACTACAATACAATTCACGTGGTGTGAAAAGGGACTTGGCATCGAACACCACACAAAATCTTTCGGTCGAAGGCCACTGATGTAAACCTATCGTCAGAAGTGAGAATCTTGCCATTGAGGCATGCAAGCTTCAAAGTACTGAAAGGGTTGTTCCTAAGTCGACTTCTTGGATAATGAGCTGATGTCGAAAAGAAGCGACCCATCGTAGGAGGGCCTTAATGAATCCCACATCTACAACACGGAACGGAGTAAATGATTTTCGAGGTGAAAACGATCTGATGATACAGGGTTCAGGGTGGCGGTCATGAAAGAATGGAGCGTGAATGTATTGCAGTGGATGAGACACAGGTGAATTCTCTGAGCGACTTCTCTTGAACATACCGGTGACACTGACATGGATTGGTAGCGTTAACCCCAAATATGGATGGTGTGATGGACCAATGGTGATATGACCTGTGAACGGAACAACCCAACCCAACTTGGATGCGGAGTGAAAGTGTCATGTTCAAGAGCGACTTGCTACCAATAAAGTTTCTTCAAGTTTTCTTCTCAATTTTTCCCCAATCATTGCTGACCAGCACCTCTTTATTTTTGTCAAGCTTGAGGAGGATAACATATGCTTGTTCTATAATTTTCCCTTCAGGCAAACCTGTTGCTATGTTTTAACGAGCCTAGCGACAGTGAAACTCGTTCTTGTCTATATGGACAAGTTTGTCGCTATTCGGTTTTAACGAGTTTAACGACAAAGATAACTCGGTCCTTAAGTCCGAAAAAGTATAAAATAATACGGAAGGGATGAATTTTCAGTAATTTTAACGAGCCGAACAAAAAAAGCGCTCGATATTTTTGTGTAATAATCCCTCAGGTCCAAAAAGATTAAAATCTAGAGGAGAGATAGCACTTCCGGTAGCTTTAACGAGCTAGAGAGGCCAATTGCTCGGCAATGTTTTTATTTTTTACGAGTCAGATGAAAAGAGCTTAAAGGAGACTCATTTTTTGAGGAACGAGTGATAATTTCAGGGAGCAGCTGATTCCAGGTAAAGTTTGGAATTTTCCAATAACAGCAGTGTCACAAGGATGGCTAACAAGATCACTCTTCGCAGCTGTTCCTCAAAAGGGGTAAATAATCAAATGGAGGTGAATGATCAGCTAAAATAGAGTGGAGGTGATGGTATGAACACGACCAGGGCTCAAAAGTAGATGATAATGCATTCACAATGGTTATTTACTGGAAATTGGTTCATTTTTTAATGAGCTTAAACTCTGGAGGAACGTTTGCTCATTGCTAAGGTTTAATTTTTAACGAGCTTGAACTTCGCATAAAAACTGCTCATGCCAGTCGTATAATAAGGATGTCTCATCGATAGGTTCAATTTTTAGGGAGCTTGCACCATTCAAAACTTTGCTCTAGATCCTTTCATTATGAAAGCTAGGAACGACCAATCCTACGAGTTTAAAGGGTTGAGAAACTACAAACTAAAAAAATAAATGGTCGCTCTTCGCTTGCATGCAAAAAGGTTTGCATGCCCCCAGGTATAGCGAAATAGAGTTTCCAGGTTACCATATGAAAGCTTTCCATCTGCACTGCAGACAAAATGCTTCCTTGGTGATGTCTACCGAAATAGACAAAGGTGAGTGGTGTGGTCACCTCCACTCACATAACTTTGACGAGGGAATCTTATTCCAGTCTAATCCCATTTTCCTAAACAGACGGGTGTGTCAGACTTAGTCATATATCCTCCGCGCAAACCTACCCTATACCCAAGGTTTTCCTGCAGAAACAGACCAGGGTGCATGCCCCCTGGGTTTCAGTCATGTCCTCCCGAATCACTCACACCCTTCAGGTGGATGGACTGGAGATTGATGAAACATTCCTTGCGTGAAAAGACCATTTAGGGATGGCATTTGACTAGTAGCTATGTGTGAGCCGGGGAACGAAAGCTGGTCTACGAGCTTGACCATTCGGCCTTCATGCGGAAAACACATTACTCTAAAGAGTGAGGAGACAATGGCTCCCATGCTATAAATATAGTCGCGTCCAAGGAGTAGATTATAATATAGAGGTCCTTGGACTACCATTACGTTCATGTAAACGGTTTTCCTCCTCAACATTATGGGCACATTGGGAAGGATCCCTAACGGTCGACTGGTTCCTTTGTCGAAGCCTGTCAGATTTCTCATCTCAAGCAAAAGTGATGGCGAGCCAAGCACTTCCCAAGCAGTTGAGGAAAGGATACTCACAGAAGCCCCTTCATCTATGATGGTACCGACCATGATCATTTTGTAAGCTTGTACAATGATTCAGAATGGTACATTAGCCGGTACCAGGGGTCTGCTTAGTAGATTCCAATTGAAGGAAACAACTAGTTTGCTTGGAGGTGGGACTGAATAGACAGTCGGACATGACTCTGACGAACTTCCTTCCTGTAGTAAAGGAATGGGTAGATTGCCCCCATGTTCATCGGAGTCTGTGTTTACGAAAAGAATTTGAATGATGTCATTCTCATTCTCTTCGGTGATTGTGTCATCTAAAGATGGACCTTCTTAAGACAAGACCGGGTCGACTGCCGCCTCAACTTTTTGACTTTCTTCTGGTATGGATTCAGTGGATTTATCTTCAATGACAGATGCTTTGACCGACCACAATGGCGTGTCGGTCGGATTTTCAACTAGCGATGGAATCGGCAAGAGTTTCTTGTATCCAGGAGGAAGTCGTAGCGGTGAAGCCGGACGGTTATCCAAAACTCTTTTAGCTTCATCTAGGAAGGGACAATGGTGGACGACGTGATCGCCTTCACACAGTTTACAAGGAAATTTACATTTCCTTTTCTGCCCAAATGCTTCGCTTTCACTAGTTGATGGTGTACTTTCAACATGATCTTCAGAGGTTGATGACACCGGATTGTGCAAACGAGGAGACCAGTCCCTTAAGATCCGAGGGATGCAAGGACAATCTTGATGATAGTGGTCTCCTTTGCAAATGACACATGGAGATTTAGGCTTGGACGGTGCATTATGTGGATTTTCACTAGACAATGCCCGGTTACCCCTTTTCTCCTTTGGCTCCTTCTTCTTCTTCTCTTTCTTCTCCTTCTCCTTCTTCTCCTTCTTAGTTACTTGATTTTTGGCTTTACCAGCTTTATCAAGCGAAGAGGAAGGAGGAGAGGGAGAATCGGACGAAGTAGAAGGTTGGGGGGTAACTTTAGTATCATCTAGTTGCTAACTCGATTGTTCAGGAATCACGGTGTTCTAAATGACAGAGGTCAAGAAGAGCCATATTGGCAAGCCAATTGTCAATCCTGGAAGTGACAATGTGGCCATATGAGGTGCACCAACATCTCCCCAAGAGGAAAAAGGACTAGGATTTCCTCCAAGGGGAAATCCTTGGTTGGTGGACTCCATTTTTCTCAACCTAAGACCAACGCAGGAATGGTGATATTATTCCGATTAAAATAAATTTTAGACGCTTTGACACAACTTTTTTTTTCAATTTTTAAGAGTCAAGAAAAAACAAAAGATGACTCTAGTTGCCTTCGATTTTTAATGAGCCTGAAGTGACAAGTGCTCAGATGGACCTTTTCCTTTAAGGAGTCTGAAAAGGAACGAAAGAGACTACTCTGGAATCTAGAAAAATGGAATACCAAACCAATCGCAAAACTGCAGAATAATTTTTACGGTATGGCAGTCAATCTTCTCGAATGTTGTGTTCAGTGCATTGTGATCGATAGGGCAGCAGACACGACTTTCTATGGATAAAGGATATAGCCTATTGTGGTCTCCCAATATATACTCGACGGTACATGGGAGCACTAGTCCTTACTGGCACTTGTCGTCTCAAAGCAGAGGAATCACCGAACCAACCGTGAAAGCGACAGTTACCAAGCTTTACAATGCCAGAATATGTCTCTAGCCTAGACTTCTAGATGTTGTGTGGTAGGTTCCAAAGCGTTTTTGTGTTCATTGAATTTATTTTACAATTGATCTTTCTTAAGAAATTTTCCTTTTAGGTTCACCACGTGATGTAGATATAATTTCTAAAATGCAATTTAAGATGATAAACAATCGTTTAATCTTCTTTTCGCAATGAAAATCCTAGCTACTAAAGAAAGAGAGATGATATTTTTTCAACATAGAGCAGAGAGCACACACTAGATGCACTGTCCTAAATCAAACCAACAAGCAGTCTAAATGCAAATGCACATGCATGTATTTGTTTTCACCTTTCTTAATGTGTGAATGACAAGAAGAATGCTAAGTACAAATCTGAATTATCTTTTCAAAGCGACAGTACTAACAAATTTCTTTTCAAAAATGAAAGGAAGATAATGACGACCCTTTGCTTTTTTGAATTGAAAACTGCTTTCGACACTTGAAAAATTAATAATTCAAATCAAATACAAGAGTAACCGTATAATCGATCGTCAAGAACATTAGAATTCTTTTCTTTGACTGAAAACGACACTGGCGACACTTACAAATCAGAAGACGACAGTTTGATTATGCTACTTCTTTGTAAAAGAGAACTGAAAATGGCACATAATACATAAAAACATTCACAGTTCTTTTCACAATGGAGGCGGAATGATGGAAAGGAAGGGGGTTTCCACAGTGGTATACTGATCACAGACAGCAAAACTCCTAAATAAAGATGAAGAGAGTGAACACAGAAACCAAAATCTGAGGGCAGAAGAGGTATTGTCTGATCAGCGCACCTGCAACATAGGGAAAGTGTGATGCAGCACACCTACTGCACATGGGAGGTGCGATGCATCCAGATTCCCAAGAGGAGAAGGTGCGATGGTCCAGGGACGAGACTTCAACTGGGTTCTAGGTCACAGTTTGCAGCTCAGTTTAGGGATTTAGGCCGAGCAAGTGATGTACAGTAAATAGAAATCACAGTGGCTGATCTAGTAAGTTTGCTAGAGCCACCACTAGGGCAATTAGAAGGTTTTCAAATCGATTGTTCAATTTATAAACAAAACCCGGAGATAGACTGAAGCAGCATTGATCTACTTTGCACTTGCATAGCAAACGCAGTTCGAAGGCTAGCTGGCTTGACTTCAAGCTCCATCTGTAAGTTTACAAAACAAACAAACATAGACAAACAAAAAATCTATTCGCTCCCCAGTGGAGTCGCCATTTTGTTAGCGGGAAATCTAGTGTCCACTCAGAGTTGCTAGTCCCACTAAGACCGGTAGCTATCTTAGAAACAAACAAACTAAAACTACTTTCATTTTCCTTTATGAGAAATAGATAAGAGGGGAATGAAGGACACCAACCTCAGTCTTGCGCTTGGTTCCTTGCTTGGTTCCTCTCCCTTCTGACAGATCCTTTCCACTTCTCCTTTGTCTACCCAGCTTCAAAGAGCACCTGTGGAATCAAAGCAGCATAATACTATCGAAGAACAAAGATCTACAATCATAAACAATATAGGACTAGATATATATTGACCACACGAATGCATATATCATCAAACATACAAGAATGTGGAGGAAAACTTGAATAGCTTTATTAATATCAAGAATAGCAAAGAGGATTACAACCAATTGTTCTGATCTAGCATCATCCTCCAACATGAAAGCCCTTCTTTCACCTCATGAAAAGCTTAGATCACCCAACACTATGATGTTCCACCAAGAAACCAACAACACTTCCTTACAAGATACAAAATTCCAGGCTCTGGATCTCTGGGATGAGGGATCCATATATAGATGATTGCAGAGGGGTGAGTCAGCTTCTGGGATTTTGATTAGTGTCCTCTCTCTTATAGTTCTTGATTCCACTTGGAGGTTGATGATCTCCTACTCATCCTTGAGCAAATTCAGAGAGGCAAGTGTCATAGGAGAAGTTTCTGGAAGATTCTATGATCATCCACCTCGCAAACTGTCTTTGCCATTTGTCCACTCTCGCCCATCACACCCTACAGAAGGGATTTTTCAATATGCATCGCACCCTTTTCACTGGGCAGGTGAGATGCATCGCACCCTCTGCACTGGGTAGTCTGTATGGTCCAGTTTTGACCAATTCTGAGCAGATTCCTATGGAGAACTTCTGGGAGATGATGTAATCAACTGACCTTGTTCTTTTAGGGTATGGAACAACACTTTTAGGGACTTATGAGCCCTTGGTTTATGGACATGTTTGATTGGGGTTGCAGTGCCCAAAAATGTCTATAACAGATTTTGACTCGCATAAGTTGTTGATGACTTGATGTATAACTAGTTGATGAAGATGCCTTGATGATCCTTACTTATATATGCAATGATCATATCTGACAATGAATAGATGGCACGAGTTCAGGGGGAGAATATGCTATGCTTCTAAATTTTCATTAATATTATAGAGTTATGCAGCAAGAATAGTATCTGTAGAATATGTTATGCTTCTAAATCAATAGATAGATTTAGAAGTCTTTTTTATTTATGTTGTTGAAGTTTTTAAATGATATAGCATGCTATGTTGTAGTCATGAGTTGCCTATGATGAAATCTTTGATGATACTTATATTGCTTGAGCCACATAGTCGTTATCCAGAACAGGTTTATGGATGATTTTGAATGACCCTTTTGATGATGCATACAGTACATATGGTATGTTTCTTAGATGGTGATCTTCATAAGGACAAGGAGAAGAACAAATCTTGAGTACATGACTTCATTATTTGATAAGTGTCATTTCTTTTATGTTGTTGTCATCATGCCTTCAAAGATGCATAAACATCATGTGGTGAAGTTATGGACGAGGATTCTTATAGTTCTTGGCTCTCACATGGTTGAGGATTGCTGCCATTGATGGTATCAAGAAAGCTTGACAAATGAAAATGAGCTCATGGTTTGCTAGATACATATTGCTATCTCTTTGATGGATACACATTATGCTGGATACATGGATGATTATTTAAGTTGCATATTAATAAATATTTTTGGTTGGCCAAGAGAATGGTGTTATTGCAGGTCTCATGAAGACATAGCTATTTGAAGACATGGATATTCAGAGACATGGCTTACTTAGTCACATAATGATGATGCCTTCTTACTTTATGATGATAGGTTTGATACTCACATATTTTTATTATCATGGTTGATGCTTCTCAGATGTGAGATGTTCCCTAGTGATGATACATGGTTGATATATTGAGGGTTCTTGTGGAAATATCATGCAATTCTTGGTGATGATGTTATGATCATAGATGATGACTATGGTGTTTTCACATACATATGATATGATGTGAATGATTTTATGTTAGATCTTGGAGATATGACATATGCTTAGTTGATTCATGGAAGGTTATGATAAGGCTCTTTCTACTAAGGAAACGGAGCAAGTTGATCTTGATGAGATCAAGAGGATGAGTTGATATCTATATGTGGCATACTTTGTCACAGGTTGATGATATTTACATTGTCATATCTTGGAAACTGATGATGGACATATACAGGTTTCTGGTCTGGATGCTGTTGAAAAATGCTTATGGTGCAGATCATATATGGTGTATGATAGTTGTTGATGACTATCATGACTCTACATATGCTTAGGGGGAGCATGGACGGTATAGTGCATCTCAGCATGTATAAAGGGTCAGTTTAATCAGAGAATTCAGCATGTGCCTAGGGGTAGCATGATCAATGTTCATATTCAGCTGTTCAGATATGGAAGTCTTCATTTAACATTGATTAGTCAGCCCTTTTCCATTGATGTGAAAGGGGGAGAGTAGCTTGGTGTTTGGAGAGTTGTGTTTGGAGAGTAGCTTGATGTTTAGAAAAAACTTGGTGTTATTTACAAGTTTTAGTGACCAAACACCAAAGTAGTTGCCATCAATTCCAAAGGGGGAGATTGTTGGCATTATGATGTATGTGTTGTACTTGATGGAAACCCACTTGTAGCAGGACAATTATATGGAAACTAGATGAATCTACAGGACAGATCAGAGGTGACATAATGATGAAATGGAGATGAATCTACAGGTCAGAGGTGACAGAATGATGGAAGAAATAATGGTCAAACATTTGATATAGGGATATTGTTAGTGTGTGTTGTCCTTGATATTTGATGAATGAACTAATTGATAAACGTATAAACAAGATGTGATAGAATGCATGGCAGTTGTGTTTATGGATGTGACAAAATGCAGGGTAGTTCAGAGAAATCAGTTCAAAAGTAATGTATGATGGAAAATCACATTATAACAGGTCAATTCAAAGGTAACAGGACAATGGTACAAAAGAACAGGATGTTGGAACAAAGGACTATAGATCAAAATCAAGAAGTTGAAGAAAAAGGATGTTTTCAGGTATGTTAAGTTGTATACGTGGGTTCACTGTACAAAATGAGTGTATACATGTGAGTTCACTGTACAAAAAGGGCATACACGTATGCACACACTTTCACAAGAGGAAAAGTGCATATGGGATGAAAAATTAAGGAAATTAAGGTGAAATAATACCAAGGGTCAATACCATGGTATTAGCCCACAATAATGAGTGGAGTAACGGTTATTTGATCCCGTCTAAGAATATCACAGGTTCTAAGTGTTGTTTTGGTCTTAGGTATTGAGAAAGGCTAAAACTATATAAGGAGGAGAAGATCAAAGGGTTGACAACATAAGTAATGAATATCTTATGAAGTGTTAGATCAAAAAGCAAGTATGCATGTTATGGGTTTCTGATGCTTTGCTTGATCTGGACTAATTATGCACTTGAGTGTTTGATGATGGATGAGTTCTAATGATGGATCAGGATCATAATGACTTATCATTATGAGATTTGATAATGGATAGGCTAGATTTGAGTGCTAACAAATGTTTTGTGCTTTAAATTCTATGATATGGGTATATCTGAAGACTGGAATAGCTACGAAGTTATAAGTTTCTATCTGCAAATCTGTATGCTAGTTCACCTTGGTGAAGGCGCGTATACACGCTGGTTCGGCACTTCCAAGTAGCGTATGCAAAATAAAATCTTGTTGTTCAGATATGACTAATCTATTTGATCATTGCTGCTATTTTATTGCTATCTATCAATGATGTCTTCTTAGATCTGAAAGTAGAATTGAATGCATAAGGAGATTGAGTCTGATTGATTGATTGATTGATTAAGTGATAAGGGTGATCTTTGTTTTTGTCTGGTTAGATATATGTAATTTTACAATAGATCTTCAGATTGTTACTGGTTTCTATAGTTTTGACTCAGATGTTTATATCATTCAGTAATTTTCGAGGTATACACAGGTTTTGTTAAAGAAAGTACCATATACACGCAGGCTGGCTTCATTGAAGTAGTGTATACATTTTGACACGTGATTTTTGAGGTTACAGTTGGTTCTGGTTGTTGATGTAGTGTTCTAGGTTCAAATCTGTGTACTTGTTACAATGATTTGTATGTTCCAGTTGATTGGCTGAATTTTGATGAAGGTTTGAATGAATGGTTAATTCAGTTGTGTCAGAGGTTTAGTGATTGTTTGATTCAGTGTGTCATAAGTTTCAGTGATTGATTGATTCAGTTGATTAAGATATTAATGGTTGGGCTTCAGTTATATCAGAGATTGATGATTGAGTTTCAACGATTGGTTGTTGCGGATGTATTTGATGGTTGTATTACCTTGATGATTGATTTTGAGCTTCAATGTTACTAATGGGTCCAGTGTGAAAATTTGATGAAACGTGGCCTACATATTGTGTTGTTGTGTACCAAGAGTATCCAATCTAAAAATTTATGAAATGTGGTCCCTAAAGGATACTGAGGGTTGGACCCTTAAGTGAGGAAGTCGAAGATTCCTTCCAGTAGTGGTTGGTGATTTGATCAGGGGGTTGAAGCTCCCTTCCAACAACAGCTGGAGAACAAGTGAAGGTTGTAGCCTTCTATAGGTTGTCGCCTACATAATAGTAAACATATCAGCTAGTATAAGAGTTAGGGGTTGTAGCTCCCTTCCAACAGAAGCTGGAGAACGAGAGAAGGTTGTAGCCTTCTATAGGTGGGTTCCTGCATACTGGTATGAGTCTACACTAGTACAAGATTGTAAATAGATTATTCTTTATATTGAAAGAATACAGAGACAATAGCAGTAGGTGGTTTTTCTCTCGCATTGAGTTTCCACCTTAAATCTTGGTGTTCATGTGTGTTGCTTATGTGTGATGTTTTATTATGTTATTATGGCACATGGTTACTATTTAATGTTTAATAAAGTATTGATGCACTGATTAAACATCAACACATGATGAATTAATTGAATCATAAGTTCACTGGATATACATTGGTTTCCTTAAGAACAGTTGCATGCACACACAAGTTCCCTTCAATGAAGTAGAGTATATAAATCTGATTGTGCAAATGAAAGACTGTTGATTTGTAAATACTGATTCACCCCCGCCCCCCCCCAACCCCCACCCCTCTTAGTATTATTCCCAACACATACCCTTAAGACCATTCTAACCCTCTTCCTCCATACTTGTCTCCCCTGCCAAAGAATAAGTGAAGATTAGCATTTTCATTCATAAAATGAAAAGATAAAGGAAAAGAGTTCTTTTTATTTCTTAATTAGCACATGCATGTAGCAGTTATAATCCTCTCTAGATCATATTTCATGCTCAGATAGTTTTAATCATCACATGTGATAAATAGGGTTAAGGTAGGTTTCTTTTGCAAGAAAAATGTGTCAATGAGTAGATAGAGGATTTCATGTCACTTTACAAGCATCTTCCAATTCAGTCTTTCATTCCTTAAAATAGGCAGCATTCATTTTCTTTCATTTAGGATAATTTTCCCTTCTCTAGTTGGTAGTCACACTTATTCTAGTCAATAGAAGACTAGTTTGAGAAACCCTAGTGGTCTATCACCCCAGTTGAACAGCAGCAAGAGTAAACCATTACATCTACTTGTGTATACAACACTATCACCTCCAAGTTTTTACGAACCACGGGTTGATGAAGTAAAGTTGGTAGCCCCACAAGTTGCAACATTCTTGTTGCTATACTAGTGCTCATCAAATGTTAATCAAGTTTAATTTCTAGGGACAAGCTCAGACACAGAAGTTCATTATTTAGAAAGTCAAAATGGGGTGGGGGAGTTTAGGTAGATCATCTATGAATAGTATGATTATTGCAACGACTTGTCATTTAATACAGACTGAAGAAGTTAGGAAAGTTGGAGACAATTCATGGGATGAGACAAGATTGAAACTCATAATCCCTTTGTAACACCCTCCTCCCACACTGACCCAATCTAACTGGTCCACCGAGGTAAATATGTGATGAATATTTAGTATGACATGATTCAACTCCCCAAGTACAGTTAAGGAAGTGGAATCGACAAACCAAAACCAAACTGAGCTTCCTCAGGAGCTACAGGACACACAGGGGCTAACCAACCACTCCAGGTGTCGACCCCTGAGTTAACTTACTTTTTAACTGAACTAAACCACCATTTTCTCCCATGACAAGCCCACCATGCGAGTGTAACCCTCCAATTTCTCTCACAACAAGGCCTCCATGCGACTGCGGCGTTTTCCATCCAATGACGTGCCAATGACCACAAAATTTAAGCAACTTTTTTAGGGCTAGGACCCAGGGATCTGCCTAGATTTTGATGAAACACTCAGAAGTGATAATTAACAAGAAGACAAGGCCTCTAATGCAAAACTTGAACAAGGACCTGACTTGACTCATCCTAACCATGATAGGCAATTCGTCAAAAACATCATGAACATGTAATGTATAGGTCATAAATACACACATGAACATAGGGAATTATCTGAGAATCGTAAATAATTTTTTATTCCCTCTCATAATAGCTTCATTATCATCTATTAGGTCATTCATTTATTAAAATTTCATCTACTAACCAAAACATGATGAGATCCATAATTCAAATATGTCATTAACCATGCTTGTAACCAACATATAACTAGATAAACAACAATAATAGAACAACCATCATAGCCACATAATAAAAAATACATTTACACTTGGAACACAAGAGGAAAAGAGATCGTATTAGCATATGCAAATCTGACCAAGTCAGGAACTTCCATGTACCACCCAACCATAGATTGGGTTGAACCAAATATTCATTTCATCCATTCATCTCCGCTCCATATTCCAAGCATGAATGTGGGATCTCATGGAATAAACCAAACAAAACCAAATTAGGGCTTCTAGAGGCTATACCACCTCAACCCTCAACCAGTGATTACACCTCACAGTTGGACATCACTAACCATCACCAGATCGTTCTTTATCCAACTTGTCCAGGGCTCTAGAGAGTTTGTTCCAACCCATCTTTCAGGACTAGTAACTCAACCCACAACTATTATCAAGCATCAGACCATTTGTCCAGCCAAGGATTTCAAGACTAGTAACTCAACCCACCAAGGGCTCTAGAGCATTTCTCCAAACAAGGTTTCAAGACTAGCAACTCAACCCAAGCTGTTACAGGGCTTCCATAGTGTTTTTCCAACCAAGGCTCGAGGAACTAATAACTAAACCCATGGCCATAAAGAACATGAGAAACAACTAGAAAAAAAAAAAGGTAAAACTCACAAAACCATGGCTATCCAGGAAATGGGAATGCTAGGAAAAACCACTGTCAATCCAGGAAATCCTCCATGCCAATGACAGATCATAACCAAATAACCACAATCATGGAACCAAATAACCACATGCATATGCCATGCATGTGAAAAATGGAAAGGAAAACATACATGCAACTCGGTACCTGCAAAGCAAACCCACTTTAGTTGTTGATCTTATTGTTCCCTTTTGTTTTCCTACTTTTCCTTTTCCTTTGTGCTCCAAATCCAAAGTATGCCCAAAATCCTCCAAGAGTGCTCCAAGAAACTTTAAGTGTGGAAGAGTATGAGAGAGAGAATAGAGAAAGAGAGAGAGCTCTAAGCTAAATCTAAAAAAAAGTTATCACATTGGCAAAAGGTTGTAAATTGATCCCCAGAATCCTTTTAAGTAATGGGGCCTCAATTTTCTTCATTTTCCTCCTCACATGCAACCTCTAACCTTCCACCTTCCTTTTCTCCTAATTTCCATTATTTTCATAAATAAAATTCCAATTAATGCCTCTTTTCCTTTCCAAAGACTTTTCCAATTTCCATAGTCATTAATTAATTGCAAGTGATCCCTGTCATTATGTTTTTCCCAAACATTTAGCTTGGAATATGTGTCCCATGACCTTGGTTATTATTTTTCCTTTATTAACTTTATTACATGTTTTTTTAACCCGAGGTTGTTAAAAAGCCCTCCCCCTTAGGGGAACACCATTCTCTGTGTTCAATGATACCTACAACCAACAAGGCTACTAAAAACCAAACATATTGCCCATGGAAATTTATAACTTAGCTCATTGCATTATTTAAAATGAACAACCTAATGAAAAGCATACCAGAATGACAACCATATCACTTATTTGAGCTTTATAACAAAGTTTGTTGCGGTATTTACAATGATAAACATATATAAATATCTACATATACCAAAAATCATTTGGCTCCACTGAAAAACAATGAAGGATACATAGCCCATAGTTGATCAAAAATCTCCCATGTAGCTTCATCAAGCCCAAAGTGCTTCCATTGCACTTTAACCTGCTCTATTTCTCAGTTTTAGAGCATGAGTATCTTTCTCTACAAAATGCACTGAGGTTCCAATTGAAATTCTCCTTCTGGTCCCACCTGCAATATAGACCATTCAATCATAGAATCAACATATTTAACATACTTCTTAAGTAATGACACATGGAAAACATCAAGGAATTTCACTTTCAGAGGCAGTGCAAGTTTCTAGGCCATTGGTCCAATCCTCTCAAGGATATCGAAAGTCTTGCAATAGCGAGGTGCTAGCTTCACACATGACCTAATCCTCAAGGATCTCTTCTTGGGCTTGACGCACAAATACACATGTTCCCCAACTTGAAACTCCTTAAATGCCCTGTGTTGATCTACATAACTTTTCTACTTGTCCTGCGTTGCCTTTAGATTCTTCTTGATAACCTACATTTCCATTTCCATTTCCATTTCGGCCAATATGTTTGGTCCTATCAACACCCTATTCACTGGATCACTCCAACCAATAGGAGTATTATAACTCTGCCCATACAGTGCCTCAAATGTACTCATCCTCAGTGGCTCCTGATAATCATTTTTGTAAGAAAACTCAACTGATGGAAGATACTCTTCCCACTTTTGTTGTTGATGCATCACATACATCCTCAACATATCCTCTAATATCCTATTGACCCTATCTATCTGCCCATATTTCTGTGTATGATAATCTATAATGAAGGCCAAATTTGTACCCAAACCTACAAATAACTCTTTCCAGAACTGGAAGTGAACTCAACATCTCTATTGGATACAATCTTCTTTAGAACACCATGCAACCTAACTATATCTCTAATGAAGACTTGTGCTACATCATTAGCTAAATAAGTAGACTTCACTCGAATGAAGTGTGCTACCTTAGTCGACCTGTTAACCATAACCATAATAGAATCATGTTGTCTAGATGTCCTCGGAAAACCTGTAATGAAATCCATGGAAATGACCTCCCATTTCCACTTTGGAATCGGAATCGGTTGTAGTAATCCACCTGGATTCTTACCCTTTGCTTTTACATTTTGATAATCCAAGCATATAGCCACAAACGTTGTCATTTCTTTCTTTAGATCTGACCAATAGTAGGACTTCTTCACCGGTGTCAATGTCTTTTGATATTCTGGGTGACGTGAATATGGCTTAGCATGAAATTCCTTCAAGATAATCTTCTTAAGCTCACTATTTTCCAGCACATAGATCATATCCCTAAATCTGACCAAACCATCCATTGTGAGATGATAGTCCAGATCATGATCACCAGTATCCTACTATAACCTTTGCCTAAGCTTCCTATACCTATCATCTGTTGTCCTGCCTGCAATATATGATCATGTAGATCTGTCACATATGAACTCATAGCTATTATATGATTCACATGTACCCTTCTACTAAGAGCATCTGCAACCCTATTTTCTTTTACCTTAATGTACCTAATATCGAAGTTAAACAAGTATCTCAATCCAATGCGATCATTCATCAAGATGAATCTCTTGCCAAGAAGATAGTGTTTTCACACCTTTAGGGCATTCATGATTTCTTCCAACTCAATATCATGCGTCACATAAATCTTCTCATGCTCATTCAATTTCCTTGATTCATAGTACACCACCCGTCCTTCCTGTATCAGGAATACACCAAGTTCCCTATTTAAAGTATCTGTACATGCCATAAACTCTTTATCTGGATCTTTTATTTTTAGCACAGGAACATTTCTCAATAGCTGCTTCAATTCCTTGAAACTTTTTGTACATTCTTCTGTCCATTCAAATTTCTTACCTTTCCTTTGCAATGATGTAATAGGATAAAAAATTTGTGAGAAGTTCCTAATGAACCTTCTATAATAACCTACTAACTGCATGAATGATATGACCTGGTCCACATTCCTAAGAGCTTCCCATTCCATGATAGCTCTTATCTTTTCTGGATCTACTGTTATGCCTTCCTTAGAGAAAACATTCCTCGAGTAATGTACCTAAGTTTGAAAGAAACTATATTTACTAATCTTGGCATACAATTGACGCTCTTATCAATCTTAACGTTGCTGATAAGTTTTTGGCATGTTCTTCCTCATTCTTAGAATATATCAATATATAAACAATGAATACAATAACAAACTTGTCCAAAAAAGGACGCAACACACTATTCATCAAGCACATAAAAATATTTAGATCATTCGTCAAACCAAAAGGAACTACAACAAACTCGTAATGCTCATACCTGGTCCAGAAAGAAGTCTTGTAAATATCCTCTTCATTGATTTGTACTTGATGCTATCCTAATCTAGTATCAATATTTGAGAACATTGTTGTTCCCTTCAACTGGTCAATAAGTCATCAATCCTTGGCAACAGATACTTGTTCTTGATGGTCACCTTTTTCAACTACCTGTAATTAATGCACAACTTGATAGTTCCATCCTTCTCAAACAATACCAGTGCACCCCAAGGTGACACACTTGGCCTAATGTATCCCTTTTCAAGGATTTCCTTCAACTGGAACTTCAATTCCACTAACTTTGGTGTGGTCATCCTGTATGGTGCTTTTGATGCTAGTGTTTCCCCTAGTATCAACTCAATAGAGGTGGTAATGTTGGAATCTTTATGGCAAATATGTCATGAAACTATTGTATAACTAGGTACCTGTTCAAGAATTTTTTATCCTCAACATGCTTACCTTTATCACTGAAATATGTACTACAAATAACGCACACCCTTTCCTGCAACTGTGATTTTCCTTCATAGTTGTAACTATTCTGACTAATGTTTCCTTTTTCTTACCCTACAATATTATTTGTTCTCCATGGTCATCCGAGCATTCAATATCCTTATCATAGTAGTCCACCTTAGTCCTGTGAAGATACAACCAGTCCATACCCAATAACATATTTTTTTGATCCCAACGGAAGCACATTTAGATGCACTAATGTAGACATACCATTCAGTTCAAATGCACAAGCTCATACCCAATGATGAACTCTTCTCTTTGTACCTGAAGCCAATTGCACTAACCAAGACTCTGCATGTACTTCTTTATTCAAACCACACGTATCCACCAAGTTAGGGGTAACATAACTATAGTTAAATCAAGGGTCAATCAAAATAAAAACAACTTGATCACAAAGCTTACTCTTTATCTTAATAATAAATGCCTAGTGATCCCCTGCCAATTATCCAACGTTGCATAAATCTAAGGAATACTTTGTCCAACATCCCCCACTGTTTGTGCCTCCTGAGCACTATAGATTTGTGTTTTGCCACCCTAATGCTACGGGAAATCCCTCCAGCGATGATACTTGCCACATGTCCAACACTGTAAATTATTCTTGTCATCACCCTTGTTCTGCTCCTCAGAATGAAATTCATGTCCTCTTGAACTTCTTAAGCGGTGTTACATTCTCTTAGTTACCTATGTCTTGAGGTCTATTTCGATTCTTATCCCATTTTCTTTTATTCTTTTCATTACCTTTCCAATCTTTCTTAGTCTTAGACCTGCACTTTGATTGCTCATAACGATGTTTTAGTTTTTTTATGGCTTCCTCCAACTATCTAGGCTCATCAAACTCAATCCTATCTTTGAATGCTACTAGCAACCCATTGATGAATCTTTGAATATTTGCTTTCTCATCCTTAAGATAAGGCACATACCTCAATAACCCCAAGAATCTACTAGTATACTCCTCATCAGTTACGGATCCCATATTTAGCTCATATAATTGTCTTGTCCTATCATCATAGTGTCTCTCTAATAGATACTTCTTCTAGAAAATTCTCTTGAACTCACTCCAAGTCAACTCCTCCTCTCGGATGCCTCTATCGTTCTTTACGTCTTCCCACCAAATGTCTTCTTTACCTTTAAGACTGAATGTAGCTATTATGGCCTTCATGTTCTCTGAGTAATCATGCAACCGAAATAATTTATTCATCCCAAGTAAGCACGCTTCTACATCCTGTGACTTCTTCATTTCTCCATTGAATGTGGGTGGATTTTCTCTCTTGAACTCATCTGGAAAATATCCCTTGTCACTCCTCCTATAAGGATGATAGTGACAATGACCATGGTACCAATCTGAATTGAAAATAGAGTAAAGCCCATGTCCATTGCCTCATTTATCAGGTGTATCCAAGAGCCTGCCATCTCTAATGGTATCATCATTTTTCGGTATGTGCCCACTATGAGACTTGTTACCATATGCTCCATTAGTTATATCCTCTTATTCATGACTGATCCTAAGTGGTCCCTGCCTCTTGAAGTCTGATGAACACTAAAGGATAACTACATTTACCTCTTCTTGTTTCTCCAGTGCCCTATAAATTCTCTCTTGTGATTGAATGATTCTATCATTATCCTCTTTACAACTTCTTATTTTTTCCTTAAAACTTCTCAGAGTGTTTGTTATGTTAGGAGAGTACCCATCACCATGTTGCTAATATGATCTATAGGGAGAGTCTCGTGAACTATATTATACCATTTTTCTAGTCATCTTTGATCATCTTCCTACAATGATATCATGTCAGATAAACCAAACATAAACATACCAACATACCTCAGTGTATTTCAAGGGCGGATATCGCGTTTGCAATATCAACCTGATTAGCACAACATATATATATATATATATATATATATATATATATATATATATATATATATATATATATATATATATATATAATCACGACAATAAATTGAAATCATCTCAACCATTATCCTAGTTTCCATGCATGATGTCACAACTATAACACTGACTAGGTACAACGCATGCATGACAAACATATAGACAACACACATGCATACATAAAAAACACATAGACCACAAGAATAATAAACACATATGCAACCGACATGTATGCATGACAAACACATTCCGCCCATCCAATCCAAGTTTTGAACCATGCTCTATTACCAATCTCTAGTATCAGATATCACCAAAAGGGAATGGAAACGAGACATCACCCAAAGAGAACAGAACCCACTCTTATACCAATTTATAATTCCCTCCTCCCACACTTACCAAAGCTAATTGGTCCACCAGGGTAAATATTTGATGAATAGTTAGTATGATATGATTCAACTCCCCACATACAGTTAAGGAAGTGGAATTGACAAACCAAAACCAAACTGACCTTTCTTAGGAGCTACAGGACCCTCAGGGGCTAAACAACTACTCCAGGTGCCCAACCCCTGAGTTAACTTACTTTTTAACTGAACTAAACCCCCAGTCACTCCCATGACAAGCCGAATGTAACCCTCTAGTCACTCTCACAACCAGGCCTCCGTGCAAGTGCAATCTTTTCCTACTAGTTTTGCTTCAATGACCATGAGATTTAAGCTACTTTTTCAGGGCTAGGACCCAGGTCTCTACCTAGGACTTGACAAAACACTCAGAAGTGATAATTAACAAGAAGACAAGGCCTATAATGCAAAACTTGAACAAGGAACTGACCTAACTCATCCTAACCATGGCAAGTAATTTCTCAAACACATCATGAACATGTAATGTGCAGGTCATAAATACACATCTGAACACAGGGAAATCATACCTATATTAGAATCGTCAATAAGGTCTGAGTCCCTCTCACAATAGTTTCATTATCATCTATTAGGTTATTCATTTATTAACATTTCATCTACTAACCAAAACATGATGACAGCCATAACTCAAATATGTCATTAACCGTGCTTTTAACCAACATATAACCAGATAAACAACAAAAATAGAACAACCATCATATCCACATAATAACAATTAAATTTACACATGGAACACAAGAGGAAAAGGGCTCCTATTAACATATGCAAATCCAACCAAGTTAGGGAATTCCATGTACCGCCCAACCATAGATTGGGCTGAACCAAATCTTTCTTTCAACCAATCACCCCCACACCATATTCTAGGCATGAATGTGGGATATCATGGAATAAACCAAACAAAACCAAACCAAGGCTTCCAGAGGCCATACCACCTCAATCCTCAACTCGTGATTCCACTTCACAATCCGAAATCACTAACCACCACTAGATTGGTCTCTTTCCAAGTTGTTTAAGACTGCAGAGCATTTGTTCTGACCCAGCTTCCAAGACTAGTAACTCAACCCACAACCGTCGCAGGGCTCTAGAACGTTTGTCCAACAAATTCTTCAAAGACTAGTAACTCAACCCACCAATGGCTCGAGAGCATTTTTCCAACCAATTCTTCAAGGATTAGTAACTCAACCCAAGTTGCTACAAGGATTCCAGATCTTTTTTCCAACCAAGGCTCCAGGAACTAATAACTCAACCCACATCCATAAGGAACGTGACCCCAACTAGAAAACAAAAAGGTAAAACACCATGTCTATTTAATAAATGGAAAGGCTAGGGAAAACCACTATCAATCTAGGCAATCCTCCATGCCAATGATAGATCATAACCAAATAACCACATGGATATGCCATGCAAGTCAAAACTAGAAAGGAAATCATACATGCAACTCGGTACCTAAAAAACAAACCCACTATAACTTTTGTGTTGATTTTTGTAGCTTGGGAGGTACTCCAAGCCTTGAGGATCAAGGGTTTGGAGGAAGGAGCTCCACAAGTGGCCTTGTGGGCTTGAAACCCAAGCTTGGGTTTTTGCACACATCGATGTTTTGGAAAAGAACCGTGATGATATTGTGACATGTGATGGATGAGGATGATAGTAGATGACGAGATGAATCAAACTCAATGAGAATTGTCCAATTTGAAGTTATCGTTGAAGAGATATGAATTTTTTAAGATATGATGGGTTAATTTGTCTAGTTGGGCAAGTTAGCTTAACATCAAAGTGGTGCCCAAAGATAAATTAGTTGGAGCCACCTAATGCATATAAATATAGGTCAAGTGTGGGGCTATTAGACACATCCCAATTACATTCAACTTCATGGTTTAGCTCTGTGATTTGGAGTGTGAATATGAGGCCAAGGAAAGCAGTAAAAAGGTCGTCGAGTTTGGGAGATTATCTCTACAATTAGGTGCAGTTCTTCTTTGTGTTATAGTATGCATCCTTGAATGGGCCTGGAGGATGAGTTAAGGGCAGATTGTGGGAAGCATGGGTATGTCTCCTTAGCCAAATCAAACCATAGAAAATAATAGGTATGTATAAGTATGTTTTTTCCTTGATAGTGTGTGGGTCACCTCTATCTATAGGGCTGCAGAGAAGGGTTGCGACAGAAGCACATTGAAGGGATTGTTTTGAGGTCAGTTAGGCCTAATATAGGTCTGCCCCTTAATTTTTAGCTCCTAGAGATGATTGTGAAGTACTACAGGGGGTGTCTTCATATGTAAGGGAAACATTCTTATCGTTGGTTGGTGCATGAGTGTCATAGCGTAAGTAGAGGAGCAGCCTCACCCTAGAGCATCGTTTGTTTCCTATATTTTGACAAAAAAAAGGAGCAATCTTTGGGAGAATATCACACATATTTAGATCAAGGTTAAGGGTTGTGAACTATTCCCTAACTAGAGCTCAAGGTTGCAGAAAACGCTAGTGAAAGAGATCAATAGCAGTATGCAACAAATGGTCTTTTGGTGATGAGGATGTTGGTGGATGGGTGTCCTAGGAGAGGACAGATTTGAGGAGTCTATTAGCAGCCATGTGGAAGGGTATTCATAGGTGTTGTAAGCCCTAACTAGGAGAATATGCTACAACAATATTGGTCACTCATGGTTTGTTGGAGGGTAGTGTGAGAGTTAACCAATTGTGGACAAGGATTGGTCATTTATGGTCTGTTGGAGCACAGCGAGATATTGCCCCCGGTGTGCACCATATTCATGGATTTAGGTAGCGTCTAGAGTGTAAATTGTTAGGCTCAATGTTTGATCAGCCATAGGAGCAATTGAGAAGCCCTAGACTTGTGTGTGGAGAAGGACTTCTATAGCAGATGATGGGCATTGATCCTAGCCCATGTTCATTGTGGAAGATAGAAATCTTGCAGTGATAGGCGGGGGCCCTTCATGCCCTATGTTGGTCTTCATTTGAGTAGTGTAGGAAGACCATAGTGGGTTGAAGTTCTTGAGTAGTTGACAAGACGAAGTGGGTAGATTGAGAGTTGTTCACAAACGGAGTTGTGAACAACTCGACAAGAGTCTCGATGTGTTGTTCCATTGATGGACTAAGGCACAACTAGTTAGTAGATTAGATAGCTGAGGTTCAATGGCCATATGGAATTGGATCGTTGATAGAGACAGTGTTGTAGATCAGGAGTGGAAGGATTAGGTAGGTACAAGGTATGACCAAGGGGAGCTTTGAAGTCGACTACATCTATCAGATTGTCAAAGTATCTTGTTTAGGGTAGATTGGTTGTTGATGGATTGACACCAAACCCCAATTTTGTATTCTTGTACTAGTGGATGTATTAGGGCCATTATCCTTAGTATGGGAGCCGTAGACTATGGTATTAATTTGTTCAATTAATATAACAAAGTTGAGTTGAAAATTATAAAAAGTTGTCTATATTTTGTGCACTAGTAGATTTACTATTGTTTTTACTCCATTGTTTAAATTAGCTTCATTGTGATTCTTGGTTTGGTAGGATCAGTGGTTTAAGATTCTATCCCAAACACTAAGGTCATGGAAAAACAACATGGTATCATAAGTAGTTTGAGGGATACTGAATCAGAGTGTGCACAATGAAGCAACTCAAAGGGAGTTGTGGGTGTCTAGATCATGGAGCATATGGTTTAGCCGAAGAAGATGCCAACATGCCCCTCTCCTTAAAAAAAGTGTTGTCCTCAATGCTTGAGTAGTTCTGGATGCTTCTGTATAAAATTTTCATCCTCCCATGAGGAATCTTCAGCTGATAAGTTCTTCCACTTGATAAGATACTCCAAAATTGATTGATTTCGTAACTGTCGAGTTCTTGTTTCTGTGACTTCTTCTGGTTCCAATATAATTTATCCTTCCTCGTCAAGTTCTGGCAATATTGTTTGAACTAGGAGCTTGTCTCCTATAACCTTCTTTAAACATGAAACATGGAAAACTGGGTGCAATCGAGAAGCTATAGGAAGCTCCAATTTGTATGCCATAGTACTAATCTTTTGCAACACCTTGTATGGACCATAATCCTTTGGTGACAATTTATTATCCTTCTTAGCTTTCTTGAGGGACATTTGCTTATATGTTTTTAGCCGTAGGAATACCCAATCACCTACATCAAAACTTCTTTCGCTGCGATGTTGATCTGCCTGTTGTTTCATTCTATTATGTGCCAACACAAGGTTATCCTTTAAGATTTGGAGGACTTGTTGTTGATGTTCGATGTGATGTTCCACTGCTTGAACCTTAGAATTTTCTCTTAAATATGATGTGATGGATGGTGGTTGATATCCATAAAGTGCCATAAATGGGGTCATTTTTGTTGCTGTATGGAAGGAAGTGTTATACCACCATTCAGCCAGAGGCAACCATTTGACCCATTGTGTCTATTTATCATATACAAAGCAACGAAGATATCCTTCCAAACATTTGTTTACTATCTTAGTTTGCCCATCAGATCAAGGATGATAAGATGAGCTATGAGCTAACTGAGTACTAAGACAAGAAAATAATTCTGTCCAAAAATTTCGAGTGAAAATGGGATCTCTGTCACTTACAATAATCTTTGGGTTTCCATGTAGATTTTGAATTGTTTCCATAAATGCAATAGAAACTGTATTGGCTTTAAATGGATGTGATAATGCACAAAAGTGTGCATACTTGGTAAGTCTGTCAACTACCACCATGATGACACTCTTTCCCTCAGACTTGGGTAAACCTGTGATAAAATCCATTGAAACCTCCTCCTAACGTTGGCTTGGAATGGATAAAGGTGGTAGTAGACCCGGTGTTTTAATTGTTTCAACTTTATTTTGTTGGCAAACCAAACATTCCGCCACAAACTTTTGAATATATGATTTAAGGCCCTCCCAAAAAAATTCCTTCTTAACCCTATGGTAAGTTTTTAAAAATCCTGAGTGCCCTCCTAAGGGAGAAGTGTGCAATTCCATAAGAATCGTTTGTTTTAGCTGGGAATTCTTACAGAGGTATAAGCGATCTTTGTACCATAATGAATCATTTTTCTAGCTAAATGTATCAAACGTACTAGAGTCTTGTTGTAACTTTTGAATAAGTGCCCACACTTCTTTGTCATTCTTCCATTCTTCCCTTGCTTCGTTTATCCAATCCGGTTAGATAATAGAAATGGCGCACAACAATGCTTCCACATCCTCTTCCCTTTTTTGTATATGATTTCAAAGTCATAACCCAACATCTTTGTGACCCACTTTTGTTGCTCTTCAGAGAATAATCTTTCTTCTAAAAAGTATTCAAGGCTATCATGATCCATTTTTACCTTGAAGTGTCTTCCCATTAGGTAGGGTCGCCATTTCTTAAGTGCATGGAGTATTGCCAACATTTCCTTCTCATAAATAGCTTTGTGTAAAAACTTTCCCTTGATTGGACGACTTTCAAAAGCAATGGGTCTTTCATCTTGCATTAAAACAACACTAATTCCATTTCTTGAAGCATCACATTCCACAATAAAGGTTTTTGTGAAGTTTGGTGTAGCTAAGACCGGTGCTTGGCACATTGCCTCTTTAAGATGCTCGAAGGCCTTTGTTGCTTCTGGATTCCATGAAAATGCATCTTTCTTCAATAATGTTGTTAGAGGTGCTGCTATTCTCCCATAATTCTTAACAAACTTACAATAATACCCTATCAACCTGAGAAATCCTCGCAGATGCTTTATGGATGTGGGGATTTTCCATTCCTTAATGGCTTTAATTTTGCTAGGGTCTACTTTAACTCCTTCATGATATACAATATGACCCAGATATTCCACCTCTTGTACTCCAAAGAAACATTTGGATCTTTTTGCATATAATTGTTTCTCCTCCAATAGTTGTAGCAACCTGTCAACATGTTCAACATGATCCTTCCAAGACTTGTTGTAGATTAATATATCATCAAAAAGTACTAACACAAATTTTCTAAGGAATGGTTTGAAAATGGAATTCATCAAACCTTGAAATGTTGAAGGTGAATTGGTAAGGCCAAAAGGAATGACCAAAAATTCAAAATGACCCTCATGAGTTCTAAATGTTGTTTTTGGTATGTCTTCAGTCTTCATTCTGATTTGATGATATCTTGAAAAAAGATCCAACTTGGTGAAGTAAATTGATCCATGCAATTCATCCAGTAATTCATCAATGATAAGAATGGGAAACTTATCTTTAATAGTGAGCTTGTTGAGCTCCCTATAATCCGGACACATGTGCCATGATCCATCCTTCTTGTGCACCAACATTACTGCAGCAGAGAAAGAACTTTGACTCGATTGAATTATACCAGCCTCTATCATTTCTGCAACCATACGTTAAATTTCACTCTTTTGGGCATAGGGATATCTGTACGGCCTGATGTTTGGAGGAACACTTCTTGGAATCAGATGAATAGCATGATCATGATCACAAATAGGTGGGAGACCTTTGGGAGTCTCAAATACCTTGGAATGATTGTCCAAGACTTTTTGGAGATCTGGAGAAATATATGATTCCAATGTGGAAACATCTAGCGAACATAATTGTGCAATTACACCTCTTTGTTCCTTTTTTAGAAGCTTTGTCATGCCGTTAGAGTTGATTATATTTCTCGGTTTCCCTACAATACCCTTTAATTCAACTTCCTTTCCTTCCACAGAAAATTTCATGAAAAGTTCTTGAAAATTAAAATCTATTGTACCCAAGGATTGTCGCCATTGGACTCCTAGTACAACATCAGCACCTCCCATTGGAATGGAAAGCAATGGGCTAGTCAATATATATTCTCCCATGGATAGCTTGATATTATGGCACTTTCCAGAGCAATTTATTATTCCTCCATTTGCAACCATCACTTGACACTCTGGTGTTGGATATAAGAAGCAATTCAATTCTTTTGCTACCTTACAATGAATAAAATTGTGGGTACTTCCTGAATCAATCAACACTATTACCTTTTTCTTCTTGATTTGTCCTTCTATCTTGATGGTTTGAGGAGTGGTAATTCCTGCCAATGCATTACAAGATATGGTCGGACTCATTTCTTCTTTATCTAGGCTTTGTTCCTGGAGTATATCCTCTTCTTTTAACCTTTCTTGCTCCTTTTCTTCTTCATCTTCACAATCTATGTAGAATAATTTCTTCTCAGCACACTTATGACCTTTAGTGTATTTGCTATCACAACTGTAACAAAGCCATTTTGCTCTTTTTTCTTCCAATTGTTGTGGTGTCAACCTTATGGGTTGTGGAAGACTAGGGGAAACAACACTTCCATCTTTATAGTTGTGAGTGGTATGCTTCCTGGTTGCCATAATTTTTCTTTCCATTTTTCTTGCTAATCTGAATGCCTTCTCTAATGAATCAGGTTCCCAAAGGTAAAAATCATGTTGGATATTATCCTTTAAAGTCCCTATGAACACATCAATCCTATGCTCCTCTGGAATATTTTTTACCCTTATGTTCAATTTTTGGAACTCCTCAATGTGCTCCATTATTGAACCCTTTTGTTTGAAACTTATCAATTGGCTAAAAAAAGTGTTGCTTTTTGTATCCTCATAATGTGCTGTCAATTCTTCCGTAAAAATTGCCCAAGTGATAATTTGTTTACGATAGCAAAGCCATTGATACCATACAAACTGATTTGGTTCCAAATATAAAGTTGCAATATGTACCTTTTGTGTGTTTTGCACATTATTGAGATCGAAAATTTGCTCCATCTGTAATATCCATGTTGCGGGATTCTTGCCATCAAACTTCCTCATATCGATTTTTGGAATATGGTGGGTCTTCGATCCAAAATAAGAGTCTATGGAATCATGATTAACATTTCTTTTGTTCTCATCATGAGTTTCCTTTACTACCCTTTCACCATTAGTGACCATTTCTTGTAGCAACTTATTCATATTTATCTTCAATTCTTCCATCTTATCATCCATGCCATCAATTTTAGCATCCATGCCATTCATCTTAGCTTCCATGCCATCCATATTAGCTTCTACACCTTTCTTTAAACAATCCATCTTAGCTTCTACACCTTTATTTAAACCATCTTAGCTTCTACATCTTTCCTTAAACCATCCATCTTAGATTATGTTGCTTTTTGTGCAAGTGACACTTGTTGCACTTGGTCTCGTATTTTTGATATATCATGTTGCATTTCTTCCTTTTCTTCATGAGTCATGCTAGAGATTTCAGGTTTCTTACTAGGTGTTTGCATTTTCTTTCATCGGGGCATCAATTACCAATTCAAACTAATTTTTCAAACCAAGCTTATGCAAAAATTTAAAAAAAACTACACACCTTTTTTCACTTTGTAGAAGCTTGATATTGAATCTGATGTATCTCTGCAATTTCGGATCATCCAGTTTTGAAATTGTGATTTGTAGTAGCCCTCTGTGTCCTCTTTCAAATGCCACCAGTCTGATCCAAATTGGATTCTCCAAGGAAGAGTTATGCACAATCTCCCAAGATGACCTGATTATATACTAGTTCAGTAGAGCAAACTTGTACGATGTGCCACGAGTCACTGTTTCAACCTTTGGCTCTGAAAAATATTTACAAGAAACTGCAGTCCGTCCTCTTTCTGTACCTTCTTATGAAATTTCAATCCGATGCTCAGAGAGAAAGTTATGACGATTTTCCCCAGGTCACCTGTTTGGAATGTAATTCAGGAGTCTATAAAAAGACCAACTTCCTCAGATCATATCTCCGCAAATATAGCACAAAAATCTCTAAAATTCGGACCTGAAATTTAGCTCGATTTATTCTCAAGGGTTTTTTTTTAAGCTTCTTAAACATCGCAGAAAAAAGTTATAGCAAAAATTCCACGATGACCTATTTGGAGTAGTGAAACCCTAAAATCCAAAGCTCTGATACCAAATGGTATGAAACTATCTCACAAAAAGATAGAAAAGAGAGATCAATGCCTTAGAATTCAGCCTCTTCGAGGGGGAAACCTCATTTACATTACACAAATGAACAATTCTTGGATGATTCAAATGACAAATCCTCCTTTCTATATATAGGAGTCTAAGGAGTCACAATATAACCTAGCTGACCTAACAATAATAATATAAAGCCACAAAAATAACAATAGAGGGATTCTATGGGGCACAGTAACAACAATATGGGGACAATAGGGGCACAACAATATTAATAAGGGATACAACTACAATAGTATTGGGGTAATCACTAGTATTATGGGGACCCAACAGTTTGGAGGAAGGAGCTCCACAAGTGGCCTTGTGGGCTTAAAACTCAAGCTTGGGGTTTTTCACCCATAAATGTGTGGGCCAAAACCGTGAGAAGATTGTGACATGTTATGGATGAGGATGATAGTAGATGACAAGACGAATTCAACACATTGATAATCATCCAATTTTGAGTTTTCGTTGAAGAGATATGAATTTTTGAAGATATGATGGGTTAATTTGTCTAGTTGGGCAAGTCGGCTTTAGGTCAAAGTGGTGCCCAAAGACAATTTTGTTGGAACCACTTGATGCATATAAATATAGGTCAAGTCTACAACTATTAGACACATCCCAAGTGCATTCAACTTCATGGTTTATCTATGTGATTTGGAGTGTGAATATGAGGCTAAAGAAAGGAGTAAAAAGGCTGTCGAGTTTGGGAGATTATCTCTACAATTAGGTGTGGTTTTTTTCTGTGGTATAAGCTGCTAACCTAAAGCATACAGGAGGGTGATGTAAGGGTTGTTTGTGGTCAGCTTTTGTATGTATCCTTAGTGATATTAGGTCATAGCAACTCATAGGTATGTATAAGTATGTTTTGTGCTTGATGGCGTGCAGTTCACCTCTATCCACAGGGCCGCAGAGAAGGGTTGCTACAACAACACATTGAAGAGACTGTTTTGAGGTCATGTAGGCCTAATATAGTTTTGTCCCTTAGGCCGAATCTCTTAGAGATGATTTCACAATAGTACTAGGGTGTCTCCATATGTCAAGGAAATTTTCTTATTGTTGGTTGGTGCAGAAGTGATGTAGGGTAAGTAGAGGAGCAGCCTCACCCTATAGCAGTGTTTGTTGCATATCTTTGGATAGAAAAAAGGAGAATCTTTTGGGAGAATATCACATATATTTGGAGCATGTTTAAGGGTTGTGAAGTGTGCCCTAACCAGAGCTAAAGATTGCAAAGAACACTAGGGAAAGATATCAGCAGTAGTATGCAACAGATGGTCTTTTGGTGATGAAGATGTTGATGGATGGGTGTCCTAGGAGATGAAAAATTTGATGAGTCTATTAGCATCCATGTGGAAGGGTATCCATAGGTGTTGGATGCCTTAACTAGGAGTAGATGTTACAACATGATTGGTCACTCATGGTATGTTGGAGGGCAACGTGAGAGTTGACCAAGTGTGGACAAGAATTGGGCATTGATGATCTACTGGAGGACAACGCGATAGTGCCCAAGTAGGAGCGTGGTGTGCACCATCTTCATGGACTTAGGTGGTTGCTAGATTGGAAGTTGTTGAGATGAAGGTTTGATCATCCATAGGAGCAGTTGAGCATCCCTAGACTTGTGTGTGGATAAATAATTCTATAATTGAAGATGGGCAGTCCTCCTAGCCCGTGTTCGTTGTGGGACAGAGACATATTGCAGTGACAGGTGGTAGGCCTTTGTGCCTATATTAGTATTCATTGGAGCAGTGCAGGAAGACCATAGTGGTTTGAAGTTGTTGAGTAGATGAGGAGTAGCATTAGGAAGATTGAGAGTTTTTCAAAAACGGAATTGTGAACAGCTCGATGGTAGTCTCGATGTGTTGTGCCCTAGATGGACTACGGTAGAAGTAGTGATCAGATTGGATAGATGAGGTTCAGTGACTAGATGGACTTGGATCGTTCATAGAGGCAGTGTTGTAGATCAGGAGTCGAAGGACTGGGTAGGTACAGGGTACAATTGAGGGGATCTTTGAAGTTTACTACATCATCCAGATGGTCAGAGTACCTTGTTGAGGGTAGATTGGTTGTCGATGGATTGACACCAAGCCCCAGTGTTGTATTCTTACACTAGTGGATGTATGAGGGCCATTATCCCTAGTAAAAAGTTGTCTATATTTTGTGAATTATTATATTTACTGTTGTTTCTATTATGTTGTTCAAAGTAGCTTCATTGTGATTCTTGGTTTGGTAGCATCAATTATTTAAGATTATATCCCAGACATTAAGGTCGTGGAAGAGAAACATTGTATCAAAGGTACTTTGAGGGACAGTCAATTAGAGTGTGCACAACGAAGCAAATCAAAGGGAGTTGTGGGTGTCTAGATCATGGAGCAGAGGTTTTATCTAAATACTTGTATATGTGGCATTGACTAGCTTGGTAGTAAGATTTGTTGGGAGTTCTAGTTTATTGGTGGTGAGCCTGGTGAACAACAGTTTGTTGTAGGGCAAGTTATTTTTTTTCTAAGTAGTATTGATCTATTAATATGATACAAAAAGTTACAGAGAAACCTAATCTCAGAGGCGTTAAGCATCATCCATCATCACAAAATGCAACTGTTGGTAATGGACTGCCCCAACAGAGGGGAAACCAGTCCAAGAAACTTTAAAGACTACCCCTATTATGGGGGAAACTAGCCATTGAACATCTAGACCTTAGATTTCCAAAATGAACAAAGAGGAATGCAAATCCTGAACCAAAAAGACAGGGACATAACCAAGTAATAGTATGACATAACCAGAGAATTCATGACACTTGTCATGGAGACAAAACACATCCAGACCACAAAACCACGAATCATAGAAACATATCCACCTGGAAACCGAGTACCTTTGTGTGAGACCAAGAAACCACAAAATAGTGAGACGAATCCACTTGGGAGCCGAAAAACGTTGCATGAGGCCACATGTTAGGCTGGTGGTTCCTCCAGAGCTGGCTCTTCCTCAATCTAGTAGGCAAACTGATACCAATCGTCATCCTCTTCAGACGCACCTCGACCTTGAACAATTGGATTATCCACCATGCCTACAACATCCATCTATCACTTACCAGTGTCTTCAACTTTGTCTTTGCCATGCTGAGGCTTACTGCTTTCTCCTTACTGCTTGTTGTTGATCCCATGACTACCTGACTCTGCCTGATTGTGCTTGTTTCCACAAATGGACAGAGTAGCTTGCATCGCAGAATCTTCCTTGAAAGAAATTGTGATGGTAGCAGTAATTGTAGGCATGTTTAGGGAACTGCAGAAGCGAAATTGAGTGCTGATAGGGCCAGAAAGAGGAGGGAGCGGAAGATCCACAGTGTGGATAACATTGTTCCTCCAACCTCTTCCACTTCTGGTGTTCGGGTAGCTATGCGAGTTGGGCAATTCAGTAGTTGAGTCCGAGGAGTCAGAGGTGGAGCTGCTAGAAGCTCACGAGCGGTTAAAACCACTACGCGAACCTCCACGTCTACTATGCATGCAGTGCCTGAGGCAAGCCATGGCTGAATTGACAACGGAAGAATTGGAAGGAAGGTGACATTGAGCGGGAGCAGGGGTGGGTGAACCACAAGCAAGAAGACAATGACAGGAATGCGAAAAATGAAAACCATTACCAAAATCTTGACAAGGGAGAATTAGGCAACGACTACCTGTAGCAGTTCTGAAACACGGTTCAGCTGCATGCGGAGAACAAACGCCATGAAGAAGGGGAGGAGAAACAAAACGGTTTGCAGGGGCCATGGTGATGAAGGAGATGAGCTCTTCACATCTTTCGGAGACAATAAATGTCGCCTGCAAGGTGTTTTTAATCCAGTTGCTATGGGCTCTCAGGACGAAGCATAAAGCCAGATGGCTTCCCAACCCGCCAGCAGTCTGTCTTGTCATTTAAATGCCATTGTTGACACCCGCATCCAGGTGTTGTAGGGAACGTTATTAATCATGGACTTCCCTTGAATTTCCTTAGATGGTTGGGATAGCTCTAGGGTTTCTTTGGCTTTGACGAGGTCAAGTTGATTGAGGTGGCCTCATGAGACAGACTACATATTAGCAGGCTAGAGTCTTCATCGGATCATGAAGTTTCATATCTAAGATTGGAGGGATTTACACAAGTGGTATTTGATCCAGGAGGATGAGTGCTTGCAGAACTGAACCAATGGAGATTGTGTAGGCTCATAGGGAGCCTAGTGTCAGAGGGAGAATCCCTATGGAGGTTTGGGATCTTCAAGTTTAAATGTGATAAGGTAGAGGCACTACCGAGATTGCTGGGTTCATTCTACAAAGTATGATGCAGTGATGGACACCAGCTGGGCTAGATGATGATGGTTACTTCCTTGTCTTGGAAGTATCTCCCTTGCTAAGAGGGAGTGTTGATTTTTGTAGCTTGGGAGTTACTCCAAGCCTTGAGAATTAAGGGCTTGGAGGAGGATCTCCAAAAGTGGCCTTATGGGATTGAAACCCAAGCTTGTGGTTTTTCACCCATCGACGTTTGAGCCAAAACCATGACGAGATTACGACATGTGATGGATGAGGATGATTGTAAATGAAAAGATGAATCCAACGCATCAAGAATCATCCAATTCTAAGTCGTCGTTCAAGAGATATGAATTTATGAAGATATGATGGGTTAATTTGTCTAGTTGGGCAAGTCAGCTTGAGGTCAAAGTGGTGCCCAAAGAAAAATTCATTGGAGCCACCTAACGCATATAAATAGAGGTCAAGTGTGAGGATATTAGACACATCCAAAGTGCATTCAACTTCATGGTTTAGCTCTGATATTTGGAGTGTGAATCTGAGGCTAAAGAAAGGAGTAAAAAGGCTTCTGAGTTTGGGAGATTATCTCTGCAATTGATGAGCCTCGGTATTGCAACAAGAATGTTGCAACTCCCAAGGCTACTGACTTTAATTATCAACCCGGGGTTCGTAAAACTTAAGAGGTATCAGCACTATATGTGCAGCATACAATGTGTCTTTCCTTTGTTGTCATGATGTAATGGAGTGCATGTACTGAAGTCAAATCCTAAATTAATTGCAGAAAATGAAATGTTAGAAATAGAACGTTAACCTATTGCAAGAAAGAAAGTACAAGGAAAGAGACTGAAATCAAATGATAAAACACACCATTTTGTAACTAACTGTTAAGAGGCTTTGCTTCAAAATAATGTTAAGTTAACATGTATGCAATCCTATTGTTCTAAGCATGCAGATTCAAACCATCAAACCTTCTACGGTTGTGCATGTAAATGAAGAAAATAAATGTGTTTTTCTTTTTGTCTTTTTTCATGTGAGAGTGTAAAAGCTAATCCCTTTTAGTGATGTGGCGGGTGGCTTGGAGATGATGGTGAATGGTCATAAGGCTTAGGAGATGAGTAGGGATGCTTTGTTAGCTTCTTAGAGGCATTTTCCACAATTCGGCCTCAAAATAGGGTTTCCTACAGGATGCTACAGGATTTCCTACATGATGTCTTGAAAACCTACAGGATCCCCTAAAAACCTACAGGATACAGCCGAGAGCAAAATGATGGATGTTGAAGGTGATGGAAAGATTAGGGAAGGTGGTTGGTGGATGGAATGAGGCAAGGGAGTGCCTAGGACCACTTTAGAACTCAAAACCAAAGTTGGGAGATGGATGGATTTGCTCAAAAATCTTGGAGAAGTTTCCTTGTGAAATGATGAAATTGGTGAGGGTTTAGTGAAAGAAAGTGAGGACCATGGGTGGATGAAGTTGGGATGAGTTTATTGACTATGAAATCTCTCTGTACTCCTGAAACACCTGCAATGCATCGACCATTAACATTTATCCATAAATCATGTAAATAATAAGGATTTCAATTAACTAAGAAAAACATAATTTCATGAGCTAGCTGCCTATTTCATGCATGGGAAAAACTTGTAGAATGATATAAAACATTGATGAGATCTAATGTAAGATTAAAGATAGAAGAAATGGAAATCAAATCCTACTCTTGAAAACTAGAAAAATGTTGACCTAATTGTGGAGCAAGAGGGTTAAAATGGTCTTGATGGCATGGAAGTCAAGTAGAGGCCTAATCCCAACTTCAATGATGATTTTTCTCAATTTGGGCTCAAAACAGGCTTTCCTACAGGATGCTACATTGATTTACTACAAGATATACAAATTTATATAATTCACCGAATGACCAAGCAAATAAAATCCAAATTGGATGGAACAAATTTTTTTATTAACTAGGATGTCTTAGGTCCCCATTCCAAGTGGAATCACTCAAAAATACCTTTGTTAACCCATGCTAAAAAATAGAAAAGCATTACTAGTCGAAAATCTAGAAATTCAAGAACTAGTGAGCTAGTAAATCTAAAAGATGCCTAACCTAATCAAGTGAAAATGCAATGGGGCAATTTTTTTTATGAACTAGACTGATTTTTTTATCTAATGCAAGTGGAACCAACTTGATTGAAGTTCGTTAGCATGCTCTAAAAAATAGCAGAAATTTATTGTTATTTGCCACAAAGGAGTTCCAGAAATCTAGATTTGGGAATAAGAAGACTAATTCAACCAGCTCAATGATTAATATGAACTTCCAAAGCTTTTCCAAGGATAAAATAATGCTTGTGATCCTACAAAAGAACTTTCATTAACCATTTAACTCAATCCTACAACAAGAAATCATTAATACTAACTGTAGAAATAGAAAGAAATAAAAACTAGAGATGCATGTGAATAAGCAGTGAAAAGAAGGGAAGGAAATGATACAAAAGGGCTCTGAGGTTCCTAGGATGGCCAAGCCCAAGGAAACTCAGAGACCTATGGAGGAGAACAAGATTTATAAGTTGAACATGACACCAATCTTCATTATTTTCATCAATACAATTACATTCCTACAAGAAAATACAATGGCGCTGCAAAAATACAAGCTCTCTCTACAATAACACAAATGAAAATCTCTCCCCTAGAGGAAAATTCGACTTGGTACTTATACAAAATGATTAAGAATCATTCCCCATGAATGGAGGAAGCTTTCCCCACCAAAATCCCTTGATTAGTGGAACACATTCCTAGATTTTCTCAATCATTGGAATTCCACAATTTGTGCCATACAAATTCAACTTGATACTCATACAAAATGATTAGGAATCTTTCCCCACCAAAATCCCTTGATTAGTGGATCTAGTCCCCAATATTTGGAATCTGCATTAAATGGCAGGGAACACATTCCTAGATTTTTTCAATCATAGGAGTTCCACAATTTGTGCCATAATTCCATAATATCTTGTTGATTTATTATTTATTATTGATCCTCCTATGGTAGGGAACAAGTCCCTAAATTATCTCCTCCTCCAAATCTTCATAATCTGCCCAATATTCTTATAATATTCCACCAAAATAAATAATATTAAGCACAAATATGCAATTATTCATAAACCTTCATAATGAATATATTAAAATTAAAAATACATTAGCTAATGTAGAAAGAGATGTTTAACGTGCTGAAGGATGGTCAGAGGCCTTAATTTATGTTTTAATTTAGAGGCATGGAACTTAATTTATGTCTAATTTAGAGGCCCATCAACAATTAGGTGTGGTTTTCCTCTATTGTATAGGTTGTATACATCAAGCAGCAACGAGGGTGACGTAAGGGAATTTTTTGGGCAGCGTGGGTATGTCTCCTTAGCCATATCAAGCCATAGCAAATTAGAAGTATGTAAAAGTATGTTTTGTGCTTGATAGTGTGTGGATCACCTCTGTCTATAGGGTCGCAAAGAAGGGTTTCTACAACAACACATTGAAGGGATTGTTTTGAAGTCAGCTAGGCCTAAGATAGGCCTATCCTTAGGCCAGAGCTCACGGATATGATTACATAGTAGTACAGGGCATGTCTCCATATGTAAGGGCAATGTTCTTATTGTTGGTTGGTGCAGAAGTGTTGTAGGGTAAGTAGAGGATCAACCTCACCCTAGAGAAATGTTTTCTGCCTATATTTGGACAACAAAAAGGAGTAGCCTTTGGGATAATATCACATAGATTTGGAGTAGGGTTAAGGGCTATGAAGTGTACCCTAACCAGAGCTCAAGGTTGCATAGAACACTAGAGCAAGAGATCAACAACAATATGCAGCAGATGGTCTTTTAGTGTTGAAGATGTTGGTGGATGGGTGTCCTAGGAGAGGAGCAACCTCACCCTAGAGCAATGTTTTTTGCCTATATTTGGACAACAAAAAGGAGTAGCCTTTGGGATAGTATCGCATAGATTTGGAGTAGGGTTAAGGGTTATGAAGTGTTCCCTAACCAGAGCTCAAGGTTGCATAGAACACTAGGGCAAGAGATCAACAACAATATGCAACAGATGGTCTTTTAGTGCTGAAGATGTTGGTGGATGGGTGTCCTAGGAGAGGACAGATTTGAGGAGTATGTTAGCATCCATGTGGAAGGGTCTCCATAGGTGTTGGATGCCCTAGCTAAGATCAGATGCTATAGCAGGATTGGTCACTCGTGGTCTGTTGGAGAGTAGTGTGAGAGTTGATCAAATGTGGACAAGGTTTGTTAGAGGAGAGCGTGACAGTGCCCAAGTTAGAGCCCGGTGTGTACCATCTTCATGGACTTAGGTGGTTTCTAGAGTGTCAGTTGTTGAGCTCAAGGTTTGATCAGCCAGAGGAGCAGTTGAGAATCCCTAGACTTGCGTGTGGAGAAGGACTTCTATAGTAGATGATAAGCAGTCCTCCTAGCCCATGTTCATTATGGGAGATGAACATCTTGCAGTGATAGGTGGCATCCATTTGTGCCCTATGTTGGTCTTCATTAGAGCATCACAGGAATACCATAGTGGAATGAAGTCCCTGAGTAGCTGAGGATAAGTAATGGGCAGATTGAGAGATATTCACAAATGGAGTCGTGAACAACTTGACAGGAGTCTTGATGTGTTGTGCCCTTGACGGAATAAGGCACAACTATTGAGAATATTGGATAGATGAGGTTCAGTGGCCATATGGACTTGGATCATTGATAGAGGCAGTTTTGCAGATCAGCAACCGAAGGACCGGGTAGGTACAGGGTACGACCGAGAGGAGTTGTGAAGTCAACTACATTAGCTAGATGGTAAGAGTATCTTGTTGAGGGTAGATTGGTTATCAATGTATTGACACCAAGCCCCAAATTTGTATTCTTGCACTAGTGGATGTATGAGGGTCATTATCCCTAGTACGGTAGCCTTAGACTATTGTATTATTTAGTTTGATTAATATAATAAAGTTGGTTTGGAAATTGTAAAAAAAAGTGTATATTCTGAGCACTAGTATATTTACTATTGTTTCTATTTTGATGTTCAAAGTAGCTTCTTTGTGATTCTTGGTTTGATAGCGTCAGTGATTTAATATTCTATCCTAGACACCAAGGTCGTGGAAAAACAACATGTTGATCCCATTATTCCCTTGCACTTTCTTGCTTTTCCTTTGCCTTATTTCTCCAAATCCAAAGTATGCCCAAAATCCTCCAAGAGTGCTCCAAGAAACTCTAAGTGTGCAAGAGTATGAAAGAGAGAATAGAGAGAGAGAGAGAGAGCTCCAAGCTAAAACTAACAAAAATCTATCCCACTAGCAAAAGGTTGTGAACTAATTCTCAAAATCCTTTTTATTAATGAGGCCTCTATTTTCTCATTTTCCATTGTTTTCTTTAATTTTCCTCCTCACATGTAACCTGTGACCTTTCACCTTCCTTATCTCCTAATTTCCATTATTTTCATAAATAAAATGCCAATTAATGCCTCTTTGCCTTTCCAAATCCTTTTCCACTGTCTTTGCCAATTTCCATAGTCACTGTGTCTTTGCGCAACATTCAGCTTGGAATACGTGTCCCATGACCTTGGTATTATTTTTACTTTATTAACTTTATTACATGGATTTTTTAACTCGACGTTGTTACACCCTTAGTGTCTCCTCATCTCATAGGGAGTGAAGAATCTATGAGAACTAAATTGGGAGAAGGGAAACATCAATTTAGGGATTCCATTTTGGAGGAAATTAGTAATGATACTCTTATAGCTGGAAATTAAGAGAATTTCCATGACCCGGTCGATCTAGGGCTTAAGATATCAGATGAGGACAATCTTGAAAAATCGACTAGCGATTTGATAGTGGAAGTAGCTTTGAAACATATGTGCAATGTTCATTCCTCACAAAGTAAGGATTTGACATAATTTTCTATGGGAGGAGGTTCAATTAAGGAAGTGGAATTGATTTTTGGAGATAAGGAAGGACTTTGAGATTCTTTATTAGCTCATTTGGGAGATTTATAAGAAGTTTTAACTTCTTTGGTTCCTTTAGAACATAAAGACAAAGCAGACCAAGCAGAGATCATATGCGTAAGAAACAATTGAATTTTGAAGCTTTAAAAATCAGTGCCAATGTTCAGCGAGGAATGCATCCCAAAGGAGGTAAGTGTTCTAAATATGCCCCTTTTAAGAAGGTCTTTGTTTTAATTTGTTGTCTGTTGTAGAAGAAAGTGTTTTGGAGTCAAATCCTAGGAAGGCTACTAAATTTTCTTGGGAAGGAATTTTAGAGGAGGGTCTATACAAAGTATTAAACCCTTAGGAAAGAAGAGGGAGGGTGTCCAAATAAAAAGGTATTTGTGTGTTTGAGTCATTCTGAAGAGAATTTCCAACCCTATTATAGGGCCCTTAGAGTAGAGGGCCATTAGCGTAGGGTTACATAATGAAGATTTTGTCTTTGAATTTAAGGGGATTAGGGGGTCCCAAAAGTTAAACTTCCTCAATGATTTGATTAACGTTCAAAATACAAATATTATTTTCATTCACAAGGCAAGGAGCTCGACTGAAAGGGATGTTGAAGTGTTTTCAAATTTGTTGGTATATTAAAGTTTCAAAGCCTCAAATGCGAGTGGATTACTAGGTGGACTTATTTTTGGATGGTCCCATAGATTCAGAAATTTTATATCCTTTATTAGTGATTTCAATATGCTTATGGAATGGTTTTTCCCTTCTGTTGGTCCTTCCCTTTCTTTAATAAACTATTATGCGCCCCATGATAACAGGGAAATTTTTTGGACGGATTTTTTGGAGAGTGATGTTATCATAGAGAGAATTGATTAATCGAAGGAGATTTATATTTTACGCTCTCAATCAATGGAGAAGTAGGGGGAGAAAGTGGGAGGATTGATGCTCAGGCCGTCTTTTGTCAACGAAGTAGCAGGATTTGTCAACGAAGAGCCTCGAAATTATTCCTACTTCCACGAACAAACAAAGAGGAGATCAGGTAATGGGGAAGCGGCTGGATTGTTTCTTATTGAATGAAGCTCTACTTCATAAATTCTCAAAGCTCTGATCAATGGTTAGTAGTGAGACAGTTTCTGATCACAATCCAATCCTGTTGGAACTGCGAGAGGCTGGAAATAATCATTACCCTTTTCGATACAAGATGAAAGTAATAAGAATTTGGTTGGTTCTATGTGGAAGCACATTGACAAAACTAATAACTTGTCTCCAATGGAACAATTCTCAAGAAATTTGAAGCAAATGAAAGTTGAGATTTGTAAGTGGTTAAAGCAGAGAATGGAAAAGTCTGCAAGCCTTTTAGAAAAAATAGAAATGCAAATTTTTGCACTGGTTTATTCAGGAGATGATCTTCTCACTGAATTTGAGCAAGATCGAGTTCATCATCTTAAGAGCAGAAAAAAATGAAATTTTGAAAGAGCTAGAGCTCTATTGGAAATAAAATATCAGAGCTAATTGGGTGGCAGAAGGTGACAGTAATACAATTTTCATAGATATGCAAGTCATTAGAGAGAAATTAATCACATATGGGAAATTAATTATTTTTTATGGATCAAGAACTATTTCTTATAAATTGCTTAAGGAGGAGTAGATTTTATGTGAAATTGTTTGAAGATAACGGACAGACTAATATCTATGATCAATTTAGAATAATGAGGAACTACCCAAGATTCTTCTCATAAGAAGAATTAGATTGGATTGGGAGATCGGTTTGTGAATATGAGATATTAGAAGTCCTTGAAAAGATCCCAAAGATACTAGAAGTCTTTAGGTGGGTGTTTAATTTTGGTGAAGTCTATTTTAGAAGTTATTATTTTTTTTTTGTGGCTATCCTTGAAAAAATATCAAAAATATTTCTAATTACAATCAGGAAATTGTGTTTTGCAATTTTTATGGAGTGGTAAAAAAAAAAGAGACATGGCTTTAATAAAATGGAAAAAACTTGCAATTAAAAAAAGAAATTGGCATTGATTGGGGAATTAGAAATTTGGAAATTTTTGGCACTCTTCTCATAGAAAAAAGTGGATGGAGAATGTTATTACGTAGTACCCTTGGGAGTAGTATCACGAGGTCAAAATATCTAAAGGCATTATTAGTTATTGAATGGCTTAGACTAGTTCTTAAGATGACTTTGAGGTTGGTCCTTTTTTTTTTTTTCGAGGAATTTGGTCAATGAGATTCAAGAAATGGAGAAGTAATGGGAGAAGTAATGGGATTCAAGAAATGGAGAAGTGGTTTAAGTGGGAAATTGGAAGTAGGGAGGAAGTGATGATAGGTCACAAGACCTAGGTGGGGAGTGATGGGAAACATAGGTTGTCAAGGCTTAATTTTTTATTTGAATTCCATTGGAATACATTTTTTGGATGATGTGATAAGAGGAGGTATCATAGGCTTGGACAATCAGGAATGGAAATAGAAAAATTTAGGGGTGAAGTTTCAGCCATGGGAAAAAATAGGTGGTTATTTATTTTTTTGGAGAGTTTAAAAAATTATTTCGCCTTGCAAAATTTAAACTACATTTTCCCATTTGCCCTATTTTTATGGTAATGACAAGTATCAAGATCACTCCATTATATTTTTTTATTAACCCAAAATTGTTGGAATTTATTTATTTTCCAATAATATTCAAACTACATTCGCCCTATTTTTATGGTAATGGAAAGTATCAAGATATATTTCACCATATTTTTATGGTAATACCAATTATTTGGATTTGTTTCTCTTAGTGAAATTTATTTTCACTCTATTACATTTTTCTATTAACCAGAAATTGTTGGAATTTGTTTTTTTCCAGTACAATGTATATAATACTTCATGGAATGTGGAATCGTGGGTTTATAGCAATTAGCTGTTTATATTAAATTCATTCCATCACTATTTAAACAACCATTGTCATGGAGAGATCATCTTGTCAATTCAACAACCATAATGGAAAGATCAACTTGTCAATTCCCATTTATATTAAATTCATTCCATCACTATTTAAACAACCATTGTAATGGAGAGATCATCTTGTCAATTCAACAACCATAATGGAGAGATCAACTTGTCAATTCTTAAAAATATCCAGCATAAAAATATGAATATGATTATTAAAATTTTACTTTTTATTTTATTTTTTACCGAGATGAACTATTATAAACTTTCCTTATTGTAATAGTAGAGACTATCAATAAAGCTCTATATTTTTATATGTCTCGATTGAAAAGTTGTTTCATCTACTAAATCATTTAACCCTATATATAAAAGAGAGAAACAATTTTATAAACCCAAAATATTGTTGTAAGATAGAGTTCATTTTAGACATCACTACATTCACCATTGGAGTCATCAAAATTGTTCAAGAATAAATAAAATAATAGTCTAGTGAAGATTGTTGTGGTAGTTCACAAAATCATTTAACATGGACACTCCATGACAGTGAATGGGTTTAATCCACCATGTATCATGAAAGGGTGGTTGTTCTCATAACTGTAGCAAACTCTCCTTTCTAATTCAATTAGCTATAAATGATGGCAGTGAGGGTGGTGGAGCTATATTCCAATGTATATATAAAAACTACTAACTTGGAATGTCTCCCTTTTACTTGTCATAGTATTTTTTAAAATGTTATAAAATACCTAGTTTTTACCCATTGAGATTCACATTAACTCATTTTCATGTAGCTTTAAAGGTTTGAAATCACCTTCAGAAATAATAATCTGTGAATTCCTTTGATTTTACATCCACCTTTGTGTTTTGATTGAGAGCTTATTCATGTTTAAGGTATATACTATAAATCCTAGATCTTAAAAATTCATGCACAATAGGTTGGGGATATTAGTTTTTCTTGGTGCTTAGAAACATTCTATTGCTTGCATGTTGTAATTTTTTGGTAAAAAAATTGTGTATAGAATTAAAAATAATAATCAGCAAATATATATAGATAAAAATAGTCGTAATTAAACCTTTTTTATAAAACATTATCAGAGATATGAAGTTTGTTCATGGAATAAAAAAAATACAATTATTTATATAGATAAAAGAGATAGTAAGTTTGTGCATGGAATAAAAAAATTAATTACATGCATAAATGAAAGAGATACTAAGTTTGTGTATGGAATAAAAAAACATAAACAATTTAGATAAATTTGTTTAGAATCTAAGGTTTACTCACCTACAATTATATATATATATATAAATAAGGCTTAGTCTAGTGCTCAAATGTTTTTAAATGGATTTTGATGTAAAAATCTTAATGGGTTTTGATGTTAAATTATACTAACATCTAGGTCCACATTTTTCTTAATCAATTCACTTGTTCCATTTTATTTTATTGCATTGTATTTGGAAAACAAAACAAAAAACTATTTATTGCTCATAGTAAAAATAGTAGTGATTCATTTTATTAATTTTGATATTATTATTATTATTATTATTATTATTATTTTGAGCAAAGAAGCAAGTGTTTCACTAATTTTCTCATTTAAAATTAATAATTTTATAAATTTGAAAACACGTAGTAAGGTAGGTTTTCTTTTTAAGATATTAATTAAACAATCTCAATTTTTTTTAGTGATTTCCTATTGAAAAAAAAAAGTATGTATCCAAATATGTTTCAATGTCATCTTCTAAATTGACTTGTCTATTTTTTTGTATTATATCATCAGTTAAAAAAATGTATTTGCACATACTTATTTAATTATTTTTATAATTAAAAAGATATGTGATATAAAAATAAATTTTAAAAAATACTAATAATATAATTTATATTTTGATTAGATTAGATTTTTTATATAATTCATAAAATATATATATGACTTATGTTTTGATCAAGTTAGAAAATTACAAGAAATATATATATATATATATATACACGTGCACTTAAAATCAAATTTATGACTATCGCCAATACAAAATATATATATATATATATTATATTTATCAAAGTGAAATAGATACAAAATATATATATATTACAAAAATTAAAATAATGATGGTTTTAGAAAAACCTTTATATCTCTAACAAAAAATTCCATAACACTTGTAAATGATTCAAATTCATATAAACATAATGCTTAAAGAAAAATGGATATAGAAATATAATGAAACTATTTCATTACAATAGAAAAATTATTAATGTAAGGTATAATGTTTATATTTACTATCTTTAAATTTTTACATAAATATACTAAGTATTATTATAATGGTATTTTTCTATAACTCAAAATATTATTTTGACATTCTAACCATATTCTTTATATAACTCAACATAAATTATTATATAAGTATAATAATTATTATTAAATTTTAATTTAAAATATTTATATAGGATAGATTATTTATCTTAATTTATGTTTTAAAGTAAAAATTATATACATATAGCATTTTATCTATTATTGTAAATATTAAAAAATAATAAACACAAAATAATAAATATTATTTATTATTTATTTATTACTAATTAAATAGTAATAATAATAATAAACATTTTTAATATTATTTATTAATTGTTATTTTTATAGATGTATTTTTTTAGAATAGATTTTTTTTAATTTTAATTTAATTATCAGTAGTTATTTGGTGGAACTATTTGATCTACACTAATTTTTAGCACTAGTCAAGATAAAGATTTCAGATTTATCTCAAAAAAAACTCCTAACCAACCTAATTGCCCCCCAAATGCCACCAAACCAACCCTACTACAACTCACCAAGTGGAGAAATGATCCTAAAAATGAGCGAGCCCAAAACTTTAAACAGGTGGGTAGGGAAATAATGTCACATGGATTAATGGTCCTTTGAACTTTTCCAAGATGTTGCACTGATCTCACCCAGTGCCAAAATATAACTTGTGAACGTGTTGAACACTTTCAACGTAGCATCACTGACTTAGCCACCAAAACACTATGTTGATCAGTAACACTATTTGCAATGATTTTACAATTTTTTATAATTTAGTGAAAATTTCGCCAAGATTTAACAGAAAAATATAATTCAATAGAAAATTCACCAAAAAATATATATACATAGTATATAATTGAAAAAATACATTTTTATATGTACCATGGGGATTCACCCATTTATTAGACATATAATTTTAGGGGAGTTTCTTAAAAAAATTCCTGGGAATGGGATTTTGAGATGGAGCTCATAATTCTGACAGGGTTTGTAGATGAATGGAATAAACATTCGTGATTCTATGGAGATATGGAACAATCATTAGAAGAGATGAAGTTGATCACCTTTTGTGGTCAATGAACAAACATTCATGTGAGATCACTACGAAACATGGGTACAATGCTCTCATACAACAAAGGCCTTCATGTGATTCCAAGTGATTTCATAAGTTAGTTTGGAAGGGTCACGGTTTTCTCAAGAGAAGAATTTTTCTACGGACCCTAAGATTCAAGAATTCTTCATCCGAGTTTCTTACAATCTTTTCTCTTTGGGGTGTTTGGTTAGGAAGGAATAAAGTTCTATTTTAAAATTTTGTATTTCCTTCTAGATTAATTGCACATAATATTAGGGTGTCTTATCTTAAACAAGTGAAGCCCATTAAAAGAAAAAATAAAAGCGAAGAGAGGGTTGGATGTAAATGATGGAGTGGTGTGGGGATTCTTTGACGGAGCTAGTCAAGGAGGTAGATGAGGAGTTGTTGTTGTCATTTATTTAACTGAAAATGTGTTGATCATATTTAGGTTAGAGGTGGGGAATGGAACAAATTTTTTGGTTGAGTTAATGGCAATGTGGATTTCTATGTGAACTATTGTCTGGAAACAGGTAAAAGTATTTAAGTTAGCAGGGCACTCCAAAATCTTTGTGGAATGGTTCAATGGAAAAATGATCTTAGGATTATTCATCTTGAACCCCAGTGATGGAAGATTCGTCAATTGCAAGAACAATATGATGATATTCAAATATTTCATGCCTAAAAGGAGCAAAACATAATAGAAAACATGATTTCAAAGCAAGTACTTCTTTTGGATGATGGAGTATGTTCTATAGTTGAATTTCATAGGGAAGCTTTAGTTTCTAATCTCTCCTTTAATATTTTTTAATCTATCAATGCTTTCATGAGGTAGATAGTTTTTTTAGAATTTTTTATGTAATTAATGGAAGTAAAACATGATGTCTGACCAAGATCACAAGAAGACTATATAAAAGTTAAGGGATTCTACTTTTTGATTTCAAATGAAATAGTAAAATCACATTTTTTTTCTTTTGAAAAAAAAAACTTGACATGGTGAAAGAGTTTAAGTTTTAGTTCCATAGTGGTGGTTTCAAGCACATGGTTTCGATGGCCCATGGTATTAGATCTCATGGATTACATGTGATGAAATATTTAAAAGGAATGGGGATTCTCCACTATAATCTGTCTAATTTTAGTGGAGGGCTTACTTGATCAGCCTAGGATGTTGGTCGACTTGGCTTCTTTTAAGGCATGGTTGCTTTTAGACCATGAGGAATAGTAGATCTATTATTTGCAACTACCTTTTCCTCGATGGTTTCTAGGGTAAACATGGTGTCCATGTGTTGTTAATTAACTAAGGCATGATTGCTTTTAGACCATGAGGAATAGTAGATCTATTATTTGCAACTACTTTTTTCCTCGATGGTTTCTAGGGTAAAACATGGTGTTCATGTGTTGTTAATTAACTATGTTATTATTAGTTTGTTTCTCTCTCATTTTTACCAACAATTGCTATCAAATCCAAGTGATCGTGCCATCTAGAAGGAGGTGATGGTTCCAAATGTTGGCATATTATATGTTGAGGCTAAAGCTAACTTAGAGAATCTCGATTAAAATTTCATCCACATACGTGAAGATTTCCTAAGAGGAAATAAAGTTCCAATAGGGTGAGATGCAGCCACAAAAGTGAGATCTAGTGAGGAGAGCACCTAGTTTTAACAAGTGGTGATGGTTCCAAATGTTGGCATATTGTATGTTGAGGCTAAAGCTAACTTAGAGAATCTCAATTAAAATTTCATCCACATACGTGAAGATTTCCTAAGAGGAAATAAAGTTCCAATAGGGTGAGATGCAGCCACAAAAGTGAGATCTAGTGAGGAGAGCACCTAGTTTCAGCAAGTGTGCAAACAAGACAGAATGGCAGAGTAAGTGCTCAACAATGATAACAAAAAAAAACATTGGAGATGAAATTTGTAAATTACATTTATATGGACATACTATTGTAAGACCTAGCCAGACATGCATACCCGTGATAGTAAATTCTTGGAGTAGATCAAGGTGATAGGGGAGAAGAGCATGCAAATTTCCCAAATTAAGTTTATGTGGAGAATGTTAGGGTAAACTTAACTCAGTGGAAGAGTCAAAGTTTCTAGAACCATAATGGTGGTTTCAACACATGGTTTTGGTTACTCTTGGTATTAGAGCCCATGGATTACATGTAATTAAGCCTTTAAAAGGCTTGGGGATTTCCCATTGTAATGTTCTTGAGTTGAGCAGTGGGTTCACTTGGAGGGGCTAGGATGTTGGCTAGCGTGGATGCTTTAAATTCAAGGCATGGTTTCTTTTAAGCCATGATGAATAGTAGTTATATTATTCACAACTAGTTTACTACATATGTTTCAATGGTAAGATATGGTGTTCATGTGTTGTTAAATTTTTATGTGCTATTATTGGTTTATTTCTATCTCATTTTTACTAACAAGTGGTATTAGATCCAAGGGAGTGTAACATGTAGAAGGAGGTGTTGGTGTTTATATGTTGAGGCTAAAGCTAACATAGAGAAGTTCGATTTGGATTTTACCTGCATATGTGAATATTGTTGAAATGAAATAGAGGTCCATTAGGGTGAGATGCAGCCATGGAAATGAGATTTGGTGAGAAGAACACTTGGTGTGAGAGGATATGCAGACATGACAAAATGGTGGTGTAAATGTCAGATAGCAATAACAAAAAAAAACTTTGGAGATGAAAATTGTAAATTACATATATATGGACATATTGTTGTAAGACTTAATTAGGCATGTATACCACTGCTAGTAAAGTCTGACCTAGGTGATAGGAAAGGAGAGCATGCAAAATTTCCCAGTTGATTTTAAAGGGACGAATGTTAAGGTAAACTTTACTCAATGAAAGAGTCAAAGTTGTTAGTTCCACAGTGGTGGTTTTGGTAACCTGATTTTGATGGTCCATGGTATTAGAGCTCACGGATTACATATGACAAAACATTTAAAAAGTTGGGGAATTCTTCATTGTAATGTGCATGATTTGAGTGAAGGGCTCACTCGGCTGGGCTAGGATCTTGGCTAGCTTGGTTTCTTTTAAGCCATAAGATAATAATAGATTTATTGTTGGTTGGTTTACCCTAGTTAGGGTTTTCTAAGTTAAATTATGATGTGCATTGTTTATGTCTAATTTTTCTATCTATGATTTTTATCATTATTTCTCTCATAAAATCTTGGTGTTTAACATTTATCTAAGCTAAAAATATGGTTTAGTTTCAATTAAAATTTACAATTCTAAGCCAATATCAGTAGTGGTTATATGTCATTACCTATGTTAGCTACTCTGCTACCTTAATTGTCCACTTACCATGCAACATTAAAACTAAAGCCAGTCTATTTCTTAGTGATTTTCCTTTGTTTCCATTAATAATCAATATGTTTTCATTAGTTTTACAATCCATAAAAGATCATCTTATTTTTTTAATCTCATTGTAGCTAGTTTTTCTGAATAAAAATAAAAATACTCTTACTAATTATGTATAAATCATTTGAAATTTTATAAAAATATACATAGTTTATTCTTAAGCTTATAAATTCTTAAAATAATAAAACATGTGAGAATATACTACTCAAACTACACATATTCATCTATTTATTAAAATAGACACAATCTAGCTTATAGATGAAATGGTCTCTTTCACCATAATGTAGCCATATAATTTCAAGCAAGATTGTGCTTTTGTTTTGTTTAAAATACATCTTTGAATGCATAAATGGATTCCACACTCTGAAAAACCCATGGGGTACTTGAATTTACATATTAAACAACTTAAACTCAAGTTTTTAAAAATCTCTGCCGAATTTTTGTTAAAATTAACCAGAAAAATGCCCTGAAAAAAATTGGTTCGTCTTTTAATTAGACTACATGCATTAAAATATATATTTTTAATTATTTTGACACTTTACCAATTCAAATCTATATTTTTCAATTTTCCTATACTCAAATTTACCTTTATGTACGTTGACATATATGTACTTTAGGAGGATTGCCCTTACTCTTTATACAATATTTAGATATAAAACTTCTTTTCTTTGATTTTGAAAATGATATTAGCACTATGTGGCAATACATCATATTGTTAGTACTTGATATATGATTGCATTGAGAGGCACTTCGCAGCCTAGTATAGGGGAGATTTGTAGGCATTAGACATTAGACGTAATGTAAGTATGTCAATATTTTTTAAATGTTGATTGTATTACACATTACATATGACAAAGATACATATAGAAAAATATATAGAGAGAGAAAAAAAAAATACTAAGCACAATTAAATATCGGCTTCAACAAATCAAAAATAAATGTATAAATAAATATGCAATATATAATCTATCAATTAATCACTCAATTAGCCACTCACTCATTGCGATCATCCACTCACTGAATCTGTCCGTTGTGTTCTTCGAGTTCATTGGATTACTGGGTAACCCTTTTTCTTTGTATCTCTTTTTTTCTGATGTGTTCCAACTTTGAGTTTTCTAACATTCTAACCTAAATGGTAGTTTGTTGATTATATTTTTTTGTAAGGTTCAAGTCGTTGATCAAATTGGCCTGTCCATGAAGATCACTATGAGATGCAATCACATTTTTTTCTCGATTTGCACTATATTGTTGTTTTGTTTGTCATCATTATATATGCATAGAGACAGTAGCAAGAAATTCATGCAATTTGTCTTGAGAAAATTAAGAAGATCAAATCAATGTATAGTATGGATCTATATTGGAGTAGGAACTCTCCATGTATTTTGTGTTGGGAAACTTAAAAAGAAGGCATTTATCTATCACAGATGGAATTACTGGAAATTAGATACTCGGATCTTAAAAAAAATAATACCTCATATGGATTTTAGTATACTCTATGGTTGCAGTATTATTATCTTGGATCTCAGTATACTCTAGTTTAGAAATAACACGGTATGGGGGAGATTATAATAATATTGGGAGAATAACAGATCTAAGAGATTATAATATTACCTGCTATAACCATATAATAGACTTCGAAAGGCATAATAGACTTCGATGGAAATTATTTTATTTACTATAGGGAAGCACCAGCTAACTTTTCAAAAATTATGCGATGCGAAGGTCCCTGGTTACAACCTAGGCATAACCAACCAACTTTTCAAAATTTATGTTGTGTTATTATATTTATTTGACAGTAACAAGAATTTACCAGTAATGTAAGTCGTTATATATTTTGTAACTGGAGGTATTTTTAGGTTTTATAATGCATATAATTTTATCATAATATGGACAAGTAAGTAGATTTTATGGGGAGAAAAAGTATTTTTCCTAAATTTTTGTCCAATTACTTCAGTTTATTAATACTAATTTAGATGGAGTTTCAAAATTCAGAATTAATCAAATATCACTTAGCTTTTAAAAACCAATGGCCTTCGCTCTTTAAAAAATCAAACCTCATCAGTAACAAAAAGCTTTTATTAATTTTATTGCTAAAAATATTCAATAAAAAATTTGTTACAAGTTGGTTGAGTTTGTAATGCAAATAAACCAACCTTGATCCATCTTAACTCTGGATCTACCAAGTAATGAGTGGGATCAATCTCTTTTCACTATAAAAGTGATTTGTATCTCAAGAGATTTGATCCCTCTCAATGCTTCGTAGATCCAGAGTTAAGATAGACCTTAGTTGGTTTATATTATATTTGTTAATATTAATCATATGTTTTGTATTGTAGTTTTAAATTCTAACATAATAGTTATAATATGATAATGTTAGTGGAAATGGGAGGACGGGAAGATGCATGGTTTCTCTACAGCTAGGGTTTGGTGTTGTAACCCTCTATACAATAATATTTTTCAAAGTTTGTGTCAGGATGGAAGGCCTACGTGTAGAGGTGCATGTATGGTCTCAATCTATGAGCATTAAACCTGATTTGTGAGTTGTTTATCCTATTATATTCTTGTGTAGAAGAATTTTACCTGGAGATGCTGGTGGCAAAGATGAAAATAGGTTCTTCAAGAGGTTTTTACAATTTCAGAGTTTTCTTACTGTAGAAGAATGGTAAAAGAGGAAAGGAGAGTTGAGTAGGAGCCAAATCCATTGGACATTCTTGTAGATTGTGAGTTGAAGCCCAATAAACAAATCCTAGCTATAACTCCTCTTCGAGCTAAGCCTCCACCTATTACCATGGTTAACTTTCTATATCCTAAGATGATATGAGGATGCACAGTCCAGGAACCAGTCGGAAGGAGGTCAAGAAAATAAATGGCACAGGGGTGAGAGGTGCATGACCAGACAAACAATGCATCTTTTCCAACTCTAGGGGAAGAATGACTGAAAATTTCTATGGAATTTTTGGTAAGTAGGCCCATCTCTGTATCTCAATATTTTGTTGTCTCAAGCAACCAAGATATTGTTTTTGCGGGGGTTCTAGAGGATGTAGTGAAAAGTTGTGGTTTTAGGATCACCGATAGTCTTGAGAAGATAGTCTATGAAGAGCCAGTTGTCAAAAGTCTTATGGGAAGTGGTGATCTGGGAAAGCGGGGTAAGTCAAATCTGTCTTCGAATTCCTTTGGAATGAAGTCGGGGCTTAATTAGCAGGAACAGGTCCATAATGTGGCCATAGATATCATATTTTTTATTATAAAACATAACAGATAAAATGCAGTAGGTTTGACAAAGGTTTTTGGCCCTAAAGAGGATGAGGGAAGCCCTGTCACTAAGTTGCTTGTTATCAAGTTAGATATGTCCCTTAAAGGATTGCAGGTGTGCCCATTTCACACTTAGGGTTTGTGGGTTCTAGAATTCATGGTCTCTTGGAATTGTGGACATGATCCTAAGGAAAGTCATCTATAACACATCAAGAGTCAGGTGATTTGACTCTCAAAGGAAAAGGGTTTGCTTGAGGTGGAGCCAATGAAAAAGAGAATGAGCATTGTGCCTTAGATAGGAGTTAGATCTGGATAGATGTGGATTCTGATTCGGAGGGTGAGGAAAATCAAAGAATTGGGACAAAGAGAAAGAAGAGAAAAGGTATTTGTATGAAGGAGAATAATAATAAAATTGTTCTTGGTAGGGATAGTCACTTTGATTCAACCATGATGACTTATGAGCATATTCTGGTAGGAAGGGAAAAAGGGAAATACTTCACAGTAAAGGAGATAGGTGAATCGGTAAAATAGATTTAGAAGGATTCATCGACGATTGAAGAAGAGGTAATTGTGCTTGTGCAAGGCTAGTTAATTTTACACTTCAAAAAGATGAAGGATCTCAATTAGGTGCTAGGAAAAATTGGAGTATAACATCATCTCCCATCCTCCTTAAGAGATGGAGCCCCAATTTCATGCACATAGGGAAAATTTGGATTGCAATCTCTGTGTGGTAAGGATACCAACATTACCATGTCAAATGTGGACAAATAATGTCTTTAAGGCTCTAAGAGATAAATTCAAGGAATTTTTGGAGGCCGACATGTCATTCCTTGCAACAAGGACTAGAAGAGTGGTTTGAATTCTGGTAAAGCTTGACCCTCACGAGGGTCTGTTCGAAAATATCAAAATTTCTTACGAGTGAGGTTGTCATATCCAACAACTAGGCTATAAAGAGTTTTTGTTCTATTGCAACCAGTGCCACTGGCTTGGACACATGGTTAGAAACTACCCCTTAGGTTATAGAGGCAAAAGAAGTCAAATTCTTCCTCAATGGAAAATAGATGGCTATGGGGCTCTCAGGATAGGGCTAATAGGAAATAATTCAAAGATGGTATGGTTTTACCTCAAGCAGCGTGGATGGATACAACATTAGGCCTGAATAGTGGAGAAGGAGGTATGGACATGGACAAGGGGATCTGATAGGAGACTCGGCCTAATCTAGTTGGATTTGGAGACTCCATGACAATGAACAACAATGAGCATACTCATATGTCTTTGGGTAATTCTCCTCTTATTTCTTACTGCACTCTTTCAAATATTGATGCCTTTTTTTCATCTTTTCTGGAACCTAGTCCCTCCAGGCCCTCATTTTCTCCCTTCAATATAGCTTTAAATGGTCCCTGTGAGCCTCTGGACATCATTGTAACCTCCATCCCTCCCTTAACCCCATTTTTTGGGTCTCATCTAAATCATGATTCTCCCCCATATACCTCAAAGTCTTATAATCTCCACCCTATGGTTCCTAAGGATTCCTCCATAGGCCAGATAGGTGGGTTTGGGGAACTGTTATCTCACCCTTATTATACAAAATATAGGGGTAGGAAATCTAACCTCTTGAAGGGGAAATTGAAATCCATGTAAGATATCACTGATGATAAACAAAAATCCTTGGATGGTGTGCTTAGAGCAGCACAAGCCCCTGGTTCGGGTTCCCAATGATTACCCTCTCCTCCAATTGTAGGGGTATAGCTAGTACCATAAGAAACTAGCTCTAAGGAGGCTTAGATCTTCTTATTGCCCTGATATTATAATGCTTCAAGAAATTCTAGGTCCAGGGGACAAAATATCTTAGATTCTCAATAGGATGTTTCTCGGGTGGTCCTTTTTCTCATTGGATGCAAGAGGATGGTTAGAAGTCTTATCGAAAGGTTTCAACCTAAGCAAGCTCAAGGTTCTAAACACTTGGAGATCTGAGCAAGTTCTAAGTGTAGAGATTTACTCAGCCAAACTTTGTATGGATTTGACACTCATAAATGTCTACATACCCTGCCAGGATCAGGAACAATTCTAGAATTCTCTCCTTGCAAAATCCTTTATGAAGACAAGTTACATGGTGGTTAGGGGGGATATGAATTTTTCCCAATGAGCTTTGGAGGTTTGGGGTCCCCAAGCCCATGAAGACCCACTAGAAAACTTATTTTCTAGAAAAATGATGGACTATGGGCTCATTGATCCAAATCTAATCAAATACAATCCCACCTAGAGGAATAGGTGCACATGAAATGCAATGGTGGCTAAAAGACTATTCAGATTCTTGATGGTAGAGGATTTAGTGGATAAAATTCAATTATTTCAACAATGGATCGAGGCAGGAAGAAACTCATATCATTGACCTATCTTTATTGAAGTCAACAGTGGCAAACCAAAACCAAGAAGTCCATTCAAATCAACTCTTCTTGGTTACAAGATGAGACTTATATTCAACTAGTTCGTGATACATGGAACCCTTTCAGAATAGATGAGCATTACTTTGCAACACAAAAATTTATGGAAAACCTCAAATGAGTGTAACAAGCATCAATTCGTTTGGTAAAAATCAAGGAGATTAGGTAGGAAAATGATCTCAAGGTAATCAAGGAAGAACTTGAAAGAATGGAGAACCCTGAAGAAGGTGAATATGAGTCAAAAGAGACAAAAAGGAGGATCTTAATGTTAGAGAACAATAAAAGGAGGATCTTACTCGATCAGGAAGAATAGTGGCATCTCAAGAGCAGGGCAATATGGCTTAAAAGTGGCAATGAAAATTCCAAATTCTTCCACAATTTCGCCAGAGGTAGGAAAAATATCAACATGATTTGGGAAATGTAGAGAGTTGATGGAAGTATTGCAAAATATTTTTATGAAATTGCTTCTTTGGGAAAGGGTTACTTCAAAAGTCTTTATCTAGCTCCAAAAGCGGCTACTTTAGTATAAGTAATTCGAGTCACTCAACTCTTTCCTCGTTTTATAAAAGAGGAGGATCATCGGCTCCTAGTGGATTCAATCTCTAGGGGAAGATTGAGGCCACTCTCAAGTTAATATGGAAGGATAAAATCCCAGGGCCAAATGGATGGATGATGGAATTTTACCAGGGGTTCTTTGAACTTATCGTAGATTATTTGTTAAGAGTTGTTGAGGATTCACATCAAAGGGGGAGCATTCATGATCCTTTTAACTCTACCTTTATGGACCTGATTCCAAAAGTAGATATCCCCACATATTTTGAAGGCTATAGAATGATATCCTTATGTAATTACATTTACAATAATATATCCAAAATAATTGTAGTCCATCTTCGACCAATCCTCTCAAGGAACATTTCCAGAGAACAGTTTGGGTTTCTAGATGGACACCAAATTCATAAATCCATTAGAGTGGCTCAGGAAGGTATGCATAGCATCAAAACCCAAAACCTTAAGGAGTCATGGTAAAAATAAATTTATCAAAATCTTATGACAGAATAAGTTGGGTCTATCTACACATTCTTTTGACTCATTTGGGTTTTGAAAAAAAATTCATCAATTAAGTAATGGGGTGTATTACAAATTTATACGACAAAAAAATATAAATTTGTAATACAAGGATTTCCTTCATCCCCTCTACTCTTCCTGTTGGTAGTGGAAGGTATTAGCAGAATTCTTATAATAACCAAGAGGAGGGGGGACTTACAAGGTATCAAAGTGGCATCCAACATGTTTATCACCCATTTTCTCTTTGTTGATGATATATTGTTATTCACTAATGGTTCCAGGTAGGATATAGAGTTCTTAAAGCACTATTTATTGCTATTTCATAAAGCAATAGGGATGATCCTCAACAAAAGAAAATCTTCGCTTTCATACTCAAGCATATCTCAAAGGGAAATTCGGGATGTACATTGTTTCTTGCCCTTTGAGTCAAAGTCGATTAAGGAAATATTTAAATATTTGGGTTTTCATTTGAAGGAAAATAGTTATAAGAAGGAGGAATATTGGGGGTGGCTAGTGGAAAAGGTCAAAAAAAGTATCAACCATTAGATCCTTACTTGGTTGTCGAGAGCACGATGGTTGGTGATAATAAAATTAGTGTTAGAATAAATTTCAGCATACTAGGCAACTCTAACTTAGGTTCCAAAAGGAATTTTGCAACTAATAAGAAGAAGGTGTGGGAGATTTTTATGGGCAGGAAACAAAGAGGAAAACACCCTTTCGTGGGTTACATGGGATAATGTAGTACTACCAAAATATTGGGGTGGTTAGAGCCTCAAAGACATTCCTTCATTTTCCAAAACATTATCAGCAAAATCTAGTTGGAGGCTAATTTCAGCAGCTAATCTTTGGACAACGGTTGTGTATAGGAAATATATCTTTCCCCTAACAACGGATGAATGTGTTAGCAATCAAAATGAACCTCAAGGATGAGAAGAGGCAATTTTGAGGTAACCACAGACCAAACTTTTGATCTGCCATCTAGCCCTGCCAGACCAGAGAGGGCTCTCTCTTTGCCACCTGAGGGTGGCTAAAATAAATGAATCTTGGGCTAGCTATAAAGAAGGAGGATTTGGTTGAAAATTGTGGGTCGAAAACAGCAAGAAAAGGGACCATTGGGCTATGGAATCGAGGATAGTTTATGTCGCCAAACTTGGGGCAAAGTAAGCGCAATGTTCAGCTGGATTAAAGATGTAATGAGAGAAGAAAAGAGGAAAAATACCGCTGCCCTGTAGGCATCAATCAAGGGATGGATCTACAGTGGAAACTTTAGGAGAAAGAGAAATACAAGATTACTCAACAGAGCATCTAACAGAGGATGGATTCTGAAAAGATAACCACTACATTAAATAACATAATCATTGTGAAAGGAGCATCGTGTGTGGATGGATTCCTAACACTTCCCTTAGAGAATGTTGTAACAAAATTAGCAGAAAAAACAAAGCATGGAAATGAATTTACAAGAAAAGCATGCTACTCATTAAACATCATGATGGATACTAAGTTTAAAGGGCAATGACTACTCCAATAGAATAATATTCAGAAAATTTTAAGCTTTACACGGTCCAATAGTAGCTTCCCTCTGCTAAAAAGAAATCGACCCCTTACATCTTCAAAAATCATCCTATATATACCCTATTACATATTAATTGTGATTTACATATCATATTTTATGCAGTCAAATAAAATAAATTAAAATTTAAGAATTAAATTAAATCACACTAAAGCAGAAGAATAGGTTTGCTGCCACTCGAATTGTTGAAGGTGTCATCGCTGGAAATCTGGGATGTTGAAATAGCTGCTGATTTTATGGCTAAGAAATCCTGCCATCTACTCCTAGGAATCTCAAACACTGCCACACCTCCTTCAAAAACTCAATGCTCCCTAGATGTCCTTTATTTGCCCACGGGATCTCCTTTTTATTGCATAAAATCTCTGCACAAGATACGAAAGGAACATCTACCAACATTCCCACAGCTACAAGATTTTCCTCCACATAATGTTTGTGATGAGGGGTTCCCTACACCGTGCTAGAGGCCAAATCATGAGGTGATCAGTTGGGGTTTCAATTGCCAACGCAAGAGCTCCAAGAGTGTCCATGATAAGGTTGACCCAAATAAGTTGAACAACAGTCAAAGGAACATCTCGTGATGAAATTGCAGAAAAATTAATTGTAAGTGCTTCACAACTGAGGAAAAATCATTAATATTCCAAGCTGCACAACCAAGCTATTGTCCAAATGATGGGCGCATAAGCATTGCCTCGATACTAGCTCCAACAGATGCAAATACCAACAAAAATCCACATCTAATTGTGGTGTTTCAAGTCCCTTTTCATGAGCCGAAATACAACACTCTGCTAGACGGATCCATATAAGAGGTTTCATGTAGTAAAGGTTGTAAGCTTTTTGAAATCATTTAGCTGCTACATTTGGCTTTCCACAAATTGAATGCAGCATACCACAGTTATACATGATAGATTGAGATTTATCTTGAGAGAAGTTTGCTAGCTTAAGTGTTTGTTGCTAAGGTTTTACATTGTTACTTCAAAAATTAGGAAGCGGGTCTTGCACTACTGCTTGAAAATATAGTCACCGCTTCCTAGGAACAATGAACTTCCCTTTTTCACCTACAGGTTCATGAAGAAAATGGGCCAACTTTTGACTGGCTCAATGTTAAACTTTGTCTCCTTGTTCTCACCTTTCGAATTGTTGCTAGATGTTCTTTATTTACCCATGGGATCTCCTTTTCATTGCCTAAAATCTCTGCACATGTAACAATGAGGATCACAAAGACAATGAACCCCAAATATATAGTAGAAATGATGTAGCCATATAGAAGTTAATATGAAGAACAGTTCAATTAATACAGCTCCAAAAGGCAAAATGCCTCCAATTGTATTGAGAAAATGGGCCGCATATACCAAGCTTGCACTGGGATCTGCCTGGGGATTTTATTGGTCTTCACTGGATCCTCAATTGCAAATTTCTTGTAGCCAAAGTAACTTCCCACAAAGACCAATGATGCAGAAACTCCAACCATAAAGGGCCCTAAACACAAGCAAATGTGATGATCCTTTCAAGACTCTCTATCCAGTTGAGAGCCCAATCTGCTTTCTTTGCCAGACAAGGAATTGTCTCAATTGCATTGAACAGGTGATTATTTTCCTTAGGATCTTTGACATATGTTTCAAAAAGTAAATTGTACATCTCTGAGTGAATATTTTCAATGGAAATCTGGAACCTATAAAACGCACGAGCCTCTGGAACTTGAACTTATTTCATGAAACGCCCAGCTAGGTTTTTGAGAACAATCCCATCAGAGGCAGCAAAGAATGCAAGGATGTGAGTGATGAAGTGCTTCTCATCACCAGTCAATGCCTCCCAATGTTGGGTGTCCTTCATTGATGTAAACCTGAGGATGGCCCTACGCGCAGTGCCCCTAGCCTCTATGTATCAGATGATCATTCCAAAAAACAAAATTCCCTTGGGAAGATGCCCACATGGGCTCTGATATTATTGCCTTTCGTGGTCACTGTTGCAGACGATTTTTTGCCACTAAAATTCTCCAGCGAGTATGCACTCAATTCATGTTGATCACCGTCATGTTTTTCGACGAGTCCAAGGGCACAACATATATAGATGACCGCACTTTTCTGAATGGGATTTATCCCACATGCGAGCAACAAAATAAAATGTAGTTATTTATAATACTTACCACTCACAACATATTTCGACATGTTGTGCACATTATACACCTCCTTGGATTGGCTTGATGTTTTACTTGTGTGTTGTGGCTGCATGGCGCATGGAATTTGGAGCTGAGCTTGGCCTTCCGGCTCTCAATTTTTTAAATAAAAATTGTAATTTTCGAAACTTGACTCGGGATTATCTTCACTGATCCACTATCCCTTTGTCTTGCTCTTTCACCTTGCTTCCTTTTTGCATTCCTACACCTTGCTTCATTTTTTCATTCCTACTCCCCTCCCAAAGAGAAGACGTTTCTCCTTCATTTTTCCAATCACGCTACTCATGGCACACAGTTATCCATTTTCCATTAGTCATGTTAGCTAACAAATAAGAACCAAATAGAATTGTTTGAACCAATTGAAACTGAGGACGATCATCTTTTATGTTTTCTATCCAGAAGCTAACTGTAAATGATAAATTGTCTTGTGATATCCTCTTTCAGCATCTGATTAGAAACGATGACTAAAACAAGGAAGGAATCCCCATGATTTGTTTCCTGACTTGCCATTGGGATCATCACTTTGTTGACCCTTCTTTTCCATCAATGAACCTGTCCCTGGAGATTTTGGTGGCAGAATGTTGTTCTTTGAAGCAATAAGCACCGTTGGAGGCATGTTCTCTGGATTCAAAAGGGATGATTGGTCTCATGTGCTCAATTTCACTGATTGGCCTAAAGTTAAAATCCTGCTTTGGTATTGAGATATCCATTCAACTCTATCCCCTTCACTTTCAACCTGTTTGATGCTGAATCTAGCTCGCTAATGGATGAATAAATAATAGGACCTACAATTCTCAGAGACAAGGGTTTTCCATCATTGGCAAAGGCATGCCTTAACTTGGAACCCAATGCAACCAAGCTAGAATCCAAGTCACTATCCTCTGTCTCCATAGAACTATAACCATGAAGGTGCTCATTATTTCATGATGGGATACTAAAAATGTTTATGATAGCCTTTATGATTGATAATCTTTCAAATGTTGTGCAATCATAATTGTAGCTTCCATTAAATTGACATAACTCTCATCCACTGGTAACCCTGCATCACTGAAGCAACAATTTATCTTCTAATGAAGTTACCCTTTGAAGGACCCATGAAGAAGATGAATAATAGTAAATTGCTGCATTTATCAGACATGAAGACAAAAAAATTTATGTTCATGAAAATTTCCAGGCTTTAGAATTATGACAATTTGAGTAACAGCTGGTTGGAACAACAGTCGTCCCATCAAACGAGCAACAATCTTCATTTGACCATATCTTCTAATCTGGGAGTTGGTTTAGGGCATGCGATATACCATTGGAAAAATATTTCTGAGCTTTTTGTGATGGACACACTTATGACATGTTTTGCATTGAAGATCATGTGAAAAACATCTAACAAAATAGACATAATGCCCATTTTGATCACTAAAGGAAGGCCAAAGGACTGACTCTAACAGAATGGATAAGAAAAATTTTCAAATGGACCCAAAACTCCTCTATCGTATGCAAGGAGATAGTATAATCTTTCATCATTGTGGGCTCTGGCCTAGCATGGAAAGTAAGCAATGGTGAGAAGTTCAGAGTAGGCCTTGAACCATGGGTAGGAGCTCCATAAAACTTCAGTCTACCCTCAAAAATGGTGAACTGCTTAAATAATCGAGGAATAACATTCTTAATCCATGTTGTGGATGAATGTAGAACAACTTTATGGTCCCAAGGGTGGTTGAGGGAAGACCATCTACAACTGAATGAGGATTTTTCCCTAATTTGGAAAGAGGATGTAGCAAAGTTGAAAAGATCACACATTAGAATCATAAAAATAGAAGATGAGCTAAAATGGACTCATGTACCTTCAATTTCCTATGCTCTAACATTTGCGTACCTATTCCAGATTCAGAGGTAGCTACAAATTGATCAAGAGTGGTGGTGGAAAAGGATATGGAAACTGAATTTTCTAGCAAAAGAAAGACTCTTTATCTAGTGCTTCATCAAAAATAAAATCCCAACATTGGACAACCTTCAAAAATATGCAAAGAATGCCCGAGATGGTGCATCTTGTTTAAAAATGTAGAGGAGTTGATGAAGTATCTATTTCTAAATTGTCCTTTTATATTGAGCAACATGGAGTGAGTCAGACAATTTCTAGGGGAAAATATGGAATGGAGCAGTTAGTCTTTTCGAGAGACTTGGAAATTGTGATCGGATAGGGTACATGATAAAATGCATAGGAATATACCTCCCCTCCTCTGTTGGGGAATATGGCTAGCCAGAAACAAGTCAATCCTTACAAATCAGGGCTCTGCTCCCTCACATATATCTTCAAAAATCGCATCCATCTGCTCCTCAATTCCTACATAGGAATCTCTTCTAGTGAACCGAGTAATAGTGGCAAAGGAAATAAATGAACATATCCCTTGGGGCTATTTTTATGGAGCTTGCCATGAACAAGGGATGTGCCGTGGTGAGCCAGTTCTACACATCAGCAGTGAATGATGTCTGAAGTCAAAAACTGGTTTGGGAAGAGGGACTAACAACTATGCAGAGCTTCTCTCCTTAAAAATTTTAATGTGCTCGAAACTAGAATTGGGATGCATATATTTACAAAACTTTGGGGATTATTTAAACGTAATTAGTTAGTTCAATGTTTTCTAGAGGTGTCACAATCATTCTCTGTTGCCTATCCTTGAAGAAATTGTTCAATTAATATCTTCTTTTGACCATGTGACAGTTTTCCATATATATATGGAATGAAATACAGAAGTCGACTCGCTATCTAAAGAAATTGTTGGACAAGATCAGGGCGTATGGCAAGTTAGCCACACAATAGAAGGGATAGAACACACAGATCAGCATCAATCCTTTTTGGATTTCTGAAAATGCTCCCACTTTTTTCTTTTTGTGTTTAGATTGATGGTTCATATAGTGGCTTTCCTTTTAGACCAGGATATATGGAAGTCATATGGAACTACAGACTCTAGACTTATGATATTTACACATACTTTTATTTATGTCTTTTGTTTTTGGAGGATAATTTTTGTTTTTGTTTTCTTCATGATATATGATGGAAGAATGTGGAATGCTTAAGGCATGTACTTATGTAAATTTTTATAAATCTTAATAAAAGGTTATGATTTTTCTGTGGAAAAAAATATGATAATGTTATATATGATATTATATTAATTATCTAAATTTTTAATAATTAAATTAATGGTTTAAAATTATAAAATATTTATTTATTTACATATTTATAAATCAAAGTATTTCTATTAATTCAAGTGATTACATTTCAAAATTTCATATCTCAAATTCCTACTAGCCTCAGTCTTACTAGATTTATTGGCCAGTAGATGCATACCCAAATACATAATGAACTTCCATAATAGGTAAGATAACCAAAACCCGAAAGCCATAAAATACCAAAAGGCCTCCAAGATCTCAATACAACCAACTAACATAAAAATTCTAGCCCCGAGTCTGGAGAAGGGGGGGGGGGTGTCTAAAGTCACAATAAACGTGCTTCTTTAAATGGGCCAACCTACCATCAAGTCATTTCAGCTTCTCTTTCATGCACCTTTGACCCCTCATCAAGCTAGCCAATCGAATGTGCATCTACCACTAGTTGCACTAGAGGTTATTCATAAAGTCGATAGTATCATTACGATCATCGTGATGGGGCCCGTGGAGTTTGTCTAACTGAGAAATAATCTGCCTCAAAGAATTACCCTCATCATCCAAGGGATGGGGGCATCCTATCGTGCCATGTGGCTGAGCAGGGGTGGGGTCCGCAACCTCACCCTAGATGAAGTCTAATTTTTCATGACATCCATGCAGTCCCCATTCTCCTTTTCCTCTCCTCGCTCTTCCATGTTGTCACAACATGATCAAAAGAGAAACTTTGAGACTAAACATGTTGACCCTCCAATTAACTGCAAACTTCATCAATAGAATGGCGTTTTCAGCACCACTAAGTCCCTAGTGTCGACAGTCATTCCTACCACCACATAACAAACTAAAATCCACTACCACCTCTAGAGATATGTGGTAATGAACTAAGATAACCTCACTGTATCCTAACGTGTTAACACAAGCTATCTAGGGGGCTAAGAGTGCCCCATGGGTGAAAATCAAGACCCAAAGCCTTGGGCATAAATGTGATATCCCCTACCTTAGAGTTCATTTGTAGAATTTTACATGTTATGTTGCTTATTGTTCTAACTTTAAGACTTGTTGGATTGGTTTATTAGTATTATGTCACTGATAAATATTAAATATAATCTTGTCTTGTTATGTTGCTAATAAAATATTATGGAAAATAGTCATGAAGTCACACTTGCTTGAAGAGAAACTATGGCGCAATTAATGATGGAAATTAATTACTCTTGATGAATAAGACCTTGGAATCTAATATGGGGATTAGATTATTAAATTATGGAATTTATTTATCAATAACTTCCCCAAAAATACAAGATGTTGTCTTTAGGAGTTGGGGAAGTGGGGCTCATTAACTAGCCAAGTAACTGCATGCCACCTAGTGGAAGAGGTGGAGGTAGTTACTAATTATGCCACCTAGTGGATGAGGTGGAGGTAGTTACTAACTACCAATAGATTTTAGAAAATGGTATATTTTTTTATCCTTTGTTGGCAAGACTCATTCATTGTAGAACTAGAGTGTGAGGCATTTGAACAAAAAAGAAAGAATGAAATATTTGACTTGTAGACTATATGGAGCTGAGGGGGAATCTTTTGAGGAAAAGGAGTCATGGTTGGGTTGACCCTGGTAGATCTAGACATATTTTCCATAATTATTAATAAGTCATCATCTTATATAACCTATGTTTGAAGTAGTTAAAATTTGATATTGAATTATGTTTGATGAATGGAAAAGTAGTATTGTTTATACAATTTGAATATATTTTGTATAAGTAAGTATATGATAGGTTTTGTTAGTTTTTATGATAAAAGTGTTCCATGCATATGTAGAGTAGAAAAAGATTGTGGAAAATAGATGTATGATGTTAGTTACTGAAAGGGAAGAAGAATATTATGTTCATGTAGATTAGTAAAATTGAGATTGAAAATAGATACATCAAATAACATATGTACTGCATGTTTCATAATGACTTTCCTAGAGAAATACAGTTAAGATAAGTTATTATAAAATCTAACTAACAAAAGGGAGTGTAAAATTAAATTGATCTACGAAATTCATAAACAATAAGGTAGAGCCATTAGACTATGGAGTTAATTGTACTAAGTATAAGAACAAAGGATTTCATTAACAACAAAGTATGGATTGAAAATTTGAGAGGACAATAGAAAACTCTACAAGTAATATCTACAATAAGTATGTAAATATAATACAAGGAATGATAATTAACCCTTGTAATATAGGAATTAAAGATAAAGAATATTTACTCTAGACACATTAAATTTATCTCTACTCCTCAAAATACTATTAAATATATTTTTGTTGTTCAAAATAATACCACGAGGTCTTCACTCAATGAACCTTTAACATATCACGTGTGTTTGTGGCATACTAAACTATACCCTTAATTTGATTACATATTGGAAAATTGTTGGGTGTGGAGCCTGATTATCTTTTGTATACAAAGGTATCACCACATTGGACCCCAGGTCAAAATGGGGCGACGTTGCCGCCCATAAAATATTTGCTGCAGGGGTGGTCTGGTGGGGGGGGCACTGCAACCTTTTGGGAGCCCCCCCTTGGCGGGGATTTTCAGGGGCATCACCCCCGAAGCTAAGAATAGATGTAAAATTGCCTTGTAAAAGTATAGTAATTTCTAGTCAATCTGGGCCATTCATTAGGCGGAGATCTGATGGTAGAAATTATGTTTAATTTAGGGTTTTTTTCCCTAGAAGGCAACCCCTCACTATGTATGAGGGAATTGTATTGCATCTATGGACATCTGTATTCTGAGTGAAGAAAAGAGAGGAGATTGAGAGCGAAGAGGGAGTTACAGCGGATCTGTTGTAGGTTGTATCTCTTCAGTTTGTTGGATAATATAATAAAAGAAGGACTAGCTGTTTCTCCGTGGACGTAGCCCAATTTGGGTGAACCACGTATATCTGTGCGTCTCTTGTTTTATGTGTTTTTTGTGTTTATATTTCTACAATATTTTATGTGTTCCATTGCTCTATAATATATAATTTTTTAACAAAAGTACCTCTTAAAATCACATTATTTAACTCCCTACCAATACAAAGTCAATACACCTTTCCAATTTTAAAAATCCCTACTTTCTATAGATATTGTAGGTATCCATTTTTTCATTAACGTTTTTTATGCCCCTTTATATTTTTTAATTAACTTTGAGATCCATTTTTTATACTTGCCAATATAAAACTCCTTTACCCCCTATTATATGCTCAATATATTATGTCATTTTTTCCTCAAAATATATCCCCCAATATCAACGCATGTGGTATGGTATTTCCCCCAATGAAGCCCCGTGAATAACACTAAGCATACATAAAAATAATAATAACCTTATATTGAGATTTTTGTGAATAATAACTACAACAGAAATGGTACAAACACGTGAAACAATAACATAAATAAAATTGTATTCATTAAGTTCTTCATACGAGAATACATTAGAATGGGTCAAGAGTGTTGGGTTGTGTTATATTCTTTCCATGACTAGCCCACGTAATTAACGGGGGTTAGAAGGGGGGTGGAGCCCCCTCTTCGTTGCGCCGATTGCATAGTGGGGGGAGTCACAGGGGGTTTGAGGGGTGCAGCAACCCATAGAATTTGGTTTTGGACCCTATGTTAGGTTGGGCGGACCTACCTATGGTTTTGTGCATGATTTTCGCACATGGTTTTGGACGCGATGGTTTTCGGTCCATGGTATTAGATGCTTCGGCGTGTATAAATATGCATTGTAACATTGAAAGGAATATAACGAAAAAATCAAGCTGGTAGTCCCAATTTTGGGATCCAGGGTAAAATCTCTGTGTATATGTGTTTTATGTGTTATGCTCTCGCATTGTTTATTTTCTATGTTTTAGAATTCGTATGCAGGTAATTTATGTACGGGGTTAAAACCTACATTTGGTATTAGAGCTATTTTGGCTTCAAGAGGATGCCTTTGTTGCTAAGGGGTTTCGCTCGGGCCTGTGGTAGACCCCGTTTAGTGGGAGATCTCCAGGATCGATTCTAGTGGTGAAGAAGATGGCGATCACTGGAAAGATAGAGATCGAGAAATTTAATGGTCAGAGTTTTGAGTTGTGGAAACTCAAGATGGAGGATCTGTTGGTGGATAAAGATTAGTGGATCGCAATAGATCCGGGTACTAAACTAATGGGAGTGTCTGGTGAAGAATGAAAGAAGTTGGATCTGAAGGTAAAGAGCACAATACGATTGTGTGTCTCAGATTCAGTATTTTTGAATGTATCAAGGTAAGCTACGTTGAAGGCTTTGTGGGACAAGTTAGGGACTTTCTACCAATCTAAGTCTCTGGTGAATAAACTGTTCTTACGAAAAAAGTTGTATAACCTGAGGATGAAAGATGGAGACTCAGTGACAGAGAATCTGAATGCGTTTAATATTGTGGTAAGTCAGTTATCGTTTGTTGATATCAAAATTTCAGATGAAGATAAGTGCATTAGTTTGTTGTGTTCTCTACCAGATTCGTGGGATAGTCTAGTTATTGCAATAGGTAGCAATGCAACTGCCTTGTAGTTTGATGAAATAGTCTCATCCTTGCTGACAGAGGAAATGAGACGGAAAAATATGGAGAGCCAAAATGGTGATGCCTTGTCTGTACAAGGACGGTCCCAGAACAAAAACAAATATAAGTCATCGAGTGGGAGATCTAAATCTAGAGGGATATCTAAATCTCCAAGAAAACCTGTAAAGGTGGTGTGCTGGAAATGCTGAAAGGAAGGGCACTACAAAAGGGACTGTAAATTTAAAGCTCCTGATAAAGGAAAGGGATCTGATGATGCTCCTTCTGCAGAGGTGAAAACCACCTCAGATGAAGGTGGGGATGTGTACTTGGCTTCCTCAAGTACACATGTAGATCACAAGGCATGGTTGATTGACTCAGGTGCATCCTTTCACTTCACTCCCCATAGAGAGTGGTTCTGTGAGTATGAGAAATATGATGGTGGTGATGTCTTCATGGGGGATGATAAGAAGGCTAGAATCATTGGTCACGAAAAAGTAAAGTTGAAGTTGCAAGGTGGAAGGGTTAGAACACTTCCGGGTGTTCTGCATATTCTTGCATTGGCCATAAATCTGATTTCTGTAAGCAAGCTAGATGATACAGGTGTAAAAACAGTGTTTGAGAAGGATACCTGCAAGATGGTTTTGGGAGCACTGGTATTGATGCGGGGAGTTCAGATTGGAACTCTGTACAAGCTGCAAGGTAGCACTGTTGTTGATGGGTGCAACAATTATGTGGTTCCTGAAAGTGGAGCAGAAAATCTAGTGGTCTCTAGAGAGAAGACCATGTTGTTGCATCAAAGGCTTGGACATATTGGAGAGAAGGGCCTTCAAATACTTCATGGTAAAGGTATGGTAGAAGGTATGAGTAATAGCTCTCTGGATTTTGATTTCTGTGAAAATTGTGTATATGGGAAGCAGAATCGGGTGAGTTTCCCCTCTGGTGGTAAGAGGGTGAAACAAATATTAGAGCTTGAGCACAGTGATGTGTTTGGACCTGTGAAGGTTCCATCACTGGGTAAGTCTGTGTACTATGTATCATCTATAGATGACTTCTCAAGGAATACATGGATATATTTCCTTAAGAAGAAATCTGAAGTCTTTGACAGGTTTAAAGAATTTAAGGATCTGGTGGAAAGCCAGACAGAAAAGAAGATAAAGGTGCTCAGGACAAATAATGGCGGAGAGATTTGCAATAAGGAATTTGAAGAATTCTGTAAAAAATGTGGTATATCACGGCAGAAGACTACTCCATATACACCTCACCAAAATGGAGTTGTAGAAAGAATGAACAAGATGTTAATGGAAAGGGCAAGAAGCATGCTCAGTGGTGCCAGGTTAGGACAAGAATTCTGGGCAAAGGCGGTGGAGACAGCATGTTACTTGGTCAATAGATCACCTTCATCAGTGTTGGAGGATAAGACTCCACAAGAGGTATGGACTGGTAAGAAACCCTCTCTCTTTCACATCTAAGGGTATTTGGATGTGATGCATATGTACATGTTCCAAAGGAGAAACGAACCAAGTTGGATAGTAAATCTGAAAAGTGCATCTTTATTAGGTATAAGGATGGTTTAAAGGGTTATAAGCTTTGGAACCCAGTAACAAGGAAAGTTGTGTACAGCCGAGATGTGGTGTTCAGAGAGGTGAAATATGTTATTAAACATGAATTCAAACCAAAGGAACCTGAGAAGATAGAGTTTGAGCTAAAGGAGGAAGAATCAGACTCTACAACAGAGGAGGAATCAGAAGATGAAGAGCCACAAACTCCGGGTGTGAGAAGATCAGTTCGAGAAAGAAGGCATCCATAAAGGTATAGTCCATCTACTTTTTGTTCAAATTTTTCTTTATATATTATTGATGATGATTCGAGAACTGTGAAGGAAGTAGTAGATTCAAAGGATCGAAAACTCTGGAAAGAGGCCATGGTTGATGAAATGGCATCTTTGCACAAAAATGAGGTTTGGGATCTGGCGGAGTTGCGGCTGGAAGGAAACGCATTGGCAGTAAATGGGTGTTCAAGAAGAAGACAAATGAAGAAGGAAAGGTGGAGAAATACAAAGCTCTGTTGGTAGCAAAAGGTTATTCCCAGGTGCCGAGAATTGATTTTGGTGATATTTTTTCTCCTGTTGCCAAGGTAGCTTCTATTAGATTACTTTTATCTGTTGCTGCTGCTTTTTATTTTGAGGTAGAGCAGATGGATGTGAAGACAACATTCTTCACGGGGATCTGGAAGAGGAGATCTACATGAAGCAACCTGAAGGCTTTGTGGTGAAGAGTAAGAAAGAACTAGTATGCAAGTTAAAGAAGTCTATGTATGGGTTAAAACAGTCACCAAGGATGTGGTATCAGAAATTTGATACATTTATACGGGGACTTGGATTCACCAGAAGCAAAGCAGATCACTATGTGTATTTTAAATTAATTGGTGACCGTGTTATTTATCTGGTCTTGTATGTGGATGATATGTTACTGGTTGGAAATGATAAAGAAATTATCCAGGATTTGAAGACCCAATTGTCCTCCAAATTCGACATGAAAGATCCTGGTGAGCATGCAAACTATACTTTGGGCATGGAAATTAGAAGAGATCGGACAAAGAGGAAGCTCTGGTTAAACCAGAGGAAGTATGTCGAGACAATATTGAAGAGGTTTAGTATGCAGGATAGTAAACATGTGAAGGTTCCTATTCCTGTAGGTGTAAAGTTATCTGTTGAACAGTGTCCCAAGACATAAGAAGAGGAAGAGGACATGTCCTGTGTTCCATATGTAAGTGCATTCAATAGCCTAATGTATGCCATGGTCTGTACTAGACCATACATTGCACATGCAGTGGGAGTATTGAGTAGGTTTATGTCAAAATCGGGGAAGGAGCACTCGACATCAATGAAGTGGGTTTTCAAGTATTTGCAGGGCACTGGTGATTATGGTTTGTGCTACCAAGAAAGACCAGGATTGGACAGAGTGTTGGATATTCATGGCTTTGTTGATGCAGACTGGGTTGAAGATATAAATCAAAGAAGATCTACAAGTGGGTATGTGTTTAACCTATTTGGAGGTGCAGTCAGTTGGATGAGTAAGAAACAATCTGTAGTGGCACTATCAACTACAAAGGTAGAATACATGGCAGCGACTCATGCACGCAAGGAAGCAGTTTGGTTGTAGAGATTGTGTTCAAGTATGGGGTTAGTACAGGGAGTTATAAGGATAGAGTGTGACAGCCAAAGTGCAATATTCTTGGCAAAGGACCCTGCATATCATTCAAAGACAAAACACATTGATGTTCAGTATCACTTTGTGAGGGATATGATAGAAGACAAAAAGGTGTTGCTGGTAAAGGTGGACACTTTGAAGAATACTGCAGATGCATTGACAAAATTTGTGAGCTCTGAGAAGTTCTCTTGGTGTAGAGAAACAATGGGCATTGCAGGGCTGGATAAATGACTAAGCTCTCTAGTGGCCCCCCTGTGGAAAGAAAACAACAAATGGGAGAATGTTGGGTTGTGTTATATTCTTTCCACAACTAACCCATGTAGTTAACGGGGGGTTAGAAGGGGGGCGGAGCCCCCTTTTCATTGCACCGATTGCGTAGCGGGGGGAGTCACAGAGGGTTTGAGGGGTGCAGGACCCTATGTTAGGATGGGCGGACCTACCTATGGTTTTGTGCATGATTTTTGCACATGGTTTTGGACGCAATGGTTTTCGGTCCATGGTATTGGATGCTTCGACATGTGTAAATATGTATTGTAACATTGAAAGGAATATAATGAAAAAATTGAGCTGGTAGTCCCGGTTTTGGGATCCAGGGGAAAATCTTTGTGTATATGTGTTTTATGTGTTATGCTCTTGCATTGTTTATTTTCTGTGTTTTAGAATTCGTATGCAGGTAATTTCTATACGAGGTTAAAACCTAAAAAGAGGAACCAAGTAACAGTACTATGTGACTAAATGCTTTCAATCATAGTAACCATTTTTCAATTATAAATAAGGCATGAAAGCTTTTCAATCTAAAATTTTTCTTCAAGGAAATGTCAGGGAGTAACTTCTGACAATCAATTACAAAATAATAGAATCTTGTTCTCGTGTCCTTGTTGAGAGAGCCAAGCACATTTGTAAGAAACAATCAAGAGTTTAGGGACATATAACCTAGAGAAAAGGATTTGGAAATTTGTTAAGTGTTGAACAAGCTCTGCATGATGGACATGGGTAAACAAATTTCAAACCTCATTAGAGCTCGTTCATAACTATAAAAAGAGTCAAGAAGTTAAAATTTCAAAAATAAATGGAAACAAATTGATTAAACAAAACTTGTATGTAAAAACAACTAAGAATCCAATGACTATATATACTTGAAGAAAAAAATTATGCTCAAGGAGTTATATCGCTTTCCTATAACAAATTAAAAGTAGAAATTTAACAAAATCCAAAATAATAATAATTAAACTCCAAGAATAATTTAAGTTCTATGAATGGTCATAAAAACTACACAATGATTACTAGCACAATTTAAATTAAAAGGTTTAAACTAGGGTCATCAGTGGGTAAACAAGCCTTCACAAAAGAGGCTTTAAATTGTAGAAACCCTACTCTGATAATTAATAGAGAAAATGAAGACACTCATAGTAAAAGAATCCCCGTAGGAAATTAAATCTATGAGTGGCCCGTTAATTTTTGAAGAAGGGATATTTTTTGTTATGGGTAGGTGGACCAGAGATGACCACGCTAAATGTATATGCTAGAAATTTTAAAATGAAATGAAATTAAAAGTATTACAACAAGACTAGAGTTTTTATAGTCAAACCCTACCCAGTAAATCAAACAAGAAAACTACCAGAGGTATCAAGAGAAGGATAAATAATTCTTCATAACGAAAAGAGGGAAAAATATGCAATATGAACCTTTGTTGTTATTAACGCCGAGAGTACACCTTCCATCAAAGAAAGACTAGAAAGTTACCTTATAAGCTCAATAACGATCCTGCATTCAAATGAGGAAGAGGGTAAAAATTAAAACCATTGATCCATTAATAGTTCATGAAGCACTCTACATAGAGAAAAATAAATAAAATCTATTCATGAATTTACTTGGGTATGTTCAAGGCAAGGATCAACAACATCTATAATGCATTGAAAGGAATAAATTCATAAAAAATCCAGTGACAAAGGAAATTAGGCCAAAAGCAAAGACATGGTCGAGTAATTTAGTGAACCCTGTAAATCATTAATTAAAAACCCATGATGAATTAGTACCAAATAAACATGAATGATGGCAGAAAAATATTGAAATTCGACTAAAAGCCCAATACTCTACAAATTACATGAATGTCAGTCAAATGCACAATGAAATCATGTCTTACGCAAAGGAATAAGCTTGGAAAGGAGTAAAAATCACATTGGAATTGAAACTATAAGAGTAATGAAATGAGAGAAACTCCATGGAAAAGTAGAGCGAAGCTCTACTAAAATGCCAAATCAAAATGACCGAATGAACCAACAATTAAAAGGGTGATAAGACCAAATTCTGAACCCTAATAAATCTTCGTTGTTAGATCAAATGAAATCAAATTTCGTTCGTCGATTTGATGCCTAGAGTATGTATAAGAATTCACATGAAGTCATATGGACCGACGTGAGTCGAACCAATGAAATGATTCAGCAACCAAGCTACATGTCAATCTCAAACATCGACATATACATATATAAAACACTAATAAAGTTGGAAAGTGGTCAAGGGATATGTAGTATGTTAAACATAAAAAAACATTATACAGTATCAAGAATACACATACCATGTTGGCAGTGTATAACATTATAATTTTGTATGCCTTCGGTCAAACCACATGTTACGATAATAATACTTTCACCCCAGTTTTTAAATGTAGTAAGGTAGGACATATGGAACATGCACCATAGAAAGGATTATATTATGAGTATGATACTTAACATATATAAACATATATGAAGCCTAGGTAAAAAGGTTTACAGCTTGATTTACACTTTGTGCATATATATGAGTACATGATGAGTGGCATGGGAGTCACATACTATAGTTTTATCATCAAGAGGATGATTAGACTCCATAGGAGATTGTGTGTTATGAACTTTGGTACAATTAATGCATAATATTGATTAGAAAAATGTAAACTTGATGACAGACATTAATAGTACTAATATTGAAAGAGAGTTTTAATGAAGTGTGAGGGCATCCAAGCATACAATATTTTAAGGGGAAGTTGAATTTCTCGTAATACTAATGAACAAAGAATAAACTAGAGCATTACAAAGAGAATATTTAATCAACGAGTGAGCTAATATCAAGGATTATAAATATTATCTCCTTGAATTATTTTTAAAATTTCAGAATTTGTAGTCAATAAAAAAAATTAGTATGTTTGAGGGGTTTATCACAATAAACATCCCACGCCACCTTTGCCTATATAACCCTGCAGATGAATAACAAGCACAAAACTTTAACATTGATACGGTATACTACTAAAAATATTAGACATAGACACACCAGGACTCAGGACCAGGTGAACCAAAATGGAAATTTCCACCCTCTCCATAGCTTGCACACAAACCACACTACAATGCACGAAGGGCTCTCTTGGCCTGCTAAGAGGAGGTCCTAGTGCAATTCACTCAGACCATGCCCTCTAACCCTCCAGTAAATTTACAGGCCCCTCTCAACCCCAAAAAAACATAGGGAATTATTAGTAACTAAAAAATGCACAGAGACTAGAATTTCCATAAATTAGCCCCACCAACTACCCCTCGAGGCACATAACAGACAAACAAAAGAAATGAGCAGCCACACCATACATCGATCTTGGTAAAAATAATCCAAGATGTGTTCCAGCCCTAATATAGCCCACTAGCCTTGTAGAATCTTACTTCAAGATCCCAAATGTGGATGCACAAAGGTGTTGATTCATCATTCTAGCCACCCAGCCCCCAAGTGCAATGTCCTCAGTTCTCAATGTCAATGTAAATGAGAGGCTAGCCTGGTCACCACCCTCATCCTGCTTAGATGCATCTGAATGAAAACTCAAACACCTCGATCCCATACCAAATTCTACCATCCATAACCTGCAGACTAGCTTTACAACATGCAACATGAAATCAACAATAACAACTCCCATCACACCCATTAAATAGACAAACCCAAAAGGATCCACCACCTTAAGCTTCACACGAGATTGCATGTAAATTCGGTGCCATGTTGCCTCCTCTTAAATTCCATGGGGATTGGTGGGGTGGTTCACACCCACCCTGATCTCCACCCTCCCGTGTTCTGAGACCCCACTGGGGAAAAATATTTATTTATTATTAATATAACGATGTATAACATATTTTCTTTATTATTAATTTTAATTATTAAATTTATAAACGAATTACTTATTAAAAAATATAAAGCAATCAATATAAATAAAATTTTATATATTTTTTTGAAAATTAATTTAAATTTCATAAATATAATTTAAATTAAATATATACCTTAAAAAATCATTCTAAAAATATATCAATAACAAATGTGTTGCAATTGCAATCTTAACATAGGACATGCGTACCATTAGGAAAATTGTATTCATTGAGTTCTTAGTAAGAGAATACATCAAAACTAGTCAAGAGGACCCAAGTAACAATACTATGTGATTGGAAGGTCATCATAACCATTTTTCAATTATAAATAAGGCATGAAATCCTTTCGGTATAAAATTTTCCTTTAGGGAAATGTGACAAAGTAACTTCCGACAATCAATTAAAAATAATAGGATCCTAGTGTCGTGTCCTTATTGAGAGAGTCAAGCACATTTAAAAAAAAAACTAGGAGTTCTGGGACATTCAACCTAGAGAAAATGATTCATAAATGTGTTAAGTCTTGAACAAGCTCTGCATGATAGACATGGGTAAAAAAAAATTGAACCTCGTCAGAGCTCATTCAAGCCTGTTAAAAAAATCAAGAAGTTAAAATTTCAAAAAGAATTGGAAACAAATGAATTAAACAAAACTTGTATGTAGAAAAAAGTAATAATCCAATGATTATATATATCAGAAGGCGAAATTTAGGCTCAAAGAGTTTTATCAATTTTGATAAATACTTGGAAATCACTGAGAGAGAATGAATTAATAACTGTGTCTTTTCTTTTAATAAATTCAACTTAATTTCCTCTTCAAATATCTTCTTTTGCAGTTAATGACTTATGTGTATCCTTTTTTCTTTTAATGTTTGACCTTAATTAATTCATTTTTGTTCGACCTTTCGCTCCGTGCATTGAACCTCTATTTTATCTCAATCAACGGCTAGCAACAACATTATATTACAATTGTTGACTAAATATATGTGCATCATATATATTAATGCACACCAAATATATGTGCACCAAATTTTAATGTCCACGCTACTAATAATATACACACTACCTGTATCAAATATATTAATGCACACCAAATATTAATTTCCATGCTCCCAATAATATACACGTCAAATATATATATGCCAATATAATGTTGTCTCTTTTATATATGTATATATATCCAACATTTGTATAACGTTGTCAATTGATCCCCAAATTGAGCCCCATATAACAATAATAACACTGCAAATTGAGCCCCATATAACAAAATAAAAAAATGATAATCTTGTAATGATATATTAACGCACCGTCTAATAATTTGTTCCATGCTCACAACACCATATAACGTAACCATAATCACAATGCACTATAATCTACCAACCATATTATGACGTCATGAATATTTAATTCCAACACCATGAATATTAATACCAATCCAAACACAATGAGTATTAATACCAAAGCCAACGCCATGAATATTTAATCAAACTACCAACGCTACTGACATGGCTTGATAATGCACAAAGTGAAGGTAACATGGATTGAGTAATTGTATTGTTTAATATATATCATGAATATTATCATAACGTTGCCTATATAGATAATATAATATAAAAAGGCATGGTATTAATATAATATTTGTAAAGTAATAAAGTATTAGGGCACAAAACTGTTATCACTAAAAATTGATCACTTAGCCATTTTTAGCTTGGTGGATCGAATACACCATGTGGATTTAATTTTACCATAGTAAAATCACTTTCACTGTGAAAAGTACTTTAATAAACCACTTTTATTAAATTATTTTCTGGTTTAAATCAAAAAATCCTATGAGAATAATTAGATAAATCATTATTTATTTAATTTTCTCTAGGAATTATTATTAAATCATTATTTATTAATTATTCATTGTCTCATTTGACTAAATCCCTTAGAAATATAAATAAATCATTATTTATTTAAATTTCCTTATTTTTGTTATTAGAATAATTATTAAATCACTATTTAATAATTATTTTGATTTCACACCTTTCTTTTCTCGCAAAATAGTTAATAAATCGTTTTATTTGTTAAATATTTCTAAATAAATGAATTTAACCATTTTAAATTCCTTTTCCCTCTCCAATAAATATAATAAAGTATTCCAAGTAGTTAGATCTGAATTTGGTCAATAATATTTTATTATTCTCCATTTTCGAAATTAACTCCATACTTTTCTATATAAAGGAGGGTTTTTCATTCATTCCTCACCATGATCATTACCATCATCAATATTATTGTCATTTTCTTGAGCTCCCATTTGAGTTCTTCAGTTTGTTTGGGTTTTTGACACGATTAAGAGAGGGAATTCTATTTATGAAGCATCAAGGATATCAAAGAACCCATCCCACGGAGGGGGACTTACAAACCAATCTATAGATCTCCTTCACCAGGTGTTATCAATAAATATTTATTTTTTTAAATCATCTTTCCACTGGGTTATTATTCTGGATACATCATTTTGTTGCTACTTGTTTTGGATCTTGTTTTCTTTACTGCAGACTTTCCATTTGTGTTGTAGATCTAGAACGACAGCAGCCATCAACTTGTTGTTAGGGTCACTTGTCAAATAGTGACTTAAGTGAAGGTTATTGGTACATCTTCTAGGAATTTTCATAATAACAAATGATGAATCCACTCGTTTAATAACCGTGTTCCTGGGTGACTAAAGTTTCAGAAATTTCAGGGTTTCTTCAGCCATTTTTTAGGCCTCTCAATTTTATTTCCAATTTTAAGCCCTATTTAGTCATATTTTCACATTCTAAAGGGTTTCTGGTCTTTTCCATGGGTCACAGGTACCACTTGAGCAGGGGACAGAAACATTTTTCTGAAACCTATCGATTGAGACAAGCGGGAACAAAGCACACTTTTTTTTCCTGTTTAGTGCACTCCAGAGTGCACTTTTTTCCCTAGAAACTGTGATACCTCAAAAAACAGGTCAGTACCTACGCTCCCCAGTGTTTCTGAAAAATTTTCAAATTTTTTACAGTTTGTTTGAAAGTACTGTCTGCAGACTAGTTTGGGTTTTTCAATTTTGTTAATCAGTCTCCCTTAGGCTTTGGTCCACTCGTTTTGTCTCTTTGATGAAGTAAATAGCCCCCTAGGGTTTAGAGTACTCCTCCACATTTTTAGGAAGATATTTTCTGAGTGGGGAGTCTAGGGTTTTTCAGCGTTTTTAGCCCCTACTTTTCAGATCTGATCCATTACTTTTCAGATCCATTGGATAGGTTTATTTTCCCCTTTTCTCACTTTAGAGTTTGGGTTTTCCTTTTTCGCCTTAGGATCTCCTTGAGAATCCTAGGTGTTAGAGCTTCATACCTATCCTTTACAACAGTTTTCACCTCTGATTTTTAATGTTTTTCTGCACCATTTTCAACAGCCTAGAGCCTCTAGATCCCATTCCCTTGACATCAAATCCTTTTGACCTATTTATGTATCTTTGAGTAGCTTGTTTGCATTCTCTTGCTTAGCTTCTTAGTATCCCTTATGGCTGGGGTTGTGTATGTTTGATTGAATGTTTAATTTTATGTTGTTTCATATTCATTTACAGTATTTCAACATTTTACTTTCAGCAGCATATGGCATCATGAAACATTAAGCGAACGAGAGCTTGGTTAGCATCGCCAAGCCAAGACATTAAACACTACAACTTAATAAATTAACACACATAGATTAAACCCACCTAGGCATCCGGGCCAAACAATCTTTGTAGTGTAGGTGTAGGGTTGGTGGGATAGGCTTCCAATAACACCCATCGATCACTTTTCATTGAGACATAGAAGTTTTCATATTAGGGAGATTAAAATCTTCACCATCCCATGGTTAAAGCCAGAGTGTGTCAGAAACCTGATTCAGAGGGGGTTAGGCTAGGTCATCATGCGAGTAGTTTTCATCAAGGCTACCTAACCCATGGCAGGGAATTTTGTGCTGTGGCTAACTAACAATAAGCTCAAGACTTGACCACCCCCATGGGACGAAGGTAACCATAGTGACCAATCTTAGGAAAACACCTTATAGGACTAGCTATGGGAAGCAGTTGGTCCTCTACCCCACCTTTCTCTAGAAAGCTCTACTTGCAGGGATGAGATTCTGTAAAGTAAGAAGTTCTTTGGAAGGCCATTTGAAATAGTAGATTTAGGATTATTTGAGGATTCAGATCACCTATAGGCTAGAGGTATTTTTTATTTGATAGGATGTATTTGCTTGCATTAGAGTAACATCATTAAAATAGTTAGTTCACACTTGGCACCACTGCACTAGGTGTATGCTTATTATTTGTTTCTATTTTCTTCCTATCATTATAACTTAGTCTAGACATCATAGCACCTCCAAGGCATTTGTCGCATTTAATTCGAGGGCTTCTCCCTCAGTTCCCGTTAGTCCATATCACTCCTCCCCATCAGGAGTGAGTTCATCCTCCCACTCAACCATCGAATCATCATTCTAATTCTGATTCTGATTCTGCTGATTCATCCTTTGATTTTGCGCCCACTCATCCTCATACCACCATCATGTCAGGCACCAATGCAAGATTAGGAACCTAGGGTGGTAACCCAGGTTCCAACTAGGGTACCCTCCATTGGCGGAACCTCAACCGGTGTGGTCACTCCGACTCCTTTACTTCCTTTTGTCACTCGTCTAATTCTCCCAGATTTTAACCAACTTATCAATGATCCTCTTGTACATGATTCCACATGGCTAGCAATGCCTACAAAACTCCCTTCAAACATCTCGAAGTTTAATGGTAATCCTGGAGAAGACCCAACTAATCATTTTCTCTCCTTTCATATGTGGTGTTGATCCAATTCTATTATCGATGACTCCATTCGTCTTTGGTTGTTCCAATGCATGCTCACTCGACCTGTTGCAAAGTGGTATGTAAACCAGCCCAGGGCAACCCATTCCACTTTAGCAACTCTTGCCACAACCTTTCTTTCATATTTCTAGTTACCTCTCTGTTATGATACCGGTACTGAACTTTTGACTTCATTCCGTCAAACTTCTGCCACTCTCCTTTCTGACCATGTTCAATAATGATGTAGAAGAAGGAGCGTTTGTCAAGCTCCTAACTTCGAAGACCTAGTCTATATGGATTGGTTTATTAGATCGTTGTTGGCCCCCATTGAGAAAGATGTCGCTTCTCACTTTCCGCAATACGAGGAAGAAGCTCTCCAGATAGCTCTCAAATTTGACCTGATTTATGCCCAGTCAGGTTACATTTACACTATCATCCCCGATTTGCCTCGGCCTGGTGTTGCTAATGCGTTAGGGGCATCTCACATCATGGATGGCATTGTTGGAACTCTTTCACACCCTCAACCATATGCTCCAACTCATATGAGTTATGGTCAACCTCAAGGAGGGACCAGTCCCATGTACAATTATCCCTCACCCAATCCTTATCAGGACATTCCTTATCTAGGTCCCAGCATACCATATGCATATCCTCGTCTGCATCAATCGATGCCAGGGCCAGTTATTGCATCGCCTGCTTATACAAATGTTGCCCCATCTCTATATTACTTGTACGCACTACCTAGAGCTCCACCTCCTTTGGCACCAGCACCTCATCACCCCATATCTGCTCCTCCTCCGCCGCAACAAGCACCGCCTCCACAAGGACAAGTGTTAAAATTGGCAACTAGGGCCAAATTCCATGTGGGTCACCTTATTTATGGCAGCTGATATTTTTCTTGGATTCCTCTCATCGAGAGGTGTAGGATAGATCTAATGATCATCTGATTCTGACATGTATTCATGGAGATATGAATTTATTTGAATTTCTTGACAATTTGCCAAGGTCGGCTAGCAAGAAAAACATTGTTTTACACCCCCATCTTATCCTCAATGTGGCATATAAAAGGAGGAGACCTTGAGGAATTATTCCACTCATCTCATCATCTCATTCTTCTCTCTTCTAATTTGATTGGGTATGCGTAGGAGGAGACAGGCATTCAAATGTGGGAAGAAGGAAGGATGCATGTTTGATCTAGGGTTGTGTTGACTAGGGTTGACCGTGGAGCAGCAGGGTTGTATGTTGACTGCGTTGACCATCGAAGAGGACTGTGACTGTGGTTTTGGTTAGGCAGCCTCTCCTAGGCTAGCCACATTTCTGGGCAGCAAAGCATTGACCTGTTTGACCATACATTTGACCAGCGTTGACTGTTGAGGGTTGACCGCAGAGCTGCACATGCATTGATTGTTGTTTGACCATCATTCATGGACTGTTTTGGGCTACCTAGCATTGTTGTTGGAGTCCGAGTTGACTAAGGTCGACTTGAGGTGATTGTTAACCTGTTTGACCAGCTTTGACTTTGTTGGTTAGGGTTTAGATGTTGCTGCCATAAAATTACATAATTGTGAAATTGTACTATCTCTCTCTCTTTATTGAATTATTGAAGAATATAAGGAGAATTGATCAAGGGTTTCCACGCATTGGGGTTTGTCCCTGGCTAGTGCCACATCTTGTATCTCTTATCTTGGCTTGTCTTCTACTGTTTACATTTATGTTCTATCTGTATTTTACTATCATGTTGATGTGATTGCAATTCTGGAAATTTATATTGGGCTAATAATAAAACTTGAAGTAAATTGCTCTTAAGCATAGAACATACCATAATTTAACAACAAGTGTATTCTCAGCGGAGTGGTCCTAATCCCCCAAATCCTAAGAAAAGGAACAAGGGGGAGGGAAATAGGAAGCAGCAACAATAACATAATCAAGGAAACCAGGGTGCTCCACCCAATGCCCCCGAAGGTCATCCACCTAACCCCGCAACCCAGCAACAGGGTGGTCATCCCAAGCAGAACAAGGGTCTTCTTATGAATAAACCTTGTTCTTGTTGTGGATTCTATGGTCATTATACTCATGAGTGTCCCATGTTACCTCAGATGCGCCAAGCATGGGAAGCTCAAGTAGCTTCTCGAGGATCGCAACCTTCCGCTCCTCCTCCCCCTCCTGCTTCATCTCAACCCGTTGTGCTTACCAACCCTTTTCCTCACCAAGGGTATATAGTTTCCCAACCTTCACAAGGTCAGGCTGCTCAACTAGCTCCTCCATCTGGTCACCACGATTATCAGATTCTCATGATGAATTATGATGAGGTAAACACCGAACAAGTCAACCTCCAGACTCGATCACATCAGTATGACAAGCCACCTGTTAAGTCTATGACTGAGTCCCAACCCAAAGTGTCTTCCAAGCCTTTATCGACCAACGATACCTTACAAATCCCTCATCCTAAGGTTGAGGTCATACCCAAGATGCCCAAAGGTATGTTGCCATGTCAATGCTGGAAGTCCTCTAGACGTGCCCATCACAATGAAAATCTCTTATGTCTGCTTTAGGCACCATAGATCCTCAAGATTATCAGATGATTTTCTTCCATGTTGACAAGTCGAATAACCCTCCTTTACCTTCATTCATTTCTTTCCAAATTCTAGCCTCCATTAGAAACACCATTGTCTAGCTGTTAGGAAACTAGCTCACAAAAAGATAGAAAAGATAGATCAACACCTAAGAATTCAGCCTCTTTGAGGGGGCAACCTCCTTTACATTACACAAATGAACAATTCTCGGATGATACAAATGGCTAAACCTCCCTTCTATATATAGGAGTCTAAGGGGCAATAATATAATCAAGCCGACATAACAGTAATAACATAAGGGCACAAAAATAACAATAGTGGGTTTCTATGGGGCATACTAATAATTTAAATTTAATTGATTAATTACTTAATTTAAATTTAATTGATTAATTACTTAATTTAAATTTAATTGATTAATTAATTTAAATTTAATTGATTAATTACTTAATTTAAATTTCATGTAAATTGAGTAATTTTGTTTAATTTCTATTTTTATTATTGTTGTAAAGAATAACATAAACACTCAATTTACAACATGTGGAACTATAAGGCAAATGATGAGGTCGGTTAAGGATCACATTGATCGTCAACAACTCAAGGGTGTGTACAAGATTGATTTCTCTTGTGGCAAGAGTTATATTGGGGAAACAGGTCGGTCTCTGAAGATAAGACTAAAAGAGCACGCGACTGATATAAAGAATGAGAGATCCCGTACATCAGCCCTTGCAGAACACTCGTCCAATACCAATCATCATGTGTGTTTGGAAGACACTAAAATAATTGCAAGAGAGGATAATTATCATAAAAGAAAAATCAGAGAGGCTATCGAAATTATGAAATTTCCTCAAAACCTCAACAGGGACAATGGGAGTGAAATTAGCGGAAATTGGCTTCCCCTAATCAGACAAATAAACCCCTCCAGGTCTTTAGAAGCATAGTATCAAGGGTTTTCATAATAATAATTTAATGAATTAATTTTATTAGATTTAATTAATTAAATCAAAATTAATTAAATTAAATTAATTTTAATTTGATTAATTATATTAATTAAATCAATTTTAATTAATTCTAAATAAAAATAGAAATTAAACAAAATTACTCAAATAATTAATAATAACCTAGAAAATTAACTAAAAAAAAGATTATAAATTAATTAATTAATTGATTAATTAGACAATTAGGACTTTATAAGTTAAATAATAAAAATGATAAATAAAAATAATAAAAATAAAAATTAAGTAATTAATCAATTAAATTTAAATTAATTAATTAAATAAAAATAAAAACAATAGAAAGATTTATTACTTAATTAATTTTAATTAAACTTAATTAGATTAATTAAATCAAAATTAATTAATTTAATTTAATTATTTAATTACAATTAATTAATTTTAATGAATTCTAAATAAAATTTAATAAAACTAGTCAATTTATAAACTAAAACAATTAATAATAACCAAAGATTAACATTTGATTAATAAATAAAATTAAGATTATAAATTTATTAAATTAATTAATTAATTAATTAATTGATTGATTAATTAGAAAATTAGGGCTAAATAGAACTAACAATGAGAAATTGGTAAATAACAATAAATATAATTAATAAAAAAAAAAAAATTAGATAGAATTAATTAAAATTAAATTAATTAATTAATTAATTAATTAATTTAAATTAATTAAATAAAAATAAAAACAATAAAAAGGAATTATAAAATAAATAAATTAAACTTATTTATGAATCAAACATATCAATTAAAATATTTTTAGGTTCTAGGTAAAACAATGGGAATAAATAAATAATTAATTATAAAACTTTATAAAACTATTATAAAAATAAAATATAAATATAAATATAAAAATAAAAATAAAATAATAATAAATAAAAATAAATAAGAAATCATATATATAAATGTCGGCTTCTTTATAAAAATTAGGGATATAGGTTTATTTATACCTAGGTCGAAAGACTCTTCTCTCAATAAGCTTTCATTCATATTCTTTCTGATTTAGTCCTGATGATGGACCCCCTTTGGGGTTTGAAACGTCAACAGAATAAGCACGAAACTATGGATAATCCGGATCATGCCACTGCAAAAAACTACCACAAAAGCTTAAAATCTAACATAAGTTCTTGAAAATTAAAAGCTATTGTACCCAAGGATTGTAGCCATTGGAATCCTAGTACAACATCAGCACCACCCATTGGAATGGAAAGCATTGGGCTATTCAATACATATTCTCCCATGGATAGCTTGATATTATGGCACTTTCCAGAGCAATTTATGGTTCCTCCACTTGCAACCATCACTTGATACTCTGGTATTGGATATAGGAAGCAATTCAATTCCTTTGCTATCTTACAATAAATAAATTATGGGTACTTCCCGAATCAATCAACACTATTACCATTTTCTTCTTGATATGTCATTCAATCTTGATAGTTTGAGGAGTGGTAATTCCAGCCAATGCATTACAAGATATGGTCGGATTCATTTCTTCTTTATCTAGGGTTTGTTCCTGGAGTATATCCTCTTCTTTTGACATTTCTTGTTCCTTTTCTTCCTCCTCTTCACAATTTATGTAGAATAATTTCTTCTCAGCACACTTATGACCTTTAGTGTATTTGCTATCACAACTGTAACAAAGCCCTTTTGCTCTTTTTTCTTCCAATTGTTGTGGTGTTAGCCTTGTAGGTTGTGGAAGGCTAGGGCCAACAAAACTTACATATTTATAGTTGTGATTGGTAGGCTTCCTGGTTTCCATAATTTTGCTTTCCATTTTTCTTGCTAATCTGAATGCCTTCTCCAATGAATCAGGTCCCCAAAGGCGAACATCATGTTGGATATTATCCTTTAAGGTCCATATGAACACATCAATCCTATGCTCCTCTGGAATATAGTTTACCCTAATGTTCAATTTTTGGAAGTCCTCAATGTGCTCCGTCATTGAACCCTTTTGTTTGAGATTTATCAATTGGCTAAAAAAGATGTTGTTTTTTGTATCCACATAATGTGCTATCATTTCTTCCGTAAAAAATTCCCATGTGACAATTTGTTTACGAGAGCAAAGCCATCGATACCATACAAACTTATTTGGTTCCAAATATAAAGTTGCAATGCGTACTATTTGTGTGTTTTGCACATTATGGAGATCGAAAAATTGCTCCATCTATAGTATCCATGTTCCGAGATCATTGCCATCAAACTTCCTCATATCGATTTTTGGAACATGGTGGGTCTTCAATCGAACATTAGAGTCCATGAAATCATGATTAACATTTCTTTTGTTCTCATCATGAGTTTCCTTTACTACCCTTTCACCATTAGTGACCATTTCTTGTAGCAACTTATTCAAATTTATCTTCAATTCTTTCATCTTATCGTCCATGCCATTCATCTTAGCGTCTTTGCCATTCATCTTAGCTTCCACGCCATCCATATTAGCTTCCACACCATCCATCTTAACTTGCATGCCATTCATATTAGCTTCCACGCCATTCATCATGGCTTCATTTACCTTTAGTGAGAGTGAAATTTGTTGTAATTGGTCTTGTAATTTTGATATATCATGTTGCATTTCTTCCTCTTCTTCTCAAGTCATGCTAGAGATTTCACGTTGCTTACTAGGTGTTTCAATTTTCTTTCTTCAAGGCATTAATTAATGCTAATAATTCTTCACTATTCCCTTTGAATTCCTTCAAACTAATTTTTCAAACCAATCTTATGCAAAATTTGAAAAAAACTACACACCTTCTTTTTTCACTTTGTAAGAGCTCGATTTTGAATCTATTATATCTCTATAACTGTGGATCTAAAATATATGAAATCTCATCCTGCAGTGGCCCTTTGAGTCCTCTTTCTAACTCGCAAGTCTGATTAAGATTGGATTCTCCAAGGAAGAGTTATGCCAAATCTCCCACGGTCACCTGACTATAGACTAGTTTAGTAGAGCGAACTTGTATGACATGCCACATGTCACTATTTCAACCTTAGTACCTTAAACTAATACACAGAAAACTAAAAGCCATCCTCTTTTTGAAAGTTCTTACAAAATTTCAATCTGATGCTCAAAACAAAATTTATGACGATTTTCTCCAGGTCACCTGTTTGGAATGTAATTCGGGAGTTGGCAAAAACCCTAACTTCCTGAGATCATATCTCCACAAATATAGCGAGACAAGCTCTGAAATTCGGTCCTGAAGTTAAAAATGATTTCAGCTCAAATGGGTTTTTTTTTTAGCTTCTGAAACGTCACAAAAAAAAAAAAAAAGCTATAGCAAAAATTCCACGATGACCTGTTTGAAGCAGCGAAACCCTAGAATCCAAAGCTCTGATATCAAATGTTAGGAAACCAGCTCACAAAAAGATATAAAAGATAGATCAACGCCTTAGAATTCAACCTCTTCAAGGGGGAAACCTCCTTTACATTAAACAAATGAAAAATTCTTGGATGATACAAATGACTAAACCTCCCTTCTATATACAGGAATCTAAGGGGTCACAATATAATCAAGTCGACATAACAGTAATAACATAAGGGCACAAAAATAACAATAGTGGGTTTCTATGGGGCATACTAATAACAATATGGGGACAATAGGGGTACAATAATAATAATAAGGGATACAATGACAATAGTAATGGGGGAATCACTAGTATTATAGGGGCCTAACACCAGCGATGTATCATTGACGAAGGTGCATCCACCTATGTGATGGCCGCCAGTGTTTGATAACAACCTGGATCCCCTGATCTATCCCCATCCGCCATCACTTTGCATGCATGGGATGGTCATCCTTCTCAACCCCTTGGCTTTTACTGCAACTTCCCAGTCACAGTTGCTAGCAAGACCATCTGTATTGACATCGAAGTAATCGATGCTCCCCTTGACTATAAAATCCTTTTGGGTCATAGTTATAATTATGCCATGTCAGTTGCCGCATTTGCGTTTCACCATAATATGTACTTTCCCCACAATGTAAAGATCGTCACCATCAAACAATCGACATATTGATCCAAAAGCCTAGACTTCGCCATAGACCAACATCTCGTCTGTGGCTATCAATAAGACTATCTCATCAGTTTCTCCCGGAGTCTATAAAGATTCCTCCTTGCTTGTTTCTTACTATGGCCCACCACCTACTCCTTCTGAGCCTAGCTCGTCGAGTGTTTGCATGCTAAAAGCATCATGGGTTGCCCTCAAACGATCCGCTATGTCTGCACAACAATTCGCACCTTCACAACATGTTGTGTCTGACTCAACCACGCCTAATAGTACAACTCCTCAACAACCACCTCCTTTTGTTGGTGTCTCTCCTAATCCTTTTTTTCCCAGATCCATTCCCCCAACCCTTAACCATGTGGGAGTTGTTCCTCCAGGTCATTACCCTTTTGGTCAGATATCGTTCTTTTTCCCACCTCCTAGAGTTTATTCTACATCGGTCATGGCTAAATTGAGTATACCTAATATCACCCTAGGGATCCCAGTCTAGTACATTGATCCCCTTGCAAACACTCCACCTCATCAGTTGAAACCTTACACCGCTTTGACCCCAGTCATTCCTACCCTTGCCTTTGCTTCAGTTCCACAGCAACCTCAGCAGGAGCCCACTCCTACTATGAAAGAATTTGGTGAGGGGGGCAAAGCCCAAAAGAAGGGATGCCAAGACAAGTCTCCCCCAACAACTTCAGCTACCCCTAAGCCCCCAAAGCCTCTTCCTCCTTGCGCTTTGTGTGATGTTGTCAATCATGCCACCAATAATTGTCATGAACCCCTTCACATTAAATAAATTGTCATGGATACCTTTCCAGATCCTAACGTCCCTGAGGTCCAAGTAACCTTGCCTGAATCAGCTAAGAGAATCTGGTCATTATGAAAAAATCACCCTTGCACTTTGTACGATAACTACGACCATTATTCCCATCACTATCCCCATCTTGAAAATTTTTGTGATACACTTCAAGTACTTTGCGAAATAGAGGCCGCTCATATTGAGTCCCCTTCTCCTTTACCTTCGGAGTCTGGTCCCACCCCTACTCCAGAAAAAGAGGCCTCCTAACCCCCATCGTGATCCCTCCCCCTCATGTCGAGATGACAGACAATTTTGCTCCCATCCTCTGCCTATCATCATTCATGATATCATTCCCTGAGAACTCCCTAGATATCTCCTATCATGATTATGTTGAACCTCCTTCAGTAGAAAAATCAGTCTCAATGTTGGTAGATGTTACCTCTACTAGTCATATGTCTCCCAATCATGATGATGGATATGTGAACCTTGTTTCTCATGAAGATGCTTCAAGTAGCTCTTCCTCATCATGTGGTCTTTCTTCCTCTAGTCCGCCCATATTCCACTCTGATGAAGACATCATGGAAGCCATGACCACTCCCGATTACCCTTGGGATGATATGCACCATCATGCGTACTTCCTCCTGCAGCAGACCCATGACCAATATGTTGTGGAATCCAAAGACTTCATTCATGGTGAAGTTGACTGGTTCAAAAATCCCATTCCTACGCCTAATGCTTTCAAAGAAGGGAATATGTCCAACATTTCCCCCACCATAAAAATAAACATTTCAAATAAACTAGGGGTTGAAGAAAACATTGTCTTGGGGGCACATTGCACCCCGGAAGAAATTGAGGCTTACACCAAGCTCTTCAAGGAATTCTGTGATGTTTTTGCCTAGTCCTACTCTCAAATCTCTGGACTTGATGCCTCCATTGTCGAACATCATATCAAAACTTGGCCCGATGCCATACTAGTTCATCAAAAGCATTGACCTATTCACCCTTCCAAGCATGATGCCATCAAAGCCGAAATCGATAAGCTCAAGTAGGCGAGCTTCATTTATCCTATCAAATACACCACATGGCTGCCCAATCCAGTTCTCGTTCTTAAAAAGCAAGGCACCATTTGTGTCTGCATTGACTTTTGTGATCTGAACAAAGCTTGTCCCAAAGAAAACTTTCCCACACCTTTCATTGACCAGGTCATTGATGAGTGTGCGAGGCATGAGATTATTTCGTTCATGGATGGATACTCTTGGTACAATCAAATTCGTGTATGTGATGCCGATCAATTAAAAACTGTGTTCACTAGTCTGTGGGGAACCTTTGCATACAAGGTCATGCCATTCAGCTTAAATAATGTTGGGGCCACTTTTCAGTGGGCCATGTCCTATTTCTTTCATGACTTTACCCACATTATCCTTGTGTATCTCGATGACCTCACTACTCGTTCTAGACTCCGGTTGCAACACCTCCATGATTTGCACACTATGTTCTTATGATGTTGCAAGTATAACATTCAACTTAGTCCTCTAAAGTGTGTCTTTTGCATCCATGTTGATCATTTATTGGGCTTCATCGTGTCCAAGGATGGTATTACTCTTGATCCTTTAAAAGTTCAAGCCATCCTTGAACTCCCCCCCCCCATACCCTCGGCCAGCTACAAAGCCTTCAAGGCAAGGCTAACTTCCTTTGTCGGTTCGTCCCTGATTATGCCACAATAGCTCATGGGTTCCTTGGACTCCTTAGATCTACCATTCCATTTGTATGGGATGACCAAGCTCAGCAGTCTTTCGATGCCCTAAAACATGCTCTAACTTCCGCTCCCTTAATTAGTCCACCAAACTTTGAAAGGGATTTCATCGTATACATCTCTGCATCCACCTACTTGGTTGTTGGGGTCCTAATACAGGAAGATTCAGCAGGAGTAGAACATGTCATCTATTATTTCAGTAAGAACCTCAACAGACCCCCTATGTCTTACTCACACGAAGAAAAGCTAGCGCTAGTTTTCATGTTCTTTGTTTAGAAACTTCACCATTACATCCTCACTCATATCACTAAAGTAGTGACAAACTCCAACCCAATGGCTTTCCTACTGAGTCGATGGATAATCACCAGGAATCATGCCCATTGGATATTCATCCTTTAAGAATATGATCTTGAGTTTTTCACCCCCAAAAGTAAGAAAGGTTTGGCCCTTGCTGAACTTATTTCTGAATTCCCCATTAATGCGCCTGATCTGCCAATTAATGACAACCTCCTGGACAAAAACTTGTTCGCTATAACATCTGATGACCCATGGTATGGCAACATCCTCGCATATATGAAAACCCATAAATTCTCCCCCCATCTTAATCATGATTCTTGACGACGAATTCTACATCAAGCCCCCCACTACCTCCTCATCGGTGATGATCTCTATCATCGCAATGTCGATAATGTCCTTCGTAGTTGTCTCACCTATCCTAAAGTTGAGCAAGTGCTCAATGCCTTCCATGGTGGCATTTGTGGTGGCCACCTCTCTGGAATGGCCACTGCCCAAAAAATCATGTGTGCTAAGTACTTTTGGCCTTCTCTCTTCAATGACTGCTCTGCAATAGTTAAACACTGTCCCAATTGTCAGTTATACACCCCTAAGGCAAGAGCTCCCCTTGCTCCCATCCATTTAGTTGTCACATTCGGTCCTTTCTATAAATGGATTATTGAATTTATGGAGTGTTGGACCCCATCCTCTAATAACCACAAGTATATTATTGTGGTTGTCGACTATTTCACCAAATGGGCTTATGCCATGCCAACATCACTAATACCGTGGCTACTGTTGCCCTCTTATTTTTCAACGATGTTATCGCTTGATTTGGGGTTCTAAAACAATTAGTCTCCGACCACGGGCAACACTTTGAAGATGAGATATGGCGTGAGCTATCCTCCCTGTTGGGCTTTGAACACCAATATTCGGCATCGTATTATCCCCAAGGCAATTTCCAAGTTGAAGTTGTCAACAAGATCCTTAAGACTATGCTTCAACAAATGGTGAATAAAAATAAGACCAACTGGCATTTAATACTCTTCCCTGCATTGTGGGCCTATATAACGTATTTCAAGACCACCACCAAGTTCACTCCTTTCCATCTCGTTTTTAGAGAGGAGGCAGTTTTACCAATCGAGTGTGAAATCCCTTCCCTTCACCTTGACGTCGAACTCCTCCTAGACACCCAACCCTTAGAACAACGACTCATCATTCTTGATCATGTTTCTAAAGACCGTTTTGTTGCATTGAAAACCACTTAAGTAGAAAAGAAATGTACCAAGGCTCAGTATGACCGCAAAGTCCACCCTCGTACCTTCCATGAAGGTGACCTTGTTCTTGTGTATGACCAAGCTGCTAATGTCCTGGGACGTGGAAAGTTTGAACCTATATGGCTAGGACCTTATATCATCCATAAGTGTTTGGAAAAGGGGCATACCTATTGGAGGATCTAGAAGGCCAAATCCTTCCTAATCCTCGGAATGCACTCTACCTCAAGAAATTTTACCCATAGCATTTCCCATCAAAGTGTGTGTATCTCTGTCTTTCTTCTTGCATTTAGGTAGCTTCCATCCCCCACTTTCTTACACATTGTCTTCTTGCATCTTTCAGATGGATCCATAATCCACACCTTATATCGGTTTTGCCAATGGTTTGACTCACTTAACTAGGAATCTTGCCTCAGCAGCTTGGGCTATTTTTACCCCCATGCATGCGTTCATCCACTCCAACAACGTTTGCATTGGATTTTCCACCAATAACGGTGCCAAATATGATGCAGTGCTAGGTTTGTTAGTCGATGCCCTTGATCATTGCATCCTTCACCTTCATGTTTGTCTATATTCCTTGCTACTTGTCATGCAATTGAATGGCATTTATTGTGTGCATAATCCTATGCTATTTAGAAAATATCTACGAGTTAAGCTTTTGATCCGTGAATTTGTATCCATTTCATTCAATCATGTACCTAGAGCCTAGGATCACTATGTAGATACCATTGCTAATAACATTATAAATTGGAATTTATCACATGTAAGCAGACATCCATAAAACAAATGGCAAACCACATTCATCACAAAAAGATGCATAATCATATATGTGTGTGTGTGTGTTTTAAGTCCATGACTCTAAATACATCCGACATGCCCACTAGCATGTTACCAAAAAACAAAAATGGGACACGCATGTCCCTATGCCTAATCACTATCATCTGGAGATCCCCGAGCCAATGGCTCCATCCCACCAACCCGTAGATCTCGTACTACCTGACCGACCATCACAAGGCATTGCATGATTTCCCGCCACTCTTGGGGAAGATCTATGCACTCATCTGTGTATCAGTCCTCTAGATCAAGCCATCTGTGCTCTGTCACCCCAGTCAGTAGCATGTCATATCTTCGTTGTGGATCCTCAAGCAAAGCCCTATCATCCAACCTTTGTTGTGATGAGGTTCCACCCTAATTTGCAACCCCAAGTGCTGCGACTCATCTTGCGTATCCTATCGACCTCACTGGTGCTATATATGCATACCACAAAGTTTAGAAATCAGTAGCATAGACACATATTTCTTAAACTATAAATGCACCAAATATATAGAAACTTTCACTTACCATCGGGGCCCCATGCTCGTCCTGGTGGAAGTGGTAAGTTAAGATTCCCCTAATATTTCATGCCGCTATATGGATAGTCATCTATGTATAGCGGAATCTGGTCCCAGTGAGCAAAAAAATCACGTCAGAACACTCATCCGACTCCCCCTCCACCTCCTCGTCTTAGTAGCTACCCCCAGCGGCACATCGTGGGCTCCTATGGGCCCCCATCACGGACCTAAACATGAGGTCGTATAGTGGGGGTCTACTCAAAGAAGAGTGAGCATAACATTGTCCCAAATGAACAACTATCATTGGTACCCCATTTCCATAATTTCAACTATCGTCTCAATGACAACAGCAACATATGGTCCCACCCATAGTAGGTCCCTCCCAAAACACTCTCCACCAGAATCATCTACCCTCCAGTGATATGGTGGAAGGCATGGCTACCACAAATTTGCAGCACCGCTGCGGCTATAGCTTGTGTCTCCAATATCTCCATGTCATCAATTCAGATTGTCTTGCCCGTCACATGACTACCCCATCTACAATGATGCTCAACAAATTCCTCAATACGCCTCCCACAAGGCAGCACTGGATGTATATGCCATACCACCTCCAACGGGGGTAGTCTGGTCAAAAAGTATATATCTTGGATCGTGAGCTCGATCCGATACCCTTGCACTACAAAGGCCTCCTGATCCAAATCCCAATAGCTCACTATCCTTGATAGCATGGGCTCACCAGCCCTCATCAGTGGGTTCTCCAAGAATTTTAGCACGCTACATCGTGCAAGTATCCCTCTCACTGCTTAATTCCCCTGAATCTCATCACAGAGGGTATCAAAATCTATTTCTCGCCATGACATCTTTAACTCTACTATACTTGCAAGACACCACTATGTTTTTTCAGTTCAAAATACAAAAGATATTCATGGGTGCACTTAACCTCAGTTACCAACAGACCACAATCTTGCCCACCCTCTCAGTACAGAGCGCATTTTTTGCCCCAAAAATTGCATTGAGCACACTTGTAGGCCTCATTTCTGTGCTCTAGAGTGTAGATTTGGCCCTAAATAGTGCGCTATGACCATAAGGGAAGGCAGGGGTCTCCAAGAAAAAACTAAGGACCTAATCTGAAAATCTAAACCACTGAAATTGATGAGTATGGTTAGGCCACCTACCTCTAACTCGCAGATCCTGATTTTGACGGTCGGTTTTCCTACTACAATCTCCACAAGATTTATGGCCTTCTCCTCCTCTCCCAATTCTCCACAGCTCACTATGAAAATTAATTGGATTTTGAGGCAAGAAGCCCTTTTATAGGAAAAACCCTAGATTTTTCCATCACCCAGTGCGACCAAACCGTAGCTCCATTTGATGAACCGTAAGCACCATTGGAAAGTTTGAATTTGAGTTATATAATGGGTCTCTCTTGGTTTTTGTTAATTTGACACTTCATCTGGAAGCCATTTTTTCCATGAAGTTTCACTTTGTCACCCTTTAAAATATAATCTCTCCATTTGATCCACCAGTTCTCTGTACCACTTTACCCTTGCACTGGTTGACTCTCGTGTCAATTTTCGTCATGAGTAACCATCATTTACTCATGTTTTTATGGTCCCCAATGGGCCTACCCCATGTGGCAGCATCATCCAGTCACCCTTGTTCTGAGCATCTGAGATGTGTCACCCTTGTACTTATGGAGTCTATTCTAAGTCCACATTGCATCCCATTACAGCGTTTCATTTATCGTCATATCACATTTCTTCCATTATACTTACATTTTTCCTCCAACACTTCTACTTCGTCTTTGCCAAACCCCTGTTTCAGTCATTGACCATCCCCTACGGATTCAATTCAGTCGTTGTCAGGTCAACCATTTTTATTATGCTCTGATAAAGGAAGTTGTTAGTCCACCATCCATCATGTTTCCTTCCATCATAATCCTTGGTGTCAGTCCATTAGTCACTCTGCTATGTTTCCTCGAGCCTTTGTTGAGGATTCCTCATTGCCTTAACTCTAGCAGGCTCTCTTCTGTCGACCTCAGCATATTTATTCCATAAGAGTATTCTAGAGGGAGTTGTACCTTGGTTCCATCTTCCATCTTTGTTCAGTGCCTCATATCAGGCAAAGGGACTCATTATTTCCCTTTGACTTGGTTGTTTCTCATGTGCTTGACATCAGCTCCTTATCGCACGATTGAGATTCGTACGCTTGATGGTTCGGTGATCCAGACGATTGTCCCAGTGATTCCTGAGTGTGTGTGAGATGTTCCAGACCTCATGATGGGGTTGTCCTTCAGGTAGCCCCCCACATGCCCGAATGACCACAAATGTTGATCCAGCCTCCAATCAAATTCACCTATAACATTCGATTTCCATTTCTTGCAGCACCTATAACATGCATGTCTCCTCCAGATGATCCATTCAATTTTTCAGAGCTCTTTCCTATTCAGCAGGGCTTCCTTGGTTGTGATCCCCCCTCCCCATGTCAGTTTGAGGGGAATTGTATCTCTTGTACTCAGATATTATTGTATTCAGTCATGGCCTATGTTTTTTCCAGGCACATTATGTATACGAGATCCGTTGTATTATTTTTTGGCCCATTGATGCCAGTGTATCATGTATATTTACAGTGATTGTGTAAATATATACACATCATATATATTAATGCACACCAAATTTAATGTCCATGCTCCCAATAATATACACGTCAAATATATATATATATATATATATATATGCAATAATAATGATGCCAACATTTGTATAACATTGTGAATTGATCTCCATATAACACAATAATAACACTGCAAATTGACCTCCATATAACGAAAAAAAAAATGATAATCTTGCAATGATATATTAATGCACCATCTTATAATTTGTTCCATGCTCACAACACACTATAATCTACCAACCATATTATGCATTCTACAAACCTTTTCATCATTCATTATGACATCATGAATATTATATTCAAACACCATGAATATTAATACTAATCCAAATGCAACGAATATTAATACCAAACCCAATGCCATGAATAATAATACCAATCCCAATGCCATGAATATTTAATCAAACTACCAATGTGCTACTGACATGGCTTGATAATGCACAAAGTGAAGGTAACATGTATTGAGTAGTTGTATTGTTTAATATATATCATGGAATGTTGTGATAAGGTTGCCTATATAGATAATATAATGTAAAAAGGCATGGTATTAATATAATATTTGTAAATTAATAAAGTATTAGGGCACAAAACTGTTATCACCAAAAAATGATCACCTAGTCATTTCTAACTAGGTGGATCGAAATACACCATGTGGATTTAATTTTATCATAGTAAAATCGTTTTCACTGTAAAAAATACTTTAGTAAACCATTTTCATTAAATTATTTTCTTATTTAAACCAAAAAACCCCATGAGAATAATTAGATAAATCATTATTTATTTAATTTTCTCTAGGAATTATTATTTAAGAATTATTCCTTGTCCAATTTGACTAAATCCCTTAGGAATATTTAAAAACTCATTATTTATTTGAATTTCCTTATTTTTGTTTTTAGAATAATTATTATATCATTATTTAATAACTATTTTGATTTCACACCTTTCTTGTTTCTTGCGAAATAGTTGATAAATCATTTTATTTGTTAATTATTTCTAAATAAAGGAATTTAACCATTTCAAATTCCTTTTCCCTCTCCAATAAATATAATAAAGTACTCCAAGTAGTTAGATTTGAATTTGGTCAATAATATTTTATTATTCTCCATTTTCAAGATTAACTCCATACTTTGCTATATAAAGGAGGGTTTTTCGTTAGAATAGTTCGAGAGGTGGTTCTAGAGGTATTCAAAGGATGACTGAAATGGAGCTAGGGTTTACTCTGCGTGCAAATGGCTTTCAGGTTTCGGCAGCCATTTTCAGCTCCTTGGAGGGCCCAAAGAACAGACAAGAAGACACCTATTCAAGGAGGCAAGGGTTGGGCTGGGCCTGCGTGGCTACTCCTCCCGACTTACCCAGTGAGCTCCCTACGGACTGCCCCCCTAGGTCATCCTAGTGCAACTGCTCGACGATCCAGATGGTTCCAGTTCCCTGGCGACTGTGGTAGACATCTAAATCCGAACAGCGTCACACACAGGAGAAGGACCCAGTTGGGGTTTTGCTTAACGACTGCACAGATAGACAGGCTCGCTCATTTCTTGCCCAAGGTTGGCTGCAAGGGGATCTGCGGTAGGCTCAGGGTCGTTTTAGAGTTCCTTTCACCCTCCAAGAGGTTATCACTCGTGTGAACTCTGTGGCGGCAGATGGCCTGAACCATTTTCCTTCCATGTGCAGACCTAGGTCTCCCATGAAGCTGTCGGATAGCATGTGCTGGGAAGAGGGGTTTTTGGCATACACCCGCTCTGTTAGGCCTAAGATACTCTGTTCGATCTGACATTTAGCGAAGATCGATCCTCCCCCTGTTGCACAGATAGTTTATCCCATTAAAGGTGATGTTGTCTCCTCGCACCAGAAGGATGAGACGGGACCTGGGAACCAGGTAAGCCCAAACTGTTTTCAATTTTTTTTTAAAACTCCCACTGGGGTTTTAGGCTTGCTCTGGGTCAAAAACACAGACACGGTTCTAAAACTGAAGCAAAGCATCATGGAGAAATACAGATACCCTGGCCATTCACAGATCTTGATGTTTGAAGGAAAAATACTACAGGACCAGCAGCCCTTGATGCTGTATCATATTCATGTTGATTCCACCATCATACTAAACCTGAGATTACATGGGGGGGCTACAACCAAGGGAAAAACAGGTTTGGGAGGCAGCACACAGATAGGCTCAGGACCAAAATAGAAGCAAACAAATGGGGGACTATCATTCAAGAATATTCTGCAGGGGAAAAAGACAGCCTCTGAACCATCCAAACAGACAAGAAATGCTCCAAGCCCATATAGAGTGCAGCAGCTGAACTACACCCCAGAATTAAACATCGATATGCCAGAAACTGACGAGAAATGCACCTCTTATGAATCTTTGTCAATCATTTGTTGTTTTAACTGCTTCTAGCCTAAAAAGGTAGAAATATTCCACTGGATTTTAACAAATTGTTCATTAGAATGCGATATACACCTCTGCTCAAAAGGTTTCTTTATTGTAAAATTCCCAACCCCTAAAGTTAGAGACAAAGTTTTACAAGAAGGACCATGGTTCTGGGGCTCAACTAGCCTATTCACCACTCCCTGGTTCCCCAAATTCAACGCAAACACCATGGTCATGTCCAGAATTCCCGTTTGGGTCCGAATGCACAATACCCCCCTTCACTTCTGGGAGGACAGAGTTCTAGCTGGCATTGGTAACAGCTTGGGGCAGTTCAAAAAGACGGACTCCCAGAGAATAGAGGAAAGGATATTCACTTATGCTCGCATATGTGTCTCAGCAAAGGCCTTCCGAACAGCATCTAACTAATTCACAACAAGCAAATTTGGACACAGATCTTAGATTATGAGAATACAACTTTCAAATGTAGGAAGTATAGACAAACAGGGCATTTACACAACTTGTGTCCAGAAGCCAAAAAGGATACTAGAAGGAAAAAGAATCTAGGGAAAAACCCAAAGGATGGCAATATCCCCCACCAAAACCAAAAGATGGAGAGGATGAAGCTGAGGATGAACCATCCCCACAAGAGGAAAGTCAGAATCCAATGGAACCTAAAACACAAGGGGGAACCCCTCAAGACCCAACAGAAGCTAGGAATCACAGGGTGCAGGCCGACATGATCCCTGACGAGGGGGACATCAGTGGGAATAAGCGCTTTCACACATCAGATAACTCAGACTCAGAAAAGGACAATGCCAAAGTGGATGCGAGGATCCATCTTGCTCTTGTCACTTCGACACCATCCCAAGGGGAATAGCGAAGGGTTGAGAAAAAGAAGGGGCGAAAAGCTTAGCTTTCTCCCATCATGTATATTATCTTGATTTTCCTACTCATCTCTATTTATCATTTGGTCTCTGAATGGATGGCGTGGCTTTTAGCCAATTTCAACATGTAATTTTGTTTTCAGTAATAAAATTACGCTTTTTTCCTGGAAAAAAGGAGGGTTTTTCATTCATTCCTCACCATGATCATTATCATCATTAATATTATCATCATTTTCTTGAGCTCCCATTTGAGTTCTTCACTTTGTTTTGGTTTTTCACATGATTGAGAGAGGGAATTCTATTTCTAAAGAATCAAGGATATCAAAAGACCCATCCCACGAAGGGGGACTTACAGACCAACCTGTAGATCTCCTTCACCAGGTGTTACCAATAAGGATTTATTTGTTTAAAATCATATTTCCACTGGGTTATTATTTTGGATACGTCATTTTGTTGCTACTTGTTTTGGATCTTGTTTTCTTTTACAACAGATTTTCCAATTGTGTTGTAGATCTAGAACAACAACATCCATCAACTTGTTAGGGTCACTTGTCACCTAGTGACTTAAGTGAAGGTTTTTGGTACATCTTCCAGGAATTTTCATACTAACAAAAACCCTAAAATATTTTATGCACATATAACAAGTGTTTAATAATGTGTCTCGACCAGGTCTAAGTAGCATTTCATCCCTATCAGCTCTATAATTCTATCGTCTCCTACCAAATCTATAATTTTCTCTCCCTCCCTCTATGTGCCATAATTATTCCTCTATGTTACCTGTTTACTATTCAATGGATTTCCTTATTATTACAAATATGAACTCTCCTGGTTTCTTTAGTTTCTTTGGGCCATTTTATTCTTTTTGGGATCAAAACACATAGTGTTAATTAGTGATCAAATTCCAAGATTGGCTTTGTTTTCATTTTTATATTTTTTGGTGTGGTTCTCTATTAATCTTCCTCTGCACATGACATGATGTAGTGTTCTACAAATGAAATGTCACATAGCTCTCTCTCAGAGGCTTGCACCAGTGATATTTCTATGTTGAGCTAATGATATCTCTATGTTGGCTTACTATTTAAGATCATTTGCAATTTGCAATTTTTGTTTCTTTTTTTTTTAATATTTTAACATTGGATTTTATTATTGTTAGCTTATATGTCTTTGAATATATTTTTGCATTACCTCATTGTTGTGGACCTTTCCCTTCGGCGTTGAGTATTTTGAATGGTAAGGGTGTTATATCACTATCAATACCCTCTATTCATAATTGATTTTGGAAACCAGACTTTGGCATAAGATCTTTGAGTATTGATAAATTAATAAATACTTTGGCAAAGGAATCATTGTATTAAAAATTGATTTATCTCTTGACTTGTGTGATGTATTAATGTTATTCATCCAAAATGTTATTTTTGCTTGTAATATTTGTGTGGTCTGTTGGTAATGTCTCCCTCTATGGTCATGTTGTATTTTATCGCCCTATGACCAGTAACCATTTATTTTATGTTATCATAAAAATTGAGTTACTATTAGAGGCTACATTATTTTCTTCGTGACTTTGTGGCTCCTTTTATGTGACCAATATGTAACCAAGCTCATTTTCTTGTATGATCTTTATTTTCTCTTCATTCATACTTTCATGTGCTTTTGGACATTTGATAATACCTCTGTACAAGATGATCTTTCATACCAATATTATGATAGCTCAAATGCTCGATTCATTTGTCAAGTAGTATTTGCGACGCCTATGTCTCAAAAATCATAAGTAATGTCGTTATGTAGTATGAATATAACTCTTGCATCTATGTATTTCTTCATTTGTTACTTTATCAATGTAGTTGCAAATAAAAATGGTTTGGGTGTCATTCATGTGACACTTCACGTTGAAGATACCTAGGAACCAAACATAAAGAAGCCAATATATGGATTTTTATCTTCTCTTGGCTTGAAATCATCACATTTTCTTTCACTTTATATATTTGAAAGAGTTTCTTGCTTTGCATGTTTCAAAGTTAAGAGAGTATCCACAGAATTCATAAGCAATACAAGATAATTTGATGCATACATCATACATATTCAGAGCTATCAAAGGATGAGGAATTTTGATGAATTCTAATGATGCAAAAAAATTGAGCTAGATTCATATTCAAAATTCTTTGAATAGATATACAAATGTTAAACTAGATCATATGCATTTTTTAATAGGCTTATTCACTTTTTCATATATACATTATTGCACAAAATTTCTATCAATAGATAAAATTTTGAATGATGGACCAAGTTGATGTTGTCTTTTCATAATGAAGATGGCTTGGTTCTATAGATACAAGTATATATTTTTCATACTACTTCTTTGGCTACCTAAAAGTCTTGACACTTAAACATTGTTGTTATTCATATACATTTTTCTTTTGATCATATGCTTCTTACTGCTCTTCTTTACTTCTTGCTACTTTTGTAGAGTCTCCCCCTTAGATAGTGTGTTCCTTTTCATATTCTTGATAGTCATCAAGGCCCTTTTTTGAAGTCAAACTAGTGAGAATAGGGAGCAAGGACTATTCCCAACTTGTTCCTTAGATATTCAAATGGCTCTCTTTCTAGTGCCTTACTAACATGTCTTATATATTCTCTTTTGTTCATATGTATTCCATCTTCAATGTTTTCTGCTAAACCACGTGTTCTCTAAGGAAGTGATACTTTATAAATATATGTTTAGTCTTTGAATTTAGCACTAGATTCTTTGAGATGCTTATTGAACAAGTATTGTTTCATTTAATAGATATTAGTTCACTGAAAGTTACCTTCATATTTTTAATGGAGTTTGTTTCATCCACAACACTTGTGTGCAATAAGAAGCATCTTCTATGTATTTGACTTTTGTTGTAGATAGAAATATTGAGGATTTATTTTGCTTAACCATGCAACCTGTGATTCTCCTAATGCAACACCACTCATACTTTTCGTTTCATCTATACAATTGGCCCAATTTGCATCTGTATATCCTATCAATGTGAAGTCTTTTTCTTTTGGGTACCATAATCCATAGTATGTAGTACCTTTCAAATATTTGAATATCCTTTTCGTTGCTAATAGATGACTTTTTTTAGGCGTTGACTGATATCCTATCACTAATCCAAATGCAAAACATTATATCTGTTCTAGATTTTGATAGATTTAACAAACTTCCTATCATATATCTTTAAATATTATGGTCAACATCAGGTGATTCATAATTTGCACACAACTTGCATCCAATTTCCATAGGAGTTGAGACAAGTTTGCAGTGTTCGATTTTGAACTTATTCAACATATCCTTTAGATAATTCTCTTCAGAAATGAATATACCTTCTGAATTTTGTAGAATTTGTAGCCCAAGGTAAAAATTAAGCTCTCCAATCATTAACATCTCGAACTCAGACTTCATCTCATTAGCAAAACACTATACTAAATTGTCATTGTTGCTTCCAAACATAATATCATCTACATACACCACCCAAAATAGGAGTTCATCTACAAGATACTATCAATTGTACCTCTCTTGAAACCCTGTTTTTGAAGGTGCTTGTCCAACCTAGAGTACCATGCTCATGGTGCTTTTTGAAGTCCACGCAATTCTTTCTTTCACCTACATACATCATTAGGATTATCTAACAGTAAGTATCCGTCAAGTTGTTCTATATATACTTCCTCCTCAAGTTATGAATTCAAAAAATCATAATTTATATCCATTTGGTACACTTTAAAATCCTTATAACAAGAAAAGGCAAGAAACATTTTGATTTCCTCCAATCTTGCCACTAGTGCAATTTTTTCTTCATAGTCTAAAATTTCTACTTGTGATTAACCCTTGCCTACTAGTCATGCTTTATTTCTAACAATTTATCCTTGTTCATTCATATTATTTTTTAATACCCATTTTGTAACTATGACATTCTTTCCTACTGGTCTTGGTGTCAGTTCCCAGTTCTTGTTCTTTTCAATTTGATTTAGATCTTCGTTCATAGCATCTATCTAGTGTTTGTCTTTTCTTTCTTCATCAAAATTTATTGGTTTAATCTTTGACAACATGGATATTTGAGCTTGATCTGATGTCTTTGCAAGCTGCCTCCTTGTTTGTACTCCTTCACGTTTATCACCAAAAAATTGACTATCCGTGTGATTCTTTTGTACTTACCTTAAGGGATTTTTTGAATGAGACTCTCTCTTTTCCTATTCTTCATCATGTACTTCGTTTTCCTCACTGTCATGGTGATGATATGGAGGAATGATAAAAACATATTTTCTTGTTCTTGTTAGGATGCTCTTCATCAAATTTTGCAACTATACAATCCACAATCTTATGCAACCTCTTATTGTAGCACCTATATCCTTTATTTCTTCTTGAATATCCCAAAAAGATTCATTCATCTAATATGGCATCAAACTTTCCTAACTTTTCATCGTTGTTTTTTATATAACGCTTACTTCCGAATACTTTAAAATGTTTGATAGATGCAGGCTTATCGTGTGACAATTCATATGGTGTCTCATCAAAATTTGGTCTAAGATGTGCCTTATTTAAAATATGAACCATTGTGTGTATTTATTCTACCCGATAGGTTTGAGGAATGTTTCTTTCTTGCACCATGACTCTAGCCATTTGTTGTAAAAACTTGTTCTATCTCTCTACAAATCCATTTTTTTGTTGAGTTTCTACAATAGTATATTGTCATTTTATACCAAATTTATCACAAAAATCAGAAAAATCATCTGAAGTAAATTCACCTCCTCTATATGTTCTTATACACTTTATCTTGCACCCTATTTGATTTTCTGGTAACGTGTTATAGAATGTAAACTTTTCAAATGCTTCTAACTTGTTTCTTAAGAATGCTACCCATGTCAATCAAGAATATTCAACAATGACTAGCATGAAATATTATTCTCCTCCTATTGCTTCTATTATGGAAGGACCACACAAATCCATATATACTAACTACAGAGGCTTACTACTTGACAACTTATCCTTGACTGTGAATGAAGTTCAAGAATGTTTCCCATTGACATGACTTGCAAATAGAATTTTGAGGTTTCTTTATCATTGGTAGATCTCTAATTGTTCTCTTTTTACTAAGCCTAATGATGTGATCAAAATTGAGATGCCACAATCTCCTATGCCATAACCAAGACTCGTCTTGTTTGTTGATGTAGCACTCTTCATTATCTTCCATCAATATATATACATTATTTTTTTGTTCAAACTCCTTTAACCAACACCTTCCATTTTGTTTTTGATTAGATCTCACAATCTTGAGCTCTAAAGATAACATCACAACCTTTTTTCACACATTTGACTAACACTCAGAAAATTATGTTTCAGTCCTTCAACAAATAGTACATCTTGATCCTTTCCTCTACCATTATTTAGACTGACTATACCCTTTCCTCTAAATCTTCATACTACATCATTTCTAAATGTGAAATTTCCTATTCTTTTTTTCATCTAAGGATTCGAACTTAATTTTATCCCCTATCCTATGTCTAGAAAAACCACTTTCCACATACCATTGACTATTCTGATTTTGAGCATACAGAACTAGACCACACTTATCATCTTTCTTTTCTTCTTTCTTCTTTCTCCACTACATATGTCTTTTGTTCTACAATTTTATGGGATTGTGAACTACTATTTTTGAGTTGACATTCATATGACTTATGCCAAAAATTTCGATAGTAGAAACATTCAATGATATCAAATAGACTAGCAAATAGATTCTTGTCCAGATTCATGTTTGTTTTGATGTTTGCAGTTCTATTGTTTTCTTCACTTCTTCTAGGGTTCCTTAGTTCATTTCTTCTAACATAAGCTCTGCAATTTATAGATTTGTGCCCAATTTTTTTACAACAGTAATGATATCCATAGAAAAGGTTTCCATACTTGGGAATGGATGATGCTTGAGAATAAATTCTCCTTAGTGTTTGATGATTCTATCTCCTGAAGAAGTATGGTTTCTAATAGTTTCTTCTCTTTTTTTCCACTCTTTTTGTTTGTTGTAGTTAACTAGAAGTGGTCCTTTGTTGCTACTCCTTCCGTGTAATGTTTCCTTGTTCATTAAGTGAATTTTTTACCTCCTTATTCTTAGGCTAATTTGGACTATCATTGTCTCCCTAAACTTCTTTTACAAAATTGTTGGTCCTTTTGTCTTATGTCTTCCTTTCATTGGATTCTCTTTCATAACCTAACCTAAATTTTAAAAGTGGAGATCTATGAGCATTCAGTATCACATCTAATTTCTCAGGTCCTTTTATATGTTGATGGTTCATATTTAAATCAGTCTATGCCTTGCCTAGTTTTTTCTTCAGAGTTACCACTTCCTCTTCCAGTTTTTCGCACTCCGTATTTTTCTCTTTTATTTGTTATAGTAGAATGCCCTCCACCTTCTTTGATTCTTCTAGTTCAACTTTCAGCTTGACAAGCTCTTCTGAATGAGTCTCTTCTTTTAATTTTAACAAAATGTCTTTTTGTTCCGTATTATTTTGTTTGAGTCTCTCTATTTCCTCTAGGGCACTGATCAACTACCCCTCAAGGTCTACCTCTCCTCCTTCTTCTTCATATCATTAAGCTCTTCTTCCAAGTTTTCTAGGGCCATCATAATAAATTGAGTGCCTCCATATTAACCAAAGGATTCACTGGAACCTTCAGATATACTACTATCTTCTTGCACACAAAGACTCTTCTTTTTAAACTTTTTCTCTTTCTACATTTTATTAAACTTGTTCTTTTCTTTCCCTATAGACAAATTTTATTCTTTATTATATGGGAATTTTGAGGCATAATGCCAAACTCTTCCATAATTAAAATATTTAAATGGGAGTTTTCCTTTGTATTTACTATTGAAAATAGCAACAAGAAATGATAAAAATAGAATCCAGAATATTCCAATTTTAATTTGTCCTTGAATTAAAATTGTGAATTAAAAAATCGAATTTAGTCTCACCAGTTGCTTGGAAATAATTAATTAATTCATTATGGATTAATTAGTTGGAGAAATTCAAGTTATAAGTCTTTCTGAAGTCATGTAGGATTTATCCCTTAAATTAAGGAGATTGTCCCTTAATTAAGGAGATAAGATTGAGTTATATTTGAGTTGTAATTAGTTAACTCAATTTACTGAGTTAAGTTCAGTTAAATTAGTTCCAAACTGTTTGAGGAACTAATTGTGAGTTATTAGTCAGTTTATGCATGCATGCACTCAACCAGTGTACTCCAGATAACTGAAGATTCCCTCATCGAGAACTCATGCATGTCTATTCAGAGAAAGACCCAGTTGAGATTAAATACAAGGACAATTTACTATTAGTTGTGTGTGTTTTCCTATAAAGGAAACTCATGCATGCAGTGAAGGTAAGGTTCCTTGAGGATTGTGCAGTTCTGACAGGGTGTAGGATCAGTGTGAGTGATTAGTCTTCCACTTGGTTACAACGGGATCACCCAAGATCAGTCTTCCACTTGGTTATAGGAGGATCACCCAGGAGAAACTGCGCAAAGAAATAGGAGCTTGGAGGGTAGAGAGAAGGCTTGAGAGAAGCTTTGATTGTCTGTGAGCATCCAAGAGGATTGTACTAAGAGCTAGCTAGATGTGACAGCTAAGGCTTTGTATAATTCTGATGTGTTTCCACTTTGTATGATAATACAGATAGTGGGGTTTTTAGCTGAGGCTTTCCCCTGAGTATTTTATGTGTTTCATGTGCATTGATTCTTCTTCTTCTGGTTATATGTGTTCAGCTCTAATCTTGCTCAATCTTTAAGCTTCCGCAAGTTTAATAGTAGAAGTAGATTATAATATTTTGCTTTGGTATATTGCATTATCGGGTTAATCTATAATCAGATTTTCTACAGAGATATCAGAGGTAGATTTGTAGAGAATTTGCAGGATTTCTACATGGTATCAAAGCTAGTTGATCTATAGAGAAATTTCTACATGGTATCGAAGCTAAGTTTATTGGAGTAGTGAACAGTATATGGAGAAGAGAATTTGAAGTTTGAAGTTTGGGGTTGCAGGTGAAAATCAAATTATTATCATACTTCAAGGTTGGCCAATGGCATTCTATGGCTTGAGACACGAGTATGCCTTGGAAGGCAGCTCGAATTACATAGCATGGAAAGATCGCATGGAGGCTGTATCAGAAGACAACGGCTTGAAGGATTTCATTGATCAATAAATCCCAAAGCCAGGTTCAACTAATGCACAAGAGTTGGCTGAGTGGAAGAAGTGTGTGGCGAGGGCGAGATGGATCATCCTTGAGGGAGTTCGAGACCATATTGTCTCGAGTCTCCATGGAAAGGATACTCGATATTCAATGTGGAAGACATTAAAGGACCTCTACAAGAGCAGTAGCGATCAGAGGAAATTGGTGCTCAAGGATAAGCTTCAAAGAATTAAGATGGAGAATGGCGATACTATTTCCACATATTTGAACAAGCTCACCACTTGCAGAGATGAGTTTAGAAGTGTGGGAATAACTACTGCCGATGATGATATGGTGAGCCTCGCTCTCCTTGACCTTCCAAAGAGCTAGAATAGCTACCAGGACTCTGCGAATGGAAGGGAGAAACTGTCGAATTGGGAACGATTGTGGTTAGATCTCATGCAGGAGGAGACCAGGAGGAGCACTCGAGATGGTTCTTCATCCAAGGATGATGAAGAAAATCTGGCCTTAGCGAGTAAGGCAAGGAAAGGGAAGGGGAAGGCGTCCCATTCCGAATAGAATTCTTCTCATGGAGGGAAGAAGGTTGACAAGTCTAAAGTGAGATGCTTTAATTGTCACAATATGGGTCATTATGCGACTAATTTCCCATTGTAGAAGTCCAAGAAGGGATCCTCGAAAGGATCGGAAGGTGAGGCATTAGCCTCTCAGTTAGAAATGGACTTCACCCTCATCGCATGCATGGTGTCCTCGATGATGGGTTGTGGTTGGTATCTTGACAGTGGAGCCTCATTCCACGTGACCAGTGATAAAAGTTTATTCAGTACCTTGGAGTAGAAAGACCTCAAGATGCGCATAGAGATGGGTGACGAAGAAAGGTTTAGTGTTTCAGGAGTGGGAACGGTTGCTTTTCAGAGGGAGCATGGAACTCCTATCACCTTGACCGATGTGAAGTATGTGTCTGGACTGAAGAAGAACTTGGTATCAGTCGCAATGTTGGAGGACAAAGGCTATGATGTTGTCTTTAGTAAGGGAAAGTTTTTCCTTAGACACATCACCATGAGACAGGTGAAACAGATTGGTTCATGAGTCAAGAACCTGTATGCTCTTGAGGTTCAAGATGCATGCAAAGCCTTGAGGAGCAAGGAAAATGTTAGAGACTTGGTGGTTGAGAGGGAGAGTAAATTACCTCTCAACATGCAGTCCCAGAAGAAGTCTCAGACAACTTTGGAGGAGCCACAATTAGATTTAGCAGAGGGATCACATGTAGCCATACCTCCAGGTGTGAGGTGGGGTGATGTGAAGTGATAGTCTCAAGAAGGCTGAAATTGGGCAAGGTCCATTGAGAGGTTTTATCTCATGGATCATACCTTGCTACGAGAGCCCAAAGTACATAGTATCGGGAGGAATCAGTGGGATTGATGCAGTCAAAGATCAAAGTGACAGAGGCTAGAGTAGTCATATACTGAAGAGCGCAAAGAAGGATTGACAACAGTGTAGAAAGGCAGAGTCAGTCGAAGCGCACAGTTTTCAGCTGACAAAGGCATTAGCAGTTAGAGACTTTGATGACAGATGCATCATACTGATTCAGGTTGGATGTTTTTTTGTTTCTAGAGTTGCTAGAGCAACAACACTAGAGAGAAGTGTTGCATGCATAACATTCCAAAGGTTCATGATCAGAATCAAGTTGAATTCCTTTCTTGTTGAGAGGGAGTGTTGAAAATAGCAACAAGAAATGATAAAAATAGAATCCAGAATATTCCAATTTTAATTTGTCCTTGAATTAAAATTGTGAATTAAAAAATTGAATTTAGTCTCACCAGCTGCTTGGAAATAATTAATTAATTCATTATGGATTAATTGTTGGAGAAATTCAAGTTAGAAGTATTTCTAAAGTCATGCAAGAGTTATCCCTTAAATTAAGGAGATTATCCCTTAATTAAGGAGATAAGATTGAGTTATATTTGAGTTGTAATTAGTTAACTCAATTTACTGAGTTAAGTTTAGTTAAATTAGTTCCAAACTGTTTGAGGAACTAATTGTGAGTTATCAGTCAGTTGATGCATGCATGCACTCAACCAGTGTACTCCAGAGAACTGAAGATTCCCTCATCAGGAACTCATGCATGTCTATTCAGAGAAAGACCCAATTGAGATTAAAGACAAGGACAGTGTACTATCAGTTGCATGTGTTTTCCTATGAAGGAATAGCATGCATGCAGTCAAGGTAAGGTTCCTTAAGGATTGCACAATTATGACAGGGTGTAGGATCAGTGTGAGTGATCAGTCTTCCACTTGGTAACAGGAGGATCACCCAGGAAAAATTGCACAAGGAAATAGGAGCTTGGAGGGCAAAGGAGAAGGCTTGAGAGAAGCTTTGATTGTCTGTAAGCATCCAAGAGGATTGTACTAGATTTGGCTAGTTGTGAGAGCAAAGGATTTGTATAATTCTGATGTATTTCCACCTTGTATGATAATACAGATAGTGGGGTTTTTAGCTGAGGCTTTCCCCCAAGTATTTTCCGTGTTTCATTTGCATTGATTCTTCTTCTTCTGGTTATATGTGTCCAGCTCTGATCTTGCTCAATCTTTAAGCTTCCGCAAGTTTAATAGTAGAAGTAGATTATAGTATTTTGCTTTGGTATATTGCATTATCGGGTTCATCTACAGTCAGGTTTTCTATAGAGATATCAAAGGCAGATTTGTAGAGAATTTGTAGAATTTCTACATGGTATCAGAGCTAGTTGATCTATAGATAAATTTCCACATTTACCTGTACTTTTCTTCAATATTCTGACAATTTTTGCTTGCTCTTCATCAGAGTCTGTGCATGAACATTCCTTGTCTTCTATAGAATTGTCTACTTTGAAAGTTGAATCTCTGGTAACTGAATTTCCTTTTGAAATTCTCATCTCATATGTTGTCAAAGAACTAAGTAGTTGATCCCCATTTAGTGTCTCGAAGATGGTTGTTTCTTCTATAGCTGAAACCTTAGGATTAAACCTTGAAGGTAATGACCTCAGTATTTTTTGGACTCTCACACCATCTTTGAGAGTTTCTCCTAAACCCATTAAATGACATTAACAAATTCGTCTACTCTTGGAAATAACTTAGAAATATCTTTATCTTCATTCATTTTTAATGTCTCAAACTACATTCTATATACTTGTAATTTGATCATATTTACTTTGGCGTCTCCTTCATGAATATTTTGAATTTTGTCCAAAATTTCTTTAATTGTTTTAAAAATGATTACCTTAATAAATTATGATTCACTTAATCCACTAAGAAAAGAATTCATAGCTTTTTCATTGGCTACGAATTCCATTTTTTCATCTTTCCCATTACTCATTTTCGTTGGTTCTTCATACTCCATCAACATAGCAACCCAGACTTCTACTCCAAGAGACATCAAATATGTCCATTCTCACTTTCCAAAAGACATAATTTGTTCTAGTAAACAAAGGGGATTTGTTAGTTGAGCGTCCTTCCTGACTAGCCATTCTAATGGTTTAGGACCTCCTTGCAGTTGTTAAATTGATGTTAAAGGAACCTTGTCTGATACAAATTGATAAATGCTTGGAAATTACTGAGAGGATGGGTGAATCAGTGATTGTGTCTTTTCTTTTAATCGAATCAACTTAATTCCCTTTTCAAAGATCTTGTTTTGGAGTTAATGGCTTATGTATATGTTCAATTATTAATTATTTCTTTTGAAATTACCAGAGAGAGACATTAGCATATATATGTATTCATGATTCAATAGTATTCACACAAGAGAGAAATTCAACAAACAACACATGTGGACACTAGATAAAAGTGGAAACCCATAAAGGAAGAAAACCACGAATTTTTTGGTTGAAATTGATGTGAAGGAAATCTCTTACACCCCTATTACATCAATTTTTTTGTAGGCTTCAACCTACAGAAGGCTACTACCTCAAGGAAGCTCCAATTCCCATAAATTTTCGGCATGCTTTATCAAGCTAAAACTTGAAAGGAGACTACAATCTCCCAATTAGATTACAAATTGGATTTGTTGGTTACCTGGTCTTTGTCTTTGTTCTAAAATACATTATTGTCCTCTTTTTTGTTGTTTATCCTCTCTACTTCAATTCTTCAAATATGTTTCTCTTTTTCTACACTTTCCCTTCTCTCCTTACAAGGTTGTTCATAAACTCTCTCATACAAATGTTCAGTTCACAAAAATTTCATTTTCATTCAAAATAACATCTTTTATATACAAAGATTTGTTGATTGTTTGTATTCCATGCAGGAATTTGAATTGGAGAGTTATCACTTGGTCTTCTAGAATTGTTCACAATCTACCTTTCCATTTCCAAAAATCTAAAATTTAGCTAAAGGGTTTTGTAATATTAAAAAAATATGAATTAATATAAGTGAGCAAAAATGATTGCACTATATGGCTTTGAGATGTAAATTCAGCATATAATATTTAATGAAAATATCAAGTTCTCTAAACATTGTTTTTCGGCTTTGATGTGCCATTGTCCTTCATTTTGTTTGAAGGATAAACAACAAATCAATCATCAATGTAATCGTCAACTATTAATCATCAAATCCTTTGCACATCACATCACTTAATCAACTTTTTCTTGCACATCACTATGATCAGTCTATGCACATCAAACAATCAACACAATCAACTTTGAACAAACCACCTCATCAACATCAAGCAAACTCATCAACATGCAACATCAAGCATCCTTAAGATCAACATAACTCATCAGCATGATTAATGGTCATGCCCATTTGACATCAATGCCAACATTTCCAGCAACATTCCTGTAACAAAGTAAACACATAAATTTAACCAGATGAAAAATAATAATAATAATTAAACTCTGAGAAGAATTTAAGTTCTATTAATGGTCATAAAAACTACATAATGATAACTAGCATAATTTAATTTAAAATTTTAAACCGAGTTCATCAATGGCTAAACAAGCCCTGATAAAAGAGGGTATAAATTTTAGAAAGCCTACTCCAATAATTAACAGAGAAAAATTAGACAATCGCAGTAAAAGAATTAATGTAGGAAATCAAATCCCTGAAGGGCCTATTATTTCCCAGAAAAAAAAAATAAATAAATAAATAAAAATAAAATTAAAAATTAAAAATTAAAAAATAAAAATAAAAAATAAAAAATAAAAAATTATTTTTTATTATGACTAAATGAGCCAAAGACAACCCCGCCAAATATATACACCATAAATTTTAAAATGAAATGAAATTAAAAGTATTACAACAAGACTAGGGTTTTTTAGTCAAACCCTACCTAATAAATCAAATAGGAAAACTACCAAAGGTATGAGGAAAAAGATAAGTAATTATTATGAATGGCAAAAGGGAAAAATATATGATAAGAACCTTTGTAGTTATTAAAGACGAGAGTGCACCTTCCATCAAAGAACGATTGAAAAGCTACATTATAATCTCAATAGCAATCGTACATTCCAATGGGGAAAAGGGTAAAAATAAAAAGCCTTGGTGATGTCTAGGGTTCGTATAAGTATTCACGTGAAATCAGGTGGACCACCGTGAGTTGGACCAATGAAATGATTCCATAATCGAGCTACGTGTCAACCTCAAACATCCGCATATACATATATAAAACATTAATAAAGTTGGACGATGGTTAAGGGATATATTGTATCTTAAATATAAGACAACATTGGACAGTATCAAGAGTACCCATAGCATGTTGGTAGTGTATAACATTATAAGTTGGTAAGCCTTAGGTTGAACCACATGTTACGATAATAACACTTTCATCCCACATCTTAAATATAGTAAGGTAGGACATACGAAACATGCACCATAGAAAGGATTAAATTATGGGTACGGTACTTAACATATATAAACAAATATGAAGCCTAAGTAAAAAGGGTTACACCTTGATTTGCACTTTGTGCTTATATATAAGTACATTATGAGTGGCAAGGGAGTCACATACTATAGTTTTGTCATCAAGAGGATGATTAGAATCCATAGGCGATGGTGTGTTATGAACTTTAATGTATATGATTAGAGAAATGTAAATTTGATGAGAGTTATTAATAATAGTACTAATATGGAAAGAGTTCTAATGATGTGTGAGGGCAGCGAGAAATGTAAGAGTTTAAGGGGAAGTTGAATTTGTCGTAATAGAAATGAACAACGAATAAAATAGATTATTATAAAGAAAATGTTTAATTAACAAGTTAGTTAATGTCAAGGATTATAAATATTATATCTTTGAAATATTTTTTAAAGTTTAAAAGTTGTAGTAAATAAAATAAAATAAAATAAAAAGTATGTTTGAGGGGCTTATTACAATAAATATCCCACGCCGCGTTTACCTATATAACCATGCAAATGAATAAAAAGACACTAATACCATAGACTACTAAAATTATTAGACACAAACACACCAGGACTCAAGATCGGGTGAACCAAAATGGAAATTTCCACCCTCTCCATGACTTGCTTACAAACCATACTACCAATTCACGAAGGACTCACTTGGTCTCCTAAGAGGAGGTCTTGGCACAATTCACTCAAGTCACACCCTTCAGCCTTCCAACAAATTGGCAGGCCCCGCTCAACCCAAAAGACACATAGAGAATTAGTATTAATAAAAAAAATGCACAGAGACTGACATTTCCATAAATTTTCCCCACCAGCTATCCCTCCAGGCACATAATAGATAAACTAGAGAAAGAAGAAGCCACACCATACCTTGATATCATTCGGAATAATCCAAGATGTGTTCAAGCCCCGAGCTAGCCTGTCAGGCTCACAAAGCCTTATGCCAAGATCCCAATTGAGGATTCGCAAAGGTTTTGCATCATCATTCCAACCACCCCAGCCCCCAAGTGTAATGTCCTCAGCTCTCAGCCTCAGTGTAAACAGGAGGCTAGCCCAGTCACCACCCTCATCCTACTTAGACGCAACCGAACGAAAACTCAGACACCTCCATCCCATAGCAAATTCCACCATCCACAACCTACATACTAGCTTCACAACATGCAACAAGTCATCACTAAATAACAACTCTTATCGCACCCATTAAATAAACAAGCCCAAAAAGATCCACCACCTTAAGCTTCACACGAGACTGCAAGTAAAGTGGGTGCCAGGCCACCCCCTCTTAAATGCCATGGGAATCTATGGGATGGTTAATGCTCACCCTAATCTTTGCTCTCCCATGTTTTGGCTCCACCATCAAGGAAAAACAAATCTTTGTCTTCTCGTGTTTTAACTCTGCTATTAAAAAAAACTATATTTATTTATTATTAATATAATGATATATATTTTATTTTATTCAATATTAATTTTACTTATTAAATTTATAAATACATTATTTATTAAAAAATATTTAACCTACAATTTTATATATTTTATGAAAATTAATTTAAATTTCGTAAACATAATTTAAATTTATTGCATGCTTTATATAATCATTTTAAAAATATAACATCGAGAAATGTGTTACAATTTCAATGAAGTCAAAATAATTATTTCATTAAGGGTTGTGTGTGCTCTATGCACATATATATACATAAATATTCAAACAATATTAGCAATACAGATAACTTACAAAACAAGTAAGGCCATTTACCATAAATTAAATATATTATTTAGAAATCATTTAATTTTCTAAATTAATAATATATTATTTAGAAATCATTTAATTTTCTAAATTAATAATATATTCATTATAGTTATTTTTAAATATAATAAATCATTAAAGTCTATTAGTGGTTTAAATATATGAATTATATATATTATTTAATTTTGATGATAAACTTAACTACAAGAAGTATATATATATATATACCTTGCACGCATCTCTTTCAATCTGACCCTAGGAGGGGTTTTTTTAAACATTATATTTTTGAAGGATTATTTTCCTTATTTTTTAAACAGTATATCTTTAATTATTTTGGTACATTGCACATTTACACATATCTCTTTCAATCTACCTCTAGGACGGTTTTTTTTAAATCGTTATACTTTTGAAAGGATTAATGTTCCTTGAGAGGTATATGTTTAATTATTTCGATACCTTGCACATTTACACATATCTCTTTCAATCCCACTACAGTTGACCTCTTAGGAGGGGTTTTAGAAAACGTTATACTTTGGAAGGATATATTATATTGTGAATATATTATTGATATTATATTTATGATTTTAGTTTGATTTGAAAATGATATGGTTTGTATAATATGAAAGAATGAGATCAGAGTGATGTTTTAAAATTTTAACAATTAAATTTATTGTAAAATTAATTATTAAAGAAAATAAAATAGTGTTTATTATATTAGTCATATTGTATTTAATATAATATATTATAATTTTATTTCATTGTTAAATTATATTTTTATATTTTAATAGGTTTATTATAAAAATGATATATGAGATGATAATGATGATTAATTTCTATTAAAATTTATATGGTTTATAGGATTTTAAAAGTAAAATATAATGAAATAAAATATTTTAATTTGAATTATTCTTAATACTGAGTTTTCAATCAAATATATTTTGAATAAGTCAATCCCTAACAAATAATATTATATAGATTAATTCTTTTTGGATAATATAATTATATTAATTGATATTATTAAAAAATTAATTTATAATATCGAAATAAAATATTTAATTATTACATAATAGCTAGTTTTTAACTAAATATTAAATAATTTAAAAGACATCTCCTTATCACTTATTCTTAAATAATTTTTTTATTTTCTTCATTTACCAATGGCTAACTCTTGGCAATGATGCATCCATGCTAATTTAACAGTCATCTCCTTATCACTTATTCTTAAATAATTTTTTACTTTCCTCATTTACCAATGGCTAACTCTGGGCAATAATGCATCCATGCTATTTATTCCTTCAGATCGATTGATTTCTCACTTTGTCCTAAGCATGAACCACATTAGTTGGTTAGAAACGTCGACCAAATCCTAACGATGTGATTAATCCGAAAGACTTATATCTACATTATGGATCACAAAAGTCCTAGATCTAAGGTAAGAGATTATCAAAAAAATTTAGCATTTTATTTCAGTGCTCAAAAAGAAGTGAGAGAAGTGTTCTTAGATCACCATAGTTTTGCTAACTTAAATGGTCAAAAAATTTGGTACTGTGACAAATATTTTGAAAATTAGATTGAATGTGAGTATAAGATGGACAATCTAAGAGAAAGTGCTTTCCATATTCAACCCTCTTAGAATTGAACAAGGGACAAACTTCATCCAATGGCATTTTGGGAATTGACCAACACCTAGTTTTAGTATGAAGCCCATGAGAATTAGTTTTTTATGTTGGGAATGCTCATTTAGAGAGAGAAAGATAGAGAGAATTGTTGTCATTATTGTTGAAGGACTTATATTAATGGTATTATATATAAGTATCCAAGTATATTAAAAAGGGGGTTCTCGTTAAAATTGGGAAGTCAACAAGTGAAATAATGGTTTCATACCCATGGTTTATGAAGATCGTCGTGTTTTCCCATGGTATTTGGAAAAATGAAATAAAAATGGGAATTAATTACTTCATTAGTGAATTGACATATTCTACTTTATGACATAATACATTTTATGTCATATTCCCTATGGAAGTTAGGATTCCTTAATGCTCCTAAAATTAGTTTTAAATAGGTCAATTTGACATTTTTCGCTATAACATATCTTTTGGAATGTTTCGAACTATGAAACTTTGAGGAGACAGAGGTGATATTTTAAGGTACTTGTGGTCAAAATTTTAGAATTTGGTTCACTATGCTTTTGGAGATATGCTCTTAGCAATTTAAGGTTCTTGAATGATCTTGAAATCAATTTCAAACAAGTAAGTTTCGTATTTTCGCTATAACTTATATTTCGAGATGTTTAAGTCTGTGAAATTTTTCAAAGATAGTAACAAGATCACTAGGTCCCATGGTTAATTCTTTAGAGTTTGGTTTACTATAATTTCAGAGATATGCTTTAACAAAGTTAAAGTTCATGAATTCAGTTTCAAATAGGTTAGTTTGGAATTCTCACTATAACATATTTTCTAATATTTTTTAGACTTATTTAGATAATTGTCTTATGGATCCATCTCTTCATCTAATTTGTCCTGATAATGAACCACATTAGATGGTTCAAAACACGCCGACATTTATTTCAATTATGTGATGGATCTGGAAGATAGTTATTTAAATGTTTCTACTCATAGAAGCCTCCATTCATATATTTTTTAGACTGTGAAATTTTGAGGAGATAGAGGTGAGATCACTAGGTATGAAATTTTAGACTTTTGGAGATGTGCTCTAAGAAATTTAGTGTTCATGAACACTCCCAAAATCAGTTTCAAACGTGTCAATTTGGCATTTTCACTATAACATATTCATGTTTAACATTGTGAATTTTTGAGGATATATAGGTGAGATCACTAGGTACTTATGGTCAAAATTTTAGAATTTGGCTCAATATACTTTTAGAGATATGCTCTTAGAAAGTTATAGTTGCTCCTTAAATCAATTTCAAATAAGCCAACTTGGTATTTTTGTTATAACTTATTTCCTATAAATTTTTAGAATGTGAAATTTTCAAATATTTGAGGGGACATAAAAACGTTTGTTAGGTAAAAATTACATAATTGAATATGAAAAATTGGTTGTGTGACATTCTATACAAGTTTGTTCTTAGAAAGAGGACAAAAGCAAGAAGATTTGGGAGAATTACCATAAATCTCATGAGATTCAAATTTTGATCAGTGATGGTGAAGGCAGAAGTAGTGTGTTGATTTAGTGAAGGCAGAAGCAGTGAGTAGACCTAGAGAAGGAAAAAACAATTAGCAGACCTAGTGAAAGTAGAAGTAGCAAGCAAACTTGGTGAAGGTAATTTGAATGTTATTATCTTGTGAAGAAGTTATATGCATTAAAGAAGAATTTTAATTGAATGTTGTTTCTCAATCTAAGGGATTTGTGTATCTTTCTAAGTTGGGTATTAACAATGAAAATTGATGTCTCCATTAGGTATTTATAGTAGTCTGGCTCGACGTCACCAATAGGTTGGTGCCTACAAATATTTGTAGCAATGAAGATTGGTGTCACATATAAGTTGGTGCCTATGAATATTTGTAGCAATAGGGGTTGGTGTCTCCAATGGATTCGTATCTACAAAGATATGTAAGAGTAGGTTGGTTCCTACCATGGTTTACACTAGTGGGGATTGGTGTCTCCTGTAGATCGGTTCCTACAAATATTTGTAATATTGGATCGTTTCCTACAAAGATTTATAAAAACAAGGTTTGTGGTATTATCCCAAAAAAGTTTCCATTTAAATATTATGTTTCATGTTCTACAATTGGTAAGTCTCATATGTGATTGTTTTCTTATGGATGATTGTTTAAATAGATAAAAATTGTCTTATATTGATTCACTCCCCACACCTCTTCTTTGTATAAGTGTGTGCTCAATTATACTAAGAGGAGGGGTGGGGGTGAATAAATATGAGAAAATTTTATCTATTTAAACTTAGGTAATTTTAGGTACTTTGTGAAATTTAATTTAAACCTCATAAATGCAATTTTAATTTAATTACATATTTTTGGAAATTATCTGTTTTAAGAGGATAACACTAAAGAGGTGTTGAGAAATTTAAGGGAAACTAGAGAAGATGATTTATCTTAACTTGATAACTTCTTGTGATGTATTTTTATTTAATTACATTATATTTCTTCTTTATCTTGATTATTATTAGTATTCTCTTCATCAAACAACTACCAAACCATAAAGAACAATAAGAAAAATGACACAAGATATAGGCAATCAGCCACAGGCAAAACGTCTCCAACTAAGAGGAAAACCCACAAGAATTCTTCTCTTCTTATGGACCTTCAACTGATGAATTCCAAGATATATGACCCTTGAACAAGACCCTCGAAGGCCAAGTCAATTCTTTCAAGCAACTTTCATACCAATATTATGGTAGCTCAAATGCTTGATTCATTTTTCAAGTAGTATCTACTTCGCCTATGTCTAAAAAATCATAAGTAATGTCTTTATATAGTATGAATATAAATCTTGCATATATGTGTTTCTTCATTTGTTACTTTATAAATGTAGTTGAAAATAAAAATGGTTTGGGTGTCATTCACGTGACACTTCACGTTGAAGATACCTAGGAACCAAACATAAAGAATCCAATATATAGATTCTTCTCTTTTCTTGGCTTGAAGTCATCACATTTGCTTTCACTTTATATATTTGAAGGAGTTTCTTGCTTTTCATGTTTCAAATTTAAGAGAGTATCCATATAATTCATCAGCAATACAAGATAATTTGATGCATACATCATCCATATTTAGAGCTATCAAAGGATAAAGAATTTTGATGAATTCTAATGATGCAAAAATTTGAGCTAGATTCATATTCAAAATGCTTTGAATAAATATACAAATTTTGAACTAGATCATATGCATTTTTTAATAGGATTATTCACTTTTTCATATATGCATTATTCCACATAATTTCTATCAATAGATAAGATTTTGAATGATGGACCAAGTTGATGTTGTCTTTTCATAATGAAGATGGCTTGGTTCTACAGATACAAGTATATATTTTTCATGTTACTTGTTTGGCTCCCTCAAAGTCTTGACACTTAAACATTGTCATTATTCATATACTTTTTGCTTTTGATCATATGCTTCTTACTGCTCTTCTTTACTTCTTGCTACTTTTGTAGAGTCTCCCCCTTAGATAGTGCATTCCTTTTCATATTCTCAATAGTCATCAAGGCCCTTCTTTGAAGTCAAACTAGTGAGAACAGGGAGCAAGGACTATTCCCAACTTGTTCCTTAGATATTCATGGCTCTCTTGCTAGTGCCTTATTAACATTTCATATATCTTCTCTTTTGTTGATATGTATTCCATCTTCAATGTTTTCTACTCAACCACTTGTTCTCTAAGGAAGTGATACTTTATATGTATATGTTTAGTCTTTGAATGAAGCACTAGATTATTTGAGATGCTTATTTAACAAGTATTGTCACATTTAATAGATATTAGTTCACTAAAAGCTACCTTCATATACTATGGAGTTTGTTTCATCCACAACACCTGTGTGCAGTAAGCAGCATCTTCTATGTATTTGACTTTTGATGTAGATAGAAATACTGAGAATTTCTTTTTGCTTAACCATGCAACTAGTGATTCTCCTAAGTATAATGAACCACCACTCATACTTTTCTTTTCATCTATACAATTGGCCCAATTTGCATCTGTATATGCTATCAATGTGAAGTCCTTTCCCTTTGGGTACCATAATCCATAGTATTTAGTCCCTTTCAAATATTTGAATATCCTTTTCGTTATTAATAGATGACTTTTTTAAGGTGATGACTGGTATCTTATCACTAATCCAAATGCAAACATTATATCTGGTCTAGAGTTTGATAGATATACCAAACTTCATATCATAGATCTATAAATATTTTGGTCAACCTCAGGTGATTCATCATTTGCACACAACTTGCATCAAATTTCCATAAGAGTTGAGACAGGTTCACAGTCTTTTATTTTGAACTTATTCAGCATATCCTTTATATAATTCTCTGAGAAATGAATATACCTTCTGAATTTTGTAGAATTTGCAGCCCAAGGTAAAAATTAAGCTCTCCAATCATTAGCATCTCAAAATCAAACTTCATCTCGTTAGCAAACCACTATATTAAATTGTCTTTGTTGCTTCCAAACATAATATCATCTACATACACCACCCAACATAGGATTTCATCTTCATTTTCATTTATGTACAAGTTACTATCAGTTGGAACTCTCTTGAAACCCTGTTTTTGAAGGAGCTTGTCCAACCTAGAGTACCATGCTCGTGGTGCTTTTTTAAGTCCACACAATGATTTCTTTCACCTGCATACATCATTAGGATTATCTGACAATAAGTAACCCTCAAGTTATTCTATATATACTTCCTCCTCAAGTTATCCATTTGGCACACTTTAAAATGTTTATAACAAGAAAAGGCAAGAAACATTTTGATTTCCTCCAATATTGCCACTAGTGCAATTTTTTCTTCATAGTCTAGAATTTCTACTTGTGAGTAACGCTTGCCTAATAGTCATGCATTATTTCTAACAATTTATCCTTGTTCATTCATGTTATTTTTTAATACCCATTTTGTAACTATGACATTCTTTCCTACTGGTCTTGGTGTCAGTTCCTAGTTCTTGTTCTTTTCAATTTGATCTAGATCTTCGTTCATAGCATCTATCTAGTGTTTGTCTTTGCTTGTTTCATCAAAATTTATTGGTTTAATCTTTGACAACATGGATATTTGACCTTAATCTGATGTATTTGCAAGTTTCCTCCTTGTTTATACTCCTTCACTTTTATCACCAAAATTTTGATTATCAGGGTGATTCTTTTGTACTTGCCTTAAGGGATGTTTTGAATGAGTCTCTGTATTTTCCGATTCTTCATCATGTACTTCATTTTCTTCATTGTCATGGTGATGATATGGAGGAACGATAAAACATGTGCTCTTTTTCTTGTTAGGAAGCTCTTCATAAAATTTTGCAACTATACAATCCACAATCTTATGCACACTCTTATTGTAGCACTTATATCCTTTACTTCTTGTTGAATATTCCAAAAAGATTCATTCATCTAATCTAGCATCAAACTTTCCTAACTTTCCATTGTTGTTTTCGATATAACACTTACTTCCGAACACTTTAAAATGTTTGATAGATGCAGGCTTATTGTGCCACAATTCATATGTTGTCTTATCAAAATTTGGTCTAAGATGTGCCTTATTTAAAATATGAACCATTGCATGTATTGCTTCTACCCGATAGGTTTGAGGAATGTTTCTTTCTTGCATCATGGCTCTAGCCATTTGCTGTAAAAATTTGTTCTATCTCTCTGCAACTCCATTTTGTTGTTGGGTGTCTACAATAGTATATTGTCATTTTATACTAAATTCATCACAAAAATTAGCAAAATCATCAAAAGTAAATTCACCTCCTCTATTTGTTCTTATGCACTTTATCTTGCACCCTGTTCGATTTTCTAGTAACAGCTTGTAGACTTTAAACTTTTCAAATACTTCTGACTTGTTTCTTAAGAATGCTACCCATGTCAATCAGGAATAGTCATCAATTATTAGCATGAAATATTTTTCTCCTCCTAGTGCTTCTATTCTGGAAGGACCACATAAATCCATATGTCCTAACTATAGAGGCTTACTACTTGACAACTTATCCTTGACTTTGAAGGAAGTTCGAGCATGTTTCCCATTGGCATGACTTGCAAATAGAATTTTGAGCTTTCTTTATCTTTGGTAGATCTCTAGATGCTCTCTTTTTACTAAACCTAATGATGTGATCAAAATTGAGATGCCATAATCTCCTATGCCATAACCAAGACTCATCTTGTTTGTTGATGTAGCACTCTTCATTATCTTCCATCAATATACATACATTATTTTTTTTTTCAAACTCCTTTAACCAACACCTTCCCTTTTGTTGTTGATTATATCTCACAATCTTGAGGTCTAAAGAGAACATCACAACCTTTGTCACACATTCAACTAACACTCAGAAAATTATGTTTCAGTCCTTCAACAAATAGTACATCTTGATCCTTTCCTCTACCATTATTTAGATTGACTATACCATTTCCTCTAATTCTTCATACTACATCATTTCTAAATGTTAAATTTCCTATTTTTTTCATCTAAGGATTAAACTTAATTTTATCCCCTATCATATGTCTAGAACAACCACTATCCACATATCATTGACCATTCTGATTTTCAACATACAGAACTAGGCCACACTTATCATCTTTCTTTTCTTCTTTCTTCTTTCTCCACTACATATGTCTTTTGTTCTGCAATTGTTATGGAATTGTGAACTACTATTTTTGAGTTGACATTCATATGACTTATGGCAAAAATTTTGATAATAGAAACATTCATTGATATCATAGAGACTAGCAAATGGATTCTTGTCTATATTCATGTTTGTTTCGATGTTTGCAGATCTATTGTTTACTTCACTTCTTCTAGGGTTCCTTAGTTCATTTCTTCTAACATGAGCTCAACAATTTATAGCTTGGTGCCCAAACTTTTTACAACAGTAATGATATCCATAGAAAAGGTTTCCATACTTGGGAGTGGATTATTCTTGAGAATAAATCCTCCTTAGTGTTTGATGATTCTATCTCCTGAAGAAGTATGGTTTCTGATAGCTTCTTCTTCTTTTTTCCACTATTTTTCTTTGTTGTAGTTTACTAGAAGTGGTCCTTTGTTACTACTGCTTGGGTGTAATGTTTCCTTGTTAATTAAGTGAATTGTTTACCTCCTTATTCTTAGGCTAATTTTTACTATCATTGACTCCCTTGACTGCTTTTACAAATTGTTGGTCCTTTTGTCTTATGTCTTCCTTTCACTGGATTCTCTTTCATAACCTAATCTAAATTTCAAAAGTGGAGATCTATGAGAATTTAATATCACATCCAATTTCTCAGATCCTTTTATATGTTTATGGTTCATATTTAAATCAGTTTATGCCTTCCCTAATTTTTTCTTCAGAGTTGCCACTTCCTCTTCCAGTTTTTCACAATCCCTACTTTTCTCTTTTATTTGTTATAGTAGAATGTCCTCCACCTTCTTTGATTCTTCTAATTCAACCTTCAGCTTGAAAATCTCTTCTAAATTAGTCTCTTCTTTTAATTTTAACAAACTGTCTTTCTATTCCGTATTTTTTTTTTTGAGTCTCTCTATTTCCTCTGGGGCACTGATCAGCTACCCCTCAAGGTCTACCTCTCCTTCTTCTTCTTCTTCTTCATGTCATTAAGCTCTTCTTCTAAGTTTTATAGGGCCATAATAATAAATTTATTACCTCCATATTAACCAAAGGATTCACTGGAACCTTCAAATATACTACTATCTTCTTGCACACAAAGACTCTTCTTTTTAAACTTTTTCTCTTTCTACATTGTATTAAACTTATTCTTTTCTTTCCCTCTAGACTAATTTTATTCTTTATTATATGGGCATTTTGAGGCATAATTCCACACTCTTCCATAATTAAAACATTTAAATGGGAGTTTTCCTTTGTATTTACATGTACTTTTCTTCAATCTTCTGACAAATTTTGCTTGCTCTTCGTCAGAGTCTGTGCATGAACATTCCTCGTCTTCTATAGAATTGTCTAATTTGAAAGTTGAATCTCCAGTAACTAACTTTCCTTTTTAAATTCTCATCTCATATGATGTCAAAGAACTAAGTAGTTGATCCCCATTTAGTGTCTCAAAGATGGTTGTTTCTTCTATAGCTGAAACCTTAGGATTAAACCTTGAAGGTAATGACCTCAGTATTTTTTGGACTCTTACACCATCTTTGAGAGTTTCTCCTAAACCCATTAAATGACATTAACAACTTCATCTACTCTTAGAAAGAACTTATAAATATATTCATCTTCATTCTTTTTTAATGTCACAAACTACATTCTATATACTTGTAATTTGGCCATCTTTACTTTGGGGTCTCCTTCATGAATATTTTGAATTTTGTCCCAAATTTCTTTAATTGTTTTACAAATAATTACATTAATAAATTATGATTCACTTAATCCACTAAGAAAATAACTCATAACTTTTTCATTAGCTATGAATACCAGTTTGTCATCTTTTCCATTACTCATTTTCTTTGGTTCTTCATACCCATCAGCACAACAACCCATACTTCTACTCCAAGATACATCAAATATGTCCATTCTCACTTTCCAGAAGACATAATTTGTGTTGGTAAACAAAGGGGATTTGTTAGTTGAGCATCCTTCCTAACTAACCATTCTAATGGTTTAGGACCTCCTTGCAGTTTTTAAATTGATGTTAAAGGAACCTGCTCTGATACAAATTGATAAATGCTTGGAAATTACTAAGAGGAGGGGTGAATCAGTAATTGTGTATTTTCTTTTAATCAATTCAACTTAATTCCCTTTTCAAAGATCTTCTTTTGGAGTTAATGGCTTATGTATATGTTCAATTATTAATTGTTTCTTTTGCAGTTACCAGAGAGAGACATTAGCATATGTACATATTCATAATTCAAAAGTATTCACACAAGAGAGACATTCAACAAAAAACACATGAGGACACTAGATATAAGTGGAAACCCATAAAGGAAGAAAACCACGAATTTTTTGGTTGAAATTGATGTGAAGGAAATCTCTTACTCTGTAGGAATTTACAGGGTAAGTTCCTCAGACAAAACACCAAAGGACACCACTCACAAACACATCACAGATGAATACACAGTATTCTTGACATGGTTAAAACCCTCAAAGAGGGAAACAGCCCACGGCCTGAGCCAACGCGGCCACTTCAGGCAATTTATTAATAAAATAATGAAAATTTACATAAACTTCTCTCATGAACGGTTACACTACAAATGACCCTCCATGCTCTTTAAATAGAGATCATGGACCAATTGGGTGTTAAGCCACGGATCAAGTGTCGGTAATACCAAGGAGAGAATGAACCATCGGATCACTACATATCGTGACTGTTGGATTGTAAGTTACAAAAGTACATAGTAAAGAAACACACTTTACCTAACTCTACACTAGATCAAGTTATACTTAACTATTTCCTATGTGTAGGAATATCCTAACATCCCCCCTTAAGAAAAACTTGGGATAGGATTGAAGGATGTAAAAATATGACACAATAGGAGAAGGAAGAAGGCATTAGAGCATATCCCCCCATAGTGACAACTTCTTGAACTCCAACCATAAATCGAATTTTAGTACACTTCGCCTCTGTGAGAGCCTTTGTAAAGATGTCTGCAACTTAATCATCGGTTGAACAATATTGCACTTCAAGGACATGGTCATGAATGAGCTTTCTGATGAAGTGCATGTGTAGTTCAATGTGTTTGTTGCGCTGATGTTGGACTGGATATTTGCATAGTTGAATGGAACTTTGATTATCACACCAAAGTGTAGTCCGATGATGTTGCTGAAAGCCAAACTCTGATAGGATCTGACGAAGCCACAGGGCTTCCTTACTAGCTTCTACGGCACCACGATACTCTACTTCTGCTGAAGAAAGAGAAATGGCACTTTGTTTCTTGCAAGCCCATGTAATAGGTCCTGAACGAAGAGTGAACACATAACCTACAGTAGACTTCCAATCATTAGGGTCACCAGCCCAATTGGAATCAGTGAAACCAACCAATAGAGGAGATGCTTCTACACTGTAATGAATCCCAAACTGAACTATACCTCGAACATAATGAAGTATTCTTTTAGCTAATTTCCAATGACTTTCATGTGGGTTTTGCATAAACCGAGGAATAAGGCCAACGACAAAGGAAAGGTCAGGATGAGTATGGGTCAGATTCAAAAGTTTTCCTACAAGTTGACGGTATAAGGTAGCATCAACTTCAGGGGAAGTACAAGTGATTGAAAGTTTGGCTCCAGACTGAAAGTGAGAAGGGGCTAGGGCTGGCTTACAGTCTTCCATGTGAAAATGGCATAGAAGATCACATCATACTTGGACTGGGAAAGGGAAATACCTTCCTTGGATTACAAGACTTGAAGACCAAGAAAATAATGCAAGTGTCCTAAGTCTGTCATTTCAAACTTCTTTTTAAAGCTGGACTTCACATGGTTTGTAAGGTTAGGATCACTACCAGTAAGGATAAGGTCATCAACATAAAGAACAAGAATGATAAGATACTTGCCCACTTTCTCGGTGTAGACAGTATTGTTAGAATGACACCTAGAAAAGCCAATTTCTAAAAGAAAGCTATCCATTTTGGCATACCAAGCCTGAGGGGCTTGCTTGAGATCATAAAGGGATTTCTTAAGCCGACATACAAGGTTGGAGTCTGTTTGTATAAAGTCAGTAGGTTGTTCCATATAGATTTCTTCATGCAAATCCCCATGCAAGAAGGTAGATTTAACATCCATCTGATGGACTTCCCATTTGAAAGAGGCAGCAAGGGAAAGAACAAGGTAGATAGAGTTCATTTTGGCAACAGGGGAGAAGGTTTCAGTATAGTCAATACCTTCAACTTGTGAAAAACCGTTAGCAACAAGATGAGCTTTATATTTATCAACTTTTCCATCTGGTCCATACTTGGTTCTATAAACCCATTTGCATCTAACAAGTTTTCGTCCCCTTGGAAGAGGAACAAGATCTCATGTATCATTTGCTAATAATGAATGATATTCTTCATTCATAGCTGCGTCCCAATCTGGATGGCCTGAAGCTTCTGCAAAGGTGTTAGGATCATAATTCGTTGAAGCTTGAGCCAGTAAAGAAGAGGCTTTATCGAACTGAGAACGTGTATGTCGTTGATCTGTAGCATCACCGGCAAGAGCACCTGTTGCATCCTGAGTAGAACGGACCCATTTTGGAAGATAAGGAGCTAAAGGAGGATCCTGAGTAGGTGGGGGAGGATTGTCATCCTCGTTGTCATCATCTGAAGAAGAAATATTTTCAGAAGTAGAAGGGATAGAGAGAGGTGGCACATCTGCCAAACTAGGTTCGTAGGCTGATATATTTTCAGCAAACTTTACATCTCTTCTAATGATAACATTTTTGGACTTAAGTGGAATAAGTCTATATCCTTTGACATCTTCATAATATGCATCAAAAATACATTTTTCATTTTTAGGTTCTAGAGCTTTATGTTTCTCATCTAGAATATGGGCCCATGCTTCACTTCCAAAAAAATGAAATTGACTTACATTTGGTTTAATTGAGCTCCATGCTTCTTCTGGAGTGATATTCTTTAAAACCTTAGTAGCAGTGTGATTTACTATGTAATTTTCACAATTAATTGTTTCTGCCCAAAAATTAAGACTAAGTCCTTTAGAATGAAGCATACAATTAGCCATTTCCTTTAAGGTGTGATTCTTCCTTTGAGCTACACCATTTTGTTGTGGAGTATATGGAACAGTATGTTGCATTTGAATTCCATTCTCAGTGCAAAAGTTGATGAATTTGTTGTTAACATATTCTCTGTCATTATTAGATCTCAACTTAAGAATTTGATGTCCAGATTGTTTTTCAACAAAGGCCTTAAAGGCCAAGAACATGTTAAATACTTCACTCTTGAGTTTTAAGAAGTATACCCAAGTGCGTTTGGAGAAATCATCAATGAAAGTTAAGAAATACTTGTAGCCAGATAATGAAACAACTGGAAGTGGACCTCATAAATCACTATGCACAAGCTGTAAAGGGGCTAAGGCGTGCCAAGAGGCACGTTTTTCAAAACTATCCCGATGATGTTTTCCGAGTACACATCCGAACAAACACCATCTCTGCAAGATACCATTAGAAGACCTGTCACCATATTTTCTTTACATAGATTCTAAAGGGAGCGATAGTTTAAGTGACCAAATCGCTCGTGCCAAAGTTTGATCACTTCATCATTATGAGCAACAAATACCAAGGGAAGATTTGATGACCCAAATTTGTTAAAATTATACAATCTTGTAGAATCATCAGCAATGTCAGTAGCTAAAATCTTTCTAGGATCTCTTAGGTCCTTAATTACAACATCGTGAGGTGAAAATCCAATGATTTTACCTTCACCCGAATGAGTTATCTGATATATAGATAGAAGGTTGTAGGATAAGCTTGGAACACATAATACATCATTAAATTGACCATTATCTAGATGAACAGTTCCAATCCCTACAACACTAAGAGATCTATCATCACCAACATATATATTTTTGGTGTTACAATCATTTAAAGAAGAAAACTAGGCTTTGTTTTTTGCCATGTGATAAGAAGCTCCATAATCAATGAGCCACTCATGAGAATGAGAAGAAGAAGCTACATTTAGTGCATAACCAAATCGAGATGCTTGACAACCATATGCAGAAAGTGTTATTCCTGAAGATGAAGTTGAAGTTGAAGAGTGCTCCAAATGGATGTTATGCTTCTTCATTGCTGCTTCCAAGGCTTCCATCTTTTCAAAGCATTTGGATTCTAAGTGGCCATCTCGATTACAAAAGTGGCAATGTCTATCAGTCTTCTTCCCTTTGTTTTTATTTGCCTTATCATTTTGTTGAAATGATTTTTCACTTTGAGGTTGAAATTGCTTAGGACCCTTGTTTGGTTTAGGACAATTCTTTTTGTAGAAATTCTGCTCTCTACACATCTTGTAGAGAAACTGTAGATTAAACCGATTATGCAATGTACTAAAGAAAAATACTTAATCTACGTCTACAATGAAACTTGCAGAAGCTTAATCGATTTTGAACAAGATAAACCAGAACACATATAACAGAGAAGAAGATTCAATCACACATGAAACACAGAAGAATACTTTGGGGAAAGCCTAAGCTAAAACCCCTGTTATCTGTATTATCATACAAGTGGAAACTTCTCAAGATTACACAAAGCTTTAGCTCTCAAGCTATCCAGCTCTCATTACAATCCCTCATTGTTGCTCATAGACAGAATAGACAACACATATGCCTTCCTTCGGTCCTCCAAGCCTCCTATTCCCTTGCGCAGTTTCTCCTGGGTCCTCCAGCTGCCACCTGTATGATTCTCACCTCACACATTGCTCTGACCTCCAAAATAACTGCGCAATCCTAAAGGAATATTGTTCCTTCTGCATGGATGAGTTTCCATTATAGGAAAATTCCTCCAAATAGTACAATGTCCCTGTCTTTAATCTCAACTGGGTCTTTGTCTGAACTGACATGCATGAGTTATTTATGAAAGATTATCCAGTTATCTGGAGTACACTAGTTTCATGCATGCATGCATTAACTGACTAAACTCACAATTAGTTCCTCAAACTTTTTGGAACTCATTTAACTCGACTTAACTCAATTAATTGAGCTAACTAATTTACTCAAATACAACTCATCCTTATCTCCTTAATTAAGGGATAATCTCCTTAATTAAAGGGATGACTGTTGCATGACTTCACAAATATTTCTAGCTTGAATTTCTCCAACTAATTAACTCAAGATGAATTAATTAATTATTTTTTCAAGCAGTTGGTGAGACTAAATTTGAATTTTAATTCTCAATTTTAATTCAAGGAAAAATTAAAATTGGAATATTCCAAATACTATTTTTAGCATTTCTTGTTGTTGTTCTCAACACTTTTTAGAATACTGCTTTTCAGGATTCTTTGAATTTGGTTGTTGTTGGGTGACTAAGGCTTTCTTAGAAGAGTTTCCAAAATTAAGAAGACCAAGATATAAGAGTTTTTCTTGTTCTCTTATTAAATAATTACAAAAGGCATCAAAAGAGGAGGACTTGTAGTCTTGTCCTTGAGAAATAAAGGCTTCTCTAGTAGAATGGAAGGTGGAAACAAACACAGAGTACATTGGTCCCAACTTAGTAAAAATGGAATAGATAAGGCTACCATCTTCTTTCTTAATCTTAACACCTTCCAAGAGAAGTCTAAGGGTCTTGAACTTGGAAAAAAAATCTCCAATGGAAGAAAAATTATTGGGGTCCAATGTAAGCAACTCATTTTAGAGTTGATGGGCCCTAATTTCATTTTTAATTCCAAAAACTTTAGTAAGTTGTTTCATTACTTCATTAGGAGTATCAAGTTATGCGATATGGAATCTAAGTTCTGGAGAAATAGACATCCATATCAACCCACAAACTTGATCTTGCCTATTTCCCATTTGGCTGCCTTATCTTCATCTTGAGGTTTGGTTTCTTGGCCTGAAGCTATTCTGTAAAGACCTTTACTTCTAAGTAAATCCACAATGTAGGACCACCATTGGAAGTAGTTGGTGTTCTCAAAAATAACATGGCATGGACTTTCCATTTTAACATAAAATGAAGCTGTAGATGCTGAAACTAAGTGTTCCAATGGAAAGATCTCCGAAAAATAAGGCTAATTCAAAAAAAGGCTTTGAAAATGGCTTCCGGATGAAGAAGTTATGGCTTTTTGAAGAAAAGTTGTTGAAGATGCTGACAAAATGTGTGAATGTGCGGAAATGAATGATAATGCTATATTTAAAAAAAATCCACCTTTTCCAAACATAAATCTAATTAGCTCACTTTTAAAAAAAAAAAATGTGACTTACTTCTATAAATAAGTGAAAGTCACTTTTACAATGGTACTTTATGAGCTACCCACTAAATTGTAACTTAAATAAAAAATAAAAAGACTTTAGAATTATAAGTGACTCACTTTTTATAATGGGTGAGAACACTTTTACATAAAGTAACTTTAAAACATAAGCTACATGTGCTTTTTGAAAAAGTAACTCAACAAAAAGAAAGACTTGAACCCAAGACCTATATTCTCATAAAGTAACTTTGGACTAAGTGAATTAGTTTAAAAGGTTAGTAATTTTTGGAAAAGAGGAAGATTTTTTTTTTTGTAAGTCACTAAAGATTTGGGGTGTGTGCTTACTTGAGAAAACTCTTTTTTTGCCTACAAAACAAAAACCACACGACAAAACATGAACACACAAAAAAAACAAACCTTATGGTTTGAAGTTAGCTTTACCCGAAAACTAAAAATTTTCCTCAATGTTTCTGATTTTTTGAGATCACACTAAGGCGCGGCGGAAAAGAGCATACACATGAGAAAAATCCTTCCTTTATGTTTCTGATTTACCCAAATCGCGCAGAGTCGCGGGGCAAAGAGCATACGTAGAAATGAAAGGTATAGATCCTGTAATAAAAAACAAACAGATAAATAAACTGAAATAAACAGAGAGAAAATAACTAAAAACTACAAATAAACATTGTATACCTCCAGATATTAAAAATGGTGTAGCTAGGGCTACCAGAAACCTTTTCGCATGAAACGAAAGGGTTCCTCACTGGAACAGATGCTCCTAACACAATAGAGCAGTCCTCTCGGCCTGAAAGCAGTCAGAAACAGTAGATCTAGGAAACGACCGTCGGATGCAGTTCTACCAGCTTCAGATTTGGATCACCAACAGATGCGGCCCTCAAATGGCTCTAATACCATGTAGGAATTTACAGGGTAAGCTCTTGAGATAGAACACTAAAGGACACCGTTCACAAACAGATCACAGATCAATACACCAGTATTCTTGACGTGGTTAAAACCTTCAAAGAGGGAAACAGTCCACGGCCTAAGCCAACGCGGCCACTTCAAACAATTTACTAATAAAAGAATGAAAATTTACATAAGCTTCTCTCATAAACAGTTACACTAAAAATGACCCTCCATGCTATTTAAATAGAGATCATGGACCAATCGGGTGTTAAGCCACGGATCAAGTGTTGGTAATACCGAGGAGAGAATGAATCGTCGAATCACTAAATATCGTGACCGTCGGATTGTAAGTTACAACAGTACATAGTAAAGAAACACACTTTACCTAACTCTACACTAGACCAAGTTATACTTAACTATTTTTTGTGTGTCGGAATATCCTAACATACTCCCCTATTAAATCATTTTTTTGTAGGCTTCAACCTACAGGAGGCTACTACCTCCAGGAAGCTCCAACTCCCACAAATTTTCAGCATGCTTTATCAAGCTAAAACTTGAAAGGAGACTACAATCTCCCAATTACATTACAAATCAGATTTGTTGGTTACCTGGTCTTTGTCTTTGTTCTTAAATAAATTTTTATCCTCTTTTTTGTTGCTTATCCTCTCTACTTCTATTCTTCACATATGTTTCTCTTTTGCTACACTTTCCCTTCTCTCGTTACCAGGTTGTTCATAAACTCTCTCATACAAATGTTCAATTCACAAAAACTTCATTTTTATTCAAAATAACATCTTTTATATACAAAAAGTTGTTGATTGTTTGTATTCCATGCAGGTATTTGAATTGGAGAGTTATCACTTGGTCTTCTAGAGTTGTTCACGATCTACCTTTCCATTTCCAAATCCAAAATTTAGCTCAAGAGTTTTGTAATATTAAGAAAATATGAAATAATATAAGCGAGCAAAAATGATTGCACTATATGGCTTTGAGATGTAAATTCATCATATAATATTTGATGAAAATATCAAGTTCTCTAAACATTGTTTTTCGGCTTTCATGTGCCATTGTCCTTCATTTTTTTTGAAGGATAAACAACAAATCAATCATCAACTATTCATCATCAAATCCTTTGCACATCACATCACTTAATCAACCTTTTCTTGCACATCACTTTTATCAGTCTATGTGCATCAAACAATCAACACAATCAACCTTGAACAAACCACCTCATCAACATCAAGCAAACTCATCAACATGCAACACCAAGCATCCTTAACATCAACATAACTCATCAACATGATTAATGGTCATGCCCATTTGACATCAATGCCAACATTTCCAGCAACATTCCTGTAACAAAGTAAATGCATAAATTTAACCAGATAAAAAATAATAATAATTAAACTCTCAGAAGAATTTAAGTTCTATTAATGGTCATAAAAACTACATAATGATAACTAGCATAATTTAATTTAAAATTTTAAACCAAGGTCGTCAGTGGCTAAACAATCCGTGATAAAAAAAAGGGAATAAATTTTAGAAAACCTACTCTGATAATTAACAGAGAAAATTAGATAATGGTAGTAAAAGAATTAATGTAGGAAATTAAATCGCTGAGTGGCCTATTAATTCCTGGAGAAGGGATATTTTTTGTTATGACTAAGCGGGCCATACATAACCATGCCAAATGTATTCACCAGAACTTTTAAAATGAAATGAAATTAAAAGTATTACAAAAGGACTAGGGTTGTTATAGTCAAACCCTGCCCAATAGATCAACTCGGAAAACTACCCAAGGCAAGAGGAAAAAGATAAATAATTATTATGAATGAAAAAGAAGGAAAAATAGATGATAAGAACCTTTGTAGTTATTAAAGACGAGAGTGCACCTTCCATCAAAGAAAGACTTGAAACCTACATTATAAGCTCAATAGCAATCGTACATTCCAATGGGGAAGAGGGTAAAAATAAAAAGCCTTGGTGATGTCCAGGGTTCGTATAAGTATTCACGTGAAATCAGGTGGAACACTGTGAGTTGGACCGATGAAATGATTCCTTCCGTGTTCTGACTCTGCCATCAAGAAAAATAAATCTCTACCCCGTGTTCTGACTCCGCTATCAAAAGAAATTTATTTATTATTAATATAATGATATATATTAATATCATTATAAATATTACGATACGAAAATGTTGTTTTTTTTTTTTTTTTTTCTCAAAAGGTGGAAAAACCTATCAAACTCAGTTTATCAAACCAACAGTGAGGACAGCCATCTCTGGCTGCTATCCGCGAATGTCAGTTGACACATCACTGTTATCAAGGAAAACCACGCCACCTGAAATAACCCGCTGGTGGTCCGTAAGGGAGCAGGTTTCACTCCTGCCAGATGCCTCTGGGTCTTGGGCCGTTAACCTGTTTCCTTAAGTCCGAGGAAGACGAGCTCTTAGCCAAGCAGAAGCAGTTTTAGGGCATACTCCAGGCCCATACGAAAATGTTGTTACAATATATATTATATTTTATTTAGTATTAATTTTAATTATTAAATTTATAAATAAATTATTTATTAAAAAAATATTTAACCAATCCATATAAATGTAATTTTATATATTTTATGAAAATTAATTTCAATTTCATAAACATAATTTAAATTAATTACAAGCCTTAAATAATCATTTTAAAAATATAACATCAAGAGTGGTACAATTTCAATGAAGTCAAAATAATTATTTGATTAAGATTAAGGGTTGTGTGTGCTATGCACATATATCGATAAATATTCAAACTATATTAGCAATACAAATTACTTTTTACTTTTCTTTTTGTTTTTTTCTTCTTTTTTTTTCCGAAGGTGGCAAAACCTATCAAACTCAGGTGTCAAACCAACAGTGAGGACAACCATCTCTGGCTGCTATCTGCGAATGTCGATTTGACTCATCACCGTTATCAAGGAAAACCACGCCACCTGTAATAACCCGCTGGTGGTCCGTAAGGGAGCAGGGTTTCACTCCTGCCAGATGCCTCTGGGTCTTGGGCCGTTAACCTGTTTCCTTACGTGCGAGGAAGACGAGCTCTTAGCCAAGCAGAAGCAGTTTTACGGCATACTCCAAGCCGTAGCAATACAAATTACTTATAAAACAAGTAAGGATATTTACCATAAATTAAATATATTATTTAGAAATCATTTAATTTTCTAAATTAATAATATATTTACTATAATATTATAATTATTTTTAAATATAATAAATCATCAAACTGTATTAGTGATTTAAATATATCAATTAGCTATATTATTTAATTTTGATGATGAACTTAACTACAAAATATGTATATACCTTGCACGCATCTCTTTCAGTCTGACCCTAGGAGGGTTTTTTTTAAGGATTATTTTCCTTGAGAGGTATATGTTTAATTATTTGGATACCTTGCACATTTACACATATCTCTTTCAATCCCACTACAGCTGACCTCTTGGAGGGTTTTTAGAAAACGTTATACTTTGGAAGGATTAAGCCATGATGTAGCTTGTTTTATTTACATTATGCGGTTTCGAAAATGCATTATATTTTGAATACTTAATATATTATTCATATTATATTTATGATTTTAGTTTGATTTGAAAATGATAGAGTTTTTATAATATGAAAGGATGAGATCAGATTGATGTTTTAAATTTTAATATTTAAATTTATTGCAAAATTAATTATTAAAGAAAATACAGAATAATGTTTATTATTAGTGATATTGTATTTAATAAAATTTATTATAATTTTATTTTAGTGTTAAATTATATTTTAATATGTTTATTATAAAAATAATATATGAGATGATGATGATGATGGTTAATTTCCATTAAGATTTATATGGTTTATAAGATTTTAAAAGTAAAATATAATGAAATAAAATATTTTAATTTAAATTATTTCTAACCGCGAGTTTTCAACCAAATATATTTTTAATAAATCAATCTCTAACAAATAATATTATATAAATTAATTATTTTTAAATAATATTATTATATAAATTGAGATCATTAAATAATTAATTTATAATATCGAAATAAAATATTTAATTATTACATAACAATGAGTTTCTAACTAAATATTAAATAATTTAATAGATATCTCCTTATCACTTATTCTTAAATAATTTTTTACTTTCCTTGGTAACGAATTTACCAACGGCTAATGCATCCATGCTATTTATTCCTTAAGATCCACTGATTTCTCACCTTGTCTTGAGATGAACCACATTAGTTGGTTTGAAACGTTGAACAAATCCTAACGATGTGATTAATCTGCAACTTATATCTACATAATGGATCACAAAAGTCTTAGATCTAAGGTAAGATATTATCGGAAATTTTAACATTTTATTTCAATGCTCAAAAAGAAGTGAGAGAAGTGTTCCTGGATCACCATAGGTTTGCTAACTCAAATGGTCAAAAAAGTTGATAGTATGACAAATATTTTGAAAACTAGATTGAATGTGAGTATAAGATGGACAATCTAAGAGAAAGTGCTTTCCATATTCAACCCTCTTAGAATTGAACAGGGGACAAACTCCATCCAATGGCATTTTGGGAATTTACCAACACCTAGTTTGAGTAGGAAGCCCATGAGAATTAGTTTTTTTTTTATCTTGGGAATGCTCATTTAGAGAGAGAGAGAGGAAGAATTGTTGTCATTGTTGTCGAAGGACTTATATTATTGATATTATATATAAGTATCCAAGTGTATTAAAAAGGGGGTTCTCGTTAAAATTGGGAAGTCAACAAGTGAAATGGCGTTTCAAACCCATGGTTTATGAAGATCGACATATTTGCCCATGGTATTTGGAAAAGTGAAATAAAAATGGGAATTAATTACTTCATTGGTGAATTGATATATTCTACTTTATGACATAATACACTTTATGGCATATTCCCTATGGAAGTAAGGATTCCTTAATGCTCCTACAATTAGTTTTAAATAGGTCAATTTAACATTTTTCGCTATAACATATTTTTTGGAATGTTTCAAACTATGAAACTTTGAGGAGATAGAGGTGATATTTTAAGGTACTTGTGGTCAAAATTTTAGGATTTGGTTCGCTATGCTTTTGGAGATATGCTCTTAGCAATTTAAGGTTCTTGAATGATCTTGAAATCAATTTGAAACAAGTAAGTTTTGTATTTTCACTATAACTTATATTTCGAGATGTTTCACACTGTGAAATTTTGCAAAGATAGTAGCAAGATCACTAGGTCCCAAGGTTAAAACTTTAGAGTTTGGTTTGCCATAATTTCAAAGATATGCTTTAACAAAGTTAAAGTTCATGAATTCAGTTTCAAATAGGTTAGTTTGGAATTCTCACTATAACATATTTTCTAATATTTTTTAGACTTATTTAGATAATTGTCTTATGGATCCATCTCTTCATCTATTTTGTCCTGATAATGAACCACATTAGATGGTTCAAAACACGCCGACATTTATTTCAATTATGTGATGGATCCAGAAGATATTTATCTAAATGTTTCTACTAATAGAAGCCTCCATTCATATATTTTTTAGACTGTGAAATTTTGAGGAGATAGAGGTGAGATCACTAGGCATGAAATTTTAGACTTTTGATGATGTCCTCTAAGCAATTTAGGGTTCATGAATGATCCCAAAATCAGTTTCAAACGTGTCAAATTGGAATTTTCACTATAACATATTCATGTTTAAGATTGTTAAATTTTGAGGATATATAGGTGAGATCACTAGGTACCTATGGTCAAAATTTTAGAATTTGGTTCAATATACTTTTAGAGATATGCTCTGTGGAAGTTAGGGTTTGTCCTTAAATCAATTTCAAATAAGCCAACTTGGTATTTTTGTTATAACTTATTTCCTAGAAATTTTTATAATGTGAAATTTTCAAATCTTTGAGGGGACATAAAAGAGTTTGTTAGGTAAAAATTACATAATTGAATTTGCAAAATCGGTTGTGTGGCATTCTATACAAGTTTGTTCTTATAAAGAGGCCAAAAGCAAGAAGATTTGGGAGAACTACCATAAATCTCATGAGATTCAAATTTTGATCAGTTGTGCTGAAGGCAGAAGTAGTGTGTTGATCTAGTGAAGGCAGAAGCAGTGAGTAGACCTAGTGAAGGAAAAAACAATGAGCAGACCTAGTGAAAGTAGAAGTAGCAAGCAAACTTGGTGAAGGTAATGTGAATGTTATTATCTTTTGAAGAATTTATATGCATTAAAGAAGAATTGTAATTGAATGTTGTTGCTCAATCTAAGGGATTTTTGTCTCTTGCTAAGTTGGTGATTAATAGTGAAAATTGATGTCTCCATTAGGTATTTGCAATAGTGTGGCTCGACGTCACCAATAGGTTGGTGCCTACAAATATTTGTAGTAATGAAGATTGGTGTCTCATATAAGTTGGTGCCTACAAATATTTGTAGCAATAGGAATTCATGTCTCCAGTGGATTCGTATCTACAAAGATATGTAAGAGTAGGTTCCTTCCTACCATGGTTTACACTAGTGGGGATTGGTGTCTCCAGTAGGTCCGTTGCTACAAATATTTGTAATAGTGGATCGATTCCCACAAAGATTTATAAAAACAAGTTCTGTGGTATTCTCCCAAAAGAGTTTCCATTTAAATATTATGTTTCATATTCTACAACTAGTAAGTCTCATATGTGATTGTTTTCTTATGGATGATTGTTTAAATGGATAAAAATTGTCTTATATTGATTCACTCCCCACCCCTATTCTTAGTATAGGTGTGCTCAATTATACTAATAGGAGGGGTGGGGGTGAATAAATGTAAGACAATTTTATCTATTTAAACTTAGGTAATTTTAGGTACTTTGTGAAAGTCAATTTAAACCTCATAAATGTGATTTTAATTTAATTACATAGTTTTGGGAAATTATCTGTTTGAAGAGGATAACACTAAAGAGGTGTTGAAAAATCTAAGGGAAACTATAGTAGATGATTTATCTTAACTTGATAACTGCTTGTGGTGTATTTTTATTTAATTTGATTAGATTTCTTCTTTATCTTGATTATTATTAGTATTCTCTTCATCAAACAACTACCAAACCATAAAGAACAATAAGAAAAAGGACACATGATATAGGTGATCAGCCAGGGGCAAAGCCTCTCCAACTAAGAGGAAAACCCACAAGAATTCTTCTCTTCTTATAGACCTTCAATTGGCGAATTTCAAGATATATGACCCTTGAACAAGACCCTCCAAGACCAAGTAAATTCTTTCAAGCAACTTTTGCAATTTCGACTTCCCAGCAGATTCTTCTGCAACTTCGACTTTCCCAGCAAATTCTTCTGCAACTTTGACCTGCGCAACAAATTCTTCAACAACTTCAACCTGCCCAACAAATTCTTTTGCAACTTCGACTTACCCAGCAAATTCTTTTACAACTTCGACCTAGTAGTTTTCCAACACTTAGACTTTCCCATCAACTCTTCAGAACTTTGACTTGCCCAACAAATGTAGAAACCCTAACACGAGAAGAGAGAGAGAGAGGCCCAAAACTTTGATCTTGTTTTTCTTCTGCTTCTTCATCCTTTTCCACCTTCTACCTTGAGGAGATCGAACTTACCTGAGAGTATATCCAAATGAGGTGAAATTCCTTCTTATACATATGCTTTTGAGGGGTACAAATTTCTTTCTTTAGGCCGACTTGTCCCTTCATGTAGGCTGACTAATCTTTGTGCCATGACAAGGTCTTGGAGGGTCTTTTGGCTCAACTTTGACTCAAATAAATTTTGTTTACAATATGTAACTTTCCCAAATGGGTCTTAAATACATGACAATGACTTGATTACTTTATGATAAGCCTAAAAGCATTCAATGGTTACTTGACCTAAAAATAAATTTCTCTTCAGCATGAAACCCATACCTCAAGAATAATAATAAATTTATTTTTATGTTTTCATTAAATACATAAAATCATTATTACATATGTCATTATGAAGACCGAACCTAGTTACATATTTCAATACTCCCTCTTAACTAGGGAGGTATTCATAATCCATACAAGGTACTTGGACATTCTCAATTTGAATAATTCTCATAAGAAGAGTCAAATTGGTAACTTATCTGTTTAGCATCATATCAACCAGCATTGTCACATAGCAAGGCCTTAACTAACAACTCTATCTCTCCAATTAACAATTATGTGTTTTCCTAGAATTTAATTTCTAAATTAATCTAAAATAGTGATCAGTGCAAAAGCATGATTTTCAATAATTGAGCAATTTTACCTCTCTCTCACTCAAAATTTCACTCATGACATCAACCATTCTTTCAAAAATTCTAACATCTAACTAAAATAATATAATTAAAACAACTACATTTATAACATTAGTGTAGATTTGAAATTCTCTAGAAAAAATAGGCTCGGCCAAAATAGGACTACCAATAATAGCTTTTTTATGGACAAAAATGCACGTTTAGCATCCCTATCCCAACAAAATTTACATCTTTCCTTAAAATTTATGAACATGTTTGATAATGTATCAAAGTTAGGGACAAATCAGAGCATAAAATTAATCTTGTCCATGAAGAGTTGAACGGATTTCTTAGAGGTAGGATGAGGTAGCCTATGCATGGTATAAATAATTTCAAAATCAATGCTTATGCCATGTTACAAACAATATGTTGAAAATGCAGCAAGAAATTCCTAATTTAGTTTTTCCTTGATTAAATTAGGAGAAATTCGAATTTCAATTTTAGCATAATACTTGGAGATAGTTAACTGAGGTTACATAGCTCTTGTCACTTAGTTAACTTGGTAAATTCGAGTTGGAGATGCTTGAGTTCAGTTCTACATGATTGATTGCTAATTTGTTGCAATCTATTTCAATTAATTTGAGTTATTGTCAGTGTAACTAGTTCTCGCTATTAGTAGAACTAGTGGAGGTTTAGTCAAGGGTGTGTAACTTTTTTCACACTGAGTGATCATCCCATTAAACTAATCAGTCAGCCTAAATTAAGTCATCTATGTATAGAATTTGAGTTACCCAGTTTATATTGGAGTTCAAGGGCAGTGTACTATCGGTTGTAAAATTTTCCAAGTTGTACATGTGGTTCATACAGTCAAAGAAGGTCCTAAAGGAATTGCGCAATTCTCAATGAGTAATTTCCATAATTAATAGGGGGCTAATTCCTCATCAAAAAGTGTAAGGAAATAAGAGCTTGGGAAGCTGGGAAATTGGCTAAGTAATGTATTGAGTCAGTTTGTGAGGCAATGAGATAGATTATACTAGTGCTGGGGTTGCTCAAACTTGAGCAAGCATTGTATTTCTTCTCTATTCTTCGATTAATGCAATACATATAGTAAGGACTTTTTAGCAGTTGCTTTCCCCTAGATAAATCTATGTGTATGTGTGTTGCATCTTGATGCATTCTAATGATTTGTGTTATGGTCGTGATTTACTTTCCACGGATGAGTAGAGTAGCTTCAAGTCTTGTGATCTATTAAATTTCATGAGAAGTTTTGAATCTACACATTAAATTTCTACATGGTATGAAAGAAAGAATCACAGTAGAGGAGAGAATTCAAAGTTGTATTTGCAGGTGGATCGAATTTGCAGGATCAATTCTTCAGAGCTAGCAGGATGGATTTCTATGGACTAAGACTTGAGTATGCCCTTGAGGGTAGCTTTAATTATGTTAGTTGGAAGGACATGATGGAGGAAGTTTTGGAAGATAACGGGCTAAAGGAATTAATAGATAATGATATCCCAAAGCCTGTAACATATGATGCTCAAGATCTAGCAGAATGGAATAAGTGTGTAGAAAAGGTGAGGAGGATCATATGGGAGGGATTTTGAGACCATATTGTCTTGAATATCCAGGGGAAAGAGACTACATATGCAATGTGGCAGGCCTTGATAGATTTTTTCCAGAACAATAGTGACCACAGGAAGCTGGCACTGAAAGACAAGTTTCGGAATATCAACATGTAGAAGGGCGACATGATTCCATAGTACCTCAGCAGGTTCACACAATGTCGTGATGGAATTGGTCAAGTTGGTGTTATTATATAATAGGATGATCTAGCAAGCCTATAACTTCTAGGTCTTCCCAAGAGTTGGCACAACTACCAGGATTTGATAAATGGGAGGGAGAAGCTACTAAATTGGGAATGCATTTTGTCTGATTTGGTACAAGAGGAGATAAGGCAGGACACCAAAGACGAAACCTCATCCAAGGGTGATGATGAGGAGAACTGTGCCTTGGTTAGAAAGGAAAAGAAAGGGAAAGGGAAGAAATCCCAATCCAAAGCAGAATCAGATCAAGGGGGAAATAATAAAGACTTGTCCAAAATCAAGTGCTTTCACTTTCATGAATTGGGATACTATGCTATGAAATGTCCACACAAGAAAGAAGGAAATAAGACCACAAGAGGAGGAGCAGCAGGTGAAGCCTTGGATTCATAGTTCGAACTTGATTTTACCCTCATTACATGCATGGAAAGCATAGTGATGGGTAGTATGTGGTATCTTAACAGTGGTGCCTCATTCCACATGATAGACAATAAAGAATTTTTCAGTGACTTGGAGGAGAAGGATCTCTAGATGCACATCGAGATGGGAGATGATGGAAGGTATAACGTGACTGACATTGGTATAGTTAATTTTTAGAGGGATTTGGCTTCCCACTCAAGCTCAACGATGTGATGTATGTACCGAATCTAAAGAAGAATCTAGTTTTTGTCGTGGTGTTGGAAGACGTGGCTACATTGTGATATTCAAAAAAAGAAAGGCTTTCTTGAGACACATCAAGTGAAGAACCTCTACAAATTAGATGTGGAATATTGTGCATCATTGAGCACAAAAGCAAATAAGGTGCAGATCTGAGATGCCGGTGAATTATGGCATAGAAGACTTGGTGATTTGCATCATGGCACTTTGAAGATCATGCAACAAAATTATATTGGCCTTCCCAATGGAGCACTAGAGTAGCGGGATACATGCAAAGGGTGTACATTGGGGAAGTCCAAAAAATCCACCTTCAATGATCGGGATAGCATGGCACATGCAATCCTTAAAAATATCCACTATGATGTATGTGGATCTTTCCCGACAGCCTCCACTGTAAGCACAAGTATTATGTTATATTTGTAGATGATTTTTCATGGAAGTATTGGATCTACTTCATGCAGAAGAAAGACCATAAATTCTCCAAATTTGTTGGGTTTAAAGCACTTGGTGAGAAAGAGACTGGTAGAAAAGTGAAGCCTCTCAGGAGCGATAATGATGGTGAGTACGTGTCGAATGAGTTTAAATTTTTTGTGCAAAGGAAGGCATTTGACAGGAGTTGATAGCACCTCATAACCCACAACAAAATGGGGTTGCTAAGAGGAAGAACAGGAAGTATTGTGGGGGCATCATGAGTGATGTTGCATGACCAAAGCCTACCTCTACTCTTGTGGTCTAAAGCATGCAATACAACGGTCTATTTGCATAACAAGAGTCATCATAGGATTCTTGGCATGATTACACTAGAGGAACATTTTTTAGGGAAGAAACCAGATGTGCCACACTTCAAGATCTTTGGATCATCAGTTTATTGTCATGTTTCCAAGGAAGCAAGGAAAAAGATAGAGTTGACAGTAGAGTTGGGTATATTTGTGGGGTACACAAATACACCTCATAACTATCGGGTGTACTTGTCATCCCTCAGGATGACAGTGGTCAGACAGGATGTGAATTTTGATGAGGAGAAGGAAATGAGGTGTTCTCTTGAGAGGGAGATTTAGTTGCAGCCTTATTAGGAGCTTTCGGATCCAAAGGAAGAACCTCAAGAAGTTGTGGAGCAACAACAAGTAGAGGAGGAGAGAGTGGAGACATCCACTCAAGTAGAGACATCCAAAGAAGGAAATAAGTGGACCATGAAAACTGACATATTGTTGGAGGATGCTAGAGAGAATGTGGGAGCACCCACATCACAGTACAGACAAAGGAGGTCACTGGATCGGTACACTTGGTACATGCTCTGATGAGTGAGATCGTTGAGAAAGAACCATCCTCATTCGAGGAAGCAGTGCAACAACTAGTATGGGTTAATGCTATGGTAGAGGAATATGATTCCATTGTTAGAAATAATGTTTAGGAAGCAGTCCCAAGACCAGCAAACAAATTAGTGGTTGGTTCAAGATGGATTTACAAGGTAAATCATGTAGCATACGGGAGCATAGAGAAACATAAGGCCAAATTTATGGCCAAGGGGTTATCTTAGGTTGAGGGAATTGACTATAAGGAGACATTTTCTCCAATAGCAAGGTAATCATCCATTAGATCAATTCTGGCATTGTTAGCATAGATGGGGTGGAATATCCACCAGATGAATGTGAAGACAACATTCCTCAATGGATTTATTGAGGAGGAGGTGTATATTGAGCAGTCAGAGGAGCCTGAGACCTTTGACAGAGAGTCGTATGTGTGCGGACTCAAGCGAGCATTGTATGGACTCAAGCACGCACCTCGTGCTTGGTATACTAGGATCAATAGCTATCTCACTGATTTGGGCTTCACCAAAAGCGAAGAAGGTGCAAAACTTTATCGCATTATGGTAGAAGGTAAATTATTGTGTTATATGTCGATGACTTGATCCTTAGTGGTGATGAGAAAATGATCAAATCTTGCAAGGAGGACCTTGCAAGAGAGTTCAAGATGAAGGACATCAAACTCATGCATTATTTCCTCGATTTGGAAGTATGGCAAGGAGATGGGGAACTGTTTGTCTCTAAGGGAAAGTATGCCAATTAGATATTGAAGAAGTTATGCATGGAGAGTAGAAAACCCATGGACACTCCTCTAGTAGGTAATTGGAGGAAAGAGGATGCCACTTCAGGTGAGGAATCAGAGGCTACCATCTACAGGAAGCTTGTGGTTTCACTCATGTATTTGGTGAACACACAACCGAACATGTGTTATGTAGTTAACCAACTTGGTCAAGCCATGGTTAATCTAACCAAATTGTATTGGAAGGCAGCAAAGCATGTGTTGAGATACCTCAGAGGAACTACTTAGTTTGGTATTGGTGCAGATAGATAGAGGGAGTGAGGATGTAAGGCTTCATGGATGAATATTGGGTGGGGATTCCATCAGACAGGAAGAGCACTTTTGGAGGAATTTTCAGTGTTGGGTCAGCAACAGTTTCTTGGTATAGCAGGAAGCATGGATCAGTGGCACTCAGCTCAGCAAAAGCAGAATACGTGGCTTCAAGTCAAGCATCATGTGAGGCTATCTGGATGAGAATGATTATTGTTGGGTTATTTGGTCAAAATATGGATCCTATAGTGATTTAATGTGACAATTAGAGTTGTATCGAACTCTCTGAGAATCCAATACTTCATGATCGATCTAAGAATATCGACATCCGGTATCAGCATCTATGAGATTTTGTGTAGAGGCAGATTATGTTGTCGCAATACATTCCAGCAGAAGAACATGATGCAGATATTTTGACAAAGGCTTTGTCAAGAGGAAAAATTAAGTTCCATAGAAGTAGGATTGGGGTATATGATAATCCATTTCTTTCTTAGAGGGAGTGTTGAAAATGTAGCAAGAAATTCCTAATTTAATTTTGCCTTGATTAAATTAGGAGAAATTCAAATTTCAATTTCAGCAAAATACTTGGAGGTAGTTAACTGAGGTGACATAGATCTTGTCACTCAATTAACAGTAAATTCAAGTTGGAGACACTTGATTTCATTTCTACATGATTGATTTTTAATTTGTTGCAATATGTTTTAGTTACTTTGAGTTATTACCAGTGTAACTAGTTCTCATTGTTAGTAGAACTAGTGGAGGTTCAGTCAAGGGTGTGTAATTTTTTTTACACTTAGTGATCATCCAGTTAAACTGATCAATTAGACTAAATTAAGTCTTTCATGCAGAGAATTCGAGTTACCCAATTGATATTAGAGTTCAAGGGAAGTGTACTATCGGTTATATAATTTTCCAAGTTGTACAAGTGGTGCATGTAGTCAAAGAAGGACCTAAAGGAATTGCACAATTCTCAATGAGTAATTTCCCTAATTAATAAGGAGCTAATTCCTCATGAAACAACACAAGGAAATAGGAGCTTGGGAGACTGGTAAATTGGGTAACTATTGGCTTGAGTCAGTCTGTGAGGCAATGAGATAGATTATACTAGTTCAAGGGTTGCTCAGGCTTGAGCAAGCATTGTATTTGTTCTCTATTCTTTTATTAATGCAATACATATAGTAAGGGGTTTTGAGAATTTGCTTTCCCCTAGATAATATTTGTGTATGTGTGTTTAATCTTGATGCATGTTAATGAATTTTTTCCTCGGTCGTGATTTATTTTCCGCATATGAGTGGAATATCTTCAAGTCTTGTGATCTAGTAAATTTCATGAGTAGTTTTGAATCTACACATTAAATTTCTACACAATGTGACCTATGAAATTGTCTTTAGTGACACAAAAGGTAAAGTGGTTGGGATTCAACAAAATTCTAAACTTCCTACATCTAGGGAAAATCTATCTCAAACGATCAAAATGAATTTTCCACCTTTTATATTGAATAGTTAGGTCATCAAGGTTAATTTGAATATTAATACCAATCAAATAATTGAAGGAAATGTGCAGACACACTGAAAAGTATTCCTTGCATTAATTATCCCAAAGGGCATTCTATGATATGCAAAGGAACCCCACCTTATGTTTAATGTAGTTTTATTATGGCCTTTGAGGTTCAACTTGATCTAGTTATCCTTAAAGAAGTCATATATAAGAGACATCATTTCTGAACCAATGACATCTATAAAACTATGAGATGTCATTTTTAAAACCAATGACATCTGTAAAATTGTATTCATTCTAGACAAAGGAAAATTTCCTTGAAAACTTTCCTGATTTAAATCTCTAAAATCTACACAAACTTGGTGGATGTCTCCACTATTTTTTCAAATGGGAACCATATTGGTGACCCAGTTGGAGTAACACACCATAAATATGACATCGGATTAAAGCATTTTATCTAACCCTTTCTTAATTATGGTATAAATATTGGGGTTGATAAGATGTTATATCTACCTAATTGGCACAACAACATATTCAAGGGGTATTGCATATTGTATTAAACAGGGATCAAAATCATGCATATATTTATAAGACCATGCAAACACATCTTAGAATTATTTGAAAAGGGGATAAGGACTTTACTTTTTCTTTTTCATGAGTGTATTTTGCTCCCAAATACACAATTTTAGGATTATCTGCGGTACATATACTAATTGGGTAGTCTCTCCAATGTTGCATTTAGAGTATTCATTGTTTCAACTTAAGGTGTTGAGGTAGTAATTTGCAGTAAACATTTTATCCAACATAACAAGGTATTTAGAATAACCATTTTATTTGAGATTTAATATGGTGAGAGAATTAGGCATCAAATCCTCTTAATATGTAAGAAAACAACAAATGCCACCATCATGATAAAAAATATGACAAGCCTCATCATTATTATGGACATAAGGATGCTAAAGTAAAATAAATTCACAATTAAGGTTGTCTTTGAAAAAATATCTATTAACATTAGAGGTATAGGAAGATAGAATATTAGTCATTTGGAGAGCTACAAAATTAGATAAATCATAAGGATAGGTATTTCAAGAAGATTTTGTGTCTAATGACTCTATTATAACACTTATACACAAGTGAGCATAACTCAACATACATAGAAGTATAAGAAACTAAAATATTTTTGTACACAACACATCACACATGTTCCCTTTAGGTTGACCCATAAGGTTATCTTATATAACATTAAGATGTAACCAACTCCCTTGAACTGAAGACGATGAGGTAAAATAAGATTGGTGGGGGTGTATAATGAAATCCTTAAATTCTACCTTGTTCTACACACAAATCAATTACTTTAGTCTAATTTCCCAATTAGTCAAATGCCCAATCAACCACCTAATGGATTGTTGATTTCCAACTAAATGTCTCTGGAAGATATAAAGGTGTGATGAACCTGCTTACCATGTTATTCCAAAATTCCTTCATCAACACAATGTTATAAAGATCAAGAGGTGAAACTATGTACATACCCCTCTATAATTACAATAACCCAAAACCCAAGCATAGCCCAAAGTCTTATAAACTAAACTTTTGATAAAGGCTTCATAAAGATATTAGCAACCTAAGGATTTTTCTCACAATAAACGAGATTCACAACTTCTCTTACACTAATGGTCTCAATTAATAAGAATAAAGCTCCACATGCTTCATCTTAATGTGTGAAAAGATTCTCTAGAACTTCTATATTGTGTGTAAAAAGATTCTCTATAACTTGTACCACACTTTGGTTGCCACAACATACTACAATTGTCAATGTCTCTATTAGAAGACCAAATCTTTCATATGAAATGACAAATCCATATGGCTTCTACGTTATCATGCCCTATACCACAATAATTGACCTCTATGGTCGAAAGTGAAATCACCTTCTACTTTTTCTAAGACCAAGCTATGGGTGTTGAACTAAGTTGAAATGCATAGCTAGATGTAGACTTCCTATAATAGCCATCTCCAACCCAATATCAATCAATGTAATCACCCAAATCATTCACCTTGTCATTGCAATATTGTATACCAAGCTAATAAGTTCCCTTGATATAATGAATAATTCTCTTTGCAATCTTCATTTGATTTTTCTATAGATTCTACATAAATTGATAAACCACACCGATAACAAGGGAAATATCAAGTTAACTTTGAGTTCATTATAAAGGCTACCAACAAGCTAGCAATAAAGTGTAGTATCATATTTGGGAGAACCCCACTCCTTGGATAATGTCATTTTCACCTAATAAGGTATAGTGCATGGTTTATAGTATTCCATTATGAACTTTTCTAAAATATTCAATACATATTTGGGTTCGGAAATAAAGATACCATCATCCATTTATAACACTTGGATACCCGAAATGAAATGTAAGACGCCAAGGTTATTCATGTCAAGTGTATTTGCTAATTTTTTTTTCAAACCCAAATTAATTACCATTCCTTCCACTAATGAACATGATCCGAATGAAAAATGGAATCTACCCAAGGTATTAATTCACCCATGGTATTTATCCACCCATGGTATTCATCCACCCATGGAATCTACCCATGGTATTGTAAGTGGCATCCACCCATGGTACTCATCCACACATGGTATTCATCCACCCATGGAATTTACCGATGGTATTGTAAGTGGCATCCACCCATAGTATTTATCCACCCATGGTATTGTAAGTGGCATCTACCCATGGCATTCATTCACCCATGATATTCATCCACTCATGGAATTTACCATGGTATTGTAAGTGGCGTCTACCCATGGTATTCATTTACCCATGGTATTTACCCACCCATGGAATTTACCCGTGGTATTGTAATAAAAAATGACTATAATTAACAAGTGCCATTTTATAAAAGGACAGAATTTCCACCACAATGTAGTTTTTACAATTATTCTCTATTTTAATTAAAAATAATAATTATGGTTTTACATATTGTGTTTGATCCTCTTTTCTTCTGGAATTTCAATTTTTTAGATCTTGGGGGCCTCCCCCAAGATCCAGATCAGTGGTGTCAGATTGAGGTTACGAATCCATGGGAATGAGGGTTTGAAGCATATTTCAATTTCAATGTTTTGTATAAAAATTCATGCAAGTGTTATGACCTCCATAGAGAATTAGAAGGTGAAAAATAGCTCATTTGAAATTGTTTTTTGTTAGGTCAAATGGGTTTTTTAAGGAATTTGATTTCATTTCCTGGATTGAGAGATATGAGAAATTGAAGTTACACGTCTAGAACATTGCACGGTTGCACGTACCATGAGTTTCTGGAATCATTTTCTCACTTCACGGATCATGAGAGTTCAAATGTCTTATATCAATGGAAATATATCTTTAATACCTCAAATGGGTCTTTGACAAAATTTGATTTCATCACTGGTAACAAGAGTTATCAGCGAAGTTGTAGCAAGAGGTCTATAATGTGAAAGAAGCCTTTACAATATCGCATTGGATATGAGAATCTACAACATTCATGCCCACTTTTGTTACAAGTTTGCAACACATTTATAGTTCAGGTACATCTTTGGCGTGCCCTGGTTCTGTGCCCCACTCAGAATCCATGATTTTTTATATTTGGAGTAGCATTTAGAGCGGGTTCCCTTTGGAGATGTGCCCTCCCACCCAACTTTAGTAGGCACTTGTTTCACATTCATCAGTTTCAGCATAGCAGCATGCGGCTTGGGTTCTTTGGAGACGTTCCCTCCCACTCCAGGCTATGTAGGAACCTACTATTTCATCAATAGTTAGCATCATGGTTATCAATCAACCACACAAAATCCTTGTCAGCAAAGTCCATTTGCTAGGCCACACACTGTTAGTATCACAGTTGGTCACAAGAATTACAAGGTATCTCTATCCTCGGATCTTTGTTTGTCATGGTTATGGGTCATCCACAAACCCAAACTTTATCCAAGTCCATTTCTAGGTTGCACACTGTCAGTATCATAGTTATTTACAAGCATTAAAAGGTATCTCTATCCTCGGATCTTCGTTCATCACAGTTATGGGTTAACCACACAAAACCCTTCTCTTCAGTCGCTCTTCATATTCAACAAAGGGTTATCAGGAGGGAACTTCACACAATGGGGATCATTACTTCTTAAGGAGGGAAGAATGATCTCAATGGAAAGTCACATCTACCCATGGTATTCATTCACCCATGGTATTTATCCACCCATGGTATTCATCCACCCATGGAATCTACCCATGGTATTTATCCACCCATGGTATTCATCCACCCATGGAATCTACCTATGGTATTCATTCACTCATGGTATTTATCCACCCATAGTATTCATTCACTCATGGTATTTATCCACCCATGGTATTCATCCACCCATGGTATTGTAAGTGGCATCCACCCATGGTATTCATCCACCCATGGTATTGTAAGTGCCATCCACCCATGGTATTCGTCTACTCATGGCAATTATCTATCCATGAGTGGCATCTACCCATGGTATTCATTCACCCATGGTATTTATCCACCTATGGTATTCATCCACCCATGGAATTCACCCATGGTATTGTAAGTGATATCTACCCATGGAATTTACCCATGGTATTTACCCACCCATGGAATTTACTTGTGGTATTGTAACTAAAAAAAACTATAATTAACAAGTTGCATTTTGTAAATGGTAAGATTGTCCACCATAATGTAGCTTTTATAGTTATTCTCCATTTTAATTTAAAAAAATAAAAATAGAATTAAAAAATAAAAGATTATGGTTTTGTATAATGCGTGTGCTCCTCTTTTCTTCCAGCATTTCCATTTTTTAGATTTTGGAGGCATCCCCCAAGATCCGAATCAGATTAAAACATCAACATACAATGCGATCATTAACATGTAATGCATAGATGTTGTCATCATATTCATAGCCTTTGAAGCAAAGATTGAGAAAAATGGTCAATCTTTTCATCCCATGTCCTAAGGGTCTTTTCCAAATCATATAAGGATTACTTCAATCAATATACAAGATTGTCTTCAATTTCTAATCTAATGGGTTCTTCCATATAAATCTCTTCAATTAGATCACCACATATGAACACTTTTCACATCCATCTAATATACCTCCCATCCAAAATGAGTAGCAAATGAAAGGATCAATTGAATAGAATTTATTTTTGCAATAAGGGCAAAGGTTTTAGTGTAGTTGATGTTTTCTTGTTAAGAAAAAACTTTTGTTACCAAATGAGCCTTATGTCTTTCAACAAAAACTTCTTATGTAAATTGATCTTGTAGCTCTATCAACACTTCAATATACATGTGATTCAAGAACCAATTTCCATGTTTCATTCTTTATCAAGGAATACCACTCAATCGTACAATTCTCCCATTCAGGTCAACCATGTGAATTTGCATATGTATCTAGATTACATACCTCTAGCACATCCACCATTAGAGTGACATTTCAGAACTATTACTCACTTATAGCCTTTCTTGAGTCATTTATATCTCCTACATTAGCTCCAATATCTTCAATTGTCTTAGTCCGCCATCTAGGAAGATAAACCCCTTTGTTGAAGGAGTTCTTGTACCAAGATCATCATCAATAGACTAACCAAGGGTTCCAAAATTCACATTTTATTGGGAAAGTAAACAAGAAGTCATTTTAGATAAGATGTTAGCTATTCTATCGAGTAGTTAATTGATCTAGAATTTTGCAAAATTTCCAAAGTATCATAGCTCAACAAGCTAGAACAACATTTTGATAGAAGAGCACTTGAGTTCATTTGTATCAAAGACAACATCTCTCCAATAAATAATCTCTTGTTTGACAAGGTCAAACAACCTATAAACCTTCAACTCTTTAAAGTAGCTCATCATCATACAAATATGACTCTTTGCTTTTAATATCATCCTTTTTATTATTAGACCATGAGCCCACCCACATCCAAAAGTTTTAAGATCTCTGATATAGGGTTTTCTCCCACCTTCAACTAATTCAACATAGCTACCGACTTGATAAGAAGTGTAACCTCAAAATGAAAACTCTAACCCTAAAAAACCATAGTTATGGGTTAAAAATGCCAATTTCAACTCTCATTTCAAAAAGTAGTGTTACCGTTAGCACATTTTCCACAATGTTAAAATTACTACCTTTTGCAATCACAACCTTAACATCATCATACAGTGGTTAACAAAAACTTTAAGACCAAAATGGCACCAATAAAAACATTATTTTTTATTTTCAATGTTAAAACTACAACTTCTTTGAAACCTTCAATACCATTACAACCAAAATCTTAAAATCAACCCTCAAAATGAAAAAACAAGCTCCCTATAACACTTATTTTTTTCAAACGATAAAATAACAAGTTTTTAAAATTATAACCTTGTCAAATAATCTCCTTAAAACCAATCCCTTGTTTAAAAAATATTAATAATAAAAAATAATTATTTAGTTATTTAAATTAAAAATATATATATTAATAAACATAATTTTCAAATTTAAAATTCTAATAATTTAAAAACCAAATATATATATATATATATATAAAACGTATATATACACGCAATTAAAAATCAAACCAAATTTTTTAAAAAATATTTGAAAGACTTGAATCCCCCGGTCATTTTGGAAGCCGCTTCATTTATAATTAATGGTCGCCTATGAAGATTCCGAAAATAAAGGTCATTTTGGAAGCCGCTTCATTTATAATTAATGGTCGCCTGTGAAGATTCCGAAAATAAAGGAATATAAATAAATGTAACGTTGCAACCTACATTACATTTCTCTCCGCAATCCAAAGGTTTAGAATCATGTGTGATGACTTGTGTAGACATCATTAAATTTTCCACGGCATAGGTATGAATGATGTGGCATTTTTAATTTTACTATTTCTTTAGTTTTTTTTGTTCATACGTCATTCCTGTTCTAGCAAATCATTGAAAATAAATATGATAATTTATACATTCTATGCTTCTCAAAATCGGAGTGGCCGCCCAACAAATATTATTAAAAATTTCATTATCTTACTCAATAATTAAGAAGTATAAACAATACAGTTGTATATTTCGTATTGTAATTTCCTACCTATCATTAATAATGATGGTCCACCAAATCTAAAGTTTCCCCGCATATTATAATTCAATTTTCTTCTAAGTTTTTTTAGATTTTTATATAATTTTAATATCTTGTTTTAAGCTTTGATTTGCCTATTAGTAGTGGTCAACTGCTAGCTATATTGTGTTATGGGGGTATTTTTATTTCAAATTTTATAATAATATTGAGGATTTTTTAAATTTTTATGTAAATTGTTTTAGATTAATTTAATTTTTAAAATGGTTTTAAAATTATATATTTTATATTGTTTTGGTTGTTTACTTTTTAAAATGTATAATTTGAGTGAATGTGATAGTTAAAATATGTTTTTTTCACCTTTAAAAGCTATAAGTCGAAATCAAGAAAGAGTAGAACATGTAAATTTTTATAAAATTGGTATTAAGATTTTTTATTTAATTTTTTATAATGATTATTTTGATCTTAAATTGTAGCTATTATAAATTACCAAAGTGTTTTATTTTTTAAAAGTGTTTCTATTTGTTATACTTATATTTGATAATTATGGTCATCTAAAGTGTTTTATTCTTTATAAGTGTTTCCATTTGTTGTACTTATATTTGATAATTGTGGTCATTCAAAACCATAGGCCATTTCTTTGAACACTTGATGCTAGTCTACAAATATAATCTTAGATTTAGTTTGCAAGTCAAAATGATAAGTCAATTACCAAATTTGATTCATTGAGAGCACATACAATGAACAATATTCAAGGGATTTGTAGATAACAATCTGTTGTACTACTCAACAACCCTCCATTATGGTTAATAGTAGAACTAATAAAATATGGGGGACCCTTTTTAATTTAGGATAAAATCCTTTAAGTTCTAATAAAATAAGATAATTTTAGTTTCATTTTCCAAAAATTTGGCTAAAATGATAAATCTTCCTTATTAGAACCTTTATATCGGAGCGTAGGTCCATCACGCATATTCGCAAACATTGACTTTTGTTTAAAATCCCTTACTGGCAAAAATTTATCAAGGTATTTCAAATATGGTAACATGTCCTCCTTAAAAAGTTGTGAATTAAATTTTCTCTGCTTGAGTTTTCTAATGTATAATCCTAAAAGTGATAAAAGTGCTCTTTTGTGAATATAACAACAAATCCCAACCCACAGGATTGCCACGTAACACTATTAGAGATTCCAATATCATTGTTTTCAATATGACGCTCATATCATTGATCTCCAATCCCCCGATCACTGATCTCTGATATCTTCCATCTGTCGATCTCCGATATTTCCCAATCCGTCGACCTCTGATATCCCTTTTTTCTCCTATCCTCCAATATCCTCCGACCTCTGATATTCATTCCCACTCATCCTCCGATATGTGACATCACAGATATTGTGATAACCCATACATCTTCAATATTGCCAAAGCCCTTATCTCTGATATCTCATATCCTCCATCCTCTGATCTCTAATACACTTCCTGTTACTTATTTCACAACTCTCATATCAAAACTTTCTAATCGGTTGTTATCCTTTCAGTCCTTCGATATGAAACATCCAATACAGGACTTCTGATATATGTACGGATGTGTACCAAAGCCCATGTCAATCCATGTTTTATCATTTAATGGTTGATTGTAATGAGTTTATGATTTTCAAAGTGCTAAATGATTTCATAATTGTGTAACAATTTCTTAATATTTTTGCTCATAAAAGACATAGATTCATAATGAAGTTGGTTATTTGCTTTAAGTAATTATTCAGTTAGAAAGTTTCCACTTATCCTTGTATTTCTCTTTATGGGACAAATGTAAAATTAGTGACTAAAGCATGGTAAGAATCATTGAAAAAGAAGGTTGAAAGAACCAAAAGTTTGTCAAAGATCAATTTGGAATGCCATTGGCATTTCCTAGTCAAACTGCATAATTAGTGGTTGATGCTGAGACGTCTCTCCAACACAACCACTCATTTACTTTCACCACTTAATGATGTGTTATTCACTGCACATATGCATATACGACTCCATCATCCACCTGAATTAAATCCACCGACAGATGTATATAAGAGTGGGCGGTGAATGGATAGTCAAGTTGTTGCAACTGCAATCGATTATTTCCTTTTACTTTATTTTTAGTATGGTTTGTTAAACCACTTTAGTATTTTATGGCACTTTTCTAGATTTGTGTTTTGATTATGAACTATAAATCCCCTTCATTGTTATGAAGGAAGGGTTCAGAATTTCTGCGAGAAAGCTTCTAGTTTACGCTAATGTATCTTGAAGGAGTTCTAATAGAAAGAGGAACCACTACTATTTCACTTATGAGCAGAGTTAACATTTATCGGGTACTATTGTCTTAATACTAGTACAATGTTTATGATTTGAATGGTTACTGTATTTGTGTTTATCATATACATTTTTTCAAACAATTAAGCTTTATCACTATTGATGTGTTTAATTGAAAACTTTTAAGTATATGAACAATGATATATGATATGTCTGATGTGTTTCAACAACCAATTTAATTAATTATGTAATTAAATTAGTTATATTTATATGTTTTAATCTCACAAAGGATTTGATGATCTATATTGTCATATTTAATGTGAGATCTTTATAAGTCATATATACAGAAAAAGATTTCCCGAGATAGATATTTTAAGTTTATATATTTATGTTTCTTAGTTTCATTTACATAATCAGTCCCACACTTATATATCACATCCGCTTTTATATCTTTTATTAAGGGAAAATGGTCCCATAAACCTAGTCAGAGCCACCATTCCAAACGGAAAAGGAGTTGCGCTAAGTTCCGACTGGGTGGTTTTCCCCGATGTTGAGCCAGATATTTTCGAACCTTCAACACAATCTAAATCTCAAACCAATAGCTCTAATATCATATTGGAAAATTAGGGATTGGGTCGATCTAAGAGCTAAGTATTCCATGAGGAGATGGTGTTTAAGGATAACATTACAATGCTTAAGCACACATGAGCATAGCTCAATGTACATATAGGTATAAGAAACCAAAATATTTATGTACACAATGCAAGTCACACATGTTGTATGTAAATCAACCCCTAAGGTCATTTTATATAGAACCAGATATAACGAACAACTTTAAAGTGAGAAATATGAGGTTGAATTAGATGGGTGAGGGCGAATAGTGAACTTAGTAAATTCTAATTTTTTTTACACATCAATCAAATAGTTTAGTCTAGTTTCCTAACCAATCAAATGCCCAATAAACTATTTAGTCGAACACTCACTTGAATCTCCCTGTCAATGGTCAAATGATTGTCTCTGGAATACCTAAAGGTGTGATGAATATGCTTAGCCTAATTTTCCAAATTACTAGATTACTTCCCTTCAAATATGGGTAAAATTAAAAAAGAAATATTTCTCAGATGACTAATATATTATTTATCTATAATTCCAAAGATCTTTTTAGTAAGACTATACATTCTTTTTACTAGATTTATAATTATCTCTAAATACCTAAGCAAATGAAGTTATTTTTAACCTAACTACGGAGCTTGATCTAAACCTAAACAAAGGGCTTCAAATTAGGAAATATTATTAGTACATGAGAATTCAAACAAAAGAGTATTGACAGTATTTTTATGATGGAGAGGATAATATTGTACCAACACCATTACCTTAATTAGAAGATACGTCATTACAGTGCAAATGCCTAGCATGATCGTAATTTATGAAGACATAATAAGTATGAGTCTAATTTCACTCTAGTGTGTTAGTAGTCCTCAGTGTTCTAAGGCTGAGAAAGGATACCAACGGAGGTAATGATCTAGGTGGATGTTGGTGGCCATCCACCTATCCCAATTGGACCCCCACAATTGTCTCTTTCAGTTTTTCAATTTCGTTATTTGTAGCACAACTTACTATTTTTGGCAATTTTTCGAGTCCTGAACTTCTGGAGCCATTTTGAGGCCCTAAACGACGTTTTTTTGGGGAAAAATAGGAGCAACATGGGTCCATGGATCTATGTTTCTCTTCCCAAAGTTTTAGTCCTCGGATATATCTTTCTAACAAGGTATTGTGCGCGTCAAATGGAGATCGTATGCCAAAGTTATGACCCCGGGAAGTTGATGTACCAATTTACCCAAAACGGGGCCCATAGTTTGGTGCTTCATCTCCTAGGGTTAGGGTTTTGGATGTTAGGGTTTTACATTGTTTCTCCACAATAAATAGGCCTTTGAGCCTCATTGTAAGACAGTTCAAAGGCATGTAGCCGCCACATCTCTTCTCAGAGATAAGCTCCCATCACCCTAGCTGGTTTATTTCCATTTCTGTTTGTAAGCATATTTCAGTATTTTACATTAATGAAATGAAGTATTATTTATGTTGCATCTCTATATTTATGGTTATCTCTGTAATTTTTTGTGTTCCTATTTAAATCTGGATCAGTGGTATCAAAGTGGTCTTCTCTTTCCCTATTTTTCTTTGCATGTCCCCAACGAGGTTGGGATATAAGGAGTTAGGGCTTGAATTGGTCGAACCTTTGTAAGACCAGCCTCGCAAATCGCGATGGCCTCCCATGGCGAATGAAAAGAAAGACGAGGGGGCAGGAGATCCTGTCGAAATCTTGCTCGAAGAAGCCCTCAAGCGACAAAGGAACGCGATGATGGAAAACTTTGCCCAAATCCTTCAACGGCTACCCAGGGGCGATGCATAGGCTTCCAACAGCTACTCTAGAAATGCCACATCCTTTAAGGTACAATTTAACTTTGAAATCCCCATATTCGAGGGTCAGATAGATGCACATGTCATAGATAAATGATTAAATCTGCTAGAAGGGTATTTTTCTGTTCATGATTTTTCCAATCGGGAGAAGATTACTTTTGCTCTTCTCAAAGCAGCCCCCCACGTCAAGGACTGGTGGGAAACCTATTGCGATCAGAAGGATGAAAGTACGGGTTCACTATTTTTAGTCACACCCACTTGGAATTCATTCTGGGATGCCATCAAGGAGCAGTACTACCCAGTCAAAAGCTATGAGGATAAATACATAAAGTGGACCACACTGCGGCAAGGAAGGGACCAAGATGTGCCGAAGTTCACAAATATTTTTCATACCCTTCGCACAAAGTTGGGTATCAAGGATTCTGAGCTATATTTGGTACTCAAATACTGTAGCTTCCTACACAAGTACATCTAGGACGAGATGGAGTTCCTGAACATCTCCTCGCTTGGCACGACATACCGATATGCTGTCAAGATCGAGCAGAAGTTTAAACAAAAGAAGCGAGACTTTGGATCTACGAATCCGAAGAACAAAGGACAAAGCTAAGGCGGGGTGACCCAAGATAACTTGTCGAAGCCGCAAGAAAAGAACAACACCACGAAGTCAAAGAAGGACACAAGAAAGTGGTGTGAGTTCCATAAGAGCCCCACTCATAACACAAGTGAGTGTTGGACCAAGCAGTCGCTGGTGGCCTAGTTGAACGCTTCAGAATCAGATGCATTTCCCGACCTTGAGTCAAACCTGACAAGGGGAATGAAAAAGGGAAGCAAATCATTGATCCAGAGCCCAACGCCACTGTTGCCACCACCAAGGTCCAGAAGAATGAGCCCGAAGATCCAGAGGAGGGGGAGCGTCTTTTCCACTCACAGATGTGGGTGAAGGGTTCGCCACTGCAATTCATTGTCAATAGTGGCAGCCAAAAGAACCTCATTTTAGCAAAGGTCATGAAGTGGTTGGGCCTACCGACTACACCACACCCACAGCCGTACAGTATCGGGTGGCTTCTATTAGAGAATTATATATTACAGAGCAATGGAACACATAAAATATTGCAGAAATATAAACACAGAAAAACACATAAAACAAGAGAGAAATAGATATATGTGGTTCACCCAGTTTGGGCTATGTCCACGGAGAAACAGCCAGTCCTTCTTTTTATATTATCCAGCAAACTGAAGGGATACAACCTATAGCAGATCCGCTGTAATTCCCTCTTCGCTCTCAATCTCCTCTCTCTCCCTCACTCAGAATATAGATTTGCATAGATGCAATACAATTCCCTCATATATAGCAAGCGGTTGCCTTATGGGGCAAAAAACCCTAAATTAAACATAACTTCTACGTCAAATCTCTGCCTAATGAACGGCCCAGATTGACTACGAAATTACAACATTTTACAAGGCAATTTTACATCTATTCTTAGCTTCAGGGGCACTGCCGCCGATCCCCCTGCTAGGGGGGGGGGCTCCCAAAGGTCGCAGCCGCCCCCCCTAGACCCCCCTTGCAGCGAACATTTTACGGGCGGCGTTGCCGCCCCATTACAAACTAGGTTCCAATGCGGCGATACCTTTGAATACAAAAGATAATCAAGCTCCACACCCAACAATCTCCCACTTGGAGACTGATTATAGCAACTCCACCGCTACTTCATTTGCTGGACAATGACTCCACTTTGGACCTGGTTGTTTCTCATCATCTTCATCATACTTGAAGACCAATTGAAACTAAGAAAATTCTTAGTTTCTCCCTGGTTACAACTTTTGTTAACATATCTACAGGATTCTGCCTAGTGTGTATCTTTTCCAGCTTCAACTATCCATCTGACAACGCTGACCGTATGAAATGGTACTTGAGCTGTATATGTTTAGTATTGGAATGAAATGCAGAGTTCTTTGCAAGATGTATGGCACTCTAGTTGTCACTATATAACTTTCCCAACTCCTGCTTCTTACCCACTTCATCCATAAACGTTTGTAACCAAATCATTTCTTTACTAACCTCTGTAGCAGCAACATACTCTGCTTCTGTTGTATATAGTGCAACAACATTTTACAGTTTTGAGACCCAACTGACAGTTGTTCCACCTACAGTAAACACATACCCTGTTGTGCTTCTCTTGTTATCTCTATCACCCGCCATATATGCATCAACATATCTCTGTAGAGCAATGTTTGAACCACCAAATCATAATGCTTGATTTGCGGTACCTCTCAATACCTGAGAATCCACTTTACTGCCATCCAATGTTCTTTTCTTGGATTGTTCATGTACCTGCTTACAACTCCCATTGCATGTGCAATATTAGGCCTTGTGCAAACCATTGCATACATTAAGCTTCCAACTATTGATGCATATGGAACTTTAGACATATGAGCCATTTCTTCCTAAGTCTTGGGACACTCCTCCTTACTTAATTTGAAATGGCTAGCCAAAGGCATACTAACTGGTTTTGCATTCTGCATATTAAACCTTTTCAACACCTTTTCTATGTACTCACTTTGAGACAATGTTAATTTGTGATTCTTCCTGTCTCTAGTTATTCTCATACCAAGGATTTGTTTTGCAGCACCCAAATCCTTCATTGCAAATGAGTTTGCCAATTTTATTTTGAGCACGTTTATTTCCTACATGTTAGAACTTGCAACAAGCATGTCATCTACATACAATAAAAATATAATATCGCTGCCATCATTTTTCCTTTTGAGATAATCACAATGATCAAAGTGACATCTAGTATAACCTTGTTCAAACATAAACCTGTCAAATTTTAGATAACACTACCTTGGAGCCTGTTTTAAGCCATAGAAGCTCTTCTTCAACCTGCACACTAATTTATCCTTCCCTTTTACCTCATATCGTTGTGGCTGCTGCATATATATCTATTCCTCCAAATCCCCGTGGAGAAATGTTGTCTTTACATCTAACTGCTCAAGATGAAAATCTTCAGCTGCTACTAGACTTAAAATAGTTCTGATTGAAGTCATTTTAACAATAGGATAAAATATCTCATCAAAGTCTATACCCTTTTTCTGTGCAAACCCTTTCACCACAAGTCTAGCTTTATACCTTTTTCTACCTTCGTCTTCTTCCTTCAACTTGTAAACCCATTTATTTTGCAATGTTGTTTTACCTACAGGAAACCTGACGAATTCCCAAGTCTAGTTATGTGCTAAGGAGTCCATCTCTTCTTTCATGGCTTGCTCCCACTTCTTCCTGATTTCTACCTGCACTGCTTCTTCATAACATTTTGGTTCACCAGAATCAGTCAACAATACATAATATAATGAAGGAGAGTATCGTTCAGGGGGTCTACTTATCCCGATAGATCTTCTAACACCACTTTCACGTGTTTGAGGAGCTTTTTGTTGTTCTAGCTATTGGTCATTATGATTTTTAGGAAATCACTTTTCCTGTGATCTCATCAAGCACTATGTATTCTCTATTTTCCTTTTCCTGTTTCTTTTCATGTAGCTGATCCTTATACAAAACATTTTCATTGAATATGACATCTCTCCTCCTAATGATTTTGTGTTTTTCATAATCATAAAAGCGATAACCAAAATCATTAACACCATATCCAATAAAGGTACATTTCTTTGATTTTGCCTCAAGCTTTGTTCTATTTTCTTTATTAATGCAGACAAAGGCTTCACAACCAAAAGTCTTTAAAAAAGAGTAGTTTATCTTTTTACCTGTCCATGCCTCCTTTGGAATACCACCATCCAAGGAACTTGAAGGTCCTCTGTTTATTAAATAAACAACAGTATCTACAGCATCTGCCCAAAATTGTAAAGGCAATCCTGCATGCAATCTCATGCACCTTGCATGCTCCATGATTGTCATGTTCATCCTTTCTCACACACCATTTTCTTGTGGTGTTCCTGGAACTGTCTTCTCTCTACAAATTCCATTCTCTGAATAGTACCTATCAAAGTCTTTGCTGCAATATTCACCTCCATTGTCTGATCTGAGACACTTCAACCTTTTTCCTATCTCATTTTCAACCAAATTTTTCCATTTCTTGAAAGTATCAAATACATTGGGTTTATTTCGAATACAATAAATCCAGGTTTTTCTGGTTGCGTCATCAATAAAAGTAACATAATAACAAGAGCCACAAAGAGATGATACATGAGCAGGTCCTCATACATCTATATGCACAAACTCTAATTTTTCGCTCTTCTTTTCTTTCCCAACTCTAAGGAATCTGACTCTCTTCTGTTTTCCATAAACACAATTCTCACAGAATTTTGAATCAACATGCTTCAAACCTAGCAATAAATTTCTTGAGTGAATAATCTGCATCTCCTTCTCACTCATGTGCCCGAGCCTATGATGCCCCAATGTTGTATCTTCTCCTGTAGAGGTTAAAGCATTAACAGAATTAGAAATACCATTGCATAAATACAATGTACCAACCTCTCCTCCTTTCGCTATTACCAGGGATCCTTTAGTGACCTTCCAGGTTTTATCTGTGAAAGTAGTTACGCAACCTTCACCTCCAAACTGATCTGTTGAAATCAGATTTTTCTTCAGATCTGGAACATGCCTTACCTCCTTCAATAGCCATTGATTTCCATTTTGTTGTTTTATGAAAATTGTACCCATTCCAATGATTTTACAGGGTTTATCATCACCCAATCGAAACTGTCCAAAATCTCCTTGAACATAATCATAAAAATGTTTCCTATCAGTTGTGGCATGGAATGAGGCCCCTGAATCTACCACCCAGGCATCAATAATATTTTCTAATGAAAGAATCAAAGCATCTTGCAACACATCACATGGTACATTCGCTTCATGATTAGTTTCTTGTCACGCATCTCCTTCTTTTCCCTTTCAAGACTTGCAGTATTTCTTCAGGTGTCCTTTCTTCCCTCATTTCCAGCACACTATCCCCGATCTAGACTTCGATCTGTCTTTTCTTGACTTACTACGATATCCAGGGCTCTTTCCTCTTTCCATTTTTCTTCCCCTAGTCTCTGCAGTCAAAGCATTACCTGATGTCTCACCGGAGCTTTTCCATCGCATTTCCTTGCTAAGGATTGCACCAACAACATCATCAAACTTTAAAGTACTAGATCCAGAGACAGAGTTACTAATGGCCATAACTAAACCATTCCAACTTTCTGGCAATGAGCACAGAAATAACATAACCCTAACTTCATCATCAAAATTTTACCCTACAGAACTTAACTGACTGGTAACTGTATTAAACTCATTTAAATGATCAGCAACAGATCCACTTCTGACATCTTCATATTAAATAAACGCTTCATAAGAAATACCTTATTTGAGGCCGAGGGTTTTTCATATAGTTTGGCCAATTTCAATATTAAACCCTATGTTGTCATTTCCTTTGAAATATTAAACGCTACCGACACCGCTAGCCACAGCCGTATTGTTCCAAGTGCTTTTCTGTCGAGAATATCCCATTCTGTGTCTATCATACTTGTCAGCTTCTTTGTCTTTCCGCTCAATGGTTGGTACAGATCTCTCTGGTACAAATAATCTTCCATCTGCATCTTCCACAGCTGATAGTTTTGGCCGTTAAATTTTTTGACCCTAAACCTACCATCTTCTGCCATTGCTCCCACTCGAACCAGGAACCCTTCTCTCCTGCAAGTTTATCAGCCAAAAAATAACTTCGGCTCCAATACCAGTTGTTAGAGAATTATATATCACAGAGCAATGGAACACATAAAATATTGCAGAAATATAAACATAGAAAAACGCATAAAACAAGAGAGACATAGATATAGGTGGTTCACCTAGTTTGGGTTACGTCCACGGAGAAATAGCCAATCCTTCTATTTATATTATCCAGCAAATTGAAGAGATATAACCTATAGTAGATCCACTGTAATTCCCTCTTCACTCTCAGTCTCCTCTCTCTCCCTCACTCAGAATACAGAACTGCATACACCTAATACAATTCCCTCAAATATAGCGAGGGGTTTCTTTCTAGGGCAAAAAACCCTAAATTAAACATAACTTCTACCGTCATATCTCCGCCTAATGAATGGCCCAGATTAACTACAAAATTACAACATTTTACAAGGCAATTTTACATCTATTCTTAGCTTTGGGGGCGCTGCCCCCGATCCCCCCACCAGGGCTCCCAAAGGTCGCAGCCGCCCCCCCTGGACCCCCCCTGCAGCAAATATTTTACGGGCGGCGTTGCCGCCCCATTATGAACTAGGGTCCAATGCGGCGATACCTTTGAATACAGAAGATAATCAGGCTCCACACCCAACAACTTCACCAAGGACGAGATCTCTGAGTCCGCCAGCAGTGTTGCCTTCCCTACAGCACCAAGCCCTCCACAGATGAGGTGTTGTGTGATGTTGCACCTCTTGATGTACTATTAGGCCAACCATACTTGTGGAGGTGACATGTTGTGTATGACTCAAGGCCTCGTTCTGTTATTATTTCTTTGTGTAATACATTATACAGGATACCGAAGGTAGCCCCACCTACCGCCACTTCTTTGATCTTTGCTAAGAAAGGCAATAAGATCATCTCCTAGACTAGGAAATTTATTTTCTGTCTAGTTCACCCTCAAAGTAAGGGGAAGATTGTAGCCACATCCATGGCCCCCAGGAATGGTTCCTCCACGCAACAAAAGCAGGTGGATACGGTCATGAAAGAACACAGGGACATCTTCTCCTCAACCACAGGGGTACCATTGCACTGTTAGGTCCAGCATTCATCCGATCTAACATTCAAAGCCCATCCACCCAATGGGCCGATCTATCGCCACTCCATTGTGGAAAATGCCAAGTACAAGCAGTGACATGATCAACATCGGGTGCCACACAAGTTTCAGGTGGGCGACAAATTTTGGTTGCATTTGTAGAAAGAATGCCTTACCAGAGCCCATCAGAAGCTCAAACCACTCCAACATGGTCCTTACACCATTACCAAGGTTGTGGGAAATAATGCTTTGGAGCACAGCATTCCTCCATTCCGTCGCTTGCACCGAGTGTTCAATGTGGACCGCCATTGACCACGCTTCCCACCATTACTAGACACATCAGAGGTTGCAGAATAGCTCACCAGGGACCGAGTTCAGCAGAAGTTTCCCCATCTCATGGAGGAACTCAATGCAATGGGGATCATTGCTTCCTAAGGAGGGAGGAATGATCCAGGTGGATGTTGGTGGCCACCCTCAAACCAATATTTTAGTTTGGAAGCTAGCCCTACCAAAGCAGAGAGGGCACTCTCGATGGTCACAGCCAAGGATTTGACTGGTTCAAGAATGGATTTTAGGCTAGATAGTTCAACTTAATTTGGGGTATTTGATTTTATGGTTTTTGTTGGATGATGGTTTAGGCCTAGGGGGCTAGCTCAAGGTTTCCAAAAGATGAATTTGTAGAGATATAATGGGGCAAGGTAGGTGTCGGTCGGATAAGTCGTTCTTGCAGACAAGACCAACCTCCCTAGTATCTAATGATATCTAGCGACAAGCAAACCAAACAAATTCTATCTTTCTCTAAATATGCAATTTATAGATAAAGGCAAACAAGTGTTTTAGGCCTAACTTGGGTCTAGTGCAAGTTTGTGGAAGCCACGCTCCGTTGATCCAAATGAGCTCCCTTGTAAAGAATCTGCAAACACAAACAAGCACACACATTAAATAGCACCTGAAAAACCAATATATGTGAGCATATTTATCATGATGAGCAAGGAATTCACAAAACAAACCACATAAGACAATTTGTTGAGAAAAACGAATCTGATTGTATTAACTTTAATCAAAGAAGAACTTTACAACCTTAGTGCCTTGATGCTGTACAAGCTCCTCCCAAGGTCCAGCAAGAATCTCCTCTACTTTGACAAGTTTCACTCTCTTCCCAATGAAGCCAAAAGGTATGTAATCTCTCCTCTCAAGCTTAACTAGGAAGTCTCAATTCCAACAGCATTTACCCTCAAAAATGTTCAGCTTCTAACCTCCCCAGCAACCAGCCCAATGCCTTAATTTATAGTGCAATGGAGGGAAGTTACTAGGTCCACCTTCAAAGTTAAAGCCCTCCTTCAAAGGGATAAGCTCCTCTCATCAAGGGATTAGCTCCTTTAGTTTTGGGATGCATGAACCACCTAGGAGCGAACCATCCACGTCAAGATTCCTTCTAGAATCATCCAGAATTAACCACAAGTGAGTTTTTAAGAATAAACTTGCGCCTTTTTTACTTTCACAGGGGTCTGCACCCACTCCTTTAGAGACAGAGTGGGCAGGTCCACAGGTAACATGAACAAGGGGTGCGGGACCACAGGTAACAGTAAGAGAAAGTGCGGAACCAGAGCTTTATTGATTTTTAAAGTCTTTCTCTCATTTCTAAAGCTTGACATGAAGAGCTGAGGTTTGAGACTTGCTAAGGAGGACAGTATGAATGATGATAGACCCATACTGACTACAAATAGTCATGGTGACAATATTTTGTGTAACAGTAGGCATGCTCTGTTAACATCCTTGATTTTTCATAGTCGATAGGGTAGAAAATTAAGGTTTCAAAATGAGCATGAGTTCATGAATTCATTTTTATCAGAGGAAAATGTAATAAAAATATGAAAGTTTCAACGAAACAGAGCATAAACATATGAATTTTGTTTAATACTTATGAAACAATCACAAGAAAGCATTAAGATGGAAGTAGAGAGGACAATACATTCAAACTGATGATAACAGAAGAAAAAACACTGCTAATGAACATACCACAAGAATCCCACTATAATAGTTGCAACTCCTGTATATTACTCCTGCAAATAGTCACAAGTACACTAGCTCCACAAAGCTTTGACTAAATAGCATCCAACCCTTTCACTGACTTAGATTTGGCTTGACATAGACCAAAAACGTCTTTCCCCTCTCTCAGGGATCGAATCCAACATGATAGGAACTATTTACATAATAATCTCTAACCAAACCTAAATATAGGAAAGTCAAAAACAAACCCTCACTATAGAGAAACTGATTCACTTTGACTTTTACAACATTAATGAGCATGAAACTTGATCTCTAGTAGCATATTTACATTCAATTACATCATATTAACTCAAAAAAATGACAAATTGCATCGTCAAGATCTGACTTTAACTGATGAATTTCGAAAATTTGATCTCCAGGGAAAAGCATAGTGAAATTGGAGAAAAGCGTAGTGCCTCAAGGGAAAAGTGCAACACCGACTTTGAGGAGAGATTTGACTACCTTCCCGAGCTCCAAATCTAGATCTGAAGGTACCATTGGAAATCTTAGGATGTCTAGTTTTCCATAGACTACTCAAGGAAGAAAATTTGCCTCTCCAAAGTTGTGAAAAACTCATTCTCCCAAGGTTACTCTAAAAGCGTAGCGTCAGGGTGCAAAAAGTGGTAGAAAGTGGTTTTTTGGCATGTTTTTGGCTCTTTTCTCACAAACTGAAAGCTGACATAGCACCTAAGTGGAATAAATGATATGTGCAGGTAATAATCTACCTAGGAATGCAAATTTTTTGTCATTTTGAGGCCCAAGGGAAAATCCTTTTGGTTGTTTGAGATTTCCTGTTACAGCCAAAAAGTCACAAAACTTCAAAAAAAATAAATTTTTCCTCAAAAATGGTCTAGACTTGCCCCTTTGAGTTGGAGAATGATGTGCTAGGCAATGAGAGAGGCCTCAACCAATAGGTCAAGTTTATCCTTCTTCCTTTGCTCAATTAGGGTTTTCCTCAATTCCCTTTTCAAGTTTTTGATCTTGATTTGACTGATCAAGTGCCGAGTGTAGTAATGTCTTTCCATGTGCCTCTGTAGATTGGTGGACATGTTTTCCCTTTTCAAAAGCATCTCCAAATTATCATTGACCTTCTCAAGCCAATACTCCTTGTTTTCTTCAAGGTCTGCTTCAAATGCTTTAACAAGGTCTTGCTGACCTAATGGAGGAGATGACTCACTCCCCTACCCTTCTTGTTTCTGTAAACCTCTAGTCTTTGGCCCTCTAAGCTTGATCTGAACCTTCTTGTCCTCAACCTATTCCACATCTACCACTACCTTTCCTTTGTCATGCTCTGCCACCACATCAGTTTTAGGTTTGTTGAGCAAGAGATTTTTTTACCTTTAGCTGCATGTTTTCCTGTTGTAGGAATGCAATCATATAGTTGGCCTTTGCCAAGTCATCCTTTAGCCCTCTGATTTATGCCTCTTTCTCCTTGATGATTTTATCATGTGACTTGTCCTTCTCATGCATTTCTAGATCTGACATATAGGTGTCAAACCCTACCTGCTCTTCCTCTTGCAAAGGTGTGTCACCGTGATATGTTGATGTGTCTTTCTCAACTGAATTAGGCTTGGCCCTTTCAACATTTCTTGGAGAAAACACAAGCCTCTTTCCTCTGGCATATGTTTTAGTCACCTTAGCCATAGATATTCTTGTTACAGGTCTTCTTGTAGAACCCACTTCCTGTCATCTTGGTGATGCCAAAGGTGTAGATTGACTACTAGACTGAGTTGGAGTAGGCAAAAGAGAGGTTGACTACATGAATGCCTCCCAAGACAGCTTGACCTGTGTAAGATGATGGCAGACAATGATTTTCACCAAGCCATGATGGAACAAACTTGCTTGATGATCTTTACCTTTGTTATGTACCTTTTCTGCCATTTTGACCAAGCTTCTGTAGAGGTAGTGAGGTAGGTTAAGAGGTTTAACACCTGTGAAATGCATCAGTAATCTAACATGGTATTGATATATCCTTGAAAATCTATGCTCACATGTGAATTATTTCATGATCATTTCATGATAATTTTCATGAGAGGGGCATACTTGTCAAGCAACTTTCTAAAAGGAAAAATATGTTTCGTGGCAGCTTTGTATGTAGGTTTCAAGAACATTTTGTACTTTTCAAGGTCTAGGTCTATCCCCTTAAACCAAACCTCTCCATGATTTGGGAGCCCAATGGCTGTTGCAATGGCCTCTGTTGAAATGGTAAAAGTTACCCCTACAATAGTTTCCTTATCTGTCCTTAGACTGGCGACAAAGGTGCTTGTTAACTTTCAATTAAAACCTTACTCTTCAATCTTTTGGCAGAAAACAAGGCAACCTGCATCTTCGAATGATTTCTTAAGGAAGGGTGAATCCATGATGTCCTGCACTATAGTGGGTTCGTATCTGATGATCTAGCCTTCCTTATGCTTCTTCTGATCAATGTTTTAGGTCTATTGATCCATTGCAAACCCTAGCTCACTAAGAATAGGAATTAGGGTTTTGTGCTAGGAAATAGGGGATTTTGGGCATTTTTAGGAATTGAGGGAGATGAAGGGGTTGGGGAGGTTCTAAATTCTTGGGAAAATTTAAGGGGGTAGGAATAGATGTTAGGGAGTGTAGGAAGTGAAATTTTAGGGTATGGGTGAGGGGAAAGGGTGAAAAAGTGGAAAACACAACCCTAACCTAGGAAAGTGTAGTTTAGGCTAGGGTTTGTGATGAATTAAAGGAGATGAGGGAAATTAGTGAAAGGAGGTGTCAAGGAAGGTGAATGAAGGTGAGGGAAGGTGGTTTGAGCCTTAAATTAAAGTTTTCTTAGAACAAATGGATCAAAAACAATCAGACAACCAAAAATACAGCAAACACTAGGAGAGGGTGAATTTTGAGCTTTCAAAAGGAAAACTGAAGCAAATGGAAGGTGGAGGAGGGGCATGAGAACCTCACTTAATTGTATTTCAAGAGTTGACATCATTTATTACTAAATAAATCCCTTGAAAACGAAGATTTAGCACCTTGGAGGAAAAGCGCAACACTTGGAAGAAAAGTGTGGCACGATTGGAGAAAAACACAACACAATAGTGGAAAAGCGCAACACAACAGTAATTTGGCACTTTTTGGGAAAAAAAATTGTCTTTCAAGAGGTGATGATTAATTTTAGTGATGGATTGAAGTCTTGAGAGGATAAAATGAAAGAATGTTTTGCTCTTTTCATCTTTTATAGGCAAGGAGGTCGATTTTCTCTTGGGTGGTAATATGGGCCCACCTTGTCTATTACATAATGATATGAAATCACTTTTGTACTGCAGCCTTCAACTTCATCATGAAATATTACATCTTAATGAGTATCAAAATATGCTTTATAGAATCATTATTATAGAGTACTTTCCCTACTTACTACTACCACAATGATGATGTAGATGATGTCATGAGTTTTTTTTACCATTTCAATGATTTGACCATAATGATGCCATCTAATGGAGAATGAAACTGATGATTTGAACCTTTGTACATTGCAGTATGAGTGACCATGAGATGATGATTGAGGTGATGATCAAGACACTTAATTGATGACTCATTAGAATGAATGATGGCATGACCAAGATGGCATTTTGACCATGGAATGGAGGGAGTAGTAACCTACCTAGACATACTAACCAGTGACAAATTTTTTGAAAACCTATTGAAACCATAAAAAGTTTACCTAGGACCAAGGAAAATTTTAGGGGCTAATATTCGCGAGTGGGCTAATTTTCAATTTTTTTCCAAAAAATAGATTCTCCAATTTCCATTTTTTCTAAAAATTATTTGCCCGCATTTTATAGTATAAAATTATTTTACCTTAAAAATCACCAAAATTTTATATAGACTAATATAAAATCATCATAAATCTAAATATTTTTATAAAAATATTTCTAAACATTTTACAATTTCATATTAGGGACTAGTAAGATTCGCCAAGGTTTCTAAACTTTAAGATAAACTTCCATCCTTAAAATTTTCCTTACCTAGGACCCTATCAAAAATATGGAAAGAGTACATTTGATCACTGGTGACTGACAGGACTGACAGACACTAACATAGTGAATGCTAAAATTAGGGATGTTTTCAATCTAAGGGATAGTTATAGTTGAACTCTTAATATAATAATCTTCTTTTGATCTTGGGGAACAATGATATAACCTTTAAGATTAAGGTAGTTAGATGTTACCATTAATATCCTAGGATAATAGGAAAATTATGTGACTTCCATGTCAACCACTATAAAATTACATTTGGTGCAAATTTCAAGATGTCCACACTTGAACATAGTAAGATCTTTTGTTTGTCCAATAGTTATCATAAGAATGATTCTATTATCTTTTTCCCATTCTTTAGTAGTTAATAATGGCTCACATGTCTTAAAATCGTGCGCATCATCACATATATTATACCATTGATAGGGGCATAAAGGTTTTATGGTGCAAAGGATTAGACATTATCAATGTTTGCAAGGAAGAAATGTAAAAGCCCAGGGATCAATTGCCAACATATGCTACAATAAAATATTTCATTACTCTTGTTTTGAATGAGTTGCAACATGGTTGACATGTCAATTTTTTAATTATAAAAAATGCAAAGTGTTTCTAAGGTTTTGTTTTTCAAATTCAAGGCAATTTTGTAAGGTAGATTCTAAGTTATCTACATGATTCTTTTCTTCTATATGTCTTCTAAGAAGAGGGAGAATGTTCTAATAATTTACCAAATCTACGGACCAAATCTACCTATTTAGTTGGGTAAATAACCTCAAGGACCTTATTAAATAATCTTAAAAATGTAAGGTTGAAGGCCTTAATGGTTTCACCATTTTTTAAATATAGGTTGTTATAATTTTTCATGTGTTTAATAGGGTTTTCCATGCTTCTAAATGTACATTTAAACTAATAAGCCAACTCAAACTATGTAGAAAATATCTTACTATGGAGGTCAAAATTATTCAGTGGACTGGCCTTTAAAGGAATTCACAAAGGCTCTCATGCATGTGTCATTAACATGAGTTACAATATTATTAGATGAATTCGAAAATTTAGCCAAGTGATCATTTGTGGTGGTAACACCATCTCTTGAAAATTTTGGTGAATAGTCATTATATTTACGAAAGGGAGAAGTAGGAGGTACAATATTCAAAGGAGAAGATACATGCAATTGAATGTCATCAAAATCCACCTCATACTAAATTATGTTGATCTTGTTAATTACTATTTGAATATTGTTAGACATCAATACAAGATTAAATTGGTTAAACATGCTACCTATAACAATAGAAGTTGATGAAAAATCCCTAGTGCACTCGGAATTTAACTCATTGTGTAATATAGAAGTCATGATTACTATCAAATTGGGCATAAATGTTTCTGATTTTGTATCTAAATTAGGAGTAGCCACGAAGATTTCAAACTGATATAAGATATGTCTTCTTTATCTAACCTCAATAATGGGCTCAACCTCGATAGACTCACCTCAAATTCACTAAGATTACTTCAAGGAAATGACCATAAACCAAAATCATGTAATATCTTAAAAAAATTAAGAATCATTGAGATATTGATTTCCCAATATGGTTGTCATTTATGTTGATGTTCAAAATAGGAATTCAAATACCAACGTGCAAAACATTTTTGTAAAGTAGGTCTAGAGGAAAAGAGGGAAGACATCCATGTTGCTTTAAGGTATAAAACCAATCCTTTATAATAAAATTGATTTGTTTAAATGTTAATGGATCTCTTTCACCTTTAGATACCAAGCGTCCTTGGCTTTTGCATGGTAATTTTTAATGTAAACCTTACATTAGTAATAAATGTAATATTAAATACAAATTAAGTTTGTTATATGAATTAAAAAGTAACAATTGTTAAGATAACGAAGTGTTGAAATTAAATGAAGTATTAAAACAAAACATGAATGAAATGAAATATATCTATAAAATCTAAACAAAATTTGTCTAAGACCAATTTCATAGAAAATAACAAAGTATAAAACCTGAAATAAAACAATCCTTTTAAGGAAAAAGCAAGAAAAATTGAATGGTTATATAAAATAAAAAATCAAAACATATATATATTATAATCATCATTGCGATATAGTTTTTTAAATAGTGAGATTGTAATAACCCAAAGATGGGGCATGATAATTGGTTAAGCTTTCAAAAAGTGTGATGCCTCTAACAACATATGCTATTTGTAACAACAATTAAACCAAATGAGTGAAACCTCATATGATGAAGGATCTTTAGGAAATCAACAATCAAATTGTTTGAAAGAAATTTGCATATATGATTGTTTTCAACCTCAAATAAAAATGTATAACCATGTATATGTTGAATTTCCACGACCTTGGGTTTAGGTTAGAGTCTTAAAATCACTAACGCTACCAAACAAAGAATCTCAACCGTAAACTACTTTTCACAGCGGAATAAAATAGCAGTAAATCACACATGCACAAAATATAGACAACTTTTTAATTTTTCAACCCAACTTTGTTATATTAATCCAACTGATATAATACAACAGTTTAGGGATCTCGTACAAGGGATAATGGCCCTCATACATCTACTAGTACAAAATACAAAAATGGGACTTGGTGTTAGTCCATCGACAACCAATCTACCCTCAACAAGATACTTTGATCATCTCGTTGTAGCGCGCTCTCTTGGCTCCTCTTAGTCGTACCATGTACCTACCTGGTCCTTCGACTCCCAATCTACAGCTCCTACCTCTATCAATGCTCCAAGTCCATCTGGCCACTGAATCTCGGCTATCCAATATGCTCTCTAGTTGTGCCTTCATCCTTCAAGGCCACAACACATCAAGACTCATGTTGAGTTGTTCACAACCCCACTTGTGAACAACTCTCAACTACCCACTGTTGCCCCTCAGCTACTCAAGGACTTTAGCCATATACTCTATTTTAGAATGTTGAATATGACCATTTCTAATTTTAAAAAATAATAAGGCACAATAATTTTTTTCTAAAATTGCAATTCATTGTGATACCAAAATCACATGAGTATGGGGATTCAATGCCATCTCTATTGGTACTTATTTCCTTTTTTTTAAATGTTCTAAGAAGGGAAGCAATCTCCATGAGAAAGGATGAGGGACATGTGCATTTGAGATTAGATTGGATTGAAATTAGAAATACAAGTGGAGGATGTATAAACAATCTTTATTGTTAACTTGTTGAAGATATTTCTGCATTAATCAATAAAGTGTTGTTGCTCATTGATGGTTTGATTGTAATTTAAGGATTGTAGTCTTGTTCTTATTAGCATATGTCAAGCTTGGCAAGGTCCCCATCCTTTGGTATGTGTTGATTCCTTTCGTAGATAGATAGAATAGTTAATTTTATATTTCTATCCTTATACTAGCATGTCAATTTATGTTGCTTCTTTCTCTGTATTCTTTTAAATTACTAATGTGTAGATTCCCTTCAAAAGCTTGACATTGAAGGTTAAATAAATAATTTTCTTTTCAAGTTATCATAGATTTGTTTGATTGCCTTTGAGCCAAATAAAGAACTATTATCAACGCTAGAAAGTGCTCTCATAAACATAAGCCTAGTGATCAAATTAATTTCTGTAGAATTTCAATTTCAATCCTTTTTTTGCATTCAATAATCACTAATAGGAAATAATCATTTAAGAATTGAGAAATTATTTAGCTACTCCCACAAAGTTGCATGAACAATTATGCATGAAAAATTGTAACTCAAAGCATTTATTGTCGCACATTCCAGTGATACATTCCTAGGTGTCACTTTCCAACAGTTTATCATTTTTCCTAATTTTCTTTTTCTGGTAATTAGGATAGCTACACTTTGATCTTACGCATATTGTGCATGCATATCACAAGCTCATAGGCCTCTATTGACATTAAAATTAATGCAAATTGTCATATATAATTTGCTCGATAGTAGACAACCTTGTTTAAATACAAAGTATCTCCATTATGACTGGGAATTTGAATCCACTCAAGAATACCATCCACGTCCTTAGATACAACCTTGATTTCCACTATTGGTGAGGCAAAAACAAATTGCTTCCTATCTTGACATTTCATCTCCATGATTGTAATCAATGTAACAATTAAGTTCATATAACCATTATCGTCAAATGATGCATTAACCTACATATGTATGCTATAGGCACTAAAACCAATGCAACAATGACAAAATTGTGGATAAGGAAAAATGAGAGGTGATTGGTAAAATAGAGAAGTGAGGAAAATAGCTCCATTTAAAAAAGAAATCATAACATCGTCCATATTATCATCATTAAACATGATCATCCTTGCTTTATGAAAAAATAACTCTAGGCAACCATAATATAAGTCATTACGAGTATAGTCACAACTAATATAACTTCAAATCTTTAAGCTACCAGATCATCTAAATGTAGCACACTTTTTTTGCAAAGTGTTGTTCATTACTAACATATGCATATGCTACTCTATAGGTCTTGAGAATCATAGAGTTTCAACATAATCATTATAATATTGTGTGTGACTATCCTTCAACAAATATAATACAATGATCACCCAATAAATATAAACCTATTATTGCTTCAAACATGGTTTATCAAATCTAGACATCATGCATACCAAATAGCACTGTGATTATGTTCATGATAACTTTATAAGGGACTTATGCATGCAATCAAGAGATATCATTAATATACCTAATTTCAAATAGTGGTGTGTATATAACCATCAACTGAGTGCGAGGAAGACATTACACTTTACTCCATATTATGTAAAACCTAATAACATTTGAGGTTACTTTTATTTCAACATGCACTTATAACATTTATTTATGGATTACATGCATGCATAACCATAGATATAATCAAGTACATAAACTTTAATCGGAATCCAAGGAAATGCTTCAACATAAGAATAAACATAAAAATACAAAGAAAACATTTATGGTAAGGTAACAATATCAAATACTTCTTTCGAAAGGAATCACTCCACAAGTCATGCTTGTTATAATATATTATTCAACATCTAACATATCTCAATACAATGATACTCATATGTATATACTTTGTCATGAGTATACTATAGGGTATATACCCATTGCACCTTATTATTATAATATTTTCTCTAACTACATAACAATCCTATTTATTACCCACCAACTACTAAGTGGGCCTATTTCATAATTATGACCACATTACATTAATTATCCCCCTTGGGTACCTCCTTAAATGCATCACATTCTATCACTTTTCACATGTTTCATTTTCAAAACATGTGCAGACACAATATAATATGATCTACTATGCAATGTAGTCAATTGGTACGAATTATATACGTCCATCCATCCCAGTGAAATGTGGATGCGGGGACCCAATGCTTCTTTCCTGACTCGATTTTAATTTTGTTTTCTTCCTCAATTCCATGTTGTCATTGCAATACTTCGATATCTCCATGTATTTCTTTCAATCCTCCATGTACATCTATATTAGGTACATTTTTAATTACATGTTGGTTGATAGTAAGTTTTTTTATGCTCGCGATCTTGCCTTGATGAGTTTTGTTTCTTAGGGTGGTGTGGTTGCGATATGTAACAACCTTAGCTAGTAGTTTTCCTTTCTTTGACTCTTCTACTTGTGGTTCCTTTAAGAAATGCAAGTTCGTAAATTATTCTTAATTTTTATGCCTCTCCTAGGGCTTTCCTTCAAGTACTTTTGTAGACTACTCTTCTAACTCAATGTTGGAATCTCTAGTTGATGTCACTAATGGTACCACTGTTAGTTTATCTTTAATCTTTGCTTCATGTGAAAAAAATAAGATTGTTTACATAAATATTACTTATTAATGTGATTGGATGTATTATTTTTATTCAAAATACCATTATGCCTACTAATCCCTAAAGCTCTATGAATGATACATGAAAATTTGCAATATGTTAAAGATGAGCCTATTACTTAGGAAATTAAGGATGTCCTCATCACTATTTAAGGCCTCCACTTAAGCTTTACTACCCCAGGATAATGTTAATGAGGAGACATTTTAAAAATACTTTAAAAAAAAATAAAGGAATATAAATACTTTAAAAAAAAATAAAGGAATATAAATACTTTAATATGTTAATGAGGAGACATTTTAAAAATACTTTGCGAATCAGTACTATCCACACTTCATTTATAATTAATGGTCGCCTATGGAGATTCTTAAAATAAAGGAATATAAATGTAACGTTACAATCTACATTATATTGCTCACCGCAATCCAAAGGTTTAGAATCATGTGACACGGCATTTGAATCGGCACAGATATTAATGATGTGGCATTTTTAATTTTACTATTTCTTTTTCTTTTTTTTGTTCATACGTCATTCCTGTTCTCGCAAATCATTGAAAATAAATAAATAAATAAAGCACCCGACGTGCATGGTAAGACGGCTGGGGCGGATGGCTTTCGCTCCCCCCAGCCGCGATCGAATCCTGCGGCAGTGGTTGTGGACCCCGCGCGTTGGTTATCTGTTGGCTTCGGCCTTTGAACAATTTGTAACGGCTATGCCGTAAATTCTGAAATTCCGCTGGCTTCGGCCATATGTTGTAAATATCTGTTGGCCTCGGCCATATGTTGATTTTCTCTCTGAAAAAAAATCATTGAAAATAAATATAATAAATTATACATTCTATGCTTCTCAAAATTGGAGTGGCCACCCAACATATATTATTAAAAATTTCATTATCTTACTCAATAATTAAGAAGTCTAAACGATATAGTTGTATATTTCATATTGTAATTTCCTGCATATCATTAATAGTGATGGTCCACCAAATCTAAAGATTCCCCACATATTATAATTCAATTTTCTCCTAAGTTTTTTAGATTTTTATATAATTTTAATAGCTTGTTTTAAGCTTTGATTTGCCTATTAGTAGTGGTCAACTGCTAGCTATATTGTGTTATTGGAGGTATTTTTATTTCAAGTTTTATAATAATATTCAGGATTTTTTTTTAATTTTTATTTAAATTGTTTTAAATTAATTTAATTCTTAAAATAGTTTTAAAATTATATATTTTATAGTGTTTTAGTTGTTTATTTTTTAAAATGTATAATTTGAGTGAATGTAATGTTATAAGTTGAAATCAGGAAAGAGTAGAACATGTAAATTTTTATAAAATTGGTATTAAAATTTTTTATTTAATTATTTATAATGATTATTTCGATCTTAGATTGTAGTTATTATAAATTACTAAAGTGTTTTATTCTTTAAAAGTGTTTCCATTTGTTTTATTTGATAATTGTGGTCATTCAAAACCATAGGCTCTTTCTTTGAACACTTATGCTAGTCTACAAATATAATGCTAGATTTAGTTTGCAAGTCAAAATGATAAGTCAATTATTAAATTTGACTCATTGAGAGCACATACAATGAACAGTATTCAAGGGATTTGTAGATAACAATATGTTGTACTACTCAACAACCCCCCATTATGGTTAATAGTAGAACTAATAAAATATGGGGGACCATTTTTAATTTAGGATAAAATCCTTTAATTTCCAATAAAACAAGATAATTTTAGTTTCATTTTTCCAAATATTTGACTAAAATGATAAATCTTCCTAATCGGAGCCGTTATATCAGATCTTAGGTCCATCACGCGTATTCGCAAACATTGGCTTTTGTTTAAAATCCCTTATCGACAAAAATTTATCGAGGTATTTCAAATATGGTAATATGTCCTCTTTAAAAAGTTATGAATTAAACTTTCTCTGATTGAGTTTTCTAATGTATAATCCTAAAAGTGATAAAAGCGCTCTTTTGCGAATATAACAACAAATCCCAACCCCACATGATTGCCACGTAGCGCTATCGGAGATTCCAATATCAGTGTTTTCAATATGACGCTCATGTCACTGATCTCCAATCCCCTTATCACTGATCTCAGATATCCTCCATCCGCCGATCTCCGATATTTCCCAATCCGTCGACCTCCAATATCCCTTTTCGCTCCTATCCTCCAATATCCTTCGACCTCCGATATTCATTCCCACTCATCCTCTGATATGTGACATCACAGATACTGTGATAACCCATACATCTTCGATATTTCCAAAGCCCTTATCGTCGATCTCTGATATCCTCCATCCTCTGGTCTCTGATACACTTCCAGTTACTCATTTCATAACTCTCGCATCGGAATTTTCTAATCGGTTGTTACCCTTTCAATCCTCCGTTATGAAACCTCTGATACAGGATTTCTGATATATGTACGGATCTGTACCAAAGCCCATGTGAATCCATGTTTTATCATTTAATGGTCGAATGTAACAAGTTTATGATTTTCAAAGTGCTAAACAATTTCATTATTGCGTAACAATTTCTTAATTTTTTTCTCATAAAAGACATAGATTCATAATGAAATTGGTTATTCGCTTTGAGTAATTATTCAGTTAGAAAGTTTCCACTTATCCTTATATTTCTCTTTACAGGATAGATGTAAAATTAGTGACTATAGAATGGTAAAAATCATTGAAAAAGAAGATTGAAAGAACCAAAAGTTTGTCAAAGATCGACTTGGAATGTCATTGGCATTTCCTAGTCAAACTGTATAATCAGTGGTTGATGTTGAGACGTCTCTCCAACACAACCACTCATTTACTTTCACCACTTAACGATGTGTTATTCACTACAAAGATGCGTATACGACTACATCATCCACCTAAATTAAAGACAACGACAGATGTATACGAGAGTGGGCAGTGAATGGATAGTCAAGTTGTTGCAACTGCAAGCAATTATTGTCTCTTACTTTATTTTTAGGATGGTTCGTTAAAACCACTTTAGTATTCTATGGCACTTTTCTAGGTTTGTGTTTTTATTATGAACTATAAATCCCCTTCATTGTTATGAACGAAGGGTTCGGAATTTTTGCGAGAAAGCTTTTGGTTTGCACTAATGTATCTTGAAGGAGTTTTAATAGAAAGAGGAACCACTACTCTTTCACTTATGAGCAGAGTTAACATTAATTGGGTACTATTATCTAAATACTAGTACTCTATTTATGATTTGAATGGTTATTGTATTTGTGTTTATCATATATATTTTTGCAAACAATTAAGCTTTATCACTATTAATGTGTTTAATTGATAACTTTTAAGTATATGAATGAAAAATGAAGTATGATATGTGTGATGAGTTTCAACAACTAATTTAATTAAATTAGTTATATTTATATGTTTTAATCTCACAAAGGATTTGTTGAACTATATTGGCATCTTTAATGTGAGATCTTTATAAGTCACATATATAGAAAAAGTTCTCCCGGGATAGATATTTTAAGTCTACATATTTATGTTTCTTAGTTTCACTTACATAATCAGTCCCACACTTATATATCACATCCGCTTTTATATCTTTTATTAAGGGAAACTGGTCCTATACACCCAATCGGAGCCACCATTCCAAACGGAAAAGGAGTTGCCCTAAGTTCCTGACCGAGTGGTTTTCCCCAATGTTGAGGTAGATATTTTCGAGATGGAAATCTTAGGATGTCTATTTCTCCATAGAATCCTCAAGAAAGAAAAATGGCCTCTCCAAGGCTGCTAAAAACTCATTCTCCCAAGGTTACTCTAAAAGTGCAGCGCCAGGGTGCAAAAAGTGGTTTTTTGGCATGTTTTTGGCTCTTTTCTCACAAAATGAAAGCTAACATGGCACCCAAGTGGCATAGATGATATGTGCAGGTGATAAGATACCCAGGCATGCAAAGTTTTTGTCATTTGGAGGCCCCAGGGAAAAGCGCAGCGCCTTGTTGTCTGAGATTTCCTGTTACAGCCAAAAGGTCACAAAACTTCACAATTTTAAAATTTTCCTCAAAAATGGTCCAAACATGCCCCTTTGAGTTGGAGAATGATGTGTTAGGCAATGAGAGAGGCCTCAGCCAACAGGTCAATTTTATCCTTCTTCCTTTGCTCAATTAGGGTTTTCCTCAATTCCCTTTTCAAGTTTTTGACCCTGATTTGACTGATCAAGTGTCGAGTGTAGTAATGCCTTGCCATGTGCCTCTGTAGGTTGGTGGCCCTGTTTTCCCTTTTCAGGAGCATCTCCAAATGATCATTGACCTTCTCAAGCCAATACTCCTTGTTTTCTTCAAGGTCTGCTTCAAATTCTTTAACAAGGTCTTGTTGACCTAATGGAGGAGATGACTCACTCCCCTACCCTTCTTGTCTCTGTAAACCTCTAGTATTTGGCCCTCTAGGCTTGATCTGAACCTTCTTGCCTTCAACCTGTTCCACATCTACCACTGCCTTTCCTTTGTCATGCTTTGCCACCACATCAGTTTTAGGTTTGTTGAGCAAGAGATTTTTTACCTTTAGCTGCCTGTTTTCCTGTTGTAGGAATGCAATCATATAGTTGGCCTTTGCCAAGTCATCCTTTAGCCCTCTTATTTCTACCTCTTTCTCCTTGACGATTTTATCATGTGACTTTTCCTCCTCATGCATTGCTAGATCTTCCATATAGGTGTCAAAATCTACCTGTTCTTCCTCTTGCAAAGGTGCCTCATGGTGATATGTTGATGTCTCTTTCTCAACTGAAGTAGGCTTGGCCCTTTCAACATTGCTTGGAGAAAACACAAGCCTCTTTCCTCTAGTGTATGTTTTAGTCACCTCAACCATAGATATTCTTGTTATAGGTTTTCTTGTAGAACCCACTTCCTGTGGTCTTAGTGATGCCAAAGGTGTAGATTGACTACTAAATGGAGTTGGAGTAGGCAAAAGAGAGGTTGATTGCATGAATGCCTCCCGCAACAGGTAGACCTGTGTAAGATGATGGTAACAATAATTTTCACCAAGACATGATGGAACAAACTTTCTTAATGATCTTGCCCTTTGCTATGTACCTTTTTTTCCATTTTGACCAAGCTTCTGTGGAGGTAGCGAGGTAGGTTAAGAGGTTTAACACTTACGAAATGCATCAGTAGTCTAACATGGTACTGATATATCCTTGAAAACCTACCCTCACATGTGAAGTATTTCATGATCATTTTCATGAGAGGGGCATACTTGTCAAGCAACTTTCTAAAAGGAAAAATATGTTTTGGGGCAACTTTGTATGTAGGTTTCAAGAACATTTTGTAATTTTCAAGGTCTAGATCTGTCCTCTTAAACCAAACCTCTCCAAGATTTGGGAGCCCATTGGCTGTGGAAATGGCCTCTGTTGAAATGGTAAAAGTGACCCCTACAATAATTTCCTTATCCCTCCTTAGACTTGTGGCAAAGGTGCTTGTTAACTTTTCATTAAAACCTAACTCTTCAAATGTTTGGTAGAAAACAAGGCAACCTGCATCTTGGAATGATTTCTTAAGGAAGTGTGAAGCCATGATGTCCTGTAATGTAGTGGGTTCATATCTAATTATCTGGCCTCCCTTATGCTTCTTTAGATCAATGTTTGAGTTTTTTGGCCATTGCAAACCCTAGCTCACTAAGAATAAGAATTAGGGTTTTGTGTTAGGAAAACAAGGGAGTTTGGGGCAGTTTTAGGAATTGAGGGAGATGAAGGGGTTGGGGAGCATCTAAATTCTTGGGAAAATTTAAGGGGGTAGGGATAGATGTTAGGGAATGTAGGGAAGTTAAATTTTAGGGGATGGGTGAGGGGAAAGGGTGCAAAAGTGGAAAGCACAACCCTAACCTAGGGAATTGTAGTTTAGGCTAGGGTTTGTGATGAATGGAAGGAGATGAGGGAAATGAGTGAAAGGAGGTGTCAAGGAAGGTGAATGAAGGTGAGGGAAGGTGGTTTGAGCCTTAAATTAGAGTTTTCTTAGAACAAATGGATCAAAAAACACTCAAACAACAAAAAATGCAGCAAACCCTAGGAGAGGGTGAATTTTGAGCTTTCAAAGGAAAATTGAAGCAAATGGAAGGTGGAGGATGGGCATGATAGCCTCACTTACTTGAATTTCAAGAGATGACACCATTGGTTGCTGAAGAAATCCCTTGAAAACGAATATTTGGCACCTTGGAGGAAAAGTGCAATGCTATTGGAGAAAAACGCAGGACAACAGTGGAAAAGCGCAGCGCAGCAGTAATTTGGCACTTTTGGGGAAAAAATTTGTCTTTCAAAAGGTGAGGATGACTTTTAGTGATGGAGTGAAGTCTTGAGAGGATGGAATGAATGAATGTTTTTCTCTTTTCATCTTTTATAGGCAAGGAGGTCGATTTTCTCTTGGGTGGTAATGTGGACCCACCTTGTCTGTTACATAATGATATGAACTTGCTTTTGTACTGCAACCTTCAATTTCATCATGTAATATTACATCTTAATGAAGATCAAAATATTCTTTAGAGATCATTATAGAGTACTTTCCGTACTTACTACTGCCACAATGATAACCTAGATGATGTCATGATTGTTTTTTACCATTTTGATGACTTGACCATAATGATGCCATCTAATGGAGAATGAAACTGATGATTTGAACCTTTGTACATTGCAGTATGAGTGACCATGAGATGATGACTAAGGTGATGATCAAGATACTTTATTGATGACTCATCAAAATGAATGATGGCATGACCAAGATGGCATTTTCACCATGGAATGGAGGGAGTAGTAACCTACCTAGACATACTAACCAGTGACCGATTTTTATTTGAAAACCTATTGAAACCATAAAAATTTGACCTAGGACCCTATCAAAAATATCGAAAGAGTACATTTGATCACTGGTGACTGACATGACTGACAGACACTAACATAGTGAATGCTAAAATTAAGGATGTTTTTAATCTAAGGGATAGTTATAATTGAACTCTTAATATAATAATCTTCTTTTGATCTTGGGGAACAATGATATAACCTTTATGATTAAGGTAGTTAGATGTTACCATTCATATCCTAGGATAATAGGAAAATTATGTGACTTCCATGTCAACCACTATAAAATTACATTTAGTGCAAATTTCATGATGTCCACACTTGACCATAGTAAGATCTTTTTTTTGTCCAATAGCTATCATAAGAATTATTTTATTATCTTTTTCCGATTCTTTAGTAGTTAATAATGGCTCACATGTCTTAAAATCATGTGCATCTTCACATACATTGTACCATTGATAGGGGCATAAAGGTTTTAGGTTACCAAGGATGAGACATTATCAACATTTGCAAGGAAGAAATGTAAAAGGCCTCAGATCAATTGCCAACTTATGGTACAATAAAATATTCCATTACTCTTGTTTTGAATGAGTTGCAACAGGGTTGACATTATTATAAAAAATGCAAAGTGTTTCTAAGGTTTTGTTTTTCAAATTCAAGGCAATTTTGTAAGGTAGATTCTAAGTTATCTACATGATTCTTTTCTTCTATATGTCTTCTAAGAAGAGGGAGAATGTTGTAATAATTTACCATATCTATGGACCAAAGCTACCTATTTAGTTGGGTGAATAACCTCAAGGACCTTATTAAATCATCTTAACAATGTAAGGTTGAAGGCCTTAATGGTTTCAACGTTTTTTAAATATAGGTTGTTATAATTTTTCATGTGTTTAATAGGATTTTCCGTGCTTCTAAATGTAGATTTAAACTAATAAGCCAACTCAAACTGTGTATCAAATATTATACTATGGAGGTCAAAATTATTCAGTGGACTGGCCTTTTAAGGAATTCAGAAAGGCTCTCATGCATGTTTCATTATCATGAGTTACAATATTATTAGATGAATTTGAAAATGTAGCCAAGCGATCATTTGTGGTGGTAACACTATCTCTTGAAAATTTGGGTGAATGATCATTAAATTTACGAAAGGGAGAAGTAGTAGGTACATTATTCAAAGGAGAAGATACATGAAATTGAATGTCATCAAAATCCACCTCATACTAAATTATGTTGATCTTGTTAATTACAATTTGAATATTGTTAGACATCAAGATAAGATTAAATTGGTTAAACATGCTACCTATAACAATAGAAGTTGATGAAAAATCCCTAGTGCACCGGGAATTTGACTCATTGTGTAATGTAGAAGTCATGATTACTATAAAATTGGGGATAACTGTCTCTGGTTTTGTATCTAAATTAGAAGTAGCCACAAAGCTTTCAAACTTATATAAGATATGCCTTCTTTATCTAATCTCTGTAATAGGCTCAACCTCGATAGACTCACCTCAAATTCATTAAAATTACTTCAAGGAAATGACCATAAACCAAAATCATGTAATATCGTAAGAAATAAAGAATCATTAATATATTCATTTCACAATATGATTGTCATTTATGTTGATGTTCAAAATAAAAATTCAAATACCAATATGCAAAACATTGTTGTAAAGTTGATCTAGAGGTAAAGAGGAAAGAAATCCATGTTGCTTTAAGGTCTAAAACCAATCCTTTATAATAAAATTGATTTTCTAAAGGATCTCTTTCACCTTTAGATACCAAGCGTCCTTCGATTTTGCATGATTATTTTTAATGTAAACCTTACATCAGTAATAAATGCAATATTAAATAGAAATTAAGTTATATGAATTAAAAAGTAACAGTTGTTAAGATAACAAAGTGTTGAAAGTAAATGAAGTATTGAAACAAAACAGGAATGAAATGAAATATATCTATAAAATCTAAACAAAAATTGTCTAAGACCAATTTCATAGAAAATAGAAAAAGTATAAAACATGAAATAAAACAAGCCTTTTAAGGAAAAAGCAAGAAAAAATGAATGTATATATATATATATATATATATATATATATATATAATCATTGTAATAGAGTTTTTTAAAAAATGAGATTATAATAACCCAAAGATGGGGCATGATAAGTGGTTAAGCTCTCAAAATGTGTGATGCTTCTAACAACATATGCTATTTGTGAAACCTCATATGATGAAGGATCTTTAGGAAATCAACAGTCAAATTGTTTCAAAGAAATTTGCATATATGATTTTTTTCAACCTCAAATAAAAATGTATAACCATGTATATGTTGAATTTCCATGACCTTCGGTTTAGGTTAGAGTCTTAAAATCATTGATGCTACCAAACCACGAATCTCAACCATAAACTACTTTGCACAATGGAATAAAATAGTAGTAAATCACACATGCAAAAAATATAAACAACATTTTAATTTTTCAACCCAACTTTGTTATATTAATCCAACTGATATAATACAATGTTCTAGGGATCCCGTACTAAGGATAATGGCCCTCATACATCCACCAGTACAAGATACAAAAATGGGACTTGGTGTTAGTCTATCGACAACCAATCTACCCTCAACAAGATACTCTGACCATCTAGCTGTAGCGTGCTCTCTCAACTCCTCTCAATCGTACCATGTAGTTGCCCAGTCCTTCGGCTCCCGATCTGCGACTCCTACCTCTATTAATGCTCCAAGTCCATCTAGCCACTGAATCTTGGTTATCCAGTCTGCTCTCTAGTTGTGCCTTCGTCCATCAAGGCCACAACACATCGAGACTCTTGTCGAGTTGTTCACAGCTCCACTTGTGAACAAATCTCAACTGCCCACTGTTACTCCTCCGCTACTGAGGGACTTCCAGCCACTATGGTCTTCCTGCGCTGCTACAATGAAGACCAACATAGGGCACGGAGGGCTACCACCTATCACTGTAAGATGTCCATCTCCCACAATGAACACGGGCTAGGAGGACTTCCCATCTTCTATTGTAAATATCCTTCTCCACACACAAGTCCCAGGTTCCACAAACTTCTCTTGGTTGATCAGACCCTTTGAGCTCAACAACTACCTCTCTTGCAACTACCTTTGTCCATCAAGGTGTTTCTCATCGGGCTCCAACTTGTACACTATCACATTGTCCTCCAATAGTCCATAAGTTCCCAATCACATCCACACTTAGTCTTCTCTCATGTTGCTCTCCAATAGTCCACGATGTAGCATCTGCACCTAGTTAGGGAATCCCCACACTTAGGAGACCCTTACACATGGGTGCCCACAGACTCCACCAATTTGCCCTTTTCTCTGCAATAGAGGAGTTATTGCACAAATCTGGGCACCAACAACTTGTCCTCTCTTAGGACACCATCAACTCATCATCTAAGGGAACATCTGAAACTCTCCTTGATGTTTTCCTCTTTCCTCTAATCTGATGTGTCTGCTATTACCTTGATTGTTTGGTATGCCTCCCAAAAATCCACGAGGGCTCCTCCAAATAACTCTTAAGGCCTCCTCAAGTTGCCCATCAATATGATTCAAGTATTGGTCAAAGCAATGACCCAACGTACCTCCACACACTTCCCTCCAAGTTTGTTGTACCTGCTGTCCTTAACTGCGACTGGTCAGGGCATCTTAAACTGTTGTAATGGCCCCTAAACAGTGCTTAAATTATTGTGGCCTAGGAAAAGGATAATGACTTTCTTGTGAGCTATTGTTCTGGACATTTGGAAACCCTTAAATAACTCAACGCAAACCTGTTTTGGGAGGCTAGGCCTGCGGCCTAACTCAGCTAGCTACGGCTTTCCAACAACCCACCAAAATAGCCCTCAAATAGATCCACAACACTCCCAGCAAACTCGGCCTTCGTCGAAGGGACCTTGACCCCTCTACCAACAATTCAGACCCCCAAAACAGTGAGCTCGGACCCTTAAGACAATCCCTCTTCCACGTTGTTCCTTCCTCCTTCTTGTTGCGGCTAGGGCACAAGAGAATATCTACAACAAGCTCTCCTCTTGGGAATGTGTTGCACCAAACAGATGATTTAATGCCTCTTCATCACCCTCTATTTATACAAAAGAGAGGGACTTCTTCCAACATCACTCTAGGGCTTGACAAGCTGTCACAAGCCTAAATAACATGAAGCAAACCTTGACACTTCTTGTGCAAACCCACACTTTGACTTCAAAAATTCATAACTCCTCAACGACAACTCAGAATCTGATGATTCTCATTGCGTTAGAATCGTCTCTCCGAGAGCTATCATTCTCATCAATCACATGTCGAAAACTCGTCACGGTTTTTGCCCAAACATCTATGGGTTCAAAACCCTAGGCTTGGGTTCCAGGCCCACAAGCCTACTTATGGCACTTTGACCTCCAACCCTCGAACACTAGGGCTTGGAGTACCTCCCAAGCTACAAAAAAATCAACAGTATATAAAAAATAAAATATACTTGCAAAATAAAGAACAATTGATTTCACCCTAATGCCTATTGTAAATCATTATGTTAGTACATGCACTTGTCAAGTTATTTGAGAAATTAATATAGCATGGAATTAGATTTCATATTCAAAGCTCGACCATATTTTCACTTTTCTCTTTTATTGTTCAAATAACATTCTTCAATATATATAGAAGGTAGGTTGGAATTGAAAGGACATAACTATCTCTTAAATCTATATATATATATATATATATATATATATATATATCTCCATATATATATATATATATATATATATATATATATATATATATATATATATATATATATATATATATCTATATATATATCTTCTGTGTGGTTCACAGACCTCGGTAATCGCTACATGCACGAAATATTTGTATCAAGCAGATCCACCCAAAGGGATCATTTCCTGTTGGCTCAACCATTAAGTCTGACCTCGAGGGTGTCTAGAAAATTGAGCTCATGACCTCTCAATAGCAAAGGTTCTTTAACAACAGGGCTCGACCAATTGAGGTAATCCACAATGCTATAATAAATAATGTCTTGTCATAATAATATTAGTTTTTTGGGTGGATGGTACTTAAAAGTTCACATTGGCCAAATGCAAGTTTGGATGCATGGGAAAACTAAGCACCAACCTAATAAACTAATTTGCACATTTCCAACCTCAATAAGACAAAGTCTCAAAACTCAATTCAAACAATAATGTCCTTCATTATATATTTTCCATAAACTACATCCAAATAATTTTCCATTTTCTTGATTATCTAAGATAAAAACACACACTCACACACATTCGTTTGTAGCTTCAAAAGAAGTCTAAAATAAATAATATGCTTATGTCTAGTAATAAGTAAACTTGTTTCCGAGTTCTCTTTGCATACATATAAAATGTTGTGCTACATTGACTATAAAGAAACATAGGTGACATAGAGGAGTAGATCTGCGTGAGAGGCTCTACAACTTGAACTAGGGTTAGGGTTTTGACGTTGGGCACCATGGCAGGACACGCAGGGGGGATAGTTGCTTCCTCCTACAGTTAAGTAGTTACGGAGAGAAGCAAGGACACAGGAAAGCAGCGTTTCAAGAAGCCTCTAGAGAAGGCAACAAGGGCAAGTAACACGGACACATTGGGAGGAAACAAACCTCATGAACAGGAAGGGAAGCAGCAGGAAGCTAGTAAGGAAAAGGAGAAAGGGGATAACAGTCAAAAACCTACTTCTGTAAGGAATTCTGGGGTCTGCAAACCTAAGTCGAACACCATTCCTCGGGTCATCTTGAGCGACCCTGTGCTACAAGCGCATAGGGATCATATGATGGAACATGCGGTCATCTGCAAATTCATGGGAATATGGCCGACGGAGAGGGCGCTGCATGTCTGGATAAGGAGCCACTGGAAGCCAAAGGGGGAAATAAACCTTCATCTAGGATCCAAGGGCTTTTTCACAGTAGTATTCACAAGCCTAGAGGATAAAGACAGAGTGTTTGAAGGAGGACCATACTTCTACGTTGTTGCAGGCCTCTACATGTGGCCATGGATAATGAACTTTGTTCCGGAACGCGAGACATTTTCATCGGTACTGGTATGGATCAGACTATACTCCCTTCCTCTGGATTATTGGTTACCAGAATCGCTGAAAACAATAGGCAACAAACTGGGGCATTTTCTAAAGATCTCAGATGCGACTCTGAAAGGAAAATACACCTCCTTCACCCAGATCTGTGTGGAAATGGACTTATTTGGAGCACTTCCGGATGAGATAATTTTAGAAGTATATGATGAAGAATGGGTACAGGCGGTGGACTATGAGCATATCCCATTTAGGTGCCACAAATGCCATGAGCATGGGCATCTATATAGAGACTGCCCAACAAACAATATCGAGAGAAGTGTGAAAACCATTGTGGATAAAAATCTTGATGGTTTCACGAAGGTTGGGAGCAAAGGGAAAGGCGGAAAGAGGCCGCAAAAGAAGATCAATGAGGAAAAACAACCGAGCCACAATAGCTTTAAGATCCTAGAAGAAGAAGAAGGAAACAAAGAAACGAACCAGGAAATGGAGAACATTATCACTGAGAAGGAAAGGGATGACAGCATGGAAGATATCATAGAAAACATGATGGAGATAAATAGGGACCATGAGATGACTCCAAGTGAGGCGGGAATGGAGGACCATGAACTGCAGGAGATTCTAGATAGGGAAAATTTGGATCTAGAGAAATTTCTAGAACAAGGAACGACCAAAGGAGTGGATTCCTTACCAAAAGAGGAATATGACAAGGTTCAACAGCTCTTCCTATCGAAATCACAAATGAAGGGAAATGGAGTCAAAAGAAATCATGAAATCCAGGAACATAGAGGGATCAAAATGAAGGAGGAGACACAGGCACAATCTCCAAAGAACCCAGGCAGGAAAAGAGGAAGAAAAAGACATAAGGAGTTGCTGAATGAATGTAGGAAACTATTGATTAACTCAAGTAAGATGAAAGAGCTTACCAGTTACCCCTTTACAAACCTTTCTTAATGAAGCTCACAACTTGGAATATTAGAGGCATAGGAAATAGAAGGAAACAAAGAAATCTCAGTATTAGAATAAAAGAAGAAAAACCAGATATGGTTTTTATTCAGGAGACAAAATGTTCGATGGATAAGATTAGAGAAATTCATAATAAATGGCTAATCAAGTATGAGCATCTAGATTAGTCAAAATTTGTAAATGATATGGTTGAGATATGTATGGTAGAATCATGAATAAGTGTGTAGATATAATGTATATAGATGGTGGAAGTGTGAATCTATAGTGGAATAATGAATAAATGTAGGGTAATGATATAATGTATATGGCTAGGAATTTGCATATTCAAGTTTTTAAACTAAATTATCAATCTTAGGAAAAAAATTCAAAATCAAAGGCTTTAAAAAAAAAAATTAACTTACAGTACTTTCCTTTGATAGCTCATTTCTTTTGTCATCACTTGACTTTCAAAATGAATTCTTGTCAATACTAGATTGTAGATAGATGTTGGTAGTTGCTTCAAGTCCCTTTGATGTTGATTTTGTTCAAGTCCTTTCTAAATTATGATGTTTTTAGGTCCCTTACTGATACTTGTTGATGATGATGTTTGTTTTCCAGTCCCTTACTGATACTTCTTGATGATGTTTGTTTTCATGTCCCTTACTGGTAAACAACTGCTTGATATCAAACCATTACATGGTTTATTGATTTATTATGAATCTTCCCCCCTTGCTTATCTTGAGACTTGTCCTCAAGTCTTTTAAGTTTTGGAGAATGATCCTGTAAAAACAAAAATGGAAAGAAAAACATGAAAAAGAATTCATATTGGCCAAACATGTTGGTTTTCCGATATGAATTCGAGTTTCTATTGTGCTAGTGCCCTAGATTTTCACAACCAAACTCTTCTTCTTCTTCTTCTTCTTCTTCTTCTTTTCTTTTATTGTTTTTTTTTTTTTTTTGGAAGTAAGGAAGACATATTGCTATGCTTTTCCAATACTTCTATATCATTGTCTTCTGAAACTGTTTTCAAAAAGTCTTCTCTGTTTATAGGCTTATGATAAACTTTTAGTTTATGGCCATTAACCAGAAAAGAATTTATTGCTTCATCAATTGTCTTTATCCTTACTGCTCCATTGTCAAAGATTTCTTCTATTTCATATGGCCCAAGCCAATGAGTAGTAAATTTTTCTTTGAAATATTTGAACTTAGAGTTGAAAAGTAGTGCCCAGTCTCCTTTATGAAATATTTTGTTTTTAATGAATTTTTCATGCCATTTTTTTCTCTGCTATTGAACTAGAGATGTATGTTCCATAGCTTGTTTTCTGATCTCATCTAGTTCATTGAGTTGCATGATCCTCTGTTATTGTGCTTCTTTCAGGTCCTTTCCCAACTCTGCCGCAAGTTTATATGTGGGAATCTCAAATTCAATTGGAAACAAGACTTCTTTTCCATAAACAAGTTGATTGGGGCTAAATCTAGTAGTATTTTTCCATGTTATCTTATAATCCCATAGTGCTTTATTCAGCTTCTCTGACCAATATTTTGTATTCATGTTCACTGTCTTTGTCCTAATATTCTCAAGTAATTTATACTTGTCCATTTTCCTGTGGATGGTATGAAGTTGATTTCTGATGCTTAATCTTGTATTTCTATGTCAGGTCTCAAACAAGCTTGGAGGTGAACTGTGTACCTTGATTTGTGACAATCTGCCTTGGAACTCCATATCTTACAAATATTTCTTGATAAAGAAAAATAACTACTGCAGTTTTTGTTGCTTTGCTCAATGCTTTAGCCTCTACCCATTTTGTTACATAGTCAGTACATACTAGGATGTACTTCTTACCATTTGATGGTGGGTTGATAGGACCCACAAAGTCAAGAGCCCATTGTTCAAATGGCTCTATGAGTACTTGTGGCTTCAATGGAATTTCATCTGAAACTACAGGTCTACCCATTCTTTGGCAGTTATCACATCTTTTAGCATAAGCCTTTGAATCTTTGAATAGTGATGGCCAATAGTAGCATTGATTTAAAACTTTGTATGATGTCCTCTTCCCTATAAAATGACCACCACATGGTTCGTCATGACATGATTTTAGAATATCAATGATTTCATCTTCTCTTATGCATTTCCTAATTAAAATATCAGGTCTTGTATAGAAAAGATCTCCATTAATCCAAGTGTATCTTGCACTGTCTCTAATTATTTTATTTTTCTGCTTGCTAGTGAAATGAGATGGTAATATTCCTGATGATATATAATTAGCTATATCTGCAAACCATGGGGTTTTACTTGTTATAGAAAATAGATGCTCATCAGGGAAGTTATCTGACACAGGTATAATATCATCAGAAGAATGAAGTCTTGATAGAAAATATGCTACTTGGTTATCTCTCCCTGGTCGATCTAAAACAATGATATTAAATTCTTGCATTAATAACAACCATCTAGTGATTCTACCATTAGTAATTGTTTTGTTCATTAGATATTTAATGGTTGAATGATCTGTATGGACAAATACTTGATAACCTGTTATATAATGCCTAAATTTATTGACTACATGGAAAACAACTAGCATTTCTTTTTCAGTTACTATGTAGTTTAATTCTACCGGAGTTAAATTTTTGCTTATGAAATAGATGGCATAGTTAAATTGATTTTCTTTTTGTCCTAGAGATGCTCCTATTGTTGTGTCTGATGCATCAGTAGATATATGGAATGGTAATGACCAATTTGGTCCTCTAAGAATGGGTGCTATAGATAATTTTTCTTTCAAATTTTCAAATGCATTTTGACAATTTGTAGTCCATTGAAACTCAATGTCTTTTGCAAGTAGTTTAAACAAGGGTAAAGCTATCTTACTGAAGTTTTCAATGAATCTTCTATAGTAGCTTTCATATCCCAAGAAACTTCTTACTTCTTTATGTGTTTTTGGTGGCATTAAGTTTATAATAACTTGTATCTTTGTTGGGTCTACCTTAATTCCAGAAGAAGAAATGTGGTGTCCCAACACTATCCCTTCAGTTAGCATCATAAAACATTTCTCATTGCTGAGGGATAAATTTGTCTCTATACATCTTTTTAGAACTTTTTCAAGATTATTTAAACAATCATCAAATGCATTTCCATAAACAGTAAAATCATCCATGTAAACTTCAACACATTCATGTATAAGATCTGCAAAGATAGCTAAGACTGCTCTTTGAAATGTAGCAGGTGCATTACATAGTCCAAAAGGCAGAACATTGTAGGCATATGTACCCCATGGACAAGTAAATGTGGTTTTATCCTGATCCTCTAATGCTATCTTGATCTGATTGTATCCACTAAATCCATCAAGAAAGGAAAATAACTTTTTCCCTGCTAATGAGTCTAGTACTTGATCAATGAATGGTAGTGGAAATTGATCTATTAATGTTTCCTTGTTCAGTTCCCTATAGTCCACACATATTCTCCATTTGCCATTTTTCTTGGTACCACAACTAAAGGAGAAACCCATTGGCTATCAAAGATTGGGTAGATAAATCCTACCTGTAATAGTTTCGACAATTCTTCTTTCACTATCTCTTTCATCATTGTATTCATTCTTCTTTGTGGTTGTATTAATGGTTTGATTGTTTCATTTTTGTAAATGTGATGGATACATGTTTTTTTATAGATTCCTTGCATGCTTGTATAGTCCCAAGCAAAATCTTTTGAATATTTCTGTAATAATGAAATTACCTGTTGTTCTTGTGATGATTGTAGATTATTACCAATATTTAGATTCTTTCTCGGATTGATTTCAATAGTTTTTCTTTGAGAATTGGTAATTGAGTTAACACAAAAAAAAACTGTCAAATGAATTCTGCAATGATTGAATAGTACAATTTTCCTGAAAACATTGATTTAAAAGATGATTTACAACTTCATATTGTGTTATTCTTAGCTTCTCAAAAATATCAGGTTTTGAGATAAAAAGATCTATTAAATCCTCATTTTTTTCCTCTTCTCTAAAATTAAAGGCTTGATTAATGCTTAAAATAGGCTGAGTATTTTCTTGTTCATCATCAAGCCATGATAGTAAAGAATGAGATTGAGTAGGAGGATAGAGTGTAATATGTTTCCTTTCATCTCCATGTGCTATGATCATGCTTCTTGATCTGCATCCAATGAAGGCATCTGTTGTGGCTAACCATGGTCTGCCAAGAATTAAAGGATGGCCTCCTAGATTTGTTTTTGGTTGCAAGATCAAAAATTCTACAGGGTATTCCCATGAATCTAAAGAAACAATGATGTCCTCAAGTATTCCTTCCAGTACAACTTTAGATCTATCTGCTAGTTCTAAAATTGTAGTAGTAGGTCGGATGTTTGGCAATTTTAAATACTTCATAGTTTCTGTTGTCATGACATTTATAGCAACTCCTAGATCAATTAAAGTTTTAGGAACTAAAAAATTATTGATTGAAATGGTAACCATAGGTATCCCAGGATCAATATATTTTTCAATTGTTGTTTTTGTAGGTATCCAATGACTTGGATTGTGGGTGGGTCTCTTTTCTTTCTATCAGTTTGCTTAATGCATAATTTCTTTATTGTTTTTCTATAGATTGGAATTTCCTTAATGGCTTGCAACAAAGGAATTTTAACATAAGAATTATGTAACTCATTTATAATATCAAATTCAGGAAGAGAGATTGATGGTTTATGATCCATTAACCTTTCTAGGAAAGGTGATGTTTGAGTCATAATTGTTTTATTTTTCTAAATTTGATTCCTTGGATTAGATTTTTCAGATTATACTCCCTCTTGAATTTGTTCTTCTATGATTGGTGGAGAATCTTTTTGTAGTATTTTTCCATACCTAAAGTAGATATCTTGTATAGGAAGAATAGAATATGTAGGAAATAATGTTGTTTCTTCCATATTATATGCTGGTCTTTTCACTCTATTACTCGGATTTGCTACTAGTTGAGCTGGTAATTGAGTTGGTATGGGTGGTGGTTGATTAGAAGGAAGCTAAAGCTGTTGAGGTTGAGCTAGTGTAGGCATTGATTGTTGTGTAAATGGATTTGTTTGAGTGGATTGATGGAATTGTTGATATGGGAATGATTGTTGAGGATATGGTTGTTGATATGATTGATAAGATTGATATTGTTGAGGGTAAAATTATTGAGGAGGTTGGGCTCCATAAGCATATCCTCGCCAACTTTGTGAAGGTTGGTTTTGGTTTTGCTGAGGAGGCCAAACCTGCCATGGCATAGGAGTATTCCATGAATTCTGATATTGAAAATTTTGGGGAATTTGTTGAGGAAACTGTTGAGATGTGCCTGCAAAATGTAGTTGCCAAGCTATTCTTGGTGCCATATAATAAAATCCTTGAGTTTGTTCTATTTTACTTGATTGTAACTCTTTTAATGTTGGACAATCATTTGTAACATGATTTTCTATACATAGTCCACAAACATGTATATTATCCAAAGGACATTCTCGCAAAAGATGCTTCTTTCTACACTTCGGACAAAAGATTGGCATTGTTTGTTCTTCTTCTTGTTGTTTCTTCTTTGCTTTTAATACATCAACTTGTGTTCCTAAAGTACTCAAAAGATCTATTTTAAATTTTTCTAATAAACTCCATATTTCTACTCTTGTCACTCCTCCTACTGCAAATTTAGAAGCTCTAGAAGTTACATCTCTTTTTCCTATTTTGGATCTACCTCTAGAGTATTTTTGACATAATTCAGCTAGTTCATCAAATGGTATGTATTAAATATCTCATTTACCCATCACATTAATAATATCAAGATACTCATCTCTTATTCCTTTAAGAAAAATTGTTATAATGATATCAGAATTTAGAGAATGTTGTTTGGATTTTTGCAGATTGTAAAGAAATCATTCCAAATATTCTTCCAAACTCTCATCTTCTTGTTGAGACATTCTAAAAATATCTTCTTTTGAATCTCTAGGCTTGCAATAGGCTTGATATTTCTTAAGAAAAATTTTCTTCATTTCTTCCCAAGAAGTAATAGAGTGTTCTCATAATCCCATAAACCATTTTAATGCAGTTGCTTTAAGAGTAGCAGGAAAAAGACAAAGCTTATGTGTATCATCGGTGTAACCATAAGTTATACATAAGATATCATATTTGAACATGAACGAATCAGGATCTTCATAAGAAAATCCATAGAAATTTGGTAAAACTGAAGGTGGAATATTTTTTATTTTTACTTCTTCTCCTAAAATTGCTCTAGTATCTACAATTAGAAATCCAAAAGTAGTTTCTTCATAATTTTCTTCATCTTGTCTTCTTGTATGATCATATTCTCTTTTGAGATCTTTTTCTCTTTTCCTTTCTGCTTCTCTTCTTGTCTCTTCTTCTCTTCTTCTTTGCCATTCTTTTTGTTGTTTTTCATATTTTAACCTTTGTTCTATGGTGAGGATGGTAGATCCTTTCCCTTCTTCTGCCATATCTTTTTCAGTAGTTTCAACTGTTTCAATAGCAATTTGAGATTCAACTTGTTCTATGTGTTCAAAGATAGGTTGATCTATTTGTTCAAGAATAGGTTGATCAATTGGTTTTCTTGTTTCTCTTTGTTTTCCTATGGAAGGTATTTCTGTTTGTTTTTGTCTTCTTTTCACTTCATAAGCTAACAAAGTTTGTCTTTCAACAAGAGTTAACCTTTGTCCTGAATGTTGTTTTTCCTCTAACTCTTCCAAAGTTGGTTTTCCAGCAATTGGTGTAGTTAATTCAAATGGAGGCAGACCTGCTTCTACCAATGGTTTAGTAGTTGGGGGGTCTTGTTTTATGTATCTACCCTTTTCATCTCTATATCTAGGCATAAATTACCATAATGAAAAATCCTATTTGTGTTTTTTATGTTTTTTTTTTTTATATATATTTTTTCCAAATAATCTTCTTAATTAGTTATATCCAAAATATGCTTCCCCAGCAACAGTGCCAAAAATGTCATCTCAATTTATTGTGTAAATTAAGGCATGTATTTTACTATCAATCTAGGTTGGTAATCTTAGAAGCAAACCAAAATTTATGGATATTTGGATAAGAACTAATATAGAAAGTAGTTATGAGAACAGAAGTGCATATTACAAATATAAACCATTCTACATAACTAAGCAAAAACATTTAAGTCTATTTCATAAAAGCATGCATTATTGGTCAATGAAATTATACTATTTTAGGAAAACAAGAAATAGGTTATTTTCAAAGAGACTTGGTTGTCCTCCCTCAATAATTCTATAATGACATTGCCAATATCTAAGTAAGCATAAAAGAATGTAATGAAAGCAAAAGAACTTAATTTAAGAAAGCTTGAAAGAAGTGAATCTTGTTCAATCTTAGTCCTAGCTCACGGAGAAGAGGCTCTTTTCTAAGAGACTTGGTTGTCCTTCCACATTCAAGCTAATCACTAAAAGGAAGAAATATTCACTTAACACATGCCATAAAATGAATTCACATTAAATATATTTACAAATATTTACAACAAATGAATATAATAAACATGGAGAATCAAACTAGCATATGCACAAATATGAACATCATACAACAAAGTGTACTTAGCTTGGTATGGGGGCCCTCCAACCTTGCTAGTACACTGCTAAAATACTCAGCTACAACAACTCATTCACTCCAACAAACACAAAGAAATCATGAAACAAAATCTCTATCTTCAATTATCTCAAAATAATAAGTTTTTCTACATGTTCTAACTATGAATGCCTCTCTTTAAATAGGCAAAATAATAACCATATAAGCTAAAAAGTTTGAAAAAACCATCATTAATGTTATCCCACTTCATCAGGTCAAAGCCATCCATTAGTTACAAGAAATCTGGAAAAATTCCAAAAAATCCTAAAACTGCCCCTTTTTAATAAGGATTTCTGGGTGACAGGTCAAGTTTGACCAGTGTTGACCAGGCCTATATTTGCTCATTTTGACCGAGCCAATAGTTGTTCATCCATACGTGGTTCCTAATCTTTCCAAATATGTATTCAACTCGCGCCCAGATGTCTCGCGCATATCACTTTAATGGAGCTATTACGGGAATTTTTAATGCAATCTAAAATTAATTTTAAAACCCAATTTTTACAAAAATTCCTAAAAATTGAAAAACTTAATCTAATTACCTGATTATGCAAAATAAGGGTAAAATGAAGTATATATGAGTGGAATATGATGGTAAGTAAGTGGGTTTATGGTAAACACAATTAGCCAAAATCAAGGGCCAACATACATTCCTAGGTGTCACTTTCCAACAATTTATAATTTTTCCTAATTTTCTTTTTCTTGTAATTAGGATATCTACACTTTGATCTTACACATACTTTTCATGCGTATCTATTGACATTAAAATTTTTGGAAATTGTCGTATATAATTTGCTCGATAGTAGACAACCTTGTTTAAATACAAAATATCTCCATTATGAGTAAGAATTTGAATCCACTCAAGATTACCATCCACTACCGTAGCTACAACCTTGATTTCTGCTATTGGTGAGGCCAAAACTGTTGAAAATAGCAATAAGAAATGATAAAAATAGAATCCAGAATATTCCAATTTTAATTTGTCCTTGAATTAAAATTCGAATTTAGTCTCACCAGTTGCTTGAAAAATAATTAATTAATTCATCTTGAGTTAATTAGTTGGAGAAATTCAAGTTAGAAGTCTTTCTGCAGTCATGCAACAGTTATCCATTAAATTAAGGAGACTATCTCTTAATTAAGGAGATAAGATTGAGTTGTATTCGAGTTGTAACTAGTTAGGTCAGTTTACTGAGTTAAGTCCAATTAAATTAGTTCCAAACTATTTGAGGAACTAATTGTGAGTTCAGTCAGTTAATGCATGCATGCATCAAACTAGTGTACTCTAGATAATTGAAGATTCTCTCATCGATAACTCTTGCATGACTATTCAGAGAAATACCTAGTTGAGATTAAAGATAGGGACATTGTACTATCATTTGCATGAGTTTTCCTATAAAGGAAACTCATCCATGCAGAAGGAATCAGGTTCGTTGAGGATTGTACAGTTTTACAGGGTGTGAGATCAGTGTAAGTGATCAGTGTTCCACTGGTAACAGCTAGATCACCCAGTAGAAACTGCGCAAGGAAATAGGAGGCTTGGAGGGCAGAGGAGAAGGTTTGTGAGAAGCCTTGTTTGCCTGTGAGCATCCAGGAGGATTGTACTGAGAGCTGGCTAGTTGTGAGAGCTAAGGCTTTGTATAGTTCTGATGTATTTCCACATTGTATGATAATACAGAGAGTGGGGTTTTTCGCTAAGGCTTTCCCCTGAGTATTTTTGTGTTTCATGTGTATTGATTCTTCTTCTTATGGTTATATGTGTTCAGCTCGATCTTGCTCAATTTTAAGCTTTTGCAAAGCAAGTTTGATAGTAGAAGTAGATTATTGTATTTTCCTTTGGTATATTGCATTATCGAGTTAATCTACAGTTAGATTTTCTACATAGATCTCAGAGGTAGATTTGTAGAGAATTTACATAATTTCTACATGGTATCAGAGCTAGCTGGTTTGTACAAATTTCTACAAAAACAAATTGCTTCCTATCTTGACATTTAATCTCCATGATTGTAATCAATGTAACAATTAAGTTCATATAACCATTATCATCAAATGAAACATTTATCTACATATGTATGCTATAGGCACTAAAACCAATGCAACAATGACAAAATTGTGGATAAGGAAAAATGAGAGGTGATTGGTAAAATAGAGAAGTGAGGAAAATAGCTCCATTGAAAAGAAATCATAACGTTGTCCATATTATCATCATTAAACATTATCATCCTTACTTTATGAAAAAATAACTCTAGGAAACCATAATATAAGTCATTACGAGTATAGTCACAACTAATATAACTTCAAATCTTTAAGCTAACACATCATCTAAATGTAGCACATTTTTTTTGCAATGTGTTCTTCATTACTAACATATGCATATGCTACTCTATAGGTCTTGAGAATCATAGAGTTTCAACGTAATCATGATAATATTGTGTGTGACTATCCTTCAACCAATCTAATACAATGATCACCCAATAAATATAAACCTATTATTGCTTCAAACATGGTTTATCAAATCTAGACATCATGCATACCAAATAGCACTATGATTATGTTCATGATAACTTTATAAGGGACTTATGCATGCAATCAAGAGATATCATTAATATACCTAATTTCAAATAGTGGTGTGTATATAACCATCAATTCAGTGCAAGGAAGACATTACACTTTACTCCATATTATGTAAAACCTAATAACATTTGAGGTTACTTTTATTTCAACATGCACTTATAACATTTATTTACGGATTACATGCATGCATAATCATAGATATAATCAGGTACATAAACTTTAATCGGAGTCCAAGAAAATACATCAACATAAGAATAAACATAAAAATACAAAGAAAACATTTAAAGTAAGGTAACAATATCAAATACTTATTTCAGAAGGAATCACTCCACAAGTCATGCTTGCTATAATATATTATTCAACATCTAACATATCTCAATACAATGATACTCATATGTATATACTTTGTCATGAGTATACTATAGGGTGTATACCCATTGCACCTTATTATTATAATATTTTCTCTAACTACATAACAATCCTATTTATTACCCACTAACTACTAAGTGGGCCTATTTCATAATTATGACCAAATTACATTAATTATCCCCCTTGGGTACCTCCTTAAATGCATCACATTCTATCACTTTTCACATGTTTCATTTTCAAAACATGTGCAAACACAATATAATATGATCTAATATGCAATGTAATCAATTGGTACGAATTATATACGTCCATCCATCCCAGTGAAATGTGAACACGGGGACCCAATGCTTCTTTCCTGACTCGATTTTAATTCTAGTTTCTTCCTCAATTCCATGTTGTCATTGTAACACTTTGATATCTCCATGTATTTCTTTCAATCCTCCATGTACATCTCTAGTAGGTACATTTTTTATTACATGTTGGTTGATAGTAACTTCTTTTATGCTCGCGACCTTGCCTTGATGAGTTTTGTTTCTTAGGGTGGTGTGGTTGAGATATGTAACAACCTTAGCTAGTAGTTTTCCTTTCTTTGACTCTTCTACTTGTGGTTCCTTTAAGAAATGCAAGTTCGTAAATTATTCTTAATTTTTATGCCTCTCCTAGGGCTTTCCTTCAAGTACTTTTGTAGACTACTCTTCTAACTCAATGTTGGAATCTCTAGTTGATGTCACTAATGGTACCACAGTTAGTTTATCTTTAATCTTTGCTTCATGTGAAAACAAATTTTTTTTTTACAGAAATATTACTTATTAATGTGATTGGATGTATTATTTTTATTCAAAATACCATTATGCCTACTAATCCCTAAAGCTCTATGAATGATACATGAAAAAATGCAATATGTTAAAGATGAGCCTATTGCTTAGGCAACTACGGATGTCCTCATCACTATTTAATGCCTCCACTTAAGCTTTACTATCCCAGGATAATGTTAATGAGGAGACAATGTAAAAATACTTTTAAAAAAAAAGTTATATAAAAAATGACATCATAAATGCATTAAAAATTATGCAAGTTATTTGAACATAAAATAATATAATAAGACATTTATTAAATAAAATCAAAACTAAAATAATTACATCCCCAATTTAAATACCACATCAATGTTTTCATTATTTAGGTCTTTAAAGTTGTCTCCATGAATATAAGCACAATGATGCTACCATTATTCCCAACTACATTGACTACCATTTATAATAATATAAAACTATGATCATATGTTAGGCCCCTGTACTACTAGTGTAACCCTTTATTGTTATTAATACAACCCACTTATTATATTAATGTACCCATGTAGTGCCCATATTGTTACTATTGTGCCCCATAGAAGCCCACTATTGTTATTATTGTGCCCTTACATTATTATTGTTATGTCGGCTCTGTTTATGTTATGACCCCTTAGACTCCTATATATAGAAAGGAGGTATTTTCATTTGTATCATCCAAGAATTGTTCATTTATGTAAGGTAAAGGAGGTTGCCCCCTCGAAGAGGCTGAATTCTAAGGCGTTGATCTATCTTTTCTTGAGCTGGTTTCATAACATTTGGTATTAAAGCTTTGGATTCTAGGGTTTCGCTGCTCCAAACAGGTCATCGTGGCATTTTCGCTCTAACTTTTTTTCTGCGACGTTTCAGAAGTTAAAAAAAAACCCATTTGAGACGAGATTGCACTGAAGCTCAGGTCTGAAATTCAGAGCGTTTCGCGCTATATTTGTGGAGATATGATCTAAGGAAGTGGGTCGTTTTGCAGACTCCTGAATTACATTCCAAACAAGTGACTTGGGGAAAATCGTCATAACTTTATATCTGAGTATCGGATTGAAATTTCGTAAGAAGGTACAGAAATAGGACGGACTTTAGTTTCTTGTAGATATTTTTTAGAGCCAAAGGTCGAAACAATGACACGTGGCACTTCATACAATTTCGCTCTTTTGAAAAGGTCTATAATCAGGTCATATTGGGAGATTGTGCATAACTCTTTCTTGCAGAATCCAATTTTGATCAGACTGGTGGCATTGGAAAGAGGACACAGAGGGCTACTATAGGTCGTAATTTTAGAACTTAAAGATCCGAAAGTACAGAGTTACAGTCGTTTCAAGATCGAGCTCCTAAAATCAAGAAAAAGAAAGATGAGGAAATTTGATGGCAAGCATCCGGTAAATTGGATACTTCAGATGGAGCAATATTTTGATCTACATGGTGTACCATTGTTACAAAAGGTATGTATTGCATCTTCATATTTAGAACCAGATCAATTTTTATGGTATGAAGGGCTTTGCTCTCGTAAACAACTTGTTACGTGGTCAATTTTCACGGAGGAAATGATAGCACATTATGAGGATACAAAGAGCAACACCTTCTTTAGAGCAACACCACAACAACTGGAAAGAGTAAAAGGGCTTTGTGACATAGTGGAAAGCAAAATTATGGAAACCAGGAAGCATACCCCTCACAACTATAAAGATGGAAGTGTTGTTTCTCCTAGCCTTCCACAACTTACAAGGGTTACATCACAACAATTGGAAGAAAAAAGAGAAAAAGGCCTTTGTTACAATTGTGATAGCAAATGCACTAAAGGTCATAAGTGTGCTGAGAAGAAATTATTTTACATAGAATATGAAGAGGAGGAAGAAAAGGATCAAGAAACATCAAAAGAAGAAGATATACGCCATGACCCCACCCCAGAGAAAGAAGAAATGAATCAGACCATATCTTGTAAAGCATTGGCAAGAATTACCACTCCTCAAACTCTCAAGATAGAAGGACATCAAGAAGAAAAAGGTGCAAGAAGTGAAAGATCACATCGAGAAAGAAGAAATGAATCCAACCATATCTTGTAATTCATTGGTCGAAATTACCACTCCTCAAACTATCAAGATAGAAGGACATATTAAGAAGAAAAATGTTCAAGAAGTGAAAGATCACATCGAGCATCAAGAAATGAATCCGACCATATCTTGTAAAGGAGTGGAAGAAATTACCACTCCTCAAACTCTAGAGATAGAAGGACATATCAAGAAGAAAAAGGTTCAAGCAGTGAAAGATCACATCGAGCATCAACAACAAGTTCTCCAAATTTTAAAGGATAACGCCACTTTGGTGCAAAATCAAACGAAACAACAGGTAGATCAACATCGTAGTGAAAAATGTTATGATGTAGGTGATTGGGTATTTTTACTGCTACATCTCAAGCAAGCTATTTATGAGAAGGAAATGTTGGCAACACTACATGCACTTAAAAAATGGCGACCTTACCGAATGGGAAGACTCTTCAAGGATGAGGATGTGGAAGCATTGTTTTGTGCTATTTCTATTATCCAACCAAATTGGATAAATGAAGCAAGGGATGAATGGAAGAAGGACGAAGAAGTATGGCCACTTATTCAAAAGTTGCAAAAGATCCCAATTCAAACAATATTGCCAGAAATTGAAGAGGAAGGAAAAATCATATTGGAACCTAGAGCAGTCATAGAAACAAGAACCCGACAGCTATGAAATCGATCAATTTCAGAGTATCTCATCAAGTGGAAGAACTTACCCGCTGAAGATTCCACATGGGAGGACAAGAATTTTATACAGAAGCATCAAGAACTACTCAAGTGTTGAGGACAACACTTTTTGAAGGAGAGGGGCATGTTAGGCCCCTATACTACTAGTGTAACCCTTTATTGTTATTAGTACAACCCACTTATTATATTAATGTACCCATGTAGTGCCCATATTGTTACTATTGTGCCCCATAGAAGCCCACTATTGTTATTATTGTGCCCTTACATTATTATTGTTATGTCGGCTCTGATTATGTTATGACCCCTCAGACTCCTATATATAGAAAGGAGGTCTTTTCATTTGTATCATCCAAGAATTATTCATTTATGTAATGTAAAGGAGGTTGCCCCCTTGAAGAGGTTGAATTCTAAGGCGTTGATCTATCTTTTTCTATCTTTTCTTGAGCTGGTAACGTCATAGGTTAATATGAAAACAAATATTGTTTTGTTATATTGTCATTATGAAAAAAAATGAATAATAAATTTTTATTACAAAGTATAAAACTAAATACATTTATATACTAATTTTATAATCTAGAGATAAACCTAAACTTGATTAGATAATTTTTTAATATGATTTTGAAACTAAATAAATTCATGTGTTAATTAAATATTAATTTTTCACCTCAAATTTAAATAACACAAATCAAGATTTCGCCTCAAATTTTTCCGCCAAATTCTAGTACCAGAAAATCTAAAAAATCACACTAAAAACAACTCCAAACCAAATACAACACCAAAATTAAATGACCACGGTCAGTCATGAATAGCTATCCAATACATTCCAACTTTATTCTAGTAACATCAATAAATTATATCCCATCAAAACCTCAATAAAATCTATCCCATCAAAACTCGAGCTATACTATGTCCCATCATTTTTTTGAAAAGTAGAATCGTTAGTTTTATATTTTTATATACGATTCATTTTAAGAAATGGGGATGAGTCCCACTTATAGAAGCTTTATTAACCCGAGAGCAACATCTGTACATAATTTATATATTTACAGAAGTTGGATTGAAACCATAGGCTGTGGAGCAGCAGAGCGAAATGAGATACATATACTGCGGAGCAGCGAAAGCACGCAACGGGAGTCGAACCCGGGAAAAGCAATAAGCGGCCGTCCCTAACCACGGGGGATAAGGACTCCGTGTATATACACGATTCATATATACACGCAATTAAAAATCAAACAAAATTTTTAAAAAATATGTGAAAGACTTGAATCCCCTGGTCATTTTAGAAGCCGCTTCATTTATAATGAATGGTCGCCTATGAAGATTCCTAAAATAAACGAATATAAATAAATGTAACGTTGCAAGCTCATTACATTTCTCACCGCAATCCAAAGGTTTAGAATCATGTGTGATGACTTGTGTAGATTTATTAAATTTTCCACGGCATTTGAATTGACACAGATATTAATGCTGTGGCATTTTTAATTTTACTATTTCTTCATTTTTTGTTAATACGTCATTCCTGTTCTAGCAAATCATTGAAAATAAATATAATAATTTATACATTCTATGCTTCTCAAAATCGGAGTGGCCACCCAACAAATATTATTAAAAATTTCATTATTTTACTCAATAATTACGAAGTCTAAACAATACGGTTGTATATTTCGTATTGTAATTTCCTACCTATCATTAATAATGATGTTCCACCAAATCCAAAGTTTCCCCACATATCATAATTCAATTTTCTTCTAAGTTTTTTAGATTTTTATATAATTTTAATATCTTGTTTTAAGCTTTAATTTGCCTATTAGTAGTGGTCAACTGCTAGCTATATTGTGTTATTGGAGGTATTTTTATTTCAAATTTTATAATAATATTCCGGATTTTTTTTAATTTTTATGTAAATTGTTTTAAATTAATTTAATTTTTAAAATGGTTTTAAAATTATATATTTTATAGTGTTTTAGTGGTTTACTTTTTAAAATGTGTAATTTGAGTGAATGTGATAGTTAAAATATGTTTTTTCCACTTTTAAAAGTTATGGGTTGAAATCAAGAAAGAGTGGAACATCTAAAATTTTATAAAATTGGTATTAAATTTTTTTATTTAATTTTTTATAATAATCTTAAATGGTAGTAAATTGGTATTAAAAAAATTTATTTAATTTTTTTTATCATGATCATTTTTATTTTAAATTGTAGTTATTATAAATTATTAAAGTGTTTGATTTTTTAAAAGTGTTTTTATTTGTTATACTTATATTTAATAATTGTGGTTATCTAAAGTGTTTTATTCTTTAAAAGTGTTTCTATTTATTTATTGTACTTATATTTGATAATTGTGGTCATTCAAAACCATAGGTCCTTTCTTTGAACATTTGATGCTAGTCTACAAATATAATCTTAGATTTAGTTTGCAAGTCAAAATGATAAGTCAATTACCAAATTTGACTCATTGAGAGCACCTACAATGAACAATATTCAAGAGATTTGTAGATAACAATCTGTTGTACTACTCATCAACTCCCCAATATGATTAATAGTAAAACTAATAAAATATGGGAAACCCTTTTTAATTTAAGCTAAAATCTTTTTAAGTTCTAATAAAATAAAATAATTTTAGTTTCATTTTTCCAAAACTTTAGCGAAAATGATAAATCTTCCATATCGGAGCTTAGGTCCATCACGTGTATTCGCAAACATTGACTTTTGTTTAGAATCATGTGTGATGACTTGTGTAGACATCATTAAATTTTCCACGGCATAGATATTAATGATGTGGCATTTTTAATTTTACTATTTCTTTAGTTTTTTTTTGTTCATACGCCATTCCTGTTCTAGCAAATCATTGAAAATAAATATAATAATTTATACATTCCATGCTTCTCAAAATTGGAGTGGCCACCCAACAAATATTATCAAAATTTCATTATCTTACTCAATAATTAAGAAGTCTAAACAATACAGTTGTATATTTCGTATTGTAATTTCCTACCTATCATTATGGTCCACCAAATCTAAATTTTCCCCGCATATTACAATTAATTTTCTTCTAATTTTTTATTTTTATATAATTTTAATATCTTGTTTTAAGCTTTGACTGGCTTATTAGTAGTGGTCAACTGGTAGCTATATTGTGTTATGGGGTATTTTTATTTCAAATTTTATAATAATATTCAGGATTTTTTTAATTTTTATTTAAATTGGTTTAAATTAATTTAATTTTTAAAATGGTTTTAAAAATTATATAGTTTATAGTGTTTTAGTTGTTTACTTTTTAAAATGTATAATTTGAGTGAATGTGATAGTTAAATTTTAATTTCTTTTTCTTCCTTTTTTTTTTTTTTAAGTTGCAATCAAGAAAGAGTAGAATATGTAAATTTTTATAAAATTGGTATTAAGACTTTTTATTTAATTTTTTCTAATGATCATTCCGATCTTATATTGTAGTTATTATAAATTACCAAAGTGTTTTATTCTTTAAAAGTGTTTCCATTTGTTGTATCTATATTTGATAATTGTGGTCATTCAAAACCATAGGCTCTTTCTTTGAACACTTATGCTAGTCTACAAATATAATACTAGATTTAGTTTGCAAGTCAAAATGATAAGTCAATTACTAAATTTGACTCATTGAGAGCACATACAATGAACAATATTCAAGAGATTTGTAGATAACAATTTGGTGTACTACTCAACAACCCCTCATTATGGTTAATAGTAGAACTAATAAAATATGAGGGACCATTTTTAAATCTAGGATAAAATCCTTTAAGTTCCAATAAAACAAGATAATTTTAGTTTCATTTTCCAAAATTTTGACTAAAATGATAAATCTTCCTAATCGGAGCCTTTATATCAAAGCTTAAGTCCATCACGCGTATTCACAAACATTGGCTTTTGTTTAAAATCCCTTATTGACAAAAATTTATTGGGGTATTTCAAATATGGTAATATGTCCTCTTTAAAAAGTTCTGAATTAAACTATCTCTGATTGAGTTTTCTAATGTATAGTCCTAAAAGTGATAGAAGTGCTCTTTTGCGAATATAACAACAAAGCCCAACCCCATAGGATTGCCACGTAGCGCTATCGAAGATTCCAATATCAATGTTTTCAATATGACGCTCATGTCATTGATCTCCAATCCCCCGATCACTGATCTTAGATATCCTCCATCCGTCGATCTCCGATATTTCCCAATCCGTCGACCTCCAATAGCCCTTTTCGCTCCTATCCTCCAATATCCTTCGACCTCCGATATTCATTCCCACTCATCCTCCGATATGTGACATCACAGATACTGTGATAACCCATACATCTTCGATATTGCCAAAGCCCTTATCGCCAATCTCCGATATCCTCCATCCTCTAATCTCTGATACACTTCCAGTTACTCATTTCACAACTCTCATATCGGAATTTTCTTATCGGTTGTTACCCTTTCAATCCTCCATTATGAAACCTCCAACAAGACTTTTGATATATGTATGAATCTGCACCAAAGCCCATGTGAATCCATGTTTTATCATTTAATGGTTGAATTTAACAAGTTTATGATTTTCAAAGTGCTAAACGATTTCATTATTGCGTAACAATTTCTTAATATTTTTCTCATAAAAGACATAGATTCATATTGGAATTGGTTATTCGCTCTGAGTAATTATTCAGTTAGAAAGTTTCCACTTATCCTTGTATTTCTCTTTACAGGACAGATGTAAAAATAGTGACTAAAGAAGGGTAAAAATCATTGAAAAAGAAGGCTGAAAGAACCAAAAGTTTGTCAAAGATTGACTTGGAATGCCATTGGCATTTCCTAGTCAAACTATATAATCAGTGGTTGATGTTGAGACGTCTCTCCAACACAACCACTCATTTACTTTCACCACTTAACAATGTGTTATTCACTACAGAGATGTGTATACAACTCCATCGTCCCCCTGAATTAAAGCCAACGACAGATGTATACGAGAGTGGGCGGTGAATGGATAGTCAAGTTGTTGCAACTGCAAGCGATTATTGTCTTTTACTTTATTTTCAATATGGTTTCTTTAAACCACTTTAGAATTCTATGGCACTTTTCTAGATTTGTGTTATTATTATGAACTATAAATCCCCTTCATTGTTATGAAGGAAGGGTTCGGAATTTTTGCGAGAAATCTTTTGGTTTGCACTAATGTATCTTGAAGGAGTTTTAATAGAAAGAGGAACCACTACTCTTTCACTTATGAGCAGAGTTGACATTTATTGGGTACTATTATATGAATACTAGTACTCTATTTATGATTTGAATGGTTATTGTATTTGTGTTTATCATATATATTTTTGCAAACAATTAAGCTTTATCACTATTGATGTGTTTAATTGATAAATTTTAAGTATATGAATGAACAATTATATCTGATATGTGTGATGAGTTTCAACAACTAATTTAATTAATTATTTAATTAAATTAGTTATATTTATATGTTTTAACCTCACAAAAGATTTGATGATCTATATTGTCATGTTTAATGTGAGATCTTTATAAGTCACATATACAGAAAAAGCTTTCCCGGGATAGATATTTTAAGTCTATATATTTATGTTTCTTAGTTTCATTTACATAATCAATCCCACACTTATATATCACATCCGCTTTTATATCTTTTATTAAGGGAAACTGGTCCCATAAACCCAGTCGGAGCCACCATTCCAAACGGAAAAGGAGCTACCCTAAGTTCCCAACCGGAAGGTTTCCCCGATGTTAAGGCAGAGATTTTTGAGCCTTCAACACAATCTAAACCTTAAACCAATAGCTCTAATACCATATTGGAAAATCAAGGATTGGGTAGATCTAAGAGCTAAGTGTTCCGTGAGGAGATGGTGTTTAAGGATAACATTACAATGCTTAAGCATACATGAGCATAGCTCAATGTACATATAACTATAAGAAACCAAAATATTTATGTACACAATGTAGGTCACACATGTTGTATGTAAATCAACCTCTAAGGTCATTTTATATAGAACCAGATATAACCAACAACTTTAAAGTGAGAAATATGAGGGTGAATTAGATGGGTGAGGGTGAATAATGAACTCAGTAAATTCTACCTTTTTTTACACAACAATCAAATAGTTTAGTCTAGTTTCCTAACCAATCAAATGCCCAATAAACAATTTAGTCGAACACTCACTTGAATCTCCCCGTCAATGGTCAAATGATTGTCTTTGGAATACCTAAAGGTGTGATGAATATGCTTAGCCTAATTTTCCAAATTACTACATTACTTCTCCTCAAATATGGGTCAAATTAAAAAAAATAAAATAAATAAATAAATTTAAAAAAAATAAATAAATAAATAAAAAAATCAAAAAATCAAAATCAAAATCAAAATCACAAAAATCAAAAAATCAAAATAAAAAAATCAAAATCTTATATGACTAATATATTATTTATCTATAATTCCAAAGATATTTTTAGTAAAACTATACATTATTTTTACTAGATTTATAATTATCTCTAAATACCTAAACACATGAAATTATTTTTAACCTAACTACAGAGCTTGATCTAAACCTAAACAAAGGGCTTCAAATTAGGAAATATTATTAGTACATGAGAAATTCAAACAAAAGAGTATTGACAATATTTCCATGATGGAGAGGATAATATTGTACCAACACCATTGCATTAATTAGAAGATACATCATTACAGTGCAAATGCCTATCATCATCGTAATTTATGAAGACATAATAAGTGTGAGTCTAATTTCACTCTAGTGTGTTAGCACTCCTCAGTGTCCTAAGGCTGAGAAAGGAGACTAATGGAGGTAACCTCAAACCAATCTTTTAGTTTGGAAGCTAGCCCTACCAAACCAGAGAGGGCTCTCTCTATGGTCACAACCAAGGATTTGACTAGTGCAAGAATTGATTTTAGGCTAGATAGTTCAGCTCAATTTTGGGTTTTTTATTTTAGGTTTTTTGTTGGATGATGATATAGGTCTAGGGGGTTAGGTTAGGGTTTCCAACAGATGAGTTTACAGAGATATAATGGGGCAAGGTAGGCATGCTCAGTTAACATCCTTGATTTGTCATAGTGGATAGGGTAGAAAAGTAAGGTTTCAAAATGAGCATGAGTTCATGAATTCATTTTTATCAGAGGAAAATGTAACAAAAATATGAGAGTTTCAACAAAATAGAGCATAAACATATGAATTTTGTTTAATACTTATGAAACAATCACAAGAAAGAATTAAGATGGAAGTAGAGAGGACAATACATTCAAACTGATGATAATAGAAGAAAAACATTGCTAATGAACATACCACAAGAATCCCACTATAATAGCTGCAACTCCTGTATATTACTCCTGCAAATAGTCACAAGTACACTAGCTCCACAAAGCTTTGACTAAACAACATCCAACCCTTTCACTCACTTAGATTTGACTTGATATAGACCAAAAACCTCTTTCCTCTCTCTCAGTTTTGAATCCAACATGATAGGAACTGTTTACATAAGAATCTTTAACCAAACCTAAATATATGAAAGTCAAAAACAAACCCTCACTATAGAGAAACTAATTTGCTTTGACTTTTACAACATTAATGATCTTGAATCTAACTCAACTTGACCTCTAGTAGCATATTTACATTCAATTACATCATATTAACTCAAAAAAATGACAAATTACATCCTCAAGATCTGACTTTAACTGATGAGTTTTGAAAATTTGATCTCGAGGGAAAAGTGCAACAAAATTGGAGAAAAACGCAGCGCTGACTTTCAGAAGAGGTTTGACTGCCTTCCTGAGCTCCAAATCCAGATCTGAAGGTACCATTAGAAATATTAGGATGTCTATTTTTCCATAGAATCCTCAAGAAATAAAAATGGCCTCTCCAAGGCTACTAAAAACTCATTCTCCCAAGGTTACTCTAAAAGTGCAGCGCCAGGGTGCAAAAAGTGGTTTTTTGGCATGTTTTTGGCTCTTTTCTCACAAACTGAAAGCTAAAATGGCATCCAAGTGGCATAGATGATATGTGCAGGTGATAAGCTACCTAGGCATGCAAAGTTTTTGTCATTTGGAGGCCCCAGGGAAAAGTGTAGCGCCTTGCTGTTTAAGATTTCCTGTTACAGCCCAAAAGTCACAAAACTTCAAAATTTTTAAAATTTTCCTCAAAAATGGTCCAAACTTGCCCCTTTGAGTTTGAGAATGATGTGTTAGGCAATGAGAGAGGCCTCAACCAACATGTATAGTGTATCCTTCTTCCTTTGCTCAATTAGGGTTTTCCTCAATTCCCTTTTCAAGTTTTTGACCCTGATTTGACTGATCAAGTGTTGAGTGTAGTAATGCCTTGCCATGTGCCTCTGTAGGTTGGTGGCCCGATTTTCCATATTCAGGACCATCTCCAAATGATAATTTACCTTCTCAAGCCAATACTCCTTTTTTTCATCAAGGTCTGCTTCAAATGCTTTAACAAGGTCTTGTTGACCTAATGAAGGAGATGACTCACTCCCCTGCCGTTCTTGTATCTGTAAACCTCTAGTATTTGGCCCTCTAGGCTTGATTTTAACCTTCTTACCTTCAACTTGTTCCACATCTACCGTTGCCTTTCCTATGTCATGCTCTACCACCACATCAGTTTTAGGTTTTTTGAGCAAGAGATTTTTTACCTTTAGTTGCCTGTTTTCCTGCTGTAGGAATGAAATCATATACTTGGCCTTTGCCAAGTCATCCTTTAGCCCTCTGATTTTTGCCTCTTTCTCCTTGATTATTTTCTCATGTGACTTGTCCTCCTCATGCATTGCTAGATCTTCCATATAGGTGTCAAAATCTACTTGTTCTTCCTCTTGCAAAGGTGCCTCACGGTGATATGTTTATGTCTCTTTCTCAACTAAAGTAGGCTTGGACCTTTCAACATTGCTTGGATAAAACACAAGCCTCTTTCCTCTGGTGTATGTTTTAGTCACCTCGGCCATAGATATTCTTGTTACAGGTTTTCTTGTAGAACCCACTTCCTGTGGTCTTGGTGATGCCAAAGGTGTAGACTGACTACTAGATTGAGTTGGAGTAGGCAAAAGAGAGGTTGATTGCATGAATGCCTCCCGCGACAGGTTGAACTATGTAAGATGATGGTATACAATGATTTTCACCAAATCATGATGGAACAAACTTTCTTGATGATCTTGCCCTTTGCTATGTACCTTTTTTTCCAATTTTACCAAGCTTGTGTGGAGGTAATGAGGTAGGTTAAGAGGTTTAACACCTGTGAGATGCATCAGTAATCTAACATGGTTTAACACCTGTGAGATGCATCAGTAATCTAACATGGTACTGATATATCCTTGAAAAAATACCCTCACATGTGAAGTATTTCATGATCATTTTCATGAGAGGGGCATACTTGTCAAGCAACTTTCTAAAAGGAAAAATGTGTTTTGGGGCAGCTTTGTATGTCAGTTTCAAGAACATTTTGTAATTTTCAAGGTCTAGGTTTGTCCTCTTAAACCAAACCTCTTCATGATTTGGCAGCCTAGTGGCTGTGGAAATGGCCCATGTTGAAATGGTAAAAGTGACCCCTGCAATAGTTTCCTTATCCCTCCTTAGACTGGTTGCAAAGGTGCTTGTTAACTTTCCATTAAAACCTAACTCTTCAAACGTTTGGTAGAAAACAAGGCAACCTACATCTTGGAATGATTTCTTAGGAAGGGTGAAGCCATGATGTCCTGCACTGTAGTGGGTTCATATTTGATGACCTGGCCTCCCTTATGCTTCTTTAGATCAATGTTTTAGGTTTCTGGATCCATTGCAAACCCTAGCTCACTAAGAATAAGAATTAGGGTTTTGTGCTAGGAAAACAAGGGAGTTTGGTGCAGTTTTAAGAATTGAGGGAGATGAAGGGGTTGGGGAGCTTCTAAATTCTTAGGAAAATTTAGGGGGGTAGGGATATATTTGGGGAATTTAGGGAAGTGAAATTTTAGGGGATGGGTGAGGGTAAAGGGTGCAAAAGTGGAAAACACAACCCTAACATAGGAAATTGTAGTTTAGGCTAGGGTTTGTAATAAATTGAAGGAGATGAGGGAAATGAGTGAAAGGAGGTGTCAATGGAGGTGAAAGAAGGTGAGGGAAGGTGGTTTGAGCCTTAAATTAGAGTTTTCTTAGAACAAATGGATCAAAAAACACTCAAACAACAAAAAATGCAGCAAATCCGAGGAGAGGGTGAATTTTGAGCTTTCAAAGGAAAAATGAAGCAAATGGAAGGTGGAGGAGGGGCATGAGAGCCTCACTTACTTGTATTTCAAGAGATGACATTGTTGGTTGCTGAAGAAATCCCTTGAAAATGAAGATTTTTCACCTTGGAGGAAAAGCGCAGCGCTTGGAAGAAAAGTGCAATGCTATTGGAGAAAAACACAGGACAACAGTGGAAAAGCGCAGCGCAGCAGTAATTTGGAACTTTTTGGGCAAAAAATTTGTCTTTCAAAAGGTGAGGATGACTTTTAGTGATGGAGTGAAGTTTTGAGAGGATGGAATGAATGGATTTTTTTTCTCTTTTCATCTTTTATAGACAAGGAGGTTGATTTTCTCTTGGGTGGTAATGTGGGCCCACCTTGTCTGTTACATAATGATATGAACTTGCTTTTGTATTGCAGCCTTCAACTTCATCATGTAATACTACATCTAAATGAAGATCAAAATATGCTTTAGAGATCATTATAAAGTACTTTCAATCTAAGGGTTAGCTATAGTTGAACTCTTAATATAATAATCTTCTCTTGATCTTGGGGAACAATGATATAACATTTATGATTAACGTAGTTATATGTTACCATTGATATCCTAGGATAATAGGAAAATTATGTGACTTCCATGTCAACCACTATAAAATTACATTTAGTGCAAATTTCAAGATGCCCACACTTGACTGTAGTAAGATATTTTGTTTGTCCAATAGCTATCATAAGAATGATTGTATTATATTTTTCCCATTATTTAGTAGTTAATAATGGCTCACATGTCTTAAAATCATGTGCATCATCACATACATTATACCAGTTATAGGGGCATAAAGGTTTTAGGTTGTCAAGGATTAGACATTATCAACATTTGCAAGGAAGAAATGTAAAAGGCCTAGGATCAATTGCCAACTTATGCTACAATAAAATATTTCATTACTCTTGTTTTGAATGAGTTGCAACATGGTTGACATGTCACTTTTTTATTATAAAAGAAGCAAAGTGTTTCTAAGGTTTTGTTTTTCAAATTCAATGCAGTTTTGTAAGGTAGATTCTAAGTTATCTACGTGATTCTTTTCTTCTATATGCCTTCTAAGAAGAGGGAGAATGTTGTAATAATTTACCATATTTATGGACCAAAGCTACTTATTTAGTTGGGTGAATAACCTCAAGGACCTTATTAAATCATCTTAAAAATGTAAGGTTGAAGGCCTTAATGGTTTCACCATTTTTAAAATATAGGTTGCTATATTTTTCATGTGTTTAGTAGGATTTTCAATGCTTCTAAATGTAGATTTAAAATAATAAGCCAACTCAAACTGTGTAGAAAATATCTTACTATGGAGGTCAAAATTATTTAGTGGACTGGCCTTTTAAGGAATTCACAAAGGCTCTCATGCATGTGTCATTATCATGAGTTACAATATTATTAGATGAATTTGAAAATGTAGCCAAGTGATAATTTGTGGTGGTAACACCATCTCTTGAAAATTTGGGTGAATGATCATTAAATTTACGAAAGGGAGAAGTAGTAGGTACAGTATTCAAAGGAGAAGATACATGAAATTGAATGTCATCAAAATCCACCTCATACTAAATTATGTTGATCTTGTTAATTACTATTTGAAGATTTTTAGACATCAATATAATATTAAATTGGTTAAACATGCTACCTATAACAATAGAAGTTGATGAAAAATCCCTAGTGCACTGGGAATTTGACTCATTGTGCAATGTAGAAGTCATGATTACTATCAAATTGGGGATAAATGTTTATGATTTTGTATCTAAATTAGAAGTAGCCGCAAAGCTTTCAAACTGATATAAGATATGCCTTCTTTATCTAATCCTAGTAATGGGCTCAACCTCTATAGGATCACCTCAAATTCACTAAGATTACTTCAAGGAAATGACCATAAACCAAAATCATGTAATATCGTAAAAAAATTAAGAATCATTGAGATCTTCAATTCCCAATATGTTTTCCATTTATGTTGATATTCAGAATAGGAATTCAAATACCAATATGCAAAACATTGTTGTAAAGTTGGTTTAGGGGAAAAGGTGAAAGACATCCATGTTTCTTTAAGGTTCAAAACCAATCCTTTATAATAAAATTGATTTGTTAAAATGTTAATGGATCTCTTTCAACTTTAGATACCAGGCCTCCTTGGCTTTTGCATGATAATTTTTAATGTAAACGGTCCTTACAAATGTAATATTAAATACAAATTAAGTTTGTTATATGAATTAAAAAGTAACAGTTGTTAAGATAACAAAGTGTTGAAATTAAATCAAGTATTAAAAAAAAACAGGAATGAAATGAAATATATCTATAAAATCTAAACAAAAATTGTCTAAGATCAATTTCATAGAAAATAGAAAAAGTATAAAACATTAAATAAAACAAGCCTTTTAAGTAAAAAGCAAGAAAAAATGAATGGTTATATAAAATTAAAAAAAAAAAAAAAAAATATATATATATATATAGAGAGAGAGAGAGAGAGAGAATCATTGTAATAGAGTTTTTTTAATAATGAGATTATAATAACCCAAAGATGGGGCATGATAAGTAGTTAAGCTCTCAAAAAGTGTGATGCTTCTAACAACATATGCTATTTGTAACAACAATTAAACCGAATGAGTGAAACCTCATATAATGAAGGATTTTTACGAAATCAACAGTCAAATTGTTTGAAAGAAATTTTCATATATGATTGTTTTCAAACTTAAATAAAAATGTATAACCATGTATATGTTGAATTTCCATGACCTTGGGTTTAGGTTAGAGTCTTAAAATCACTGATGCTACCAAACCAAGGATCTCGCCCATAAACTACTTTGCACAACGAAATAAAATAGCAGTAAATCAGATATTCACAACATATAGACAACTTTTTAATTTTTCAACCCAACTTTGTTATATTAATACAACTGATATAATACAACAGCCTAGGGGTCTCGTACTAGGGATAATGGCCCTCATACATCCACTAGTACAAGATACAAAAATGGGACTTGGTGTTAGTCCATCGACAACCAATCTACCCTCAACAAGATACTCTGACCATTTGGCTGTAGCGCACTCTCTTAGCTCCTCTCAGGCGTACCATGTACTTTCAAAGTCCTTCGGCTCCCAATCTGCAAATCTTACCTCTATTAATGCTCCAAGTCCATCTAGCCACTGAATCTCGACTATCCAGACTGCTCTTTAGTTGTGCCTTCATCCATCAAGGCCACAACACATCGACACTCCTATCGAGTTGTTCACAGCTCCGCTTGTGAACAACTCTCAACTACCCATTATTTCTCCTCAGCTACTCATGGACTTCCAGCCACTATGGTCTTCCTGTGCTGCTCCAACGAAGACCAACATAAGGCACGGAGGGCTGCCACCTATCATTGTAAGATGTCCATCTCCCACAATGAACACGGGCTAAGAGGACTGCCCATCTTCTATTGTAAATATCCTTCTCCGCACACAAGTCCCAAGTTCCACACACTGCTCCTAGTTGATCAAACCCTTTGAGCTCAACAACTACCTCTCTTGCAACTACATTTGTCCACCAAGGTGTTTCTCATTGGGCTCCAACTTGGACACTATCATGTTGTCCTCCAGCAGACCATAAGTGCCCAATCACATCCACACTTAGTCTTCTCTCATGCTACTCTCCAATAGTCCACGATGTAGCATTTGCACCTAGTTAGGGAATCTCCACACTTAGGAGACCCTTACACATGGGTGTCAACAGACTCTACCAATCTGCCCTTTTCTCTGCAATACAAGAGTTATTGCACAAATTTGGGCACCAACAACTTGTCTTCTCCTAGGACACCATCAACTCATCATCCAAGGGAACATTTGCAACTCTCCTTGTTGTTGTCCTCTTGCCTCTCATCTGATGTGCCTGCTATCACCTTGGTTGTTTGGTATGCCTCCCAAAAATCCACAAGGGCTCCTCCAAATAACTCTTAAGGCCTCCTCAAGTTTCCCATCAATATGATCCAAGTATTGGTCAAAGCAATGACCCAACGTACCTCCACACACTTCCCTCCAAGTCTGTTGTACCTGTTGTCCTTAAATGTTACTGCTTAGGGCATCTTAGATTGTTGTAACAACCACTAAATAGTCCTTAAATTATTGTGGCCTAGGCAAAGGATAATGACTTTCTTGTGAGCTATTGTTCTAGGCATTTGGCAGCCCTTAAATAACTCAACGCAAGCTTGTTTTGGGAGGCTAGTCCTGCGGTCTAACTCAGCTGGCTACGGCTTTCCAACAACCCACTAGAATAGCCCTCAAATAGATCCTCAACACTCCCATTAGACTCAGCCTTCGTCCAAGGGACCTCAACCCCTCAGTTTCAAGAACATTTTGTAATTTTCAAGGTCTAGGTTTGTCCTCTTAAACCAAATCTCTCCATGATTTGGGAGCCCAGTGGCTATGGAAATGGCCTATGTTGAAATGGTAAAAGTGACCCCTGCAATAGTTTCCTTATCCCTCCTTAGACTGGTTGCAAAGGTGCTTGTTAACTTTCCATTAAAACCTAACTCTTCAAACGTTTGGTAGAAAACAAGGCAACCTACATCTTGGAATGATTTCTTAAGGAAGGGTGAAGCCATGATGTCCTGCACTGTAGTGGGTTCATATTTAATGACCTAGCCTCCCTTATGCTTCTTTAGATCAATGTTTTAGGTTTCTAGATCCATTGAAAACCCTAGCTCACTAAGAATAAGAATTAGGGTTTTGTGCTAGGAAAACAAGGGAGTTTGGTGCAGTTTTAAGAATTGAGGGAGATGAAGGGGTTGGGGAGCTTCTAAATTCTTAGGAAAATTTATGGGGGTAGGGATAGATGTTGGGGAATGTAGGGAAGTGAAATTTTAGGGGATGGGTGAGGGTAAAGGGTGCAAAAGTGGAAAACACAACCCTAACCTAGGAAATTGTAGTTTAGGCTAGGGTTTGTAATAAATTGAAGGAGATGAGGGAAATGAGTGAAAGGAGGTGTCAATGGAGGTGAACGAAGGTGAGGGAAGGTGGTTTGAGCCTTAAATTAGAGTTTTATTAGAACAAATGGATCAAAAAACACTCAAACAACAAAAAATGCAGCAAACCCAAGGAGAGGGTGAATTTTGAGCTTTCAAAGGAAAAATGAAGCAAATGGAAGGTGGAGGAGGGGCATGAGAGCCTCACTTACTTGTATTTCAAGAGATGACACTGTTGGTTGCTGAAGAAATCCCTTGAAAACGAAGATTTTTCACCTTGGAGGAAAAGCGCAGCGCTTGGAAGAAAAGTGCAATGCTATTGGAGAAAAACACAGGACAACAGTGGAAAAGCGCAGCGCAACAGTAATTTGGAACTTTTTGGGCAAAAAAATTGTCTTTCAAAAGGTGAGGATGACTTTTAATGATGGAGTGAAGTTTTGAGAGGATGGAATGAATGGATTTTTTTCTCTTTTCATCTTTTATAGACAAGGAGGTTGATTTTCTCTTGGGTGGTAATGTGGGCCCACCTTGTCTGTTACATAATGATATGAACTTGCTTTTGTACTGCAGCCTTCAACTTCATCATGAAATATTACATCTTAATGAAGATCAAAATATGCTTTAGAGATCATTATAGAGTACTTTCCCTACTTACTACTCCCACAATGATGACCTAGATGATGTCATGACTGTTTTTTACCATTTTGATGACTTGACCATAATGATGACATCTAATGGAGAATGAAACTGATGATTTGGACCTTTGTACATTGCAGTATGAGTGACCATGAGATGATGACTAAGGTGATGATCAAGACACTTTATTGATGACTCATCAGAATGAATGATGGCATGACCAAGATGGCATTTTGACCATGGAATGGAGGGAGTAGTAACCTACCTAGACATACTAACCAGTGACCAATTTTTATTTGAAAACCTATTGAAACCATAAAAATTTGACGTAGGACCATATCAAAAGTATTGAAAGAATACATTTGATCGCTGGTGACTGACATGATTGATAGACACTAACATAGTGAATGCTAAAATTAAGGATGTTTTCAATCTAAGGGTTAGTTATAGTTGAACTCTTAATATAATAATCTTCTCTTGATCTTGTGGAACAATGATATAACATTTATGATTAAGGTAGTTATATGTTACCATTCATATCCTAGGATAATAGGAAAATTATGTGACTTCCATGTCAACCACTATAAAATTACATTTAGTGCAAATTTCAAGATGCCCACACTTGATCGTAGTAAGATATTTTGTTTGTCCAATAGCTATCATAAGAATGATTGTATTATATTTTTCCCACTATTTAGTAGTTAATAATGGCTCACATGTCTTAAAATCATGTGCATCATCACATACATTATACCATTTATAGGGGCATAAAGGTTTTAGGTTGTCAAGGATTAGACATTATCAACATTTGCAAGGAAGAAATGTAAAAGGCCTCGGATCAATTGCCAACTTATGCTACAATAAAATATTTCATTACTCTTGTTTTGAATGAGTTGCAACATGGTTGACATGTCACTTTTTTATTATAAAAAAAGCAAAGTGTTTCTAAGGTTTTGTTTTTCAAATTCAATGCAATTTTGTAAGGTAGATTCTAAGTTATCTACGTGATTCTTTTCTTCTATATGCCTTCTAAGAAGAGGGAGAATGTTGTAATAATTTACCATATTTATGGACCAAAGCTACTTATTTAGTTGGGTGAATAACCTCAAGGACCTTATTAAATCATCTTAAAAATGTAAGGTTGAAGGCCTTAATGGTTTCACCATTTTTAAAATATAGGTTGTTATAATTTTCATGTGTTTAGTAGGATTTTCCATGCTTCTAAATGTAGATTTAAAATAATAAGCCAACTCAAACTGTGTAGAAAATATCTTACTATGGAGGTCAAAATTATTCAGTGGACTGGCCTTTTAAGGAATTCACAAAGGCTCTCATGCATGTGTCATTATCCTGAGTTACAATATTATTAGATGAATTTGAAAATGTAGCCAAGTGATCATTTGTGGTGGTAACACCATATCTTGAAAATTTGGGTGAATGATCATTAAATTTACGAAAGGGAGAAGTAGTAGGTACAGTATTCAAAGGAGAAGATACATGAAATTGAATGTCATCAAAATCCACCTCATACTAAATTATGTTGATCTTGTTAATTACTATTTCAAGATTTTTAGACATCAATATAATATTAAATTGGTTAAACATGCTACCTATAACAATAGAAGTTGATGAAAAATCCCTAGTGCACTGGGAATTTGACTCATTGTGTAATGTAGAAGTCATGATTACTATCAAATTGGGGATAAATGTTTATGATTTTGTATCTAAATTAGAAGTATCCGCAAAGCTTTCAAACTGATATAAGATATGCCTTCTTTATCTAATCCTAGTAATGGGCTCAACCTCTATAGGATCACCTCAAATTCACTAAGATTACTTCAGGGAAATGACCATAAACCAAAATCATGTAATATCGTAAAAAAATTAAGAATCATTGAGATCTTCAATTCCCAATATGTTTGCCATTTATGTTGATATTCAAAATAGGAATTCAAATACCAATATGCAAAACATTGTTGTAAAGTTGGTTTAGAGGAAAAGGGGAAAGACATCCATGTTTCTTTAAGGTTCAAAACCAATCCTTTATAATAAAATTGATTTGTTAAAATTTTAATGGATCTCTTTCACCTTTAGATACCTGGCCTCCTTGGCTTTTGCATGATAATTTTTAATGTAAACGGTCCTTACAAATGTAATATTAAATACAAATTAAGTTTGTTATATGAATTAAAAAGTAACAGTTGTTAAGATAACAAAGTGTTGAAATTAAATCAAGTATTAAAACAAAACAGGAATGAAATGAAATATATCTATAAAATCTAAACAAAAATTGTCTAAGACCAATTTCATAGAAAATAGAAAAAGTATAAAACATTAAATAAAACAAGCCTTTTAAGGAAAAAGCAAGAAAAAATGAATGGTTATATAAAATAAATAAAAAAAATATATATATATATATATATATATATATATATATATAGAGAGAGAGAGAGAGAGAGAGAGAGAGAGAGAGAGAATCATTGTAATAGAGTTTTTTTAATAATGAGATTATAATAACCCAAAGATGGGGCATGATAAGTGGTTAAGCTCTCAAAAAGTGTGATGCTTCTAACAACATATGCTATTTGTAACAACAATTAAACCGAATGAGTGAAACCTCATATAATGAAGGATTTTTACGAAATCAACAGTGAAATTGTTTGAAAGAAATTTTCATATATGATTGTTTTCAACCTCAAATAAAATGTATAACCATGTATATGTTGAATTTCCATGACCTTGGGTTTAGGTTAGAGTCTTAAAATCACTGATGCTACCAAACCAAGGATCTCGCCCATAAACTACTTTGCACAACGAAATAAAATAGTAGTAAATCAGATATTCACAAAATATAAACAACTTTTTAATTTTTCAACCCAACTTTGTTATATTAATCCAGCTGATATAATACAACAGCCTAGGGGTCTCGTACTAGGCATAATGGCCCTCATACATCCACTAGTACAAGATACAAAAATGGGACTTGGTGTTAGTCCATCGACAACCAATCTACCCTCAACAAGATACTCTGACCATTTGGCTGTAGCGCACTCTCTTAGCTCCTCTCAGGCGTACCATGTACTTTCAAAGTCCTTCGGCTCCCAATCTGCAAATCTTACCTCTATTAATGCTCCAAGTCCATCTGGCCACTGAATCTCGACTATCCAGACTGCTCTTTATTTGTGCCTTCGTCCATCAAGGCCACAACACATCGACACTCCTATCGAGTTGTTCACAGCTCCGCTTGTGAACAGCTCTCAACTACCCATTATTTCTCCTCAGCTACTCATGGACTTCCAGCCACTATGGTCTTCCTGTGCTGCTCCAACGAAGACCAACATAGGGCACGGAGGGCTGCCACCTATCATTGTAATATGTCCATCTCCCACATTGAACACGGGCTAGGAGGACTGCCCATCTTCTATTGTAAATATCCTTCTCCGCACACAAGTCCCAAGTTCCACAAACTGCTCCTAGTTGATCAAACCCTTTGAGCTCAACAACTACCTCTCTTGCAACTACCTTTTGTCCACCAAGGTGTTTCTCATCGGGCTCCAACTTGGACACTATCATGCTGTCCTCCAGCAGACCATAAGTGCCCAATCACATCCACACTTAGTCTTCTCTCATGCTACTCTCCAATAGTCCACGATGTAGCATTTGCACCTAGTTAGGGAATCTCCACACTTAGGAGACCCTTACACATGGGTGCCCACAGACTCCACCAATCTGCCCTTTTCTCTGCAATACAGGAGTTATTGCACAAATTTGGGCACCAACAACTTGTCCTCTCCTAGGACACCATCAACTCATCATCCAAGGGAACATCTGCAACTCTCCTTGTTGTTGTCCTCTTGCCTCTCATCTGATGTGCCTGCTATCACCTTGGTTGTTTGGTATGCCTCCCAAAAATCCACAAGGGCTCCTCCAAATAACTCTTAAGGCCTCCTCAAGTTTCCCATCAATATGATCCAAGTATTGGTCAAAGCAATGACCCAACGTACCTCCACACACTTCCCTCCAAGTCTGTTGTACCTGTTGTCCTTAAATGTTACTGCTTAGGGCATCTTAGACTGTTGTAACAACCACTAAATAGTCCTTAAATTATTGTGGCCTAAGCAAAAGATAATGACTTTCTTCTGAGCTATTGTTTTAGGCATTTGGCAGCCCTTAAATAACTCAACGCAAGCTTGTTTTTGGAGGCTAGTCATGCGGTCTAACTCAGATGGCTATGGCTTTCCAACAACCCACCAGAATAGCCCTCAAATAGATCCTCAACACTCCCAGTAGACTCAGCCTTCGTCCAAGGGACCTCAACCCCTCTACCAACAATTCATACCCCCAAAATAGTGAGCTTGGACCCTTAGGACAATCCCTCTTCCATGTTGTTCCTTCCTCCTTCTTGTTGCGGCTAGGGCACAAGAGAATCTCTACAACAAGCTCTCCTCTTGGAATGTATTGCACCAAATGGATGAGTTAATGCCTCTTCATCACCCTCTAGTTATACAAAAGAGAGGGACTTCTTCTAACGTCACTCTAGGGCTTAACAAGCTATCACAAGCCTAAATAACATTAATCAGACCTTGACACTTCTTGTGCAAACCCACACTTTGACTTCAAAAATTCATAACTCCTCAACGACAACTCAAAATCTGATGATACTCATTCCGTTAGAATCATCTCTCCGAGAGCTATCTTTCTCATCAATCACATGTCGAAAACTCATCACTGTTTTTGCCCAAACAGATATGGGTTCAAAACCTAGGCTTGGGTTCCAAGCCCACAAGCCTACTTATGGCACTTTGACCTCCAACCCTCGAACACTATGGCTTTGAGTACCTCCCAAGCTACAAAAAAATCAACAGTATATCAAAAATAAAACATAATTTCAAAATGAAGAACAATTGATTTCACCCTAATGCCTATTGTAAATCATTATGTTAGTACATGAACTTGTCAAATTATTTGAGAAATTAATATAGCATGGAATTATATTTCATATTCCAAACTCAAGCATATTTGCACTTTTCCCTCTCATTGTTCAAATAACATTCTTCAATTTATATGGAAGGTAGGTTGAAATTGAAAGGACATAACTATCTCTTATATCTATATATATATATATATATTCTATGTGGTTCATAGACCTCGGTAATCGCTACATGCACGAAATATTTGTATCAAGCAAATCCACCCAAAGGGATCATTTCCTATTGGCTCAACCATGAAGTCTGACCTCGAGGGTGTCAAGAAAATTGAGCCCATGACCTCTCAATAGCAAAGGTTCTTTAACAATAGGGACTCGACCAATTGAGGTAACCCATGATGCTATAATAAATAATTTCTTGTCATAATAATATTAGTTTTTTGGGGTGGATGGTAATTAAAAGTTCACTTTGGCCAAATGCAAGTTTGGATGCATAGGAAAACTAAGCGCAAACCTAATAAACTAATTTGCACATTTTCCAACCTCAATAAGACAAAGTCTCAAAACTCCATTCAAACAATAATGTCCTTCACTATATATTTTCCATAAACTACATCCAAATAATTTTCCATTTTCTTGATCATTGAAGATAAAAACACACACTCACAAACATTCTTTTGTAGCTTCAAAATAAGTCTAAAATAAATAATATGCTTATGTCTAGTAATAAGTAAACTTGTTTCCAATCGGGGATATAAGTGATACCTCAAGTACATTAGCAGGAATCTCATGATAAATATCAATGTATATGTTGGCCTCCCATTTATCACCATTTTCAATGATTCAATTAACCTTTTACCACTTATATCCTACATTCATAACTGAATATTGCCCATTTTATCTTATATTTCTACACTTTTGAAGCTAAAACCCTTTGTCAAGCATATAGAGGTAAAAATTTCTTATTTTATTTATTCCCATGTCTTTAATATATTAAATGGATATTAAGTTAATTTTATTGAAGATTAATTGTTTAGTTTAATTCTTGTACCTTTAATACACTTTTCATATTTGAGCTCACTGATTGACATACATATCCCTTCTCAAATGAAGATCGGCCATATGGGTTTTAAAGAGGACCAATCCAAGATCATTTGGTATTCATCAGATTGCACTTAGGTCCAATGTGGCCACCTATAGCACTTGGTCAAAATTTTGGTCAAAAGAATGTAACAATGTCCACACAACAAAATTTCAACACAATTTCCTATGAAATAAAGATGAATATCAAAAATCCAAGACATGGGTTTTGTTCACAATTTGGCAAATTATGTGTAATGTAGATTATTTTCCAAAATAAAGCATGGTTTCAGAGTTATGCCTAGTTTTTTAACTGAGATTTTCCATGTTGCGAGAGAGAGCCAAATACAATACCCAAATTCACAATGATCCCTAGATTTATGGATTAAATGAGCACTGCAAATCATGATTAGTGATCCAATGTACACAAATTTCAAGGATTCAAATATGATTGAAATGGTCACATTCCAACTTTATTCCTAATATTATTAATTTGAAAGGCATGGCAATCGAATTCCATCCAATCAAAACTACTCTAGCTACACTTTATCCAACATCACAAGGATGATTTGAATCAAACTTTAGCCATATGCTCTATTTTAGAATGTTGAATATGACCATCTCTAATTTTATAAATAATAAGGCACAACCTTTGTTCTAAAATTGTAATTCATTGTGATACCGAAATCACACGAGTATGGGGATTCAATGCCATCTCTATTGGCACTTATTTCCTTCTTTTTTTTAATGTTCTAAGAGGGAAGCAATCTCCATGAGAAAGGATGAGGGGCATGTGCATTTGATTTTAGATTGGATTGAAATTAGAATTAGAAGTGGAGGATGTATAAAGAATCTCTATTGTAACTTCTTGAAGATATTTATTCATTAATCAATAAAGTGTTGTTGTTCATTGATGGATTGATTGTAGTTTAAGGATTGTATTCTTGTTCTTATTAGCATATGTTAGGCCTGGCAAGGTCCCCATCCTTTGGTATGTGTTGATTCCTTTCTTAGATAGATATAATAGTTAATTTTATGTTTCTATCCTTAGACTAGCATGTCAATTTCTATTGTGTCTTTCTTTGTATGCTTTTAAATTGCTAATGTGCAGATTCCCTACAAAAGTTTGACATTGAAGGTTAAAGAAAGAATGTGCTTGTCAAGTTATCATAGAATTGTTTGATTGCCTTTGAGCCAAATAAAGAACTATGATCAATGCCAGAAAGTGCTCTTGTAAACATAAGCCCAATGATCAAATGAATTTCTATAGAATTTCAATTTCAATCCTTTTTGCATTTAATAATTAGTAATAGGAAGTAATCATTGAAGAACTAAGACAATAGTTAGCTACTCCCACAAAGTTGCATGAAAAATTGTAACTCAAAGCATTTATTGTCGCGCATTCCAGTGAAACATACCTAGGTGTCACTTTCTAACAGTTTATCATTTTTCCTAATTTTCCTTTTCTTGTAATTAGGATAGTTACACTTTGATCTTACACATATTGTGCATGCATCTCACAAGCTCATGAGCCTCTATTGACATTAAAATTAATGGAAATTGTCGTATATAATTTTCTCGATAGTAGACAGACTTGTTTAAATACAAAATATCTCCATTATGAGTAGGAATTTGAATCCGCTCAAGAATACCATCCACGACCTTAGCTACAACCTTGATTTCCACTATTGGTGAGGCCAAAACAAATTGCTTCCTATCTTGACATTTCATTTCCATAATTGTAATCAATGTAACAATTAAGTTCATATAACCATTATCGTCAAATGATGCATTAATCTACATATGTATGCTATAGGCACTAATACCAATGAAACAATGGCAAAATTGTGGATAAGGAAAAATGAGAGGTGATTGGTAAAATAGAGAAGTGAGGAAAACAACTCCATTGAAAAGAAATCATAACATCGTCCATATTATCATTATTAAACATGATCATCCTTACTGTATGAAAAAAAAACTCTAAGAAACTACAATATAAGTCATTATGAGTATAGTCACAACTAATATAACTTCAAATCTTTAAGCTACCGCATCATCCAAATGTAGCACACTTTTTTTACAAAGTGTTGTTCATTACTAACGTATGCATATACTACTCTATAGGTCTTGAGACTCATAGAGTTTCAACATAATCATTATAATACTGTGTGCAACTATCCTTCAACAAATATAATACAATGATCACCCAAAAAATATAAACCTATTATTGCTTCAAATATGGTATATCAAATCTAGACATCATGCATACCAAATAGCACTATTATTATGTTCATGATAACTTTCTAAGGGACTTATGCATGCAACCAAGAGATATCGTTAATATGCCTAATTTCAAATAGTGGTGTGTATATAACCATCAATTGAGTGCAAGGAAGACATTACACTTTACTCCATATTATGTAAAACCTAATAACATTTGAGATTACTTTTATTTCAACATGCGCTTTTAACATTTATTTATGGATTACATGCATGCATAACCATAGATATAATCAAGTACATAAAATTCAATCAGAATCCTAAAAAATGCATCAACATAAGAATAAACATAAAAATACAAAGAAAACATTTAAGGTAAGGTAACAATATCAAATACTTCTTTCGGAAGGAATCACTTCACAAGTCGTGCTTGCTATAATATATTATTCAACATCTAACATATCTCAATACAATGATACTCATATGTATATACTTTTTCATGAGTATACTATAGGGTATATACCCATTGCACCTTATTATTATAATATTTTCTCTAACTACATAACAATCCTATTTATTACCCACCAACTACTAAGTGAGCCTATTTCATAATTATGACCACATTACATTAATTATCCCCCTTGGGTATTGTTAGCTATGCTACAAATTCAGTGTGTAAGGATTAAAATCTGGTTGGAAAAAGGGTTTTGTTGGCTAAGGAGCTCATGGCAGATTTATTTTACCCTTCCCCTTTTCATTTTTTCTTGCTTAATCCCTTTGCAACCCCGTGTCCTCTTTTTCCCTTTAGTCCCATTTTTTTTTATTTTTTTTTTTTTATTTATTTTTTTTTTTTTAATATATGTTTAACGATCAAAACCCCGATAGCCCTTTATAAATCGCATTAACTTATGCTTTTGTTAAAACACCATGCATATAATATAATTTATAACCCTCAGTTTTGATAGAGCCCGGGCCCGCAGTTTTACTTGTCACATCACCTGTCGCGTCACCCAAAATGTATGTGTTAACCTATCAACCGTCTAGTCATCCCACCATATGATCCAATGCTTATCGCTTTCCCTGCTCCGCAGACCTGCATAACCGTTAACTCCCGGGGAAAGTGGTTTCCCCGCCATCGTATCTGCCACGCGTCATATTTCCATTCCATCGCTCCCACCTATACGTAAACTGCCCTCTGCCCAAAAGTGGTGCGGGAAAACCACTTCCCGCCATCGTACCATTTCCCCGCCCATTAACCATCGCCTTCTTTTGTCACCCGATCACCGTCGGATCTGCCCGACCGCGATCCGACGGCCCTCATTCACCCTGTTCATCCGCCTCCCGATAGTTCACTCTAGCATGATCTCCGCCGTCCATTTCTCTAATCTAACGGCTCATATTCAAATTGCGCCTTTGTGCCTTCCCATTGCCCTCCATCAGCATATCTTGATCGTCCATGCAATCCATCCGACGGCCAGTGTTTCATCTCGGCCCCTGTTCGATTTCAAAGTATTTTTAGTGTATTCTTCAGTGTTTTTTCGGGCCTGTTCTGCGCGCGCAAAGGAGAAAGCAAGCCATCAACTCCCTGTACTCTGTGCATTAAATTCTCAGCTACCTGCATTCAACACAACATGGCCAAGGATGAGGAGAATGTTCCTCGAGCAGTTCAATGACAGTAGCAGTTATTGAAAATTATCAAGATAATATTTCAACTGTTCAAGAAGGACACTGAAGTACAGAAAGAGCCATTTTGTTCATTTAAAATAGTCAGAATGTAGCAGAGGACCCATATCTAATTGTAAATGCAGTTGGTAGTCAATTAAGACACCTCCACGCATAACCTAGCAGAAGTATTTTGTAAACAGATTCTATATATACCCAGAAAAATGATGTAATTAGTTTGATGCGTGTTAGGTGAGTGCTAATCTGTTGTAAGCTTCAACTTCTAGAGACTGTAACTACTGTGAGACCTGCAGCATCTGGTCTTCATTTCCAACTAATACAAGCTTCATTTGCTGTCATTTTCTCACTATTCACTTCTTCGATGTTCCAAGATGTGCCTGTTTTGCAATTATTCGTGTGCTGTGAATGTTTAGCATAAGAGGGGCTGTCATCCCACCTCTGTGTTAGAATTTAGCATGTATCATTGAATTTGATAACAGGTTTCTTTTGTTTAATACCAGAGAGTTGTCATTATGTCTGTGTATTAGAAAATAGATTTACAGACCTCCTAACTGGTTGCAGCTGGCCATCACAGGGTCCTGTGTATCTGCTAGTGTAGTCAGTCTTCTCCATTATCACATTTTGTTTAAACTGTGAGTAATTGGTGGTTAAAAGCCTTGTAGTTTGGGGGTGTTCACCCATGTCTGGGGTCAATCATAGTAGAAGTGGTTATCTGGCTTGAAATTTACAACATTTCTTTCATTCATCCATCATTTTATCCAACATTTTGTTGAGTTTATAATGTTCCCGAGCATCACTGATATACAACCTAGGTGAGTTTCTTGGTGTGATAACGAGTACCTCCTTAAATGCATCACATTCTATCACTCTTCACATGTTTCATTTTCAAAACATGTGCAAACACAATATAATATGATCTACTATGCAATGTAGTCAATTGGTATGAATTATATACATCCATCCATCCTAGTGAAAGATGGACACAGGGGACATTATTTTTTTTGGCAATGAATTTCAGACTACACTGGGTTGTGGAGAGGAAGAAGACCTGGTTCTAGGGTTTAACAAAGGAAGTGATAGAGGTAAATAGGTAACCATGGAAGCGCAGGGAGGAGGGAGCTCCACTCCCTCCTACAGTAATGTAGTTTCAAACAGAGGAAGGGCAGGGAAAAATAACAAGCCTCCACACTCCTCGGAGGACACGACAAAAAATACTGAAACCCAGAAGGCAGAAGGCAGCAATACCCATGCAAAGCAAGGGACCCACGAGGAAGACCGACAGGAGGAGAAAGCAGAAGACAGAGGTCAGGGAACAAAGAATAGAACCAAGATGGGGCCCTATAAACCCAAGACCAATACTAAACCGCGGGTAATATTGAATGATCCAGCTCTGCAAGAGCACAGGGATCATATGGAAAACTATGTTATAATATGCAAGTTTATGGGAATCTGGCCGACAGAGAAAGCGTTGTACACTTGGATAAAATACAACTGGAAACCAAAAGGGGAGTTAAATATACATCTTGGATCCAAAGGTTTCTTCACAGTGGTGTTCACGAACATGGAGGACAGAGATAGGATTTTTGAAGGAGGACCATACTTCTATGCGGCAACTGGTCTATATATGCGGCCATGGACGATGAACTTTGTGCTGGAGTGAGAAACATTCACATCGGTACCGGTATGGATTAGACTCTACTCCTTACCTCTATATTATTGGATGCCAGAGTCTTTAAAAGCTATAGGCAATAAATTAGGTCATTTTTTAAAAATTTCAGAGGCAACACTACGAGGTAAGTATACCTCCTATGCCCGTATATGTGTGGAGATGGACCTATCAAGAGCTCTTCCAGATGAGGTCATTCTAGAAGTCTATGATGACGAATGGGTTCAGACAGTTGACTATGAGCATATCCCGTTCAGATGTCACAAATGTCATGAGCATGGACACCTATTCAAGGATTTTCCTCTTAATAAAAGGGAGGAACATATAAGCACCAGTAAAGAAAAAGACCATACAGGTTTTACTAAAGTGGGAGGAAAAGGGAAAGGAGGGGGAAGGAAGATACAAAAGAATCCCAATGATAAAAAAACAAGAAGTCACAATAGATTTGAGATCTTAGAAGAAAGAGAATAAGCTGAGGGCATGTTGATGCCTCGAAAATCGCTGCAACAACATCGGGGATAACCACCCGGTCCGGACCTTAATACAGCTCCTTTTCCGTTTGGAATAGTGGCTCCGACTGGGGATAATGGGACCAGTTTCCCAAAAAGGTAGATAAACGGGATGAATGGATGATAAAACTGAGCTAGCGATGGGCGAATGACTAAATCTATTGGAAAAAATAAAAGAAATATAATCTATCCCGGGAATCTATTTAGCTTTGAAGTGTAGCGTTTGATGATCCAAGCCTAAAGACAGGCATATAGATGACTCTATCTATCAGACGCAGATATTAATACATTTTATGATTGTTGTGCCTAAATAGTTAAGCAAAGCGATTGAGCGATATTACTACACTCATTATTATATCATTGATACATGCATGATTGAAAGGAAAGCAGACTATAAAACATCCAATAGTGGAACGAATATGGAACCGCTGTTAAAACATATGCATGCGATCAATAATAGCAAAGATAACCAAATAACAATTTACATAACAGGAATGGATTCAGACATAGATATAAATACCATATGAGTTGTTTAGACACTCCCGATATCAATCGCTACTTGTAGTTCCTCCTTCAACACAGAGACATTTCCTTACAAAGACAATAGTGCACAATTGCATAAAAAGCTTCCTTATCAAATTTAGAACGATTGGTCCAGTTTCATAAAAGAATATTGACTGAAGCACAGTAGTGCAAACTTCAGTCTTTTAAGTCTGTTACAAAACTTTACGACCTTTTCTAAAAACATGAAAGGGTCTATAAATACTAAAACTAATCTAAATATCTAAGAAACTGAAATGCTATTAAGTTGGCATCAATAAATATTTCTCCTATCTTCCTCAGCGATCTGGCAATCGGTGGCAATGATTCATTAGGTAGGCTCTTTGCCTTTAAACCTGAACTGACATATCGCTAGCATTGGCTCTACTTCAGGCGGTTTGTTGAGGCGCGAACTGAGCTGAGCAGCGTATGTGGCATCTTGAATATCGGGAATTATACAACCGAGTGCATCAGTTAAACACTTGAGGGTCGACCTTTGTGTGTGTGGCTTGATCAAAAAGAGCCAATATGCATCGGAAGTCAAAGTATTAACTCCAACGATTAACCTTCCCTTCTCCTCCAAGTCAGGATAACTTGATTGCTCAATCATATTTGCTGTTGTCATGCTTCCAGGTGTACACTGGGAGATCATGTTCGCCAAGTAGAGGGTGTTGTTGACCAGATCAACCATATTGCTGGCAGTTAATTTACATCTTGAAGCCGCCCTTTCTGCTTTCATCACTTGAGTGTGCCATTCTGTGAAGAGTATGTCCTTGTATGTTTCTTGGATTCTAGGCAAATTCGCTGCTTTTCCCACATCAGAATCTTGCCAATCAAGATATGTGGTTATGATTTCCTCAGCTTGGTCTAAATCATTCCTGGCCTTTTCCACCTGCTGACATACGGAGGTAGTTAGCTCGCACAATGGTTCTGCCTTAGTGACTTGATGACATAGGAGCCTAATCTGCGATATTAATGCACTGTTTATTTGAGATGCCTCGGCTCTGAAATCCTCCACCTGTGGAGCGCCTTTTATTACTTCGAGCTGTGCCGACAATTGAGCTATTTGCTCGTCTTTCGTTTTCATCATCAGCTCATTTGCTGTCCTCAACTGCGCCAATGCCTCCGATAATTCCTTTTGTTTCTGGATCGCGCTTTGGTCGATCCTCTACCTCTCTGTCTGTAATTGCTGGGTTAATGAATTGTTCATTTGCTGTTGTGCCAGCAACTGCTCTTCTGCTTGCGCTGCCTTGTGCTTTGCCTCGGTCACTTCTGCCTGTAGTGCAAAAATTTCTTGGTCCTTAGTCTTCAATAGAAGACTTACCTCCGATGCCTTATCAATAGTCGTTGCAGAATAAGCTCCTGCATAATGTGACAGCTTTGTTAGGTCATCGGAGGGGTCCAATTCCTCCTTCCATACTACATTACCCGTGACTATTTGCTCTGGAAAGATAGAAAGTTGATCAGTCTTTCGTCTTTTCCTTGATCGCTTTACAATTGCTCTATGCCTTGGGCTGTAGAAAACATCCAGGGGAGGAATATCTTCCACCTGGAGAACGATTTGATCGGAAGGGTCTTTAGGAATTACCTCAACATCCTTAGAAATGGGTGGGCCGCTGGTTCCACTTAGAACCTGAGGAGAAGTGATGTCCGGTGTGTCATTTGTTTTGGAGGTGTCCGTATCTTTGGAACCTTCCTTTCCACTGATAATAGAGTCAAATTGCTTCCACTGCTGGAGCAATTCGGGATCAATGGTGGTTTGTTTCTGCTTCTCGGCTTGGGACTCGCTCCGCTCTTTTTCCTGCTCTTTCCTCTGTTGCTCCTCTTGTTCTTTCCTCTGTTGCTCCTCTTGTTCTTTCCTCTGTTTTTCTTCTTGTTCCTTTTTCTGCCTATCTGCCAGTTCTTTTTTCTGTTTCTCCTCTTGTTCCCTCTTCTGCTGTTCCTCTACCTCTTTCTTCTTTCTCTCTTCTTGTTCCATTGGTGCTCTCTGCTGTTTTTCCGCTTGTTCTTTTCTCTGCCTTTTTGCCTGTTGCTTCTTTTGCCTTTCCTCCTGTTGCTTCTTCTGATCTTTTGTTGTAACAGGAGGCTGGCTTGACTGTTGCCGACCAGGCTCGCTTGAAGATGTCGCTAGGGTTGTTGCCAGTAAATCTAGAGGCAGAGTTTGCAACCTCTGCTCTCTAAGTTTATTGAACTCAGTTAACCCTTCATCATTATATTTCATTCTAGCGAGTTCTTTAGCATGGCCTATTGATTCGGAGGCAACGAACAGGTCATCAAACATATCTTCTTGATGATCAATTTTAGTCAATTTGGCCTGTTCTAATGCAGTGTAAGCAGTTTTCTTTGGATCATATAACCTATTTGGGATAGTGGCCAGAGTTAAGGACTGAATCTTTGTGGCTTCCTTTTCTGCATGCTTGAGATCATGCAGAGTATAGACACCAATTCTCAAGGGAAAAGAGGGCCAGCCCCTCTTCTTTTCTTTCTTGAGAGTCTGTGTAGTACTCTCGGCCATAATCGGATAAGCGACTTCTCTAGCTAGCAGTTTATCTGGAATATACAAAGGGAGAACATGCGGATTGGCTTGGCTCCCGAAAACCCTAACGTAGGTAAATCTCTCTTCTCCAAACCAACTTGCTACCGCTGGTAAATCAAAGGAAGCTAGATAGGAGATTTTGGGAATGGGTTTATCAAAAATAGAATAATGAATGGGAACCATAAAGCCATTGCAGATTTGGTACAAATGGTGTTTGTAAGAAGACTTCCACAATTTCTGGTGGTATATATGAATGGGTGAGGGGTCTTGGGCGGTCCACCTCCAACCGAGGACGGGAAACTCAGAATTGAAACATAATGTATCTAAAATATATGCACTGTAATAAAACGGGGGAATTTTCCTTTCAGTGACAACAGAATTAGCTCTAAAATCACGAACAGCTACGGCTAGCTTATCAGAGAGAATAGTGGCCCAATCCATGATTATGCTGTTTACTGTTGCCTCCATTAGAGGAACCATCTCTATAGTGAAGTTAGCAGAGTCATGTAATCCCCATAGCCTACACATCATTATCCCTGCATAGCAATAGGGAGAAGCCAAAGAATCGACTGAGTACTTACCGGAAGACTCGTGCTTGTGTTTGGCTGGATTCTGCCTCCAATCCCGGATGGGTTCGGATTCCACTTCATTATCAGCTGCAAATTTCTCCAGGAACGTCTTATTATACACCTTCTCCGGCTCGGGTAAATGATACATTTGCCTTAGATGCTCTGGCTTGAACGATCCAAAAATCCTCCCATCTCTGGTTCTAAAAGTCCTGTCGAGGATTGGAATTTCCTCAATTGCCCATTTCACGACGTCTGTGTAGGGAAGAATCTGTTCTCTGGCCGCTATCCTGTGAAGGAAAGAGTCGGCCAAATCTTTGAGAGTAGAATCAGACTTCTTGAGTAAGTCCACACTAGCTTCCGTCACTGTTACCACTAGTTGTTCGGCCTCTAGTAGATTATAAGTGCCTTGCCATGTAGCTCTGGTGAGACCCGTGCATGTGGTATCTGATATTAAGCCCTTCTTTTTATCTGCGGCAACTTGTCCTGCGACTGATGTAGCAGAGGAACCCGCGGTCTTCTTAGATTTCTTCCCCATCTTGCTCAGGCTTCTCTTGAAGGATGAATTCTACACAAAGGCAAGAAAAACCGTAACATAGAAACATAACAACGAAAATCTATAGTGGGAGAGATATATCAATCGAAGCGTGCCGAGAGATTAACTCTCAAAAATGGCTGCGGATCCAATCACTGGGAAGATCTTACAGATACATTAAATGGCAGTTTAAGGCCTGCTACTCTTTAAATGCTTATTACACCGTTATCTGGTTGAATGACCCCCTTAAGCGTTCAATGGATATTTTGGCGGTTGAGCGCAGGTAATCGTTAATCGAAGGGGCAAAACTTTAAATACGAATGCATCACCTTATCCCTCCATTTAACGGCTTTTTCGAAATCCGCGCTCTATCAATCGGATATCAATAATACTTTAGATCTTCAAGTTATGGCTTTTGAAACGCCGATCGCCGATAGCGATATCACATCGCTTTAGGAGAATAGGTATTATATAACCATAAGCATAGGATCCTCCCGAACGCCGATATGCGACATCGCATTGGATAGTGTGGAGAAATATAACAAGGTGCATTTAGAGTGAAGTGCCGATTCTCCGATCGCCGATATCGCATCGCATCGGTGGTTGGACCTGGGCGCCTTATTAATGTGCATGGGATGTTGCCGATCGCCGATAGCGAAATCGCATCGGCGGAGACCATTGTGCCACTTAAATGTGTTTTCCATGTCATTGCGATATGCGATCTTGCGATCGCTTTATCGCAATAATAAAAGATTGTTTTATTTGTTGAGAAATGGTTGTTCTCAAGGTTTAAATAAATGAGCTCATTTGATCATCGGACCTTTTTTGAACAACAAAAATATTGATACCAATTAAACTTTCAAAGGGACCCATTCCATATGTTAACCTTTATAAATAAAAATGATATGAAATGGGGGGTTGTTGTAGAGCACAACAATTGGCGATTCGCTGGAAGAACCAGTTATCTCTGGAGCTGATAAAAACACTTAAGCTTTTTCAAATAGAGTCTCAATTAGAAGGGGAAAATTCTAATATAACTAGATATCTATGCATTCTGAACAAAGTGAAACTATTTTGTTAACTTCCTCCCTTTTTTAAAGAAAATAAATGCATTCCAAGTTTTAAAATAGGCCTTTGTTGGTTTATAATGATAAAACAGAAAACTTTTCCAAATCAGCTTTTAAAATTAACCCCTCTGTCATAGGTAGAGCCTCTGTTGCCAGCAAACGTTTATAGTCTCGACAGGGATACCTTTTAACCATGCTATTGTCCATTGTTCCATTCACTTAAGAGTGTGACTAATCAGAATGAATCCAAAACATGTTTTCATATTTTGTATTTCATTTCCTTTTTCTTCTTTGTTATTAATAAGATAAAAAGCCATTGTCCTGGTTTGGTGGCCAGCTGTTGACAATGCCATTCACTGGTAGTAATCTAACTGAACAAGCTGGCTCGTGATGAGACCCCTTGTCTTGTAATTTCAAGCCATTACCCTGTTTTGATATGCAGTATTGGTAATGTCAGTTAAACTATTTTCCTATGAACATGGTAAGCAGACTTGTAATAAGACCTCTTATCTTTAATCTCTTATATTTTAGAATTACACTCTGAGTAATCATAAACTTTAGTGAATGGGGTGAACAATCTTCTCCTTAAGAGCAAATGGATGACAGGTCAAGAGTTGAAGGTGCTGGAATTGGATTAGCTTCTATCTTAGTATAGATAACCTTTGGAGACCAATTTTGAAAACAGAAAATGATTCACAGAACTTTTATGTTTTGAGAGGAGTCTACAAAAGTTGGACAGTGGTTTCAGACTACAAAGATATCTAATTTCCTAGAAATTATCCCTTTTGGTTAAAAGTTCTATTATTTAAAAGCAAATATTCATACTACTTCTATGAGACAACTTTTCAAATACAACAAAAGGTCAATGGAAGATATCTTACAACATTATTTTCTGCGAATCCTACAAACTACAAAAAATCTACCAAACTTTAAAAAGGAGAAGGGGTTACCTCCTCAATTAAAGAATTTCTTCAAGATCAGGCCATTAACAGGGAGAGAATCTCTCAACCCTGATAAATCTTGCAATATAAAGGTTGAATGGCCTATCTTTTCACAGATCTGAAATGGTCCAAGCCACAGCTTCTGGAACTTGGAGTGTTTACCCTTGTCCTCATGGGCTTTGTCCCACTTCAGAAGTAAATCACCGACTTGGAATTGTTTTGAACCGGATGAGACTGAATCAAAAGCTGCTTTGATGACTTGCTGATGTTTGGCATGGATAACCTTGGCTTTTTCCCTTTCCTCTTCTAATTTTAAAATTTGATCATATCTAAGCTGAATAGAAGATGAAGGATTTTCCTCAATGAACTGAATTAGGGCTAAAGAAGGAAGAACAAGATTGGTGGGTAGTACTGCTTCTTTTCCATATACAAGATTAAACGGAGAAGTTCCAATAGAAGTTTTTTGTGTTATCCTATCAGCCCATAATGCAAATGTTAAGGATTTATGCCAGTTTCTATGATTCTCTTCGATCGTTCGCTTAATAATTTTGATCAGATTCTTATTAGTAGACTCTGCTAGACCATTACCCTGAGGATAGTAATTAGCAGAATAATTTAATTTAAACCCTCTTTTAATAGCGAAATCAAACATTGCATTGCCTGAGAAATAAGAAGCATTGTCAAAAACAAGAGCATTTGGGACACCAAACCTGGTAATGATGAATTGATCTATGAATTCAATGATTGCTTCAGAATTTGCTGTCTTTAAAGGGATTGCCTCAACCCACTTAGTAAAATAATCGGTTGCAGTAAGGATATACTTATGCTGTTTGGAAGAAGGTGGATTAATCTCCCCAATGATGTCCAATCCCCATTGCTCAAAGGGCTGTTCAATGTTGACTGGTTGCAAAGGGAAGGCCGGTTTTCGTTGTCTTCCACTAGAAGTTTGGCAATTGAGGCATTTCCTTACATACTCGTGGGCATCTCTAAACAGAGTGGGCCAATAATATCCAGCATGAATAATCTTGTGAGCCATTGTGTCAGCTCCAAAATGTCCTCCTGCTGGTCCATCGTGTAACTCCTGCAAAACCTTTTGGGCTTCAGATTTCTCAAGGCATCTTAATAAAATAGAATCATAATTCTTCTTAAAAAGCACATCATCAATAATTGTAAAACTCTTCGCTTTTAACCTGATGGCCCTTTTGTTTTTGTAAGACAGATTTGGAGGTGCATAACCATTCTTTAAGTAAAAGATTAAATCTGCATATTGAGATTCAGAATCAGTAACACTTATCTGATTGATTTCTTGAGTTTGATCTGTATCGCTTGATTCTGGAATGTTGGATGCTCCTGCCAATATCCTGCAAAAACCTTGGCCCCTAACAATCTTTGCTGGCCTAATTTCTAAGTCATACTCTTGTAGCGCTGTGACCCAATTTGCCCTTTTTTCACCCAATTCTTTTTGGATTAATAGTTGCCTAACTGCCGGGAAAGGAACTATTACTTTTGTATGGGTTTTCAGAAGGAAGGGTCTGTAATGTTTGACTGCTTTAAATACAACAAAGGCTTGCTTTTCAACGTCAGAGTAATTCAATTCGGCACCCTGAAGATTTGAGCTAAAGAATGAGATGGGTGCTTCTAAATTGTCATCATTTAATTGCGTGAGTACTGCAGCATAAGATAAGTCGGATGCAATGGTATACAATATAAAATGATTGGAAAATTTTGGAGTATTTAAGGCTGGGGCATTGATTATTGATTGCTTGATTAGATCGAAAGCTTCCTTTTCTACTGATCCCCACTTAAAGACTGAATTCTTCTTAATCATTGTCTGAAGTGGCAAAATAATCTGGGAAAAATCTGGAACAAATCTTTTAACAAAATTGATCTGGCCTAAAAATGACTGCATTGATTTCTTATTGTGAGGGAATGGGATTTCAGAGATTTCTTTGATCTGATCAGGATCAATATAAATGCCCTCTTTGGATACGATAAAACCCAAGAGCTTCCCTTGATCAAGAGCAAAGAATGACTTTTTAGGGTTAAGAGAAATACCATATCTTTTGCAACGCTGAAAAATTTGATTTAAGTCGTGCAAGTGATTAGATCTCTCTTTAGAGAATACAGTAATATCGTCTAGATAGACGACTACTGTTCTATTAATTAACCCTCTAAAAGCTATGTCCATGGCTCTTTGGAATGTCGCTCCTGCATTTATAAGCCCAAAAGGCATTTTCTGATATGCATATGTTCCCCATTTCGTCCTGAATGTGGTTTTAAGCTGGTCATCAGGATGAACTAGAACTTGGTTATATCCTGAGAAACTATCAAGAAAGGACATCAATTCAGAGCCTGCCACTGATTGAAGTATTTACTCCATAGTAGGCAATGGGAAATTGTCTTTCAAGCTTGCTTTGTTCAAGTTTCTGAAATCAATACAAATTCGAATGTCGCCATTTTTATTTCTGACTGGCACCATGTTAGAGACCCAGTTTGAGTGTCGGACAGGAAAAATAATCTTGGCTTTCAAGAGTTTGTTAAGTTCCGACTTTATCTGGCTCTCTAAATTTGGATGTATTTTTCTTAACTTCTGCTGAATCGGTTTCTGATCGGGAAGCATAGGAATGGTATGCTGGATAATGGATGTATCATAAGTCTTCAAATCATCGTACTTCCAAGCAAAAACCTGCTTGTTCTTCCTTAACAGTCTAATGAATGCCTCTTTCTCTTCAGAAGAAAGTCCTAATCCTAAATTGATATTCTGAGGAGCTTGCTCGATACCTAAATTTATCAATTCAAACTTAGGGTAGAGCTTTCAAGTTTTGCATTAATTACAGGTTTGAATCTGTCTTTAATATCATAAAGATCTTCCAGCTTTACTACAGGCTTGGGAATTGCATTTTCTTGAGGTGTTTCTTTCATTTGAGAGTCATGCTCATCTTCTTCAATGATTTGATTATCATAGGACTTTTCAGAAGTTAAGAATTGCAAAATATCCTCATCATGGTTGAATACTCTCCAATTAGTGATATTATCAGGAATTGAAGGCCTAAAAATCAATTCTACGGAAAATCTATCAGGGTTGTAGTATTCCGAAGGTAGAAGCTTGGAAGCTACATTGGCTAGTAGGTCGGCTGCCGAGTTTTGTGACCTAGGAATGGAGGAAATGTTGAATGCCGAAAAATGTGAGGTAAGATCTTGTACTAGCGATTGATAATGTTTGAGGTGATTTGAGAGACAATGAATTGCATTTCTCACCTGTTTAACAATTATTTCAGAATCGCCAAATACTTTTAGATATTGCACTTTAAGGCCGATTGCTTTATATAATCCCTGGACTAAAGCTTCATATTCGGCTGTGTTATTAGTGCATTCAAATTCTAGCCTACAGGACAGCATTGTCTTTTCTCCTTGTGGACTAACCAAAATGCAACCTGCTCCTGAGCCCTCGCTGGACTTGGAGCCATCAAAATATAAAGACCAAAATAAAGGAGTATTAACAAACATATTTACAGTTTTTTCATCATCATTGAAACATCTAGACCTATCTGTTTGTGAAAAATTCTCAATTTGAGATGTAAAATGATTGACTGAAAAAGGAGATGGTTGGGCAACAAAGTTGCCAAAGAACAACTCTGACGAATAATTCCCCAAAATGTTGTTGTTGAACGCTACAGGTTGGTTTTCTTGCTCAAATTCAGTAACTGTGTGGGTCATATGTTTCTCACGATCAATCCTTATTTGATTTGGCTTACCCTTGTAGGGAAGCCACATATGTGACCAATCAGTGGAAATGTACCCATGCAATTTTTCGGACCAATCCCTACTCAGAATTAAACCGTAAAATTCAGGTATATCGGCTATTAGGATGTCAATCCTTTGTACTACTCTGGGATCAGCAGACAACCTGATAGTTACAGAATTAATTTCACCCACAACCTGCACTTTGGTCCTGTCCAACTGTACAATATGAATAGCAGACTTCTGGGGTTCAATGTTCAGTTTAGAACAAACTGAAGCTGGCATTATGTTAGATGATGCCCCTGAGTCAATTAAACAGTTGTGCAGGTTTCTGTTATAAATCTCATAGGTCAGCAGGAAGGGTGGAGTATGAGAATTTGATCTATCTCCAATCAAAACTGAATCGGTAGCTTCAACCATACTCGGAGGAGGTTGGCCTGAATCATTAGCAGCTTTAGCACTGGGAAGAGGTGTAGAAGGAACAGCATTCAATTCTTTAAGAAGTAATTTCTGCTGATGCTTTAATTTACTAAGTTCAAACATGGTGATGTTTGCTTTAGTTTTCTTCATATCATCAACAATATTATATTCCATTGAATCGGATACCACTAATGTTTTAGATGTTGAAGGAGAATAAGAAGTTGAAGGCTGGTTTTGGGGAACTACTACAGGTGATTTCTTTGGAGGAATTTTTTCCTTTGTTGTAGTGGCACTTGCACTCCTTTTCTTTGAAGTTGCCTGGACAGGTTCAGAAGTACTTCTACTTCTAGTAGTGACCGGGAAGGCTTCTTCTTCATTATTGGTATCAGAGTTAGGGAGTATAAAATCCCACATTCCGTGGCATTCAGCTACTTCTTCTTCATCATCAGTTTGTGAGGTTGTTTCCTCTTCCTCTTCTTCTTGCTCTGAATCTGCGTTAGATATGACATTCGGTGGTTTTGATTCAGTTCTCTTATAAGTCCTAAATGGTCTTTTGTTTGAGGTTTCGGCGACCTGTTTCTTTATGTCAACCATTTCGTTAGACAAGGTTTTCAAGACCTTTTGCAAACCCTCCATGTCGTATGGGTCCTTTGGGGTTTTCTTCTTAGAATCCTCTTTGAAAGAGACTTTTTTGGCTTTTCTGTCCTCCAAAGCAGCTTTCTTCTCTAGAGCATTGATGCGCTTTTCCACGGCAAGCGCTTCTTTCATGTTTTCGGCTAAGGTAGGTTTCCCGGCCCTGTCTACAAAAATGGCTATATTGACAGGTAGGGCGGTGATATACCATTCGCTTCGAATTTGTTTGCTTGGTTTGGAAGCAGTAGGGATTTTATTTAGGAGCTTATTGAATCTAGCATTAAATTCCTTTATTGGTTCCCTATGCTCTATTCTCAGATTGGAGAGATCGTTTATTAAAGTAGCCAAAGACCTATCATCTCCATATTTGGTAAGAAAATGCTCTTGGCAAGTGTTCCAACTGGTAATGGAACCAGAGGGTAAAGAAAAATACCAGGATCCTGTTGATCCTTGCAAGGTATAAGGGAAAAGCCTAACGACAACATATTCTTCCGTTACTCCTTTCAAGTTGACTGCCAACATGAAATTATTGATATGTTCCTCAGCCTGGGTCCCATTATCTGGGTTAAATTTAGGTAGCCATTTTTCAGGAGCATCTGGTAAAGGATGCAACGGTGCAGGCATGTTGACTGCACCTGGCCTGGTCCATGGGTCTGCCATTATAATAGCAACAGTGGTTGATACTACTGTTGGAATTCCAGATGTATGGGAAGGAAATAACGATGAGGAGTGAGCAGGTTGAGATGCTGAAGCTTCTAATCCCTGGTGAACAACAATATGTAATGGAGGAGTGAATGATTGACTTTTCAGAGGAGAAGATGGAATGGAGGATATGGATGAAAGCTCTCCACTATCAAATCCTTCAGTATATTTTTTAGCCTTTTTCCTTTTGGGTAAAGGGAACTCGGTGGGTTCAATACCAAGCTTTTCGCTTTGAAGTCTGGTGAGAGGATGAGATAAATTGAACTGCGAAGTCGCACTGCTTTGTGATACCTCAGATTTCTGTGGCGAAATCGAGAAGCTCTGAATTTTGTGGATAAGAGACTGGACTTCAGGGGATTCAAGACTTAATTGTTCTGGAGTATGATGAGTTTGAGCAGTGGTAGTTGATTCCTCCTCTTCTTGTTTGGATACCGGCGAACCAGTATGCAAATAGGAAGATCGAGGGGATTCGAAGGGAGAATTACTCTTAGGATGGCTTATAGGTTTTGACTTATGTGCCATTCACAGTTGATGGCCCTCCTTCTAGCGCCAAAAATGTTGATGCCTCGAAAATCGCTGCAACAACATCGGGGATAACCACCCGGTCCGGACCTTAATACAGCTCCTTTTCCATTTGGAATAGTGGCTCCAACTGGGGATAATGGGACCAGTTTCCCAAAAAGGTAGATAAACGGGATGAATGGATGATAAAACTGAGCTAGCGATGGGCGAATGACTAAATCTATTGGCAAAAATAAAAGAAATATAATCTATCCCGGGAATCTATTTAGCTTTGAAGTGTAGCGTTTGATGATCCAAGCCTAAAGACAGGCATATAGATGACTCTATCTATCAGACGCAGATATTAATACATTTTATGATTGTTGTGCCTAAATAGTTAAGCAAAGCGATTGAGCGATATTACTACACTCATTATTATATCATTGATACATGCATGATTGAAAGGAAAGCAGACTATAAAACATCCAATAGTGGAACGAATATGGAACCGCTGTTAAAACATATGCATGCAATCAATAATAGCAAAGATAACCAAATAACAATTTACATAACAGGAATGGATTCAGACATAGATAGAAATACCATATGAGTTGTTTAGACACTCCCGATATCAATCGCTACTTGTAGTTCCTCCTTCAACACAGAGACATTTCCATACAAAGACAATAGTGCACAATTGCATAAAAAGCTTCCTTATCAAATTTAGAACAATTGGTCCAGTTTCATAAAAGAATATTGACTGAAGCACAGTAGTGCAAACTTCAGTCTTTTAAGTCTGTTACAAAACTTTACGACCTTTTCTAAAAACATGAAAGGGTCTATAAATACTAAAACTAATCTAAATATCTAAGAAACTGAAATGTTATTAAGTTGGCATCAATAAATATTTCTCCTATCTTCCTCAGCGATCTGGCAATCGGTGGCAATGATTCATTAGGTAGGCTCTTTGCCTTTAAACCTGAGCTGACATATCGCTAGCATTGGCTCTACTTCAGGCGGTTTGTTGAGGCGCGAACTGAGCTGAGCAGCGTATGTGGCATCTTGAATATCGGGAATTATACAACCGAGTGCATCAGTTAAACACTTAAGGGTCGACCTTTGTGTGTGTGGCTTGATCAGAAAGAGCCAATATGCATCGGAAGTCAAAGTATTAACTCCAGCGATTAACCTTCCCTTCTCCTCCAAGTCAGGATAACTTGATTGCTCAATCATATTTGTTGTTGTCATGCTTCCAGGTGTACACTGGGAGATCATGTTCGCCAAGTAGAGGGTGTTGTTGACCAGATCAACCATATTGCTGGCTGTTAATTTACATCTTGAAGCCGCCCTTTCTGCTTTCATCACTTGAGTGTGCCATTCTGTGAAGAGTATGTCCTTGTATGTTTCTTGGATTCTGGGCAAATTCGCTGCTTTTCCCACATCAGAATCTTGCCAATCAAGATATGTGGTTATGATTTCCTCAGCTTGGTCTAAATCATTCCTGGCCTTTTCCACCTGCTGACATACGGAGGTAGTTAGCTCGCACAATGGTTCTGCCTCAGTGAGTTGATGACATAGGAGCCTAATCTGCGATATTAATGCACTGTTTATTTGAGATGCCTCGGCTCTGAAATCCTCCACCTGTGGAGCACCTTTTATTACTTCGAGCTGTGCCGACAATTGAGCTATTTGCTCGTCTTTCGTTTTCATCATCAGATCATTTGCTGTCCTCAACTGCGCCAATGCCTCCGATAATTCCTTTTGTTTCTGGATCGCGCTTTGGTCGATCCTCTGCCTCTTTGTCTGTAATTGCTGGGTTAATGAATTGTTCATTTGTTGTTGTGCCAGCAACTGCTCTTCTGCTTGCGCTGCCTTCTGCTTTGCCTCGGTCAATTCTGCCTGTAGTGCAAAAATTTCTTGGTCCTTAGTCTTCAATAGAAGACTTACCTCCGATGCCTTATCAATAGTCGCTGCAGAATAAGCTCCTGCATACTGTGACAACTTTGTTAGGTCATCGGAGGGGTCCAATTCCTCCTTCCATACTACATTACCCGTGACTGTTTGCTCTGGAAAGATAGAAATTTGATCAGTCTTTCGTCTTTTTCTTGATCGCTTTACAACTGCTCTATGCCTTGGGCTGTAGAAAACATCCAGGGGAGGAATATCTTCCACCTGGAGAACGATTTGATCGGAAGGGTCTTTAGGAATTACCTCAACATCCTTAGAAATGGGTGGGCTGCTGGTTCCACTTAGAACCTGAGGAGAAGTGATGTCCGGTGTGTCATTTGTTTTGGAGGTGTCCGTATCTTTGGAACCTTCCTTTCCACTGATAATAGAGTCAAATTGCTTCCACTGCTGGAGCAATTCGGGATCAATGGTGGTTTGTTTCTGCTTCTCGGCTTGGGACTCGTTCCGCTCTTTTTCCTGCTCTTTCCTCTGTTGCTCCTCTTGTTCTTTTCTCTGTTGCTCCTATTGTTCTTTCCTCTGTTTTTCTTCTTGTTCCTTTTTCTGCCTATCCGCCAGTTCTTTTTTCTGTTTCTCCTCTTGTTCCCTCTTCTGCTGTTCCTCTACCTCTTTCTTCTTTCTCTCTTCTTGTTCCATTGGTGCTCTCTGTTGTTTTTCCGCTTGTTCTTTTCTCTGCCTTTCTGCCTGTTGCTTCTTTTACCTTTCCTCCTGTTGCTTCTTCTGATCTTTTGTTGTAACAGGAGGCTGGCTTGACTGTTGCCGACCAGGCTCGCTTGAAGATGTCGCTGGGGTTGTTTCCAATAAATCTAGAGGCAGAGTTTGCAACCTCTGCTCTCTAAGTTTATTGAACTCAATTAACCCTTCATCATTATATTTCATTCTAGCGAGTTCTTTAGCATGGCCTATTGATTCGGAGGCAACGAACAGGTCATCAAACATATCTTCTTGATGATCAATTTTAGTCAATTTGGCCTGTTCTAATGCAGTGTAAGCAGTTTTCTTTGGATCATATAACCTATTTGGGATAGTGGCCAGAGTTAAGGACTGAATCTTTGTGGCTTCCTTTTCTGCATGCTTGAGATCATGCAGAGTATAGACACCAATTCTCAAGGGAAAAGAGGGCCAGCCCCTCTTCTTTTCTTTCTTGAGAGTCTGTGTAGTACTCTCGGCCATAATCTGATAAGCGACTTCTCTAGCTAGCAGTTTATCTGGAATATACAAAGGGAGAACATGCGGATTGGCTTGGCTCCCGAAAACCCTAACGTAGGTAAATATCTCTTCTCCAAACCAACTTGCTACCGCTGGTAAATCAAAGGAAGCTAGATAGGAGATTTTGGGAATGGGTTTATCAAAAATAGAATAATGAATGGGAACCATAAAGCCATTGCAGATTTGGTACAAATGGTGTTTGTAAGAAGACTTCCACAATTTCTGGTGGTATATATGAATGGGTGAGGGGTCTTGGGCGGTCCACCTCCAACCGAGGACGGGAAACTCGGAATTGAAACATAATGTATCTAGAATATATGCACTGTAATAAAACGGGGGAATTTTCCTTTCAGTGACAACAGAATTAGCTCTAAAATCACGAACAGCTACGGCTAGCTTATCAGAGAGAATAGTGGCCCAATCCATGATTATGTTGTTTACTGCTGCCTCCATTAGAGGAACCATCTCTATGGTGAAGTTAGCAGAGTCATGTAATCCCCATAGCCTACACATCATTATCCCCGCATAGCAATAGGGAGAAGCCAAAGAATCGACTGAGTACTTACCGGAAGACTCGTGCTTGTGTTTGGCTGGATTCTGCCTCCAATCCCGGATGGGTTCGGATTCCACTTCATTATCAGCTGCAAATTTCTCCAGGAACGTCTTATTATACACCTTCTTCGGCTCGGGCAAATGATACATTTGCCTTAGATGCTCTGGCTTGAACGATCCGAAAATCCTCCCATCTCTGGTGCTAAAAGTCCTGTCGAGGATTGGAATTTCCTCAATTGCCCATTTCACGACGTCTGTGTAGGGAAGAATCTGTTCTCTGGCCGCTATCCTGTGAAGGAAAGAGTCGGCCAAATCTTTGAGAGTAGAATCAGACTTCTTGAGTAAGTCCACACTAGCTTCCGTCACTGTTACCACTGGTTGTTCGGCCTCTAGTAGATTATAAGTGCCTTGCCATGTAGCTCTGGTGAGACCCGTGCATGTGGTATCTGATATTAAGCCCTTCTTTTTATCTGCGGCAGCTTGTCCTGCGACTGATGTAGCAGAGGAACCCGCGGTCTTCTTAGATTTCTTCCCCATCTTGCTCAGGCTTCTCTTGAAGGATGAATTCTACACAAAGGCAAGAAAAACCGTAACATAGAAACATAACAACGAAAATCTATAGTGGGAGAGATATATCAATCGAAGCGTGCCGAGAGATTAACTCTCAAAAATGGCTGCGGATCCAATCACTGGGAAGATCTTACAGATACATTAAATGGCAGTTTAAGGCCTGCTACTCTTTAAATGCTTATTACACCGTTATCCGGCTGAATGACCCCCTTAAGCGTGCAATGGATATTTTGGGGGTTGAGCGCAGGTAATCATTAATCGAAGGGGCAAAACTTTAAATACGAATGCATCACCTTATCCCTCCATTTAACGGCTTTTTCGAAATCCGCGCTCTATCAATCGGATATCAATAATACTTTAGATCTTCAAGTTATGGCTTTTGAAACGCCGATCACTGATAGCGATATCGCATCGCTTTAGGAGAACAGGTATTATATAACCATAAGCATAGGATCCTCCCGAACGCCGATATGCGACATCGCATCGGATAGTGTGGAGAAATATAACAAGGTGCATTTAGAGTGAAGTGCCGATTCTCTGATCGCCGATATCGCATCGCATCGGTGGTTAGACCTGGGCGCCTTATTAATGTGCATGGGATGTTGCCGATCGCTGATAGCAAAATCGCATCGGCGGAGACCATTGTGCCACTTAAATGTGTTTTCCATGTCATTGCGATATGCGATCTTGCGATCGCTTTATCGCAATAATAAAAGATTGTTTTATTTGTTGAGAAATGGTTGTTCTCAAGGTTTAAATAAATGAGCTCATTTGATCATCGGACCTTTTTTGAACAACAAAAATATTGATACCAATTAAACTTTCAAAGGGACCCATTCCATATGTTAACCTTTATAAATAAAAATGATATGAAATGGGGGGTTGTTGTAGAGCACAACAGGGCAATCAAAGGAAAACGGAGAATCAGGCAGAAAGGGGGAAAGGACAAGAGACCAGCATGGAGTTCACACAGGAACATAATGAACACACAACAGACCCACTGAGCACCATGGAAACAGAAAAATACCATGAAATGACTCAAAGTGAAAATTGTACAAAGGACCAAGAATTGTAGGAGATCTTGGAAAGGGAGAACCTGGAGCTAGAAAAGTTTATAGAACAAGGAGAAAACCTGGGAATAAACTCCATACCACAGGAGGAAGTAGACAAGGTACAACAGATATTCCTTAACAAGTCACACCAAAAAGTTGTAGGAGTCAAAAGAGGACATGACAACTAGGAAAACAAAGGGGCTTCCTCAATAGGATTAATAACGGGAAAATTGGCAAAAAACCCAGGCAGGAAGAGAGGAAGAAAGAGATAGAAAGAATTGTTGCTAGAGTGTGGCAAACTCATGATTGACTCAGGAAGGATGAAAGACCTTTCTAGTTACTCCTTCAAAACCTCACCTCAATGAAGATCACAACCTGGAACATCAGAGGACTAGGGAGTAGAAGAAAACAAAGGAATCTAAGCAATAGGATCAAAGAGGAAAAACCTGACATAGTGTTTATACAGGAAACCAAATGCTCAATGGAGAAGGTCAGAGAAAAACATAGCAAATGGCTAAATAGATATGAATATCTTGAGGTCAAGGCAAATAAATCTGTTGGTGGCATTCTCACTCTATGGGATCCTCAGAAATTTGGTATGCTTGACGCGGAGGCGTCCAGACACCACCTCTCCTTGATTATCCAACCTGTAGGTGACAGGCAGTGTTACATGATCACCAATGTCTATGGTCCTCAACCAGTGGAGGACAAACTTCGGCTCCTCACTACACTGGAAGATATGAAAAAGAGATACCAAGCTTTACCCTGGATTCTAGGGGGAGATTTTAACATGATAAAATCACTCACGGAGAAGAAAGGGGGAACTAGAACACTTGGTAGGGATTCAGTTGCCTTCCAGAACTTTCTCACCAATATGAAACTAGTTGATATGGACACTAGCAATGGTATTTTCACTTGGAATAACAAAAGAGGTGGCTCTACCCAAGTAGCCTCAAAATTAGACAGATTTATTATCTCAGAGGAACTTCTACTCATGGGGAGTGGCCTAACAACGTTCATCCTTCCTTTTGGAGGTTCAGACCACTGGCCCATCCAATTGGAAGCTTCTCTAATTGGTAAACTAAGGAATATCCCCTTCAATTTTGAGAATGTTTGGCTCATGCACTCAGATTTCCTCACAAAAGTTGAAAAATGGTGGAAAGAACAGCTACACTTGCAAGGTACAAAGATGTTCCTTCTACATCACAGGTTCAAACACATTAAAGGCAAACTCAAAGAGTGGAATAAAAATGAATTTGGTAACATCTTCAAAGCTAAAGGAGAAGTGGAAAAGAAACTGAAGGAAATAAATCAAATTCTTATCACAGAAGGCTACAAAGAGGAAAGGAAAGAGATAGCAGAGTCACTTCAGCATGAATGGGAAAATAGATTTCTACAAGAGGAAATATTCCGGAGACAGAAATCCAGAGTCCAATGGATTAAGGAAGGGGAGCGAAACACAAAATTCTTTCACAGATCCACCATAGCTCACAGAAACAACAACAAAATTGTGAAACTTACAAATCATCATGGTGTAGAAAGAAACACTCATGAAGAGATGGAAGAGGGTCTAGTTCAGCATTTTCAGAGAATTGCTGAGAAAACTACTGTAGATAGATCACAGTTTACTGTAAAATTTACACAGTACATTCCTAAACTGGTCTCCAGAGAAGACAATTACAATCTCAACAGACCAGTGACAGAGGAAGAGCTTGAGGAATTCATCACAGAGATGCATAATGGGAAAGCTCCAGGCCCGGATGGCTTCAATGTGGACTTTTTCAAGACATGCTGGAGGATTGTAAAGCATGATATTCTGGAGGTAGTAGAAGACTCACGCAAATATAAAAAAGTCTTGAGGGCACTCAATGAATCTTTCATAGCCTTAATCCCCAAACAGGAAAAGGCCACCTCTCCAAACAGATTTAGACCTATAGCATTATGCAATGTGGTGTACAAAATAATATCCAAAGTAATTGCCAACAAACTCAAACCTCTCCTCCCCACCCTGGTGTCTGAGGAGCAAACGGGCTATGTGGAAGGGAGACAAATTTTGGATAACATAATTCAAGCACATGAAGTGGTTCATTCACTCATCACTAATAAGTAGGCAGGGATGATAATTCAGCTGGACATAGCAAAAGCCTATGACAAACTTAGCTGGACGTACATAAGAGCAGTACTAAAAGCATATGGCTTTGACTATAACTGGATTAAGTGGGTCATGGCTCTTGTTACCACTGCTAGCTGTTCAATTCTTCTCAATGGCTCTCCCTCAAAAACCTTCAAGCCTACAAGAGGTCTCAAGTAAGGTGATCCTCTTTCCCCTTTCCTTTTCATCTTAATGATGGAAGGGTTAGGTAGAGCAATCAGAATTGCTAAGGAGGAAGGAAGAATTCAAGGTCTAAGACTCACTCAAGGAGGGGACATGGTGACACATCAACAATTTGTGGATGACACTATGCTTCAAGGCACACCTACAGTCAAGGAAGCCAAAGCATTCAAGCTAATTCTGCATGAGTTTGCTATGGCAGCGGGTATTCAGGTAAGTCTTACTAAATCAAAGATTTTCTTTTTCAATACTGATATTTTGATCCAAAGAAATCCATCCAGAATTTTGGGCTTTCAAAGAGATTCATTGCCCTCGAAGTATCTGGGAGTTCCCCTCACTAATAAACCATTGCACAAGGACATCTGGGAGCCTGTTTTAAATAAATTGAAAGACAAAATCAGCAAGTGGACAAACAGAGCCCTAAATCTAGCAGGAAGGCTGATTCTCACTAAGGCTATCCTCCAAACCATCCCTATCTATATGCAATCAGCCATTCTGGCACCAACTAGGGTCAGTATTCAAATAAGAAACATTCAAAGAGACTTTCTCTGGGGGAAAGGTGAAGAAAAGAAGAAATGGGCCCTGGTGGCATGGGAAAGGGTATGCAAACCTAAATCCCATGGAGGCCTGGGTCTACATGACCCAGAAATTCTAAACAGAGTTCTGGGAGCTAAAGTTTGGTGGAGATGGCTAAAGGAAATACAATCCCCCTGGGCAAAACTATGGAAGCAAAAGTATGCAATGAATTGGCAGGACACGAACCTCATAAGAATGACAGGACAAGTAAAAGGTTCTCAAGTTTGGAACAGGGCCTGGGAGAACAGAGCCCTAGTTCAAAAACATAGTTTCTCGGAGATCAGAAGCAAAAATTTGGCCTGGTTCTGGGAGGACAATTGGCAGCAAGAGGGCAATCTCAGTAGTGAGGATTTAGCTAGTATCCAAACAGACACCATCAGCAAAGGATTAAGGAGGGTTAGTAACTTATGGGATCAATCAAGGAACAATTGAAAATGGAGAATTTGGAAACTTCTAGTTTACAATGAGATGAGCATGTTGAATACTCAAGCTACAGCCCTCAAAGGTCTTTTGGAAAAAAGGCAAATCTTAATCTCAACCTCGGATGATCAATTAAGATGGGGAAGAACAAGGCAGGTCTCTTCACCCTTAAAGAGGCCAAAAGAATACCCATAGGGCTTAACCTTACAAGCACTGACAAGACTTGGAAAGAACTCTGGGATAACCCTCATTGGATGAAGGTCAAATTGTTCAAGTGGTTGGTTCATCAGGGCAAGATTCTGACATGGGATAATCTAAGAAAAAGAGGCTTTGTTTGCCCCTCAAGATGTCACCTGTGTGGACAACAGGAAGAAACCACAAATCATCTTCTTAACAGATGCTCCTACACTACCACACTATGGAACTGGGTTGGAGATGTCTTCAAGCAAACAGACAAGCACGAAGATGACATCATTGCTATGCTGAAAAACTGGCGGAATTTTTTTTTCAGATAATGATACAATAAATTCATCCTGGGCATTGACTCTAGGGTTCTTAAGCTAGAATGTATGGAAGGAGCGCAACAACAGGATTTTCAAAGACAAAATGGGCCCAGTGAGAAGCATCCTAAAGCTAATCCTCAAGAAACTCAAGGAGACTATCCACATCCTGGGGGGTGTTTCTACTGGAAAACCCATAGGACACAGAGAGGCCAAAATCCTGGAAAAGTTGGAGCTTCAGGTTCATCTCCCCCAGTGTCCTCTGCAAATCAACAAGAATACCTCAGAAGGTAAGGCTTTCTGGCAACCCCCTTCTCAAGGTTTTTTAAAATTTAACATAGATGGAGCCTCAAAAGGAAATCCTGGAGAAGCAGGTTATGGAGGGGTCATGAGAGATGAGGAGGGAAACATACAGGTCATTTTCTATAGTTATCTAGGGAAGGCAACCAACAATATGGCTGAGCTCATGGCGATGGAGCTATGCTTGGAAATATTGCTCAAACACAACATTCATAATGTCATCATTGAGGCTGACTCAGAGTTAGTAATTAATTCGGTCAAGCGGATAAGTGCAGGAGCAGCACCAGAGAAAATCTCAGGTCACTGGTGGCTTCTGCAAGTCTACCAAAGAATTCAATCACACCTAAGAATTCTAAGAACTCTTAGGTTTGTGCATGTTCACAGGGAAGCCAAAAAAGTGGCGGATTGGCTTGCCAATGAGGGGGTTAGAAGCAAGTTTACCGACATGTGCTGCTGGTGGGAGGAGGTAACGGATGACAGAATGAGAGATGAATGCTCAGCGTGGGCCCTTAGTGACAGACAGCAATATCAGAATAAGAAACGAGACAATTTTTCACTTCATGTCAATGAAGCATAAGTATTTCTCAGAGGCTGAGCACTGTAAGTTCTCACAGGAATCCTGGACAAAGACTGTCATCGGGCTAGAGGATTTCTACTCAAAAGGAAAAAACTATGAGGAAATGGGCTACCGTGAAGAAGGACATTCCATGCACAAGGTGACCCTTCCGGGCATGTCGTCCTCGCGTAACACATTGGAGGACAGAGGATCAGGGAACCGGAATCAAAAACTGCTCGAGAGAAACTACCCGCATCGGGCGCCCCTTGACCCAGAAGCAGTTTTCCCAGATGGTAGGCGATGCCACTTAGCAAGCGATGTGTGGCGGGGGAAGAAGAGAGAATACTGCCCTCATCGCGCGGTATTCCTTGGGCTTATCGGCGGCACGATGTTGATAGTGGTCGTTAGATCTGGAGGGGGGAGATCAACGACCACAATTTGTCGTGCAAGTTTGTGGGTCCGGAAGGTCAAAACTACTTATGGTTTACCACCTTCATTAGGCGCCCTCAAAACAAAATATGGTTTACATGGAAAGCCAGCGATGCCACTCAGTGAGCAGCACGTGGTGGGGGACGGGAAAGGAATACCACCCTCATCGTGCAGTATTTATCGTGCTTTTAAGCCGCACAATATGGATAATAGTTGTAGGATCAAAGGGAGAAGATCGACGGCCAGCGTTGGTTGAGCAGTTTAGGGGTTTTTCCGCGGGCTACTGCTCCACGCGTTTTGGTTTTAGTCTGCCAGATCAAAAGGAGACAGATCAACGGTGGCTAACTTTGGGGTCCACGTGCATGCTTAAGGTTCTAGGGTTGTCTTAGCCTTGGTTTTAGTTTGCCTATGGGCAGGTTTTTTCGGGCACATTGTGTATTTTTCCCTCTTCCTTTGTGGGGTTTGTGCCTCTGCGCACTTGTTTTAACCTTTGTAATTATTTTCTTATCTAAGTAAATAGAAGGATCGTCTCTTGCTTAAGCAAAAAAAAGAAAGGTGGACATGGGGACCCAATGCTTCTTTTCTGACTTGATTTTAATTCTAGTTTCCTCCTCAATTCCATGTTGTCATTGCAATACTTTGATATCTCCATGCATTACTTTCATTACTTCATGTACATATATATATATATTAGGTACATTTTTTATTACATGTTGGTTGATAGTAAGTTCGTTGATGCTCATGACCTTGCCTTGATGAGTTTTGTTTCTTAGGGTGTTGTGGGTGTGATATGTAGCAACCTTAGCTAGTAGTTTTCCTTTCTTTGACTCTTCTACTTGTGGTTCCTTTAAGAAATGCAACTTTGTAAATTATTCTTAATTTTTATGCCTCTCCTAGGTATTTCAAGTACTTTTGCAGACTACTCTTCTAACTCAATGTTGGAATCTCTAGTTGATGTCACTAATGGTACCATAGTTAGTTTCTCTTTAATCTTCGCTTCATGTGAAAACCAAAAGGTTTTTTACATAAACATTACTTATTAGTGCGATTGGATGTGTTAATTTTATTCAAAATACCATTATGCCTACTAATCCCTAAAGCTCTATGAATGATACATGAAAAATTGTAATATGCTAAAGATGAACCTATTGCCATTTAATACAATTTAAGGTAATGGACCTAAAATTCACATCCTATGCCACACAGATCTTATAGATCCTACAATGTCAAAGAGCCGCACAAAGTCAATGGCTTTCAGCGTCGGGATGCACCCGTACAATGAAAACCAATTTAAAAGGTATCTCACTATTATTATTATTGATTTTCATTGTTGTTTGATCTAACCACAAGGCATGTATCAATCGTGCATGTCATTCCCAAGGACTATATTCTATAATATGTTTGATAAGCCTATTCAATTTTTTGTTAGTGGAGTTGGTATGTACATTATCTAAATTTATCTAAAATAGTGATAAGTGAAAAAGCGTGTTTTTCAATAATTGAGCATTTTACTTCTCTCTCACTCAAAATTTCACTCATGAAATCAACCATTCTTTCAAAAATTCTAGAATCTAACTAAAATAACATAATTGAAACAACTTCACTTATAACATTAATGTAGATTTGAAATTCTCTAGAAAAAATAGGCTCAACCTAAATAGAACTAGCAATAATACCTTTTTTATGGACAAAAATGCATTTTTAGCATCCCTATCCCAACAAAATTTACATCTTTCCTTAAAATTTATGAACATGTTTGATAATTTCATTTAATTTAGGGACAAATCATAGCATAAAATTAATCGTATCCATGAAGAGTTGAATGGATTTCTTAGAGGTAGGATGAGGTAGCCTCTGCATGGTATAAATCATTTCAAAATCAATGCTTATGCCATGTTATAAATAATATGATGAAAATGCAACAAGAAATTCTTAATTTAATTTTCCCTTGATTAAATTAGGGGAAATTTGAATTTCAATTTCAACATAATACATGGAGGTAGCTAATTGAGGTGACATAGCTCTTGTCACTCAGTTAACTCAATAAATTCGAGTTGGAGACGCTTAAGTTCAGTTCTACATGATTGATTGCTAATTTGTGGCAATCTATTTCAGTTAATTTGAGTTTTTGTCAGTGTACATTAGGGGAATTTTGAGGTCTAAAATGGACCTCCTAAGAAAAATGTACAACCAAAATAAACTTTATAAGAACCAATAGGATTCAAGATGATGATGTCAACCATGGGGGATGATTCACCAATTTTGGAGTAAAAAAGTAAAAAGATTAAAAAATAATAAAATAATAAAACTACTTTTCAACTCGTATTTTCATCTCATCTCATTAAGGTTTTACTTAAATTTCGAGCGGGGGTACTTGTTTGATGCACAATTTAATTCATCATCCAAGGAGTGCCCACGTTGCATACTTTTGATGGACCCTCCTGCACGAAAAATGAGAAATACATGAAACAATGTGATTGCAATCACGTTTTTAATGTATTTTCCGTTTTTTGTGTAGTAGGGTCCATCGAAAATATGCAACATGGGTACTCCTTGGATGACGAATCAAATTTTGCATCCAACGAGTGTTTTCGCTTGAAATGTGAGTAAACCCATAGGGAGATAAGTTGAAAATACGAGTTGAAAAAAATCTTTTTTTTCTTTTTTCCCTCTAAAATTTGATGATGTAAGCTAATCTTATTTTATTATTTCCACTATTATTTTATAGTTTCCTTAGGAGGCCCATTTTAGACCTCAAAAGTCCCCTAATGACTAGTTCTCACTGTCAGTAGAACTAGTGGAGGTTCAGTCAAGGGTGTGTAACTTTTTTCACACTGAATGATCATCCAATTAAACTACTCAATCAGCCAAAATTAACTCATCTATGCAGAGAATTCGAGTTACCCAGTTGATATTGGATTTCAAGGGCAGTGTACTATCAGTTGTAGAATTTTCCAAGTTGTACAAGTGGTGCATACAGTCAAAGAAGGGCCTAAAGGAATTGCGCAATTCTCAATGAGTAATTTCCCTAATTAATAGGGGCCTAATTCATTATAAAAAATCGCAAGGAAACAGGAACTTGGCAGGCTGGGAAATTGGCTGAGTATTGGATTGAGTCAGTCTGTGAGGCAGTGACATAGATTATACTAGTGCAGGGGTTGCTTAGGCTTGAGCAAGCATTGTATTTCTTCTCTATTCTTTGATTAATGCAATAAATATAGTAAGGGGTTTTGAGCAATTGCTTTCCCCTAGATAAATCTCTATGTATGTGTGTTGAATCTTGATGCATGTTAATTATTTGTGTTCTCGATCGTGATTTTCTTTCCGCAAATGAGTAGAGTAGCTTCAATTCTTGTGATCTAGTAAATTTCATGAGCAGTTTTGAATCTACACATTAAATTTCTACATGGTATCAAAGTAGGAATCACAGTAGAGAAGAGAATTTGAAGTTGTCTTTGCAAGTGGATCAAATTTGTAGGATCAATTCTTCAGAGCTAGCAGGATGGATTTCTATGGACTAAGACTCGAGTATGCCCTTGAGGGTAGCTTGAATTATGTTGCTTGGAAGGACATGATGGAGGTAGTGTTGGAAGATAATGGGCTGAAGGAATTCATAGATAATGATATCATGAAGCCTCTAACATCCGACGCTCAAGATCTAGTAGAATGGAAGAAGTGTGTAGCAAAGGCAAGGAGGATCATATTAGAGGGAGTTTGAGACCATATTGTCTTGAATCTCCACGAGAAAGAGACTCCATATGTAATGTGGCAGGCCTTGATAGATTGTTCCAAAACAATAGTGACCACAGGAAGCTGGCACTGAAGGACAAGCTTAGGAAGGGTGAAACAATTCCACAGTACCTTAGAAGGTTCACATAATGTCGTGATGAACTTGGTCAAGTTGGTGTTACTATAGTAGAGGATGATCTAGTAAGCCTAGAGCTTCTAGGCCTTCCCAAGAGCTGGCACAACTACCAGGATTCAATAAATAAGAGCGAGAAGCTACCAAATTGGGAACGACTTTAGTCCGCTTAGGTACAAGAGGAGATAATGTGGAACACCAGAGACGAAACCTCATCCAAGGGTGATGCCAAGGATAATTGTGCCTTGGCCGGAAAGGGAAGAAATCCCAATCCAAGGCAGAATCAGGTCAAGGGGGCAACAATAAAGACTTGTCCAAAATAAAGTGCTTTCACTGTCATGAACTGGGACACTATGCTATGAAATGTCCACATAAGAAAGCATGAAAGAAGACCACAAGAGGATTAGTGGGTGAAGCCTTGGCTTCACATTTCAAACTTGATTTTACCCTGACTGCATGCATGGCAAGCACAGTGATGTGTATTGTGTGGTATCTTGACAATGGTGTCTCATTCCACATGACGGGCAAGAAAGAATTTTTCAGTTACTTGAAGGAGAAGGACCTCTAGATGCAAATTGATATGGGAGATGATGGAAGGTATAGTGTGGCCAGCATTGGTACAGTTACTTTTCAGAGGGATTCTACCTCCCCTCTCATGCTCAAGGATGTGATGTATGTACTGGGTCTAAAGAAGAATCTAGTTTCCATCCGGGTGTCGGAAGACTGTGGCTACGATGTGATATTCAGCAAAAGAAGTACTTTCTTGAGATACATCGCCACAGGACAAGTGAAATAGGTTAGGGTTCGAGTAAAGAACCTCTACAAATTAGATGTGGAAGATTGTTCAGCATTGAGCACAAAAGCAAAGAAGGTGAAAATCTGAGATGTCGGCGAATTATGGCATAGAAGAATTGGTGATTTGCATCATGGCGCTTTGAAGATCATGCATAATTTTTCTACAGGCCTTCCCAATGGAGCACTAGAGAAACAAGATATATGCAAAGGGTGTCCATTGAGGAAGTATACAAGATCCACCTTCAATGATCGGGATAGTAGGGAACATGCAATCCTTGAAAGGATCCACTTCGGTGTATGTGGACCTTTCTCAACAAAATCCACTACCAAGCACATGTATTATGTTCTATTTGTAGATTATTTCTCTTGGAAGTGTTGGATCTAATTCATGCAGAAGAAAGACCAGACATTCTCCAAATTTGTTGAGTTTAAAGCACTTGTTGAGAAAGAGACTGGCAGGAAAGTGAAGGCTCTCAGGAGCGATAATGGTGGTGAGTACGTGTCGAATGAGTTTAAAATTTTTTGTGCAAAGGAAGTAATTTGAAGGGATTTCATAGCACCTCATAACCCACAACATAATGGAGTTGCTGAGAGGAAGAATAGAAGTATTGTGGGAGCATCACGGGTGATGTTGCATGACCAAAGCCTACCTCTACTCTTGTTAGTTGAAGCATTCAACACAGCGGTCTATTTATAGAACAGGAGTCCTCATAGGATTCTTGGCATGATTACACCAGAGGAAGCTTTTTCAGGGAATAAACCATATGTGTCACACTTCAGGATCTTTAGATCATAAATTTACTATCATGTTTCCAAGGAAGCAAGGAAAAAGCTAGAGCTAACAGCATAGTGGAGCATATCTGTGGGGTAAAAAGATACACCTCACAATTATCATGTGTACTTTCCATCCCTCATGATGACAGTGGTCAGACGGGATGTGAAGTTTGATGAGGAGAAGGAAATGAGGTGATCTCTTTAGAGGGAGCTTCAGTTGCAACCTAATTAGGAGCTTTTGGCTCCAAAGGAAGAACCTCATTTTAGGTTTTAACCCCGTATAGAAATTACCTGCATACGAATTCTAAACCACAAAAAATAAATAATGCGAGAGCAGAACACATAAAACACATATATACAGAGATTTTCCCACTGGATCCCAAAACCGGGACTACTAGCTTGATTTTTCATTATATTCCTTTCAATGTTACAATACATGTTTATACATGCCGAAGCATCCAATACCATGGACCGAAAAACCATCATGTCCAAAAACATGTGCGAAAATCATGCACAAAACCGTAGGTGGGTCCGCCCATCCTAACATATGGTCCAAAACCAAAAAATTTCGGGGCGCTGCCCTGGACCCCATAAAGTGGGGTTACGGGTACCCCTCAAACCCCCTGTTAACTACGTGGAAAGAATATAACACAACCCAACATTCTCCCACTTGTTGTTTTCTTTCCACAGGGGGCCACAAGAGAGCTTAGTCATTTTTCCAACCCTGAAATGTCCATTGTCTCTCTACACCAAGAGAACTTCTCAGAGCTCACAAATTTTTTCAATGCATCTGCAGTATTCTTCAAAATGTCCACCTTTACCAGCAACACTTTTTTGTCTTCTATCATATCCCTCACAAAGTGATACTGAACATCAATGTGCTTTGTCTTTGAATGATATGCGCGGTTCTTTGCCAAGAAAATTTCACTTTGGCTGTCATAGTCTATCCTTATAGCTTCCTGTACTAACCCCATTCTTGAACACAATCTCTGCAACCAAACTGCTTCCTTGCTTGCATGAGTGGCTGCCTTGTATTCTGTGTCTGTATTTGACAGTGCCACTACAGATTGTTTCTTACTCATCCAACTGACTATACCTCCAAATAGGTTAAACACATACCCACTTGTAGATCTTCTCTGATCCAGATCTCCAGCCCAGTCTGCATCAACAAAGCCATGAATATCCAACACTCTGTCCAATCTTGGTCTTCCTTGGTAGCACAAACCATAATCACTAGTGCCACGAAAATACCTGAAAACCCACTTCACTGTTGTCCAGTGCTCCTTCCCTGGTTTTGACATAAACCTACTCAATACTCCCACTGCATGTGCAATGTCTAGTCTAGTACAAACCATTGCATACATCAGGTTACCGACTGCACTTGCATATGGAACACAGGACATGTCCTCTTCCTCTTCTTGTGTCTTGGGACACTGTTCAGCAGATAACCTGACACCTACAGGAATAGGAACCTTCACTGGTTTACTATCCTGCATATTAAACCTCTGCAATATTGTCTCGACATACTTCCTCTAGTTTAACCAAAGCTTCCTCTGTGCCCGATCTCTTTTAATTTCCATGCCCAAAATATAGTTTGCAGCATCAAGATCTTTCATGTCAAATTTGGAGGACAACTGGGTCTTCAAATCCTTGATAACTTCTTTGTCATTTCCAACCAACAACATATCATCCACATATAGGACTAGATAAATAACACGGTCACCAATTAATTTAAAATATACACAGTGATCTGCTTTGCTTCTGGTGAAGCCAAGTCCCTGTATAAATGTATCAAATTTCTGATACCACATCCTTGGTGACTGTTTTAACCCATATAGAGACTTCTTTAACTTACATACCAGTTCTTTCTTACCCTTCACCGCAAAGCCTTCAGGTTGCTTCATGTAGATCTCCTCTTCTAGATCCATGTGAAGAAATGTTGTCTTCACATCCATCTGTTCTACCTTAAAATCAAAAGCAGCAGCAACAGATAAAAGTAATCTAATAGAAGTTACCTTGGCAACAGGAGAAAAAATATCACCAAAATCAATTCCTGGCACCTGGGAATAACCTTTTGCTACCAACCGAGCTTTGAATTTCTCCACTTTTCCTTCTGCATTTGTCTCCTTTTTGAACACCCATTTGTTGCCAACGGGTTTCCTTCCAGCCGACAACTCCACCAAATCCCAAGCCTCATTTTTGTGCAAAGATGCCATTTCATCAACCATGGCCACTTTCCAGAGTTTTCCATCCTCTGAATCCACTGCTTCCTTCACAGTTCTGGGATCATCATCAGTAACAGACAAAGCAAAATTTGAACAGAAAGCAGATGGACTATACCTTTATGGCTGCCTTCTTTCTCGAACTGATCTTCTCATAGCTGGAGTTTGTGGCTCTTCATCTTCTGATTCCTCCTCTGTTGTAGACTCTGATTCTTCCTCCTTTAGCTCAAACTCTATCTTCTCGGGTTCCTTTGGTTGGATTTCATGTTTAATAACATCTTTCACCTCTCTGAACACCACATCTCGGTTGTACACAACCTTTCGTGTGACTGGGTTCCAAAGCTTATAACCCTTTAAACCATCCTTATACCCAATAAAGATGCACTTTTCAGATTTACTATCCAACTTGGTTCGTTTCTCCTTTGGAACATGTACATATGCATCACATCCAAATAACCTCAGATGTGAAAGAGAGGGTTTCTTACCAGTCCATACCTCTTGTGGAGTCTTATCCTCCAACACTGATGAAAGTGACCTGTTGACCAGGTAACATGCAGTATCCACCGCCTCTACCCAGAATTCCTGTCCTAACCCGACACCACTGCGCATGCTTCTTGCCCTTTCCATCAACGTCTTGTTCATTCTTTTTGGAACTCCAGTTTGTTGAGGTGTATATGGAGTAGTCTTCTATCGTGCTATACCACACTTCTTGCAGAATTCTTCAAATTCCTTACTGCAAAACTCTCCACCATTATCTGTCCTCGGCACCTTTATCTTCTTCTCTATCTGGTTTTCCACTAGAGCCTTAAATTCTTTAAACCTATCAAAGACTTCAGATTTCTTCTTAAGGAAATATATCCATGTATTCCTTGAGAATTCATCTATAAATGATACATAGTACACAGACTTACCCAGTGATGGAACCTTCACAAGTCCAAACACATCACTGTGCACAAGCTCTAATATATGTTTCGCCCTCTTACCACCAGAGGGGAAACTCACCCGGTTCTGCTTCTCATATACACAATTTTCACAGAAATCAAAATCCAGAGAGCTATTACTCATACCTTTACCATGAAGTATTCGAAGGCCCTTCTCTCCAATATGTCCAAGCCTTTGATGCCACAGCATGGTATTTTCTCCAGAGACCACTAGATTTTCTGCTCCACTTTCAGGAACCACGGAACTATTGCACCCATCAACAACAATGCTACCTTGCAGCTTGTACAGTGTTCCAATCCGAACTCCCCGCATCAATACCAGTGCTTCCCGAACCATCTTGCAGGTATCCTTCTTGTTGTGGGGAAAAGTATCCGATGCGGATGACACTAACCCTTCTAAAGGTGACAGTCTTTAGCAACAACTGAATGATAAAGTTTTCATGTTCCACTTTATGAAAGTACAGAGAGAATAGTAAGAAGGTCAACCAACCTAATGTCTTGCGCTTAGTCGATCCTTGTCCTTCTCTCTTGGTATCCTGCTCCCAGCTCTTTGCTCTCCTAGCCGATCCAGCTACATACAGATCCTGCACAAAACAAGAGAGCGAACTACAAGATACATGTACTCATAACTGAAGCATGGATTAGGGTGCATCAAATATACATGTAAACACAAAGCATCTATGTAAAACAAGTATATAGGAGAACATGCAAACTTTATTGATAGAAAGTAACAGGGTTCCAGAGGAAGTTACAACCAATGATGTTGGATCCAATCCAGCAGCACTTCCTCGGCAGCAAGAACTCTCCTCTTCACCTCTAGTAAAACAATCACCCAATAATCCTGGCGGTATACCAACAGCACCTCCTTGCTTATACAAAATTCCAGCCTCCTTAGACCTCATAGAAGAGCTCTATATATAGGAGAGAAGAAGAGAGGATGAGTCAGCTTGAGGCTGGCATAGAGCTGACTAGTGTCCTCTCCCTCTTCAGTTAATCTTCAGTTCTTGAGTCCACTTGGAGATCCTTGGTTACACATGGTGATCAAGTACCTCTTACTCATCACAAGGCGAATCTGATGAACCAAGTGTCAGTTTGGAAGCTTCCTGGGCAATTGACACCTTGCAGGAGGACTGTGCCACTTGGCCAATCTCGCCCAGCGCAGGTAGCCTTCATTGTTTTTGACTTCCAGCGCAGGTACAGAGTGGGACAGTTGCAATACAGCGCAGAAGCTCAGTTAAGCAGCTGACATGATCCAAAATAAGCCTGTTCTGAAGTGTTTTCAGGTGGAGAACTGATTGGAAGTGCTGTTGATTGATGACCTTGTTCTTTTAGGGGTAAGAACAACATGTTTAGGGACTGAGGATCCCTGTAATTATCGACATTTCCTGCTCCTTGACGCGAGGCACAAAAATGTCTATAACACTTCTCGAACACTGTTTTTACAGCTGCATTATCCAGCTTACTAACAGAAATCAGATTTTTGGCTAATGCAAGAATATGCAGAACACCCGGAAGTGTTCTAACCCTTCCACCTTGCAGCTTCAACTTTACTTTTCCACGACTAATGATTCTAGCCTTCCTTTCATCCCCCAAGAAGACATCACCACCATCATATTTCTCATACTCATAGAACCACTCTCTATGGGGAGTGAAGTGAAAGGATGCACCTGAGTCAATCAACCATGCCTCATGATCTACATGTGTACTTGAAGAAGCCAAGTACACATCCCCACCTTCATCTGAGGTGGTTTTCGCCTCTGCAGAAGGAGCCTCATCAAATCCCTTTCCTTTGTTAGGAGCTTTAGATTTACAATCCCTTTTAAAGTGGCCTTCCTTTCCGCATTTCCAGCACACCACGTTTACAGGTTTTCATGGAGATTTAGATCTCCCTCTAGATTTAGATCTCCCACTCGATGACTTATTTTTGTTTCTGTTCTGGGACCGTCCTCATTGTAGGTTTTAACCCCATACATAAATTACCTGCATACGAATTCTAAAACACAGAAAATAAACAATGTGAGAGCATAACACGTAAAACACATATACACAGAGATTTTCCCCTAGATCCCAAAACCGGGACTACCAGCTTGATTTTTCATTATGTTCCTTTCAATGTTACAATACATATTTATACATGCCGAGACATCCAATACCATGGACCGAAAAATCATTGCGTCCAATACCATGGACTGAAAACCATCACATTTAATACCAGGGACCGAAAACCATTGCGTCCAAAAAACATGTGCGAAAATCATGCACAAAACCATAGGTGGGTCTGCCCAACCTAACATAGGGTCCAAAACCAAAATTTTCTGGGGTGCTGCCCCGGACCCCATAAAGTGGGGTTACAGGTGCCCTTCAAACCCCCTATTAACTACGTGGAAATAATATAACACAACCCAACACTCGTACAGACACAGCATCACCATTTTGGCTCTCCATATTTTTCCGTATCATCCTCTCCGTCAACAAGGCTGAGACTATTTCATCAAATTGCAAGGCAGTTGCATTGCTACCTATTGCAATAACCAAACTATCCCACGAATCTGGTAGAGAACACAACAAACTGATGCACTTATCTTCATTTGAAATTTTAATATCAACAGATGCTAACTGACTTACCACAGTATTAAATGCGTTCAGATGCTCTGTCACCGAGTCTCCATCTTTCATCCTCATGTTATACAGCTTTTTCCGCAGGAACAGTTTATTCACCAGAGACTTAGATTGGTACAAATTCCCTAACTTGTCCCACAAAGCCTTCGCCGTAGCTTCCCCTGATACATTCAGCAATACTGAATCTGAGACACACAACTGTATTGTGCTCTTTGCCTTCCGATCCAACTTCTTCCATTCTTCATCGAACACTCCCGTCGGTTTAGTACCCGAATCTACCGCGATCCACTGGTCTTTATCCACCAACAGATCCTCCATCTTGAGTTTCCACAACTCAAAACTCTGACCATTAAATTTCTCGATCTCTATCTTTCCACTGTTGGCCATCTTTTTTCACCACCAGAATCGATCTCACAGATCTCCTACTGAACAGGGTCTACCACAGGCTCGAGCGAAACCCCTCAGCAACAAAGGTGTCCCCTTGAAGCCAAAACAGCTCTAATACCAAATGTAGGTTTTAACCCCGTACAGAAATTACCTGTATACGAATTCTAAAACACAGAAAATAAATAATGCAAGAGCAAAACACATAAAACACATATACACAGAGATTTTCCCACTAGATCCCAAACCGGGACTACCAGCTTGATTTTTCATTATATTCCTTTCAATGTTACAATACATATTTATACATGCCGAAGCATCCAATACCATGGACCGAAAAACCATCGTGTCCAAAAACATGTGTGAAAATCATGCACAAAACCATAGGTGGGTCCGCCCATCCTAACTTAGGGTCCAAAACCAAAATTTTTCGAGGTGCTGCCCCGGACCCCATAAAGTGGGGTTACGGGTACCCCTCAAACCCCCTGTTAACTACATGGAAAGAATATAACACAACCCAACACTCAGGAAGTTGTGGAGTAGCCACAATAAGAGGAGGAGACAGTGGAGACATCCACTAAAGTAGAGACATCCAAAGAAGGAAGGAAGTGGACCAGGGAAGATGAAAGATTGTTGTAGGATGCTAGAGAGAATGTGAGAGCACCCACATCACAGTGCAGACCAAGGAGGTCACTAGATATATACACTGGATGCATGGCTCTCATGAGTGAACTAGTTGAGAAAGAACCATCCTCATTCAAGGAAGCAGTGCAACAACTAGCATGGGTTGATGTTATGGTAGAGGAATATCATTCCACTATTGGAAACAATGTTTGGGAAGTGGTCCCAAGACCAGCAAAAAAAATAGTGGTTGGTTCAAGATGGATTTACAAGGTAAAGCATGCAGCAGACAAGATCATAGAGAAATGTAAGGCCAAATTTGTGGCCAAGGGGTTCTCTCGGGTGGAGGGAATTGACTATGTGGAGACCTTTGCTCTAGTAGTAAGGTACTTATCCATCAGGTCAATTCTAGCACTGTCAATGCAGATGGGGTGAAAGATCCACCAAATGGATGTGAAGACAACATTTCTCAATGGATTTATTGAGGAGGAGGTGTATATTGAGCAACCAGAGGGGTTTGAGACCTTCGACAGAGAGTCGCATGTTTTTAGACTCAAGAGAGCGTTTTATGGACTTAAGAAATCACCTCATGCTTGGTACACCGGGATCAATAGCTATATCACCGGTTTGGGCTTCACCAAAAGTGAAACAGATGTAAACCTTTATCACAATGTGGTAGAAGGTAAATCATTGATTAGTTTGTTATATGTCGATGACCTGACCCTTAATGGTGATGAGCAACTGATCAAATATTGCAAAGAGGACATTGTAAGAGAGTTAGAGATGAAGTACATGGGTCTCATGCATTATTTCCTCGGTTTGGAAGTATGGCAAGGAGATGGGGAAATTATTTCTCAGGGAAAGTATGCCAACGATATACTAAATAAGTTCCACATGGAGATTAGAAAACCCATGGAAACTCCTCTAACATGTAACTAGAGGAAAGAGGATGCCACTTTAGGTGAGGAATCATAGGCTACCACCTACAGGCAACTTGTGGGTTCACTCATGTATTTGGTGAAAACACGACCGAACATGTGTTATGCAGTTAACCGGCTTGGTCAATCCATGGTTAATCCAACCAAACTGTATTGGAAGGCAACAAAGCATGTGCTGAGATACCTCATAGGCACTACTCGATTTGGTCTTTGGTACAGACAAACAAAGGGAGAGAGGATTTAAGGCTTCATAAGTGCAGATTAGGTGGGGAGTCCATCAGACAGGAAGAGTACTTCATGAGGAATTTTCATTGTTAGGTCAGTAGCAATTTCTTAGTACAACATGAAGCATAGAGTTGTGGCACTCAGCTCAGGGGAAGCAGAATGCATGGCTGCAAGTCAAGCACCATGTGAGGTTATCTAGATGAGAAAGATCATCGTTGGGTTATTTGGTTAGAATATGGATCCTATAGTGATTTACTGTGACAACCATAGTTGTATCAAACTCTTCGAGAATCTAGTATTTCATGATCGATCCAAGCGTATCAACATCTGGTATCACCATCTATGAGATTGTGTGCAAAGGAAGATTATGTTGTTGTAGTACATTTCGACAGAAGAACAGGATGCAGATATTTTGACAAAGTCTTTGTCAAGAGGAAAATTTGAGTTCCACAAAAGCAGGATTGGGGTATATGATACTCCCTTTCTTGATGAGAGAGTGTTGAAAATGCAGCAAGAAATTCCTAATTCAATTTTGTCGTGATTAAATTAGGAGAAATTTTAATTTTAATTTCAACAAAATACTTGGAGGTAGTCAACTGAGGTGACATAGCTCTTGTCACTCAGTTAAATCAGTAAATTTAAGTTGGAGACACTTGAGTTCATTTCTACATGATTGATTTCTAATTTGTTGCATTCTATTTCAGTTAATTTGAGTTATTGTCAATGTTACTAGTTCTCATTGTTAGTAGAACTAGTGGAGGTTCAGTCAAGGGTGTGTAACTTTTTTTACACTGAGCAATCATCTAATTAAACTAATCAATCAACCTAAATTAACTCATGCATGTACAGAATTTTAGTTTCCCAATTGATATCGAAGTTCAAGGGCAGTGTACTATCGTTTATAGAATTTTCCAAGTTGTACAGGTGGTGCATACAGTCAAAGAAGGGCCTAAAGGAATTGTGCAATTCTCAATGAGTAATTTCCCTAATTAATAGGAGGCTAATTCCTCATCAAACAACAAAAGGAAATAGGAGCTTGGTAGGATGGGAAATTGGCTAATTATTGGCTTGAGTTATTCTGTGAGGTAGTGAGATAGATCATACTAGTGCAGGGGTTGCTCAGGCTTGAGAAAGCATTGTATTTATTCTCTATCCTTTGGTTAATGCAATACATATAGTAAGGGGTTTTGAGCAGTTTCTTTGCCCTAGACAAATATATGTGTATGTTTCTTGAATTTTGATGCATGTTAATGATTTGTGTTCTCTATCGTGATTTACTTTCTGCGGATGAATAGAATAGCATCAAGTCTTGTGATCTAGTAAATTTCATGAGCAGTTTTGAATCTACACAACGTGACCTAGGAACTTGCCTTTAGTGACACAAAAGGTAAAGTTGTTGGGATTCAACAAAATTCTAAACTTCGTACATCTAAGGAAAACCTATCTCAAACAATCAAAATGATTTTTCCACCTTTTATATTGAATAGTCAGGTCATCAAGGTTAATTTGAATATTAATACCATTCAGATAATTGAGGAAATGTGCCGACACGTTGAAAGGTATTCCTTGCATTAATTATCCCAAAGGGAATTCTATAATATGCAAAGGAACCCCACCTTATGGTTAATGTGGTTTTATGATGGCCTTCAGGATTCAACTTGATCTAGTTATCCTTGAAGAAGCCATCTATAAGAGACATCATTTATGAACCAATGACATTTATAAAACTATGAGATATAATTTTTTAACCAAGGACATCTATAAAATTGTAAATTTTATTTATGCCAGGCAAAGGAAAATTGCCTTGAAAACTTGCTTGTTTTAAATCTCTGAAATCTACATAAAGGTGGACGTCTCCACTTTTTTTTCAAATGGGAACCATATTGGTGGCCCACTTAGAATAGCACACCATAAATATGACATTGGATTCAAGCATTTTATCTAAGCCTTTCTTAATTATGGCATCAATATTGGGGTTGATAAGATATTATCTCTACCTAATTGGAAAAACATCATATCCAAGAGGTATTGAATATTGTATTATACAGGGATCAAAATCATGCATGTCTTTATAAGACCATGCAAACACATCTTCAAATTATTTGAAAAGGGGTTAGGGACTTTACTTTTTCTTTTTCATGAGCGTATTTTTCTCCCAAATACACAATTTTAGGATTATCCGTGGTACATATACTAATTGGGTAGCCTCTCCAATGTTGCATTTATAGTATTCATTGTTTCAACTTAAAGTGTTGAGGTAGTCACTTGTAGCAAACATTTTATCCAACATAACAAGGTATTTAGAATAACCATTTTGTTTGAGATTTAATATGTTGAGAGAATTAGGAATCAAATCTTCTTAATATGTAGGAAAACAACAAATCCCACCATCATGATAAAAATATGACAAGCCTCCCGATTATTAGGGACATAAGGACAATAAAGTGAAATAAATTCACAATTAAGCTTTTCTTTGAAACATTATCTATTAGCATTTGAGGTATAGGAAGATAGATTATTAGTTATGTTGGAGAGCTACAAAATTATATAAATCATAATGATAGGTATTTCAAGAAGATTTTGTGTCTAATGGCTCTATTATAGCACTTATACACAAGTGAGCATAACTCAACATACATAGAAGTGTAAGAAACTAAAATATTTTTGTACACAACACATCACACATGTTCCCTTTAGGTTGACCCATAAGGTTAACTTATATAGCACTAAGATGTAACCAACTCCCTTGAATTGATCACGATGAGGTCCAATAAGATTGGTGGGTGTGTATAATGAACTCCTTAAATTCTACCTCGTTCTACACACAAATCAATTAATTTAGTCTAATTTCCCAATTAGTCAAATGCCCAATCAACCACATAATGGATTGTTGATTTTAAACTAATTGTCTCTGGAAGATCTAATGGTGTGATGAACCTACTTAGCATGTTATTCCAAAATTCTTCCATCAACACAATGCTATAGAGATCAAGAGGTGAAACTACGTGCATACCCCTATATAATTACAGTAACCCAAACCCCAAGCATAACCCAAAATTTTATAAACTAAAATTTTGATAAAAGCTTCATAAAGATATTAGCAACCTAAGGATTTTTCCCGCAATAAACAAGATTCACAACTTTTATTATACCAATGGTATCAATTAATAAGAATAAATCTCCACTTGATTCATCTTATTGTGTGAAAAGATTCTCTAGAACTTGTATCACACTTTGGTTGTCACAATATAATACAATTGTCAATGTCTCCATTAGGAAACCAAAGTTTTCATATGAAATGACAAATCCATATGGCTTCTACGTTATCATGCCCTATACCACAATAATTGACCTCTATGGTTGAAAGTGAAATGACCTTCTAATTTTTACAATACCAAGTTATGGGTCCTGCACTAAGTTAAAATGCATAGCTAGATGTAGACTTCCTATAATAGTTATCTCCAACCCAATATGAATCGATGTAATCAACCAAATCTTTCACTTTGTCACTGTAATACTGTATACCAAGCTAATAAGTTCCCTTGATATAATGAATAATTATCTTTGCAATCTTCAATTGGTTTTTCTATAGATTCTACATAAATTAAGAAACCACACCGATAGCAAAGGAAATATCAAGTTAACTTTGAGTTCGTTATAAAGGCTACCAACAAGCTAGCAATAAAGTTTAGTATCATATTTGGGAGAACCACGCTCCTTGGATAATTTCATTTTCACCTAATAAGGTATAGTGCATGGTTTATAGTCTTCATTTTGAAATTTTATAAGAGATTCAATACATATTTGGGTTCGGAAATATAGATACCATCATCCATTTATAACACTTAGATACCCAAAATGAAATGAAACAATCCAAGGTCATTCATGTCAAGTATATTTGCTAATTTTTTCTTCAAACCCAAATTAATTAGCATTGGTTCCACTAATTACCATGATCCAAATGGAAAGTGGCATCTACCAATGGTATTCATTCAGCCATGGTATTTATCCACCCATGGTATTCATCCACCCATTGAATCTACCCAAGGTATTGTAAGTGGCATCCACCCATGGTATTCATTCACCCATGGAATCTAACCATGGTATTGTAAGTGGAATCCACCCATGTTATTCATTCGCCCATGGTATTTATCCACCCTGGTATTGTAAGTGGCATCTACCCATGGTATTCATACACCCATGGTATTTATCCACCCATGGTATTCATCCACACATGGAATTTACCCATGGTATTGTAAGTGGTTTCTGCCCATGGCATTCATTCACCCATGGTATTGTAAGTGGCTTATGACCATGGTATTCATTCACCCATGGTATTTACAGACCCATAGAATTTACCCGTGGTATTGACACTAAAAAAGACTATAATTAACAAGTCGCATTTTGTAAAATGACACATTGACCACAATGTAGCTTTTACAGTTATTCTCAGTTTTAATAAAAAAGAATGCGGTTATGTATATTGTGTGTTCTCTTATTTTCTTCTGGCATTTCAACTTTTTAGACCTTGGGGGCCTCCCCCAAGATCCAAATTAGTGGTATCATATTCAGGTTATGAACCCATGGGAATGGGGGTTTGAAGCATATTTCAGTTTCAACTTTTTGCAGCAAACTTAATGCAAGTGATATGACCTCCTCAAAGAATTTCAGAAGGTTAAAAATATCTCATTTGAAAGTGTTTTCTGTTATATCAAATGGGTTTTTCTATGGAATTTGATTTCATTTCTCAATTTGAGAGATAAGAGCAATTGAAGTTACACATGTCTTGAACATTGTGTGACCATGCGTACCATGATTTTATGGAATCATTTTCTCACTCCATAGGTCATGAAAGTTCAAGTGTCTTATGTCATTGGAAATATCTCTTCAATACCTAAAATGGTTCTTTGACGAAATTTGATTTCATCACCTGTAGAAAAAGTTATCAGCAAAGTTGTAGCAAGAGGTCTATAATGTGAAAGAAGCGTTTACAACATCTCATTGGATAGGAGAATCTACAACACTCATGGCCACTTTTGTTACAAGTTCGCAGCACATTTATATTTCAGGTACATCTCTGGTGTGCCCTGGTTCTGTACCCCACCCAAAATCGATGATTTTTTATATCTGGAACAGCATTTGGAGCGAGTTATGTTTGGATACATGCCCTCCCACCCCGCTTTAGTAGGCACCTGCTTCACTTTCATCAATTTCAACATAGCAGCATCCATCTTGGGTTATTTGGAGACGTTTCCTCCCACCCCAGGCTATGTAGGCAACTGCTACTTCATCAATAGTCAGCGTCACAGTTATCAGTAAACTGCACAAAATCCTTTTCACCAAAGTCCATTTGTTGGGCTGCACACTGTTAGTATCACAGTTGGTCACAAGAATTACAGGGTATCTCTATCCTCAAATCTCTGTTTTTCATGGTTATAGGTCATCCACAAACCCACACTTCATCAAAGTCCATTTTCTAGGCCGCACATTGTCAGTATCACAGTTGGTCACAAGAATTACAAGGTATCTCTATCCTCGAATCTTCGTTCATCACAGCTATGGGTTAACCACATAAAACCCTTCTCTTCAATGGCTTTTCATTTTCAACAAAGGCTTATTAGAAGGGAACTTCATGCAATGGGGAAATTGCTTCTTAAGGAGGGAAGAATTATCTGAATGGAAAGTGACATCTACACATGGTATTCATTCACCCATGGTATTTATCCACCCATGGTATTCATCCACCCATGGTATTGTAAGTGACATCCACCCATGGTATTGAAAGTGGCATCCACCCATGGTATTTATCCACCGATGGTATTCATTCACCCATGGTATTTATACACCCATGGTATTCATCCACCCATGGTATTTACCCACCCATGGAATTTACCCATGGTATTGTAACTAAAAAAGGCTATAATTAATAAGCCGCATTTTGTAAAAGGACAAATTGTCCACCACAATGTAGCTTTTACAGTTATTCTCCGTTTTAATAAAAACAAAATGTGGTTTTGTATATTGTGTGTGCTCCTCTTTTCTTCTGGCATTTCAATTTTTTAGATCTCGGGGCCTCCCCCCAAGATCTGGATCAGAACAATTCATCCACATACAATGCAACCATTAACATGTAATGCATAGATATTGTCATCATATTCATATCCTTTGAAGCAAAGATTGAGAAAAATGGTTAATATTTTCATCCCATGTCTTAAGGGTCTATTCCAAATCATATAAGGATTACTTCAATCAATATACAAGATTGTCATCCATTTCTAATCTAAGGGGTTCCTCCACATAAATCTCTTCAATTAGATCACCACATAGGAACACTTTTGATGTCCATCTAATGTACCCCCCATCCAAAATGAGTAGCAAATGAAAGAACCAATTGAATAGAATTTATTTTTGCAATAAGGGCGAAGGTTTTAGTGTAGTTGATGTTTTCTTGTTAAGAAAAAACCTTTGTTACCAAATGAGCCTTATGTATTTCAACAAAAACTTTATATGTAAATTGATCTTGTAGTTGTATGAACACTTCAAAATACATATGATTCATGAACTGATTCTCAGGTTTCAATCTTTATCAAGGAATACCACTCAGTCATAACATTCTCCCATTCAGGTCAACCATGTGAATTGGAATATGTATCTAGATTACATACCTCTAACACATGCACCATTAGAGTGGCATTACAAAACTATTATTGACTTATAGCCTTTCTTGAGTCATTTATATATCCTACATCAGCTCCATTATCTTCAATTGTCTTAGTCCCCCATCTAGGAAGATAATCCCCTTTGTTGAAGGAGTTCTTGTACCAAGATCATCATCAGTAGACTAACCAAGGGTTCCAAAATTCACATTTTATTGGGAAAGTTATCAACAAGTCATTTTAGATAGGAAGTTAACTATCCTAGATAGTAGTTAATTGATCTAGAATTTTGCAAAATCATCGAAGTATCATACCTCAACAAGCTAGAACAACATTTTAATAGAAGAGCACTAGAGGTCATTTATATCAAAGACAAAATCTCTCCTATAGATAATCTCTTGTTTGACAAGGTCAAACAACCTATAAACCTACAACTCTTTAAAGTAGCTCATCATCATACAAATATGACAATTTTCTTCTAATATCGTCCTTTTTATTATTCGGACCATGAGCCCACGCTCTACACCCAAAAGTTTTAAGATGTCTAAAATAGGGTTTTATCCCACATTTTTATAAATGTGTCACACCCACATAGCTTTTTTTGAAATCATATTTAATAAATAGTTTTAAGAAGAGTTAGTTTTTGCATAAGACCCTGTTGATGGTGCTGGACCCGCCAACATGTTAGGGGATCTCCCCGATAATAAGTCCCAATTAGACCTCAGACCGTTTGGTATAGGAATCCCAGTAGTGGGTCGTATTGTAATGCCTTGACCACAATTTCGAATAGATACAAGTAAGATAACTCTGTTCGTAGCGTGTGACAGCTGCAGCGATCCCAAGAAGGTGCATGAGAGGTTCTAACACACAGCGGTTGAGATGAGTGCGCACCTTGGAAACTTGTGATAGCACGCAGTTAAGAAGGGAACACACAAGAAAAGATGCATCACAACATGGAAGGCAAGTTAGCTAGCAATCCAAAGTGATGGTTAAACCAACAATACATTTCATAAATATTCATACATACATATAAAGATAGTTATACATGCATGCGTAAGTAAACAAATACGTATATCATTTAGAGTAAACCAGATAGCATATAATATAATACAACATATGCATGAAATGTGTTGGCTCTTGTTATATAAATAAGTGTAAGTTCCAGTCATACAATACATCCATGTCCAACCACTAGTTTTGATACCGGAATGTTACAGCAACAACCACTTGCTCCTCCAAAGAGATGTACTAGCTCTGCATAGTGGAGAAGCCAAGGCTCGTTACAATATTGTCTAATCTCTCTCCAAGATAGTATTATCGGAAGCTTGGCTAACAAAAAGCCTATAAAATGAGTTATGAGGGACTATTTATAGCAAAGGGTAGGCTGGCCCTTTACATTCCCCTTTATGATAGTTCAACTACCCTCGTGACTCTTCATCTACTCTATGACTGTTACATCCAACTATCGACACTTGACTTACACTTGACAAGACGTTACATTACAATGCACATGTACCTATGTGAGACAAAATGGCTTGAGCAAGCCATGCTAGAAATGACTATGAATTAGACAACCATGGAAGTCCAACTCCTCAACATCCTCGCGTTGATCAACAGTAACATACTGATGCCAAGATCAGTAGTCTGCGATGGTGTCTATGTGCTCCAAGGTGACATCTTTCTAGAACCTGACTCTTGCCTCCATAGCATCCAAGTACACTGCTCGGACTATTCTATCCAACTCGTCTGTAAGCATGTGCATCATTGTCTTCAATGTGGTTGGACCAGCAACATACTTGTGGATGATGTATGCACTGATGGGAAAGTCTGGGCTAGTGGCAATGCACATCAACTCGCCGAAATACGAGTCCGGCTCTAGTCAGACATGTGCCTTTGTCTTCGCCTGGGTGAGTCCCAATAGATGGGATCGCATGTGCACACACCACAACATCCATGCTCTTGAACACACATGCATGGGAAGCTTGTATACTAGTGATGAGACATGGGATCTCTTCATAGTTCCGCATCTAACTCTGAATACGTGCCTTCATCTCGACCGCATTAGCCTTCATCATCTTAGGCAAGTGAAGCAGGGCTCCCTTGTATCTCATCGTCCATGTTTGCATGTAATCAACAGCAGCATGCAAGTTCGTCAATATATGTGCTCTTCTAACACATCGTTGCTACCAACTGTTCAGATGGACGACTGCCGTATGCACAGTGCCAAACTTGGAGTACAACGCTCACATAACTGTGTCAAGGGAAAATACTTCATCTAGTATTGCCTTCTTCAATTAAACTCAAGCAAACGTTGTCACCAACTCTCCTCCTTGCTTGGTCGTCTGTAGTTCCTTAGCCATTCGCTCATTCTTAGCTATCAAAAAGTGAACACTTGAGCTAGAGGTGTCGGCATACACTCTGGTTGCATCATCCAAGGCTGCTAGATGTTTGCGCACGTTAGACACAATCACTTATTCCTCAAATTTCACATGAGATGTATGATCATCCAGAGTTGACACTCTGTGAGATTACACAACTCTATGTTGAGACTCATCAAATGAAATGTTGTGCATCTCTCCTTCTGACTGATCTCCAAGGATCTCAGTGCCTCATTGGTCACTTGAGACTTGCTCATCTTTTGGATGTGGTGAAGCAGGTAATTTGACCTCTTGGTGATAAGGCATGAGGTCAATGTCATGTTCCAATTCCCATTGATCCATATCCGTATCCAACTATTGAAGTACTTGCTCTATCTCACGAGCGAAGTCCTACTCCTGTGATTGTTGACCCTGTCTTCTTGATGCCAGCTATTTTGATGAATCCACTACCTATACAGGCATTGTTTCACATGTTTGCACATGTTACGCCCCCTAATGTATCTGTTGTTTTTGCGCTTCCCTCTCCTATTTGCACAGCTCTTGTACCTTCTGGAGTTGCTCCTTCAGCTCATGCAACTGTTTCTCTGCTTCCTCCATTCTTCTCTTCTCCCTCTGCCTTTGTGTGATTCACTTGTCACGTTGTTGCCTCTTCGCCTCTATAGCCATAGTTTCTTTCTCTACAAGTGGATTTGCTTGGAACTTGCAGTTTTTCTCTTCCTCCATGCGATCGACAATCTTCCTCTTTCCCTTGTTGCACACTAGTATGCTTGCCTCTACTGCTACTGCTACTGGTGTTGGTGCTCTCTAAGATGTTGCTTCATGTTGCTTCGCTAACCACTCCACAGTGAAGCCAACCTGTTCATTGGGTCTAGAGAAACTGTAGCAATATCTCCATGGGTCCTCCTCGGCCCAATGAAATGCCCCGTGGATCCAGTTGAACTGTACTCTCGTGTAGTGATATTTCACAATACAATGTGGGTCATACGGATTGTAACTTTGGAGGTCGAATGGATACTTCTTCATCTGTTCTGCTTCGACATCTGCTTGCTTGAAACTCTGGATCTCATATAACCCAATCCGCAACAGAAGAGTGGGCCAAGGGGCCTTCTTCTTCCGGTGCAGTCTAGCTGTCAATCCTGTTGAGATGTGATATGCTACTTCCTGCATGATGAGTATGTCTAAGGCAAACTTTGGTAGAACATGCGGAGGCTTCTCTACACTGAACATTCGTATGAAGGTGTCGGACGGTGAGGCATACCAATCAACAATGTCTATCAGTGCCTCCATTACTGCCCTCGACATGCAGGGTGGATCATGTTCGAATATCATCTTGTAAACTGGGGTGACAAAATGATCAGATAGTCATGTGATAACTCCTCTAAAGCTGCATTCGGACAACAACTTACAATATGTGTTCACAGCAGTCTCTGTCGGTGACCATGCCCACTCCAAGCCCAAGAACCCCTGTCGGGCACAGATTGCATCTAAGATGTAGGGGGGACATGTAGATCTCTGCTTTCATACCTCCGGGTGACTATCGAGCCTTTGTTATCTATTCCTTCAGCTGATGAGCCAACATGTCAGACCAGTTACATGGTTTTCCTTCTCTGGCCAGTTGATCCAGCGCGATCACCCAACTCTGTGGGAAGGTTTCTGTACTTTCTTGGCCATAAAGTTGGCATGCAAATATGACCAAGTATTGATATGCCTTCCACAGTGTCTTCGTCTTGTAGATCTGGTTGGGTGTCATCCTAAATCTAGCTAGCTCCTTTACCCAGTTCCTAAGAATGTCCCTGGAGTTGGCTCTACTGCTGGGTAAGCTGAAAGGAGTCTCCATGATAGTCATGGGCTCCGACATCTGATACATCTCATCATAGTCCTATGCCCAGAAGGTTGCTAGCTTCATCCCACAGACACTGCTCAAAGTCATCGTCTCGGTATCAGTGTGTGAGATGATCTAGTGTATCATGTCCGTGCATGAGAATGCGGGGTATCTGCATATAATCTAGTACAAGCTAGACTTGTGAATGTTCACATACAACTAAAGGTCTTCGAGGTCTTCCCTAAAAATGCTTGCAAATGTGTCATTGACCACTTGCCATTTCATCTTGATGTCCTTATCTAGAAACAGCTTGGTATCTTCATAGATCGATAGACATGCGGACACTTGCTCAATTGCTGCTCCAGTTGCACTTCCGTCAGTGTCCTTTGATCCTGCTCTCTTGGAGGCCATTGATCTTGTACTACTAAGAGGTGGATGAACACCTAAAAGATCTGGAGACAAAGCAACATGCATGGCAAGAAATCTGTTAGCGAAAACCAAATCAAATTTGGGGAATGACATAGCACATACCTGGGGAATGATAGGGAAAGTTTATGTAATTTATTTTGGGAGGATAGGTGTCTGGCTATCAGAACTGCGCAAAAGGCAGTCTGGGTTGTCTGGGAGGTAAGATCGACTGCTGGATTTACACAATGTGCAGTCCAGGCTGACTGTTGAGATTGTGTAATGAGCAATTCCAACTGGCAATGACTGCAGGCTCAGTGACTGCATTACGCATTTTTGTGGGCCAGCAGTCACTGTCCCTCAAAAATGCACAAAGCAGTCCTGGAGGACAGTTCCTGGGCAGAAATGCACATTTCTGGAGAGGAAGATAAAGCCTTCCTTCCCCGGATTGCACAATGTTGTCCCGGAGGCAAAGTCTGGGCCAACTCTGGCCAGACTCGCTGACAGGAAACTGAAAGCAAATGTGAAAGTGAATGCATGGCGACACTAAGTGAAAGAAGAAGTGATTGATCATGCATGAAAACATTGAATGAAAGATTCAGTAAACAGATCAACATGCATGTGGGTGAAGCGAGTCATCGAATCAACGACTGTTCGTGCAAAACAGTTTCATGCATGTGACAGTAGTGAGATAGCAACAAAAACTGAAACGGTGCTAGTAAAAGCTAGTATGCATGTAAACGATAGAAAGCGTTCAAATAAATCAAGTAAACAACACTCACACAAGCAAAAACACAAAAAGTGACAGAAATGCTAAAAAAGACAAGTTAAGACCACTTACTAGTGAATAGCTAAGCCGGATGTGTCGAAGAGTCCTGGATGTGTTGTGGGATGGCAGAGATCCAATATTGATGTGAAAGAATGAGCTCTGATGCGTTGAATAAATAATTTTGAGCTTATGATGTGCATGCCATAAATCTAGGAAGAAGCGAAAATTGGAAGAAAGTTTCTAAAATGATTTTTCATGCAACCTTTGGTTGCTAAAACTAGATCTCCAAATCATCAGATGCTTTTTTCATGTTGCCTTTTTCTATTCCAGGAAAAATCAAGTCATGCATGCAAGTCAAGTTTCCTTGGTCCCGGGTGGAACTGGTCAACCCAACTGCTCATGCATGAGGCTGCTCAACTGCTAGGAGAAAATGTGCATTTCTAGATGGGAGCTGGGCTGGCTGCCCAGGAGATTTGCACAATTTCTAGGTAGAGCAGCTGATTGTTGCCCAGGATTACGCAGTTCCTAAGCTGAGCAGGCCTACTGGGAAGGATTGCGCAGTTTCCTGGGTGAAGCTTGACTGACAGGATTACGTAATTCTAGAGCCCAGCAAGCTGCCAGACAAAACTGCGCAATTTTTGGAGGGAAGGCTGGTTTCCCTTCATAATTGCACAATTTCTTGGGGGAGCTGCTCAACCTGCAGCTGGACCAAATCCTGATGAAAAACCTGTGAGGGGAATGCATCAAGATTTGATCGACAGGGTGTCTTTGTACAAGAAAAACATTGAATCTGTGTACTTGACGAAGCAAGACAAGGTGTTGTCAAAGGTTGGTAAGGAGGCTCCAAAATGATGCAAAGGAAAAAATTTGGAGGGTGGTTGTAGCCGCTACAACACTTGGCGACACATTGGTAAAACTCCAGCTCTCTGAATGGACCTTATCCATGAAAATCAATCTTAACACCTATGGAAGTATTGTTCAGTTCTCAGTTCGTCTTGGTTTCACACTAGCTTGATTGTAAGATGTAGCATCTTCCAGGTTCTTGGTTGATTGACATACATTCCAAGCCAAGGCAACACAGTTTTTTCGGTTGGGGTTGAGGGGTATATTGGTGCACAAGCAGTATAGTCATCAAAGTCTTAGTTTCATCTCTGGTGTTGCTCCACTTCTAGTAGGCCTGGACAATATCCTGGCGGAGTCACTTAGGAACACAAGCATGGATCCACTACTAGCGAGCCTAATCAGTACCCCGACGGAGTTACTTGCATCACCTCTCTGAGCAGGAAGCATTTCTCTTCTTTCGCCTTATTAATTTTTCATTTCGTATTTTTTTTTTACTTTTCATTTTTTCATAACTGTGCATAGCACTTATTCATTTCAGAGGTGGAAGAGGGATCCCGACTTATTGAGAGCAAAAGAGGTTGTTCTAGTAGATAAGTATTTTATTATACTTCTGACGTGCCTGTTAAGGTTTTCCCCCTCACCTTACTCTACTTGATTGAGTTGACAAGGGTTAACCCAAAAAAAACCAACTAGAGTAGGTGACACTAGTTAGCACACAAGCATTGTGTTTTTACCAAGGTTCACTTCAAACACTATGTATTTCCCTTCAACGTATCATGGACTAAAAGTAACAAGTTATTCATACATAGGCAGGATGACAGATAACCAAGTAGTGATAGCAGTACAAGGCATCTTGTACTTTACCCAGCTTGTCTCAAGAGTCACACATGGTTTCATGCAGAACTAACCTACAAACAAAAAGTAAACAAACAAACAACAAAGCAAAGCAGAAGCAAAAGAGAAAGCAAATCTAGTAAGCAAACAAGCAAGCAAACAAACACACAAACAAAGCAAGTAAGAAAAAAAGCATGCAAGCAAACTAACTAAAAGCAAACACTACTCCTACTCCTCGACTAATAGTGCATGGGCCTGATCACATGAAGTGATATTTCCAATGCAGCGATCGGTGCATTGATCGACCCATGTTGGTGAAGGCTTGGTCCGCGAGCAACCCATTTGTGCGAACCAACAAGAAAGAAATATATAACAATGAAGACAACCACACTTCGTGTTTAAAAGTGCCTACGGAACATAAGTGAGTGTAAGTGCATGACGAGTAGTCCGTGGACTTACCATGGTGTTGTGTGACACTGCGTGTAGCTTTGAAGCATATGCACACTCTTGACTGTGACATGCAAGCAACGAAAGAAAAAAACAACTTGTGTCGTGCTTGCAATGTAAGATTCCTCCAATGCATGAGCGATGGGATCATGCAGTTCGAGTGGAGGAAGTATGATCTGTGTGTGGGATTGATCTTCAATGCATACAAATGAATGATGAGGGGCCTTGGGTGATTGAGCAATTTCATGATCAGAAGTGAAACTAGCCCCAAAGAGCGAGGGCCTGACATAACCATCAGCTCGGGCTGAAGTGCCTCGACAGTCTTGGGTGTTTCAACTTCATCGTCAGATAGATCATCATAAACCGATGGCTTCGAAAAATCAACTACAATAGAAACATGATCATGATCGAATATGGGAGTAAATGGATCACAACTGCCATGATCAGAAAAATCAATGATTCCATTGGCATCCTAATGATCTGATGAATCAAATAGAGGGATAGATGAAAAGCGGACGAATTCATCCTCTGTGTTTCCGGAAAAGGAAGATGAAACAATAAGTGGATTTTCAATGAATAACTCATCCTCTCCGTTGTCGAATGATGGACTGACATCTGGTGTGTCCTGGGAGTGATAAAAAATGGGTGCATCTGTGGATGAAGATACACATGTGAAATCATGTTAGGAAGGAACGGAGGGGGCTCGAACGGAAGGGAGTCATCCTTCACTAAGTGTTCATGTTCAAGCTCCCACTCATAATCTTCAAGAATGACAACACATGCTGGTTGTGCAACACCAACTCTGTCAGTGGCTTGTTCCTCGTTCACAACAAGTGTAGAGTCCAGAATGGAAGAACACAAGATAGTATCACCCAGAGGAACAACCAAGTGTGAAGACAAAGGTTGTGGAATAGAATGCATATGAAAACTCGATGGACTCACAACCAAATCTACGTGAAAATTAAGTGAAGTGATGTTGGGAGGATGTGACAGCTGAACAGGTGTGTGAGCATGATCCTCAACATCACTCTGCAATGGTGGAGTTGTTTGATGAGGGGATGGCTGACAACCACTTGTGACAGTGACCACATCGGTTTGGGATTGCGCAACTCCATCATTGAAGAATGTTGAGCGAGGCTTGATTTTAAACTTCTTCTTAGGACGAGAAGATTTCTTAATGCAATACTCAAATCGGTTCCAAATATAGAAAATTTTCATCTGGCTCTTCGGAGCTTGAAACTACAAGTCACGGAAGCGCTGCCAAAACTCCATAGTCAATTCATGCGGAGCCTTCCGTTGTTGTAATAGTTTTTCGTCAAGATGGTCTAGATCAAAATGATGGAAAGTGTCTTCAATGAGATCACAAAAGTTCTAAGTCATTGCATGCTGTTAGCCGATAGGCTACACAGCGACTGATGTGGAGATTCGCGAAGTGTGTTTACAAGTAGCAAGTTGGCTTGTTCATCAGAACATCCATCTTCCTCATGAGCATGGAAAGAAATTCATTTAAGAACTTAGGCCAGGCCACTTTGCCTTCACCATCATACGTGTAAGTGGACAAGTGATCAAAAAACTCCCTCGTGATGGTGACATCTTCGTGATTCAAAAAACATAGCGGAGGGAGAAGAGTGCACGAATCCATGATAGATATGCAAAGGTTCAAAACAGGATGAGAAGACACAGATTGTCATCTGGCCCTCCTTCTAGTGCCAGAAATGTTGATGGTGCTTGACCCACCAACATGTCAGGGGATCTCCCTGGTAAGAAGTCCCAATTAGACCTTAGACCGTTTGGTATAGGAGTCCCACAGTGGGTTGTATGGTAATGCCTTGACTGCGATTTCGCACAAAGGCAAGTAAGATAAATCTGTTGGTAGCAAGGGTGTGACAGCTACAGCGAGCCAAGGAAGGTGCATGAGATGTTCTAACACACAGGGGTTGAGATGAGTGCACCCCTTTGAAACCTGTGATAGCACGCAGTTAAGAAGGGAACACACGAGAAAAGATGTATCACAACATGGAAGGCAAGTTAGCTAGCAATCCAAAGTGATGGTTAAAGCAACAACACATTTTAGAAAGATTCATACATACATACATAGATAGCTATACATGCATGCATAAGTAAATAGATACATATATCATTTAGAGTAAAATATATAGCATAGAATACAATACAACATATGCATGAAACATCATGGCTCTTGTTATGTAAAGAAGTGTAAGTTCTAGTCATACAATACATCCATGTCCAACCACTAGTTTTGATAGTAGAATGCTATAGCCACAACTGCATGGTCCTCCAAAGAGATGTACTAGCTTTGCATATTGGAGAAGCCAAGGCTCGTTACAATAATGTCCAAGCTCTCTCCAAGGTAGTCTTATCGGAAGCTTGGCTGACCAAAAGCCTATACAATGAGTTATGAGGGCCTATTTATAGCAAAGGGTGGGGTGGCCCTTGGTATTCCCCTTTGTGACAGTTCAACTACCCTCATGACTCTTCATCTACCCTATGACTGTTACATCCAACTAACGACACTTGACTTACACTTGACAAGATGTTACATTACAATGCACATGTACTCATGTGAGACAAAATGGCTTGAGTAAGCCATGCTATACATCACTATGACTTAGACAACCATGGAAGTCCAACTCCTCAACATCCTCGTGCTGATCAACAGTAACATATTGATGCCAAGATCAGTAGTCCACAATGGTGTTTGTGTGCTCTAAGGTGACATCTTTCTGGAACCTAACTCTTGCCTCCATAGCATCCGGGTACATTGCTCAGGCTCCTCTGTCCAACTCGTCTGTAAGCATGCGCATCATTGTCTTCAATGCAGCTGGACCAGCAACATACTTGTGCATGATGTCTGCACTGATGGGCAAGTCTGGGCTGGTGGTAATGCGCATCAACTCGTTGAAGTACGAGTCAAGCTCTAGTTGGACCTGTGCCTTTGTCTTCGCTTGGGTGAGAGTCCCAATAGATGGGATCACATGCACCACAACATCCATGCTCTTGAACACACGTGCATGGGAAACATGTATACTAGTGATGAGCTGTGGGAGCTCTTCACAGTTCCGGATCTGACTCTGATACATACCTTCAGCTCGACCGCATTGGCCTTCATCATCTTATGCAAGTGAAGTGGGGCTCCCTTGTATCTCATCATCCATGTTTTCATTTAATCAACAACAACATGCAAGTTCATCAAGATACGTGCTCTTCTAGCACATCGTTGCTGCCATCCGTTGAGATGGATGACTTCCTTATGCACGGTACCAAACTTGGAGTACAACACTCGCATAACTGTGTCAAGGGACAATACTTCATCTAGTATTTCCTTCTTCAGTTCAACTCAGGCATACGTTGTCACCAACTCTCATCCTTGCTTGGCTGTCTATAGTTCCTTAGCCATTCTCTCATTCTCAACTATCAGAAAGTGAACACTTGAGCTAGTGGGTTCAGCATACACTCTAGTTGCATCAGCCAAGGATATTGGATGTTTGCGCACGTTAGACACAATCACTCATTCCTAAACTTGCGCAGGAGATGTATGATCATCCAAAGTTGACACTCTGCGAGACTGCACAACTCTATGTTGAGACTTGTCGAATGAGATGTTGTGCATCTCTCCTTCCGGCTGATCTCCAAGGATCTCAGTGCCTCCTTGGTCACTTGCGACTTTCTCATCTTCTGGATGCGGTGAAGCGGGTAACCTTTTGGTGATGAGGCGTGAGGTCGATGTCCTGTTCCAATTCTCGTTGCTCCATATCCGTATCCAACTGTTGAAGTGCTTTCTCTATCTCATGAGTGAAGTCTTGCTCTTGCGATGGTTCACCCTGTCTTCCTGATGCCAGCTGTTTTGATGAATCCATTACCTATACGAGCGTTGTTTCATATGTTTGCACATGTTGCGCCCCTTGCTGTACCTATTTCTGTTGCACTTCCCTCTCCTGTTTGTGCAACTCTTGTTCCTTCCGGAGTTGCTCCTTCAGCTCATGCAACTCCTTCTCTGCTTCCTCCATTCTTCTCTTCTCCCTCTGCCTTTGCGCGATTTTCTTGTCGCGTTGTTGCCTCTTTGCCTCTATAGCCATAGATGCTTTCTCTATGAGTGGATCTTCTCGGAACTTGCAACTTTGCTCTTCCTCCATGCGATCTACAATCTTCCTCTTGCCCTTGTCACGCACTGTTATGCTTGCCTCTGCTGCTACTGTAACTGGTGCTGGTGCTCTCCAGGATGCTGCTTCATGTTGCTTCGCTAACCACTCCACAACGAAGTCAACTTGTTCATTGGGTCTCGAGAAACTGTAGCAATATCTCCATGGTTCCTCCTCGGCCCCAATGAAATGCCCCATGGATCCAGTTGAACTGTACTCTCATGCAGTGATCTTTCACAATACAATGTGGGTCATACGGATTGTAACTTTGGAGGTCAAATGGATACTTCTTCATCTGTTTTGCTTCAACATCCGCTTGCTTGAAACTTCAGATCTCATATAACCCTATCCGCAATGGAAGAGTGGGCCAAGGGGCCTTCTTCTTCCAGTGCAGTCTAGCTTTCAATCCTACTGAGATGTGATATGCTACTTCCTGCATGACGAGTATGTCTAAGGCAAACTTCGGTAGAAAATGTGGAGGCTTCTCCATGCTGAACATTCATATGAAGGTGTCGGACGGTGACGCATACCAATCAGCAATGTCTATCAGTGCCTCCATTGTTTCCCTCAGCATGCAGGGTAGATCCTGTTCGAATATCATCTTGTAAACTTGGTGAGAAAATGATCAGACAGTCGTGTGATAACTCTTCTGAAGTTGCATTCAGATAACTACCTACAATATGTGTTCACAGTAGTCTCCGCCGATGACCATGCCCACTCCAAGCCCGGGAACTCCTGTTAGGCACAGATTGCATCTAAGATGTAGGCGGACATGTAGATCTCTACTTGCATACCTCTGGGTGACTGTCGAGCCCTTGTTACCTGTTCCTTCAATTGATGAGCCAACATGTCAGACCAATACATGGTTTTCCTTCTCTGGCCAGTTGATCCAGCGCGATCACCCAACTCTGTGGGAAGGTTTTCTTGCTTTCTTGGCCATACAGTCAACATGCAAATATGACGAAGTATTGATATGCCTTCCATAGTATCTTCGTCTTGTAGATCTGGTTGGGTGTCATCCTAAATCTAGTCAGCTCCTTTACCCAGTTCTTAAGAATGTCTCTAGAGTTGGTGTTGTTGTTGGGTAAGTTGAAAGGAGTCTCCATGATAGTCACGGGCTCCGACATCTGATACATCTCATCATAGTCCTATGCCCAGAAGGTTGCAAGCTTTGCCCCGCTGACAATGCTCAAAGTCAACGTCTCGGGATCAATGTGCGAGACAATCCAGTGTATCATGTATGCGCATGGGAACGCGAGGTATCTTCATGCAATCCGGTACAAGCCGGACTTGTGAATGTTCACATACACCTGGTGGTCTTCGAGGTATTCCATAAAAGTGCCTGCAAATGCTTCATTGACCTCTTGCCATTTCAGCTTGATATCGTTGTCTAGAAACAACTTGGTATCTTCATAAATCAGTAGATATGTGGACACTTGCTCAACTGCTGCTCCAGTTGCACTTCCATCAGTGTCCTTTGATCCTGCTCTCTTGGAGGCCATTGATCTTGTACTACTAAGAGGCAGATGAACACCTGAAATATTTGGAGACAAAGTGACATGCATGAAAATAAATCTGTTAGCGAAAACCAACGCAAATTCGGGGAATGACATAACACATACCAGGGGAATGATAGTCAAAGATTGCGCAATTTCTTCTGAGAGGCTAAGTGATTGGATGCCAGAATTGCGCAAAAGGCAGTTTGGGTTATTTGGGAGGCAAGACTGGCTGCTGGATTTGCGCAATGCGCAATCCAGGCTGACTGTTCACTGCTGGGATTGCGCAATGTGCAATTCCAATTGGTAATGACTGCATGCTCAATAACCACGTTGCACAATTTTCTGGGCTAGCAATCATTGTCCCTCAAAAATGCGCAAAGCAATCCTCGAGGACAGTTCCTGGGAAGAAATGCGCATTTCTGGAGAGGAAGACAGAGCCTTCCTTCTGCGTATTGCGCAATGTTGTCTCAGTGAGGCAGAGTCTGGGCCAAGGCTGGTCAGACTCGCCGATGGGAAATTTAAAGCAAATGTGAAAGTGAATGCATGACGACACTAAGTGAAAGCAAAAGTGATTGATCGTGCATGCAAACATTGAATGAAAGATTCAGTAAACAAATCAACATGCATGTGGGTGAAGCGAGTCGCTGAATCAACGACCATTCGTGCAAAACAGTTTCATGCATGCGACAACACTGTGATAGCAACGAAAACTAAAACGGTGCTAGTACAAGCTAGTATGCATGTAAACGACAACAAGAATTCAAAGAAATCAAGCAAACAACACTCACACAAGCGAAAACGCAAAAAGTGACAGAAATGCTAAAAAAGACAAGTTGAGACCCCTTACACGTGAATAGTTGAGTTGGATGTGTCGAAGAGTCCTAGATGTGCTATGGGATGTCAGAACTCCAAGATCGATGTGAAGGAATGAGCTCTGATGCGTCGAATCAATAAGTTTGAGCTCATGACGCGCATGCCACAAATATAGGAAGAAGCGACACTTGGAGGAAAGTTTCTAAAATGATTTTGCATGTAACCTTTGGCTGATAAAAATAGCTCCCCGAATCATGGGATGTTTTTTGCATGTTGCCTTTTGCTATTCTGGGAAAAAGCAAGTCATGCATGCAAGTCAAGTTTCCTTGGTCCCGGGTGGAACTCATCAACCCAACTACTCATGCATGAGGTTGTTCAATTGCTGGGAGAAAATGTGCATTTCCGGATGGGAGCTGGGCTAGCTACCCAGGAGATTTGCACAATTTCTGGGCAGAGCAGCTAACTGCTGCCCAGGATTGCGCAATTCCTAAGATGATTAGGCCTGCTGAGAAGGATTGCGCAGTTTTCTGGGTGAAGCCTGACTAGCAGGATTTTGCAATTCTGGAGCCTAGCAGGCTGCCAGACAGAATTGCGCAATTTTTGGAAGGAAGGCTGGTTTCCCTCCAAAATTGCGCAATTTCTTGGGGGAGCTGCTCAGCCTCTAGCTGGACCAAGTCCGGATGAACAACCTGTGAGGGGAATGCATCAAGCTTTGATCAACAGGTTGTCTTTGTGCAAGAAAAACACTGAAGCGTGTTTACTTGACGAAGCAAGACAAGGTGCTGTGAAAGGTTGGTAGAGAGGCTCCAAAACGAAGCTAAGGCAAAATTTTGGAGGGTGGTTGTAGCCGCTACAACAGACCCAATTCATGGAGCTTTGGCTTGACGCAAACAATTTGTCATTTTTACTAGACTTATTCTTCTTTTCTGCAACTCCATTCTATTGAGGTGTACAAGGTATATATCTTTGCCAAGAGGTACCATTATGTACAAGTAGCTTTCAAAATACTTGCTCACATATCCTCCTACATTGTTTAATCTTAATCATGCCATAGGTCAATCTTATTCCCGTTCAACTAATTCAACATAGTTACCGACTTGATAAGAAGTGTAACCTCAAAATGAAAACTCTAGCCCTAAAAAACCATAATTATGCGTTAAAAATACCAAATTCAACTCTCATTTCAAAAAGTAGTGTTACCATTAGCACATTTTTTCATAATGTTAAAATAACTACCTTTTGCAATCACAGCCTTAACATCATAATAAAGTTGTTAACAAAAACTTTAAAACCAAAATGACACCAATAAAAACATTATTCTTTATTTTCAATGTTAAAACTACAACTTCTTTGAAACCTTCGGGCTTGATCATCAATACTATTATAACCAAAATCATAAAATCAACCATCAAAATGAAAAAATAAGCTCCCTATAACACCTATTTTTTTCCAAGAAAAAATTGCAATTTTTTAAATTATAACCTTGTCAACTAATCTCTTTAAAATCAAAATCTTGAAACCAGTCCCTTGTTAAAAAATTATTAATAATAAAAATAAATAAATTAATTAATTAAATTTAAAAAAAATATTAAAAAACATAGTTTTCAAATTTAAAATTATATATGTGTTTTAATAAACTAAATAAAATTATATATTTAAGTTATTAACGATTATAATTAAGAAAAATTATATATATATATATATAAACAAATATTAAAAAAACGTATAAACAATTCATATATACACGCAATTAAAAATCAAACCAGATTTTTTAAAAAATATTTGAAAGACTTGAATCCCCCGGTCATTTTAGAAGCCTATGAAGATTCCGAGAATAAAGGAATATAAATAAATGTAACGTTGCAAGCTCATTACATTGCTCACCGTGTGATGACTTTATGTGTGACGGCATAGATATTAATGATGTGGCATTTTTAATTTTACTATTTCTTTATTTTTTTTGTTCATACGTCATTCCTGTTCTAGCAAATCATTGAAAATAAATATAATAATTTATACATTCCATGCTTCTCAAAATCGGAGTGGCCACCCAACAAATATTATTAAAAATTTCATTATCTTACTCAATAATTAAGAAGTCTAAACAATACGGTTGTATATTTCGTATTGTAATTTCCTACCTATCATTAATAATGATGGTCCACCAAATCCAAAGTTTCCCCACATATCATAATTCAATTTTCTTCTTGTTTTAAGCTTTGATTTGCCTATTAGTAGTGGTCAACTGCTAGCTATATTGTGTTATGGGAGGTATTTTTATTTCAAATTTTATAATAATATTGCGGATTTTTTTAATTTTTATGTAAATTGTTTTAAATTAATTTAATTTTTAAAATGGTTTTAAAATTATATATTTTATAGTGTTTTAGTGGTTTGCTTTTTAAAATGTGTAATTTGAGTGAATGTGATAGTTAAAACATGTTTTTTCCACTTTTAAAAGTTATAAATTGAAATCAAGAAAGAGTAGAACATGTAAAATTTTATAAAATTGGTATTAAAAATTTTTATTTAATTTTTTATAATGATCTTAAATTGTACTAAATTGGTATTAAAAAATTTTATTTAATTTTTTATAATGATCATTTTGATCTTAAATTGTAGTTATTATAAATTATTGAAGTGTTTGATTCTTTAAAAGTGTTTTTATTTGTTATACTTATATTTAATAATTGTGGTCATCTAAAGTGTTTTATTTTTTAAAAGTGTTTCTATTTATTGTACTTATATTTGATAATTGTGGTCATTCAAAACCATAGGCCCTTTCTTTGAACATTTGATGCTAGTCTACAAATATAATCTTAGATTTAGTTTGAAAGTCAAAATGATAAGTCAATTACCAAATTTGACTCATTGAGAGCACCTACAATGAACAATATTCAAGAGATTTGTAGATAACAATCTGGTGTACTACTCATCAACCCCCCATTATGGTTAATAGTAGAACTAATAAAATATGGGGGACCCTTTTTAATTTAGGATAAAATCCTTTAAGTTCTAATAAAATAAGATAATTTTAGTTTCATTTTTCCAAAAATTTGACTAAAATGATAAATCTTCCTTATCGGAACCTTTATATCGGAGCTTAGGTCCATCACGTGTATTCGCAAACATTGACTTTTGTTTAAAATCCCTTATCGACAAAAATTTATCGGGGTATTTCAAATATGGTAACATGTCCTCTTTAAAAAGTTGTGAATTAAACTTTCTCCGATTGAGTTTTCTAATGTATAATCCTAAAAGTGATAAAAGCGCTCTTTTGTGAATATGACAGCGAATCCCAAGCCCACACGATTTCCACGTAGCACTATTGCAGATTCCAATATCATCGTTTTCAATATGACACTCATGTCACTGATCTCCAATCCCCTAATCACTGATGCCCGATATCCTCCATCTGCCAATCTCCGATATTTCCCAATCCGTCGACCTCTAATATCACTTTTCTCTCCTATCCTCCAATATCCTCCGACCTCCGATATTCATTCCCACTCATCCTCTGATATGTGACATCACAGATATTGTGATAACCCATACATCTTCGATATTGCCAAAGCCCTGATCTCTGATACACTTCCCGTTACTCATTTCACAACTCTCATATCAAAACTTTCTAATCGATTGTTATCCTTTCGATCCTCTGATATGAAACCTCCAATACAAGACTTCCGATATATGTACGGATGTGTACCAAAGCCCATGTGAATCCATGTTTTATCATTTAATGGCTGAATGTAATGAGTTTATGATTTTCAAAGTGCTAAATGATTTCATAATTACGTAACAATTTCTTAATATTTTTGCTCATAAAAGACATAGATTCATAATGAAATTGGTTATTCGCTCTAAGTAATTATTCAGTTAGAAAGTTTCCACTTATCCTTGTTTTTCTCTTTATAGGACAGATGTAAAATTAGTGACTAAAGCATGGTAAGAATCATTGAAAAAGAAGGTTGAAAGAACCAAAAGTTTGTCAAAGATCGATTTGGAATGCCATTGGCATTTCCTAATCAAACTGCATAATCAATGGTTGATGTTGAGATGTCTCTCCAACACAACCACTCATTTACTTTCACCACTTAACGATGCGTTATTCACTGCACAAATGCATATATGACTCCATCATCCACCTGAATTAAATCCAACGACAGATGTATATGAGAGTGGGCGGTGAATGGATACTCAAGTTGTTGCAATTGCATTCGATTATTGCCTTTTACTTTATTTTTAGTATGGTTTGTTAAAACCACTTTAGTATTCTATGGCACTTTTCTAGATTTGTGTTTTGATTATGAACTATAAATCCCATTCATTGTTATGAAGGAGGGGTTTAGAATTTCTGCGAGAAAGCTTCTGGTTTGCGCTAATGTATCTTGAAGGAGTTTTAATAGAAAGAGGAACCACTACTATTTCACTTATGAGCAGAGTTAACATTTATCGGGTACTATTATCTGAATACTAGTACTATGTTTATGATTTGAATGGTTACTGTATTTGTGTTTATCATATACATTTTTGCAAACAATTAAGCTTTATCACTATTGATGTGTTTAATTGAAATCTTTTAAGTATATGAATGAACAATGATATCTGATATGTGTGATGTGTTTCAACAACTAATTTAATTAATTATTTAATTAAATTAGTTATATTTATATGTTTTAAACTCACAAAGGATTTGATGATCTATATTGTCATATTTAATGTGAGATCTTTATAAGTCACACATACAGAAAAAGTTTTCCCAGGATAGATATTTTGAGTTTATATATTTATATTTCTTAGTTTCATTTACATAATCATTTCCACACTTATATATCACATCTGCTTTTATATCTTTTATTAAGGGAAAATGGTCCCATAAACCCAGTCGGAGCCACCATTCCAAATGGAAAAGGAGTTGCGCTAAGTTCCAACTGGGTGGTTTTCCCCGATGTTGAGGCAGATATTTTCGAACCTTCAACACAATCTAAATCTCAAACCAATAGCTCTAATACCATATTGGAAAATTAGGGATTGGGTAGATCTAAGAGCTAAGTATTCCATGAGGAGATGGTGTTTAAGGATAACATTACAATGCTTAATCACACATGAGCATAGCTCAATGTACATATAAGTATAAGAAACCAAAAGATTTATGTACACAATGCAGGTCACACATGTTGTATGTAAATCAACCCCTAAGGTCATTTTATATAGAACCAGATATAAACAACAACTTTAAAGTGAGAAATATGAGGTTGAATTAGATGGGTGAGGGTGAATAATGAACTCAGTAAATTCTATTTTTTTTTACACATCAATCAAATAGTTTAGTCTAGTTTCCTAACCAATCAAATGCCTAATAAACTATTTACTCGAACACTCACTTGAATCTCCCTGTCAATGGTCAAATGATTGTCTCTGGAATACCTAAAGGTGTGATGAATATGCTTAGCCTAATTTTCCAGATTACTACATTACTTCTCTTCAAATATGGGTCAAATTAAAAAAGAAATATTTCTCAGATAACTAATATATTATTTATCTATAATTCCAAAGATCTTTTTAGTAAGACTATACATTCTTTTTACTAGATTTATAATTATCTCTAAATACCTAAACAAATGAAGTTATTCTTAACCTAACTACAGAGCTTGATCTAAACCTAAACAAAGGGCTTCAAATTAGGAAATATTATTAGTACATGAGAATTCAAACAAAAGAGTATTGACAATATTTCCATGATGGAGAGGATAATATTGTACCAACACCATTACCTTAATTAGAAGATATGTCATTACAGTGCAAATGCCTAGCATGATCGTAATTTATGAAGACATAATAAGTGTGAGTCTAATTTCACTCTAGTGTGTTAGCACTCCTTAGTGTCATAAGGTTGAGAAAGGAGACCAACGGAGGTAATGATCTAGGTGGATGTTGGTGGCCACCCACCTATCCCACTTGGACCCCCACAACTATCTCTTTCAGTTTTTTTAGTTTCCTTATTTGTAACACAATTTACTATTTTTGGCAGTTTTTCAAGTCCTGAACTTCCAGAGAAATTTTGAGGTCCTAAACGACGTTTTTTTGGGAAAATTAGGAGCAACATGGGTCCACGAACTAATGTTTCTCTTCCCAAAGTTGTAGTCCTCGGATAGATCTTTCTAACGAAGTATTGTGCGCATCAAACGAACATTGTATACCAAAGTTACGACCCCGAGAAGTTGATGTACCAATTTACCCAAAACGGGGCCCATAGTTTGGCGCTTCATCTCCTAGGGTTAGGTTTTTGGATGTTTAGGGTTTTCCATTGTTTCTCAACAATAAATAGGCCTTCGAGCCTCATTGTAAGACAGTTCAGAGGGATGTAGCCGCCACATCTCTTCTCAGAGATAAGCTACCATCACCCTAGCTGGTTTATTTCCATTTCTGTTTGTAAGCATATTTCAGTATTTTATATTAATGAAATGAAGTATTATTTCTATTGCATCTTTGTATTTATGGTTATCTCTGTAATTTTTTGCGTTCCTGTTTAAATCCAGATCAATGGTATCAGAGCGGTCTACTCTTTCTCTGTTTTTCTTTGCATGTCCCTAACGAGGTTGGGATATAAGGATTTAGGTCTTGAACTGGTCAAACCTTTGCAAGACAAGCCTCGCAAATCCCGACAGCCTCCCATGGCGGATGAAAAGAAAGATGAGGGGGTAGGATATCCTATCAAAATCTTGCTCGAAGAAGCCCTCGAGTGACAAAGGAATGCGATGATGGAAAACTTTGCCCAAATCCTTCAGCGGCTACCCAGGGGCGATGCATCGGCTTCCAACAACTACTCTGGAAATGCCACACCCTTTAAGGTACAAGTTAACTTTGAAATCTCCATATTCGAGGGTCAGATAGATGCAGATGTCGTAGATAAATGGTTAAATCTACTACAAGGGTATTTTTCTGCTCATGATTTTTCCAGCCGGGAGAAGATTACTTTCGTTCTTCTCAAAGCAACCCCCCACGTCAAGGACTGGTGGGAAACCTACTACAAGCAGAAGGATGAAAGTACGGGCACACTATTTTCAGTCACACCCACTTGGAATCCATTCCAGGATGCCATCAAGGAGCAGTACTACCCTGTCAAAAGCTATGAGGATAAATACATAAAGTGGACCATGCTATAGCAAGGAAGGGACCAAGATGTGCTAAAGTTCACAAATATTTTTCATACCCTTCGCACAAAGTTAGGTATCAAGGATTCTGAGCTGCATATGGTACTCAAATATCGCGGCTTCCTACACAGTTACATCCAGGACGAGATGGAGTTCCTGAACATCTCCTCGCTCGACACAGCATACCGATATACTGTCAATATCAAGCAGAAGTTTAAACAAAAGAAGCGAGACTTTGGATCTGCGAATCTGAAGAACAAAGGACAAAGCCAAGGTGGGGTGACCTAAGACAACCCGTCGAATTCGCAAGAAAATAAAAACACCACAAAGTCAAAGAAGGACACAGGAAAGTGGTGTGAGTTCCATAAGAGCCCCACTCATAACACAAGTGAGTGTCAGACCAAGCAGTCGCTAGTGGCTAAGTTGAAGGCTTCAGAATCAGATGCATGTTCCGACCCTGAGTCAGAACCCGACAAGGGGAATGACAAAGGGAAGCAAATCATTGATGCGGAGCCCAGCGCCACTATTGCCACCGCCAAGGTCCAAAAGAATGAGCCCGAAGATCTAGAGGAGGGGGAGCGTCTTTTCCACTCACAGATGTGGGTGAAGGGTTTGCCACTACAATTCATTGTCGATAGTGGCAGCCAAAAGAACCTCATTTCAGTAGAGGTCGTGAAGCGGTTGGGCCTACCGACTACACCACACCTGCAGCCATACAGTATCGGGTGGCTTCACCAAGGATGAGATCTCTGAGTCCGCTAGCAGTGCCGCCTTCCCTACAGCATCAAGCCCTTCACATATGAGGTATTGTGTGATGTTGCACCTATTGATGTTTGTGATGTACTATTAGGCCAACCATACTTATGGAGGCGACATGTTGTGTATGAGTCAAGGCATCGCGCTGTTATTATTTCTTTGTGTAATACATTATACAGGATACCAAAGGTAGCCCCACATACCGCCACTTCTTTGATCTCTACTAAGAAAGGTAGTAAGATCATCTCCCATACTAGGAAATTTATTTTCTGTCTGGTTTTCCCTCAAAGTAAGGGGAAGATCATAGCCACATCCATGGCCCCCAGGAAGGGTTCCTCCACGCAGCAGAAGCAGGTGGATACGGTCATGAAATAATATAGGGACATCTTCTCCTCACCCACAGGGGTACCGTTGCACTATCAGGTCAAGCATTCATCTGATCTGACTTCCGGAGCACCTCTACCCAACGGGCCGATCTATCGCCACTCCATTGTGGAAAATGCCAAGTACAAGCAGCGACATGATCAACATCGGGTGCCACACAAGTTTCAGGTGGGTGACAAATTTTGGTTGCATCTACAGAAAGAACGCCTTACAAGAGCCCATCAGAAGCTCAGACCACTCCGACATGGTCCTTACACCATTACCAAGGTTGTGGGAAACAATGCTTTGGAGCATAACATTCCTCCATTCCTTCGCTTGCACCGAGTGTTCAATGTGGACAGCCCTCGACCATGCTTCCTACCATTGCTAGACACATCAGAGGTTGCAGAACAGCTCACCAAGGACCGAGTTCAGCAGAAGTTTCCTCATCTCATGGAGGAGCTCAACGCAATGGGGACCATTGCTTCCTATGGGGGGAGGAATAATCCAGGTGGATGTTGGTGGTCACCCTCAAACCAATATTTTAGTTTGGAAGCTAGCCCTACCAAACCAGAAAGGGCACTCTCTATGGTCACAACCAAGGATTTGACTGGTGCAAGAATAGATTTTAGGTTAGATAGTTCAGCTCAATTTGGGGTATTTGATTTTAGGGTTTTTGTTGGATGATGGTCTAGGCCTAGGGGGCTAGGTCAGGGTTTCCAAAAGATGAGTTTGCAGAGATATAATGGGGCAAGGTAGGCATGCTCTATTAACATCCTTGATTTTTCATGGTGGATAGGGTAGAAAAGTAAGGTTTCAAAATGAGCATGAGTTCATGAATTCATTTTTATCAGAGGAAAATGTAATAAAAATATGAGAGTTCCAACGAAACAGAGCATAAACATATGAATTTTGTTTAATACTTATGAAACAATCACAAGAAAGCATTAAGATGGAAGTAGAGAGGACAATACATTCAAACTGATGATAACAGAAGAAAAAACACTGCTAATGAACATACCACAAGAATCCCACTATAATAGTTGCAACTCTTGTATATTACTCCTGCAAATAGTCACAAGTACACTAGCTCCACAAAGCTTTGACTAAACAACATCCAACCCTTTCACTGACTTAGATTTGGCTTGATATAGACCAAAAACCTCTTTCCCCTCTCTCAAGGGTCGAATCCAACATGATAGGAATTGTTTACATAAGAATCTCTAACCAAACCTAAATCTAGGAAAGTCAAAAACAAACCCTCACTATAGAGAAACTGATTCACTTTGACTTTTACAACATTAATGAGCATGAATCTGACTCAACTTGACCTCTAGTAGCATATTTACATTCAATTACATCATATTAACTCAAAAAAATGACAAATTACATCCTCAAGATCTGACTTTGACTGATGAATTTCGAAAATTTGATCTCCAGGGAAAAGCACAACGAAATTGGAGAAAAGTGTAGCGCGTCGAGGGAAAAGCGCAACACCGACTTTGAGGAGAGATTTGACTGCCTTCCCAAGCTCCAAATCCAGATCTGAAGGTACCATTGGAAATCTTAGGATGTCTAGTTGTCCATAGACTCCTCAAGAAAGCAAAATTGCCTCTCCAAAGTTGCGAAAAACTCATTCTCCCAAGGTTACTCTAAAAGCGCAGCACCAGGGTGCAAAAAGTGGCAGAAAGTGGTTTTTTGGCATGTTTTTGGCTCTTTTCTCACAAAATGAAAGCTGACATGGCACCTAAGTGGCATAGCTGATATGTGCAAGTAATAAGCTACCCAGGAATGCAAATTTTTTGTCATTTGGAGGCCCAAGGGAAAATCCTTTTCACTGTTTGAGATTTCGTGTTACAGCCAAAAAGTCACAAAACTTCAAAAAATTTAAAATTTTCCTAAAAAAATGGTCCAGACTTGCCCCTTTGAGTTGGAGAATGGTGTGCTAGGCAATGAGAGAGGCCTCAACCAACAGGTCAAGTTTATCCTTCGTCCTTTTCTCAATTAGGGTTTTCCTCAATTCCCTTTTCAAGATTTTGATCCTGATTTGATTGATCAAGTGACGAGTGTAGTAATGCCTTGACATGTGCCTCTATAGGTTGGTGGACATGTTTTCCCTTTTCAGAAGCATCTCCAAATTATCATTGACCTTATCAAGCCAATACTCCTTGTTTTCTTCAAGGTCTGCTTCAAATGCTTTAACAAGGTCTTACTGACCTAATGGAGGAGATGGCTCACTCCCCTGCCCTTCTTGTTTCTGTAAACCTCTGGTCTTTGGCCCTCTAAGCTTGATCTGAACCTTGTCTTCAACCTATTCCACATCTACCACTACCTTTCCTTTGTCATTCTCTGCCACCACATCAGTTTTAGGTTTGTTGATCAATAGATTTTTTTACCTTTAGCTCCCTGTTTTCTTACTGTAGGAATGCAATCATATAGTTGGCCTTTGCCAAGTCATCCTTTAGCCCTCTGATTTATGCCTCTTTCTCCTTGATGATTTTCTCATGTGACTTGTCCTCCTCATGCATTTCTAGATCTGCCATATAGGTGTCAAAATCTACCTGCTCTTCCTCTTGCAAAGGTGCCTCACAGTGATATGTTGATGTCTCTTTCTCAACTGAAGTAGGCTTGGCCCTTTCAACATTGCTTGGAGAAAACACAAGCCTCTTTCCTTTGGTGTATGTTTTAGTCACCTCATCCCTAGATATTCTTGTTACAGGTCTGCTTGTAGAACCCACTTCTTGTGGTCTTGGTGATGCCAAAGGTGTAGACTGACTGCTAGATTGAGTTGGAGTAGGCAAAAGAGAGGTTGACTACATGAATGCCTCCCAAGACAAGTTGACCTGTGTAAGCTAATGGCAGACAATTATTTTCACCAAGCCATGATGGAACAAACTTGCTTGATGATCTTTCCCTTTGCTATGTACCTTTTCTGCCATTTTGACCAAGCTTCTGTAGAGGTAGTGAGGTAGGTTAAGAGGTTTAACACTTGTGAAATGCATCAGTAATCTAACATGGTACTGATATATCCTTGAAAACCTACCCTCACATGTGAAGTATTTCATGATAATTTCATGATAATTTTCATGACAGGGGCATACTTATCAAGTAACTTTCTAAAAGGAAAAATATGTTTCGCGAAAGCTTTGTATGTAGGTTTCAAGAACATTTTATAATTTTTAAGGTCTAGGTCTATCCCCTTAAACCAAACCTCTCCATGATTTGGGAGCCCAGTGGCTATGGAAATGGCCTCTGTTGAAATGGTAAAAGTTACCCCTGCAATATTTGTCTTATCCGTCCTTAGACTAGTGGCAAAGGTGCTTATTAACTTTTAATTAAAACCTTACTCTTCAATCTTTTGGCAGAAAACAAGGCAACCTGCATCTTCGAATGATTTCTTAAGGAAGGGTGAAGCCATGATGTCCTGCACTGTAGTGGGTTCATATCTGATGATCTGGCCTCCCTTATGCTTCTTTTGATCAATGTTTTAGGTTTATGGATCCATTGCAAACCCTAGCTCACTAAGAATAGGAATTAGGGTTTTGTGCTAGGAAAACAGGGGATTTTGGGGCATTTTTAGGAATGGAGGGAGATGAAGGGGTTGGGGAGCTTCTAAATTCTTGGGAAAATTTAAGGGGGTAGGGATAGATGTTAGGGAGTGTAGGGAAGTGAAATTTTAGGGGATGGGTGAGGGGAAAGGGTGAAAAAGTGGAAAACACAACCCTAACCTAGGAAAGTGTAGTTTAGGCTAGGGTTTGTGATGAATTGAAGGAGATGAGGGAAATGAGTGAAAGGAGGTGTAAAGGAAGGTGAATGAAGGTGAGGGAAGGTGGTTTGAGCCTTAAATTAGAGATTTCTTAGAACAAATGGATCAAAAACACTCAGACAACCAAAAATACAACAAATCCTAGGAGAGGGTGAATTCTGAGCTTTTAAAAGGAAAACTGAAGCAAATGGAAGGTGGAGGAGGGGCATGAGAACCTTACTTACTTGTATTTCAAGAGTTGACACCGTTGGTTGCTGAAGAAATCCCTTGAAAACGAAGATTTGGCACGTTGGAGGAAAAGCGCAGCACTTGGAAGAAAAGTGTGGCGCTATTGGAGAAAAACACAGCACAATAGTGGAAAAGCGCAACACAACAATAATTTGGCATTTTTTGGGAAAAAAATTTGTCTTTCAGAAGGTGAGGATGAATTTTAGTGATGGATTGAAGTCTTGAGAGGATGGAATGAATGAATGTTTTGCTATTTTCATCTTTTATAGGCAAGGACATCGATTTTCTCTTGGGTGGTAATGTGGGTCCACCTTGTTTGTTACATAATGATATGAAATTGATTTTGTACTGCAGCCTTCAACTTCATCATGCAATATTACATCTTAATGAGTATTAAAATATGCTTTAGAGATCATTATAGAGTACTTTCCCTACTTACTACTGCCACAATGATGACCTAGATGATGTCATGATTGTTTTTTACCATTTTGATGACTTGACCATAATGATGCCATCTAATGGAGAATGAAACTGATGATTTGAACCTTTGTACATTGCAGTATGAGTCACCATGAGATGATGACTGAGGTGATGATCAAGACACTTAATTGATGACTCATTAGAATGAATGATGGCATGACCAAGATGGCATTTTGACCATGGAATGGAGGGAGTAGTAACCTACCTAGACATACTAACCAGTGACGAATTTTTATTTGAAAACCTATTGAAACCATAAAAAGTTTACCTAGGACCGAGGAAAATTTTAGGGGCTAATATTCGTAGGTGGGCTAATTTTCCATTTTTTTCCAAAAAACAGATTCGCCAATTTCCATTTTTTCTAAAAATGATTCGCCCACATTTTATAGTATAAAATTATTTTACCTTAAAAATCGCCAAAATTTTATATAGACTAATATAAAATCATTAGAAATCTAAATATTTTTATTAAAATATTTCTAAACATTTTACAATTTCATATTAGGGACTAGTAAGATTCGCCAAGGTTTCTAAACTTTAAGATAAACTTCCATCCTTAAAATTTTCCTTACCTAGGACCCTATCAAAAATATTGAAAGAGTACATTTGATCACTGGTGACTGACAAGATTGACAGACACTAACATAGTGAATGCTAAAATTAGGGATGTTTTCAATCGAAGGGATAGTTATAGTTGAACTCTTAATATAATAATCTTCTTTTGATCTTGGGGAACAATGATATAACCTTAAGATTAAGGTAGTTAAATGTTACCATTTATATCTTAGGATAATAGGAAAATTATGTGACTTCCATGTCAACCACTATAAAATTACATTAAGTGCAAATTTCAAGATGTCCACACTTGACCATAGTAAGATCTTTTGTTTATCCAATAGCTATCATAAGAATGATTTTATTATCTTTTTCCCATTCATTAGTAGTTAATAATGGCTCACATGTCTTAAAATCATGTGCATCATCACATACATTATACCATTGATAGGGGCATAAAGGTTTTAGGTTGCAAAGGATTAGACATTATCAACGTTTGCAACGAAGAAATGTAAAAGGCCATGGATCAATTGCCAACATATGCTACAATAAAATATTTCATTACTCTTGTTTTGAATGAGTTGCAACATGGTTGACATGTCAATTTTTTTATTATAAAAAAGGCAAAGTGTTTCTAAGGTTTTGTTTTTCAAATTCAAGGCAATTTTGTAAGGTAGATTCTAAGTTATATACATGATTCTTTTCTTCTATATGTCTTCTAAGAAGAGGGAGAATGTTGTAATAATTTACCAAATCTATGGACCAAAGCTACTTGTTTAGTTGGGTGAATAAACTCAAGGACCTTATTAAATAATCTTTAAAATGTAAGGTTGAAGGCCTTAATGGTTTCACCATTTTTTAAATATAGGTTGTTATAATTTTTCATGTGTTTAATCGGGTTTTCCATGCTTATAAATGTACATTTAAACTAATAAGCCAACTCAAACTTTGTAGAAAATATCTTACTATGGAGGTCAAAATTATTCAGTGGAATGGCCTTTAAAGGAATTCACAAAGGCTTTCATGCATGTGTCATTAACATGAGTTACAATATTAGTAGATGAATTTGAAAATGTAGCCAAGTGATCATTTGTGGTGGTAACACCATCTCTTGAAAATTTGGGTGAATGGTCATTATATTTACGAAAGAGAGAAGTAGTAGGTACAATATTCAAAGGAGAAGATACCTGCAATTGAATGTCATCAAAATCCACCTCATATTAAATTATGTTGATCTTGTTAATTACTATTTGAAGACTGTTAGACATCAATATAACATTAAATTGGTTAAACATGCTACCTATAACAATAAAAGTTGATGAAAAATCCCTAGTGCACTGGGAATTTGACTCATTGTGTAATGTAGAAGTCATGATTACTATCAAATTGGGGATAAATGTTTATGATTTTGTATCTAAATTAGATGTAGTTGCAAAGCTTTCAAACTGATGTAAGATATGCCTTCTTTATCTAATCTGAGTAATGGGCTCAACCTCAACCTTGATAGGATCACCTCAAATTCACTAAGATTACTTCAAGGAAATGACCATAAACCAAAATCATGTAATTTCGTAAAAAATTAAGAATTTGTTGTGGCCACAACCACCACCCTATCAAAACCTGCCCGAGTAGCAATTTTGAATGGGTCCCCTAGAAGTTTGATCTTTCACCTCTTCAAATGATCTGCTTTATCCCAGGGATTTTAACTCTGTGCCAAGTCAAATCTTCAATTCCTAATGGTTAAGCCCCCCTTAATAAATCTCTGCCGCATGATTCATCTATAACCCTTTCTAGCCCTTCATTCATATCTTTCATCGAGACTTTTTCAACCCTCAAAACCCCCCATCGCACCTTTATTTCTATATCAATCCTTTGATAATAGAAAAGACTCTACAAACATGCATAACTCACCCTTTTCACTTATCGCAATCAACACTGCGCACCACTATACACCGGACCCGACGGCATTGTTAACCATAAAACATATTTATTTCGGGTCCGGAGCCCCATCGCATATCACAATCGGCGAGGTCCAAGGCTTGTATATAAGGCGCACCGCGATCTACCGGACCCGCCGGGATCATTAACCACAATATATATATTTTGGGTCTAGAGCCCATCGCATATCGCGATCGTGCTTCAATGAAACCCAAGGTCCATTCACTCGCCATTGAAACATTGCGATGCGATATGGCAGACCCGCCGGTAGTATTAACCACAATATATATATTTTCGGGTCCACTTCCCCCAATCGCACGTCGCAATCAGCAGAGCCCGGGGCTTATGCAATATGCAAAGGGGTGATGACCGGACCCGACAATAATTATACGCCCGGGTGCATATTATTTGAAGTTAGGCCTTATGGTTGGCCGCAGGTTTTCCCATGTATTCCCATGTATTTCGCTAAAATGGTATGGTCCGGTTTTCAAAGGAAAATCCCGTAAAGTGAATGGTCTGCCTTTGAAGCATTGTTAAGGCAATCCTCGAGTAAAAATGAATATTAGGGGCAACGAGAATACGTGTCATAGCAGGCTCGGTGGTTTGATAATTATAGTTGCTTTGCGTTGCAAGATTAAATAGAAACTGTGGCTGAATGCAAGGTTTGTTTGTGATCATGTTGTCATGTTTCATAATCATAAAACTAATGTTAATTATCTCTGCAGGCGAGGAGTAAAAGACGCATGAGTGGATCCGGAGAGTTCATATATGCAGATGTGTTCTGTTTAAAGATCCGGCCTTAAGCGTTCTCGGTCGGGTTTCCACGTGTTGCCTGTGTATTCCGAAAGTGAAATTGTCCCAGGTTTCATCATGAAGAGATGACACACAGTCATCCTCTTCTAATCAACATCTATTCATTTCCCCAGGAAATGAAGCACTCCAGTAGATATGCCTTCTACGTGTCAGCGGTTACACCGACTGTTCTATGTCTGTATATTTTGATTTGTATATTGAAAAGAGTGGGGAGGTGAAAAGTTAAGGGAAGACCGAGGGTCATTTCCTTTGGCATAAATATTACCTTCAGAGATGAGGGGGGGACTTTTTTTTGGGCAGAACAACGTTTGATTTATTGTGAATAAAGAAGACTGTTTGGGTCAAGAAGGAGCCTTTTGTTTCAGATTTATTTTTCTCTGCTTTCATGTGTTTAGAATCAGAGTGGTGTTGCTAGAATAAAGATAAATGTGTTTGCGTTGTGCATATTGATAACATATAGTTCATATTTATTCTTGGTTATTCGAATATAATTCAATAGCATGCTTAACTCATGAAAGGTTGCTGATTTGAAACTTTTGTTAAACATCCGTTGCAAATGTTATTTGTATGGAAAGGAATGTGTATTCATGTATAAGTAATTGGATTGCAATTAGGGTTTAATACAACCTTGTTCTTATATGAACTAGTAATTGATTCATTTGGACTTGGAATCTATATATGATGTTTAACCTCTTTTGTTATGCTCCTGCAGGATAAATTAGGATAGTTAGGACTAGCTTAAGTAGTGAGAAGTAGTGTAGATAGGATTTGATACATATAGGTTAGTTGTTTCTTTTGTTGATTTAATTGAAGTCTTCCTCCAGGAAGCATCTATCAACACCTTTAACAGTTTATGGGATCCTTTAAAACCCGTTGGAGCTAGCCATCCCAAACGAAAGTAGATCTAATTGGGGTCTGTGATCGGGTTAGTTCCCCTTGTTGGTATAGCGAAAATTCGCCATGTCAACAAGTTGGCACTAGAAGGAGGGCTTGAACCGCCGCCCACAGCGTTTTATGATTTCATCTATAAATGTCGCGCATGGATTCGAAAAGATTAATGCATGGATCATAAAGGTCGAAAAGATCCCTCCTCCCATTTGGAAAAGCCTCATTTTGAAGAAGCAGAGGAAGGAAATCTAAGTCCCGTGTTTGGGTCACCCAAGGAAGAGAGACTGTGGGAGTACCCTGTCACTCAGGAACAACCAGTCAGAATACTTACTCGTGCTTATGCTCATTCCCTATCACAGCTCCCTATCTTTCAGTCCTTACCTCCGACAGCTAAAAGAAAGCCAAGGATCTATCACATAAATGAAGAGACATCTGCAGCCCCTTCTCTTGAAGATATTGTGCTAGAGTCTTTGCAAAGTATCGACTCTCCTTGGGAAGAAATTCCTGAGGATCCCCCTTCTGCAGGCAATCCCTAGCCTGATTTGGAAAATCCTAACGAAGAACACCTGGGGGAAACCTTCAACTAAAACCTCCATATCCATAATATGGCTAACGTTCCCCCTCCAGGTGGGAATCTGCCTCTACTGCCCCCTCCAGGTGGGAATTAGCCTCCACCGCCTCCTCCAGGTGGGAATCAGCCTCCACCGCCTCCTCCAGGTGGGAATCAACCCCCACCTCCTCCGGGAGCACTCCCTCCCTGGCTTGCACAGGATGCCGTAGCGGTACCTGGGCAGCAGCATGCCTTACCCAAGAATGCAGAAAGAGTATTGCCTAAATTCGACCCTGAGCGGGGAGACACTGCTGATAACCATATTCACTCTTTCTTCCTAGCCGTGCGCATGTTGGGGGTAGCCGATGAGGATGTAGTATGTCGCTTATTCCCTTTTACTCTGATTGGTGCGGCCTCCACATGGTACTTTAGCTTGAGAATAGGATCGATCACCTCATGGGGTGCCTTTCAGCAAGCCTTCTTAGACAAGTTTGGCAATGACAAAACACCCGCAGCCTTAGTTTTAGAACTATCCCATTTAAAAATGGAAGCCAAAGAAAAGGTCAAGGATTTTAACATCCAGTTCAACACTTTGTTCAACAAAATCCTGGCTAACGCTAGACCTACTGATGAGGTGCTCATGGAATTCTACATCACTTCTCTCCCTGTCCCTACTGTGATGTGGGTCAAGAGAAGTAATGCACAAACTTTACAAGGTCCTATCGATGAAGCAATAAAAGTCGAGAATGAAATGATCAGTCTCACAGCATGTCATCATACGACCGAAGGAAAGAAAGCCTCTTAGTCGTCCAAGAAGGACAATGGGAGTGATAACAAAGTGTCTGAGGTCAAAGAAAGAGATACCACAGATGTGGAAGGTTTGCATCGGATCATTAAGAAATTGACAAACACAGTCATCAATATGAAAAGGAATTCTGGGGAGAATGGAGGAGATTATAACAACAGAAAACCCTTCAAACCTTTCTATCGTAAGAAGACAGAAGCTGGTCATGGTAAACTTGTGTTGCCTGCTCCATCCAATGAAGGGAATTTAAATATGGAAGAGCTGGACCTTATCGGATCGCTCCTTAACAAAGAAGAACCTATAGTGGAGCTGGAGCTAGAACAAGAAAATGAGGAAGAATACCAAGTAGAAGAGCCCTTGGACGAATAATCTCAAATCAATGTACTGTGGGATTTCTATACAAATGAGAACGATGACGACAAGGGAGGTAGTACGACAGAAATCCACACTAATGAAATCCACACACGATGTAAAGGGCCACTTATGGGTGTGATGAAGCATGTATACCAGGCAAAGAAAGATGTTCGCCCTTTGAAGGCATCCGCTCCCAAAGTTCCTGTTGAGAAGGGTAGACCTAGTGGTGAGTCCAAGAATACTCCAGTTGCAAACTATCCAGAGAAAGAGAATACATCTCCGACTGTAACGAAGGCGACTCAAAATGGTAAACTCCCACCTAAGAACGGCAAAACCGGTATGTTTACTCTACCCTACCCTGTTTATAACATTGATTACAATATTGTGGATGATCTTAAGAAATCTCGAGCTAATATCACATACTTCGATTTGTTGAAGTTAACGCAGCAAAGAGATTTGTTGTTGAAAGCTATGAATGAACGGAATTGCAAAACCCCCACCATCCTGAGCAGCCAAACCAAGAATTCGGTGTCCAGACCTGTCAATAGCTCCAGTACAGCCCAAACACCATCAGCTATGGAAGCCACTCTGTCAAAAATGAATCGAACCCCCCAAGATGTCAGTGCGGCCATGATAGGAAGGAAATCAAAATCCATGACTCCACCTTTCCTTATCACATTTGAAATCTTTAACATGAACGTACACAATTGCTTGGTAGATTCCGGTGCCTCGTCCACTGTTATGCCTTACGTTGTTGCTAAAAGACTTCATGCAATACCTGAGAAAACTGGAACTCGAATTATGCAATTGGACAAAACGAATGTGAAGGTAATTGGGGAATTGAAAGATGTGTTGATTCGGATGGCTACCAAACCACAGTACTCACAAGTCATTGACATAGTGGTAGTCGACATACCCAAGGCTTATGGAATGTTGCTTAGTAGGGACTAGTCAGCAAAACTCAATGGATATTTCTCAACTGATTGGTCCCATCTCTTGCTGCCTCAGAAGGGGAAGGGTGATATGCTGAGAGTTGATCGAGAAAGATACATGAAGTATGTGGTGACGAAATTAAACGGCCCCAATGAACTTGTAATGTTTACCAACTCTATCCTTGGGAATTATAGTTCTGATGTTTGTGCCACGGAAACATGTTTTGGAGAATTCCATGCAGAGATAATTGAAGAAACTGCAATAAACACACAATTGGAAGCCCTCCCCTTCAATCCAACTGATGAATTATCCTGTATTATAGTAGATGATAGGACTAATTTCGTAGAAATTAGTTCAATTGATGTAACATTAGATTCTATATTTTGGACACTCTATTTTGATGGCTCTAACTACCTTGAAGGTGCAGGTGCTGGGAGCATTCTCATTGACCCGCAAGGGAACCAACATCTGATGGCCAGCCAGTTGGAGTTCGCATGCACCAACAACACAGCAGAATATGAAGGCTTGTTGCAGGGCTTGAAGAAAGCCATTGATATGAAGGTAAAAAATCTTAAAGTTTTTGGTGACACACAGATAATTGTGGAGACTAGGTAAGGAAAAGGATACACTGTAATTCGCCACACCTAGTAGGATATCAACATGAGGTATGGAGCTTAATTGACAGTTTTGATTCTTTTAATATCACATACATACCTCGAGAGCAAAACCAAGATGCCAATCTGATGGCTAGTATGGCTGCAAAACTTTTGCTTGATTTTAGATTAAAGAAGAATAAATGTTATGTTGAATTGATTTTCAGACCATCCATGCCTGATAACATCTCAAATTGGCAGGTGTTCGAAGATGACGAGCAAATCCTTGAGTTCTTGCACTGCGAGAAGACATTCAAGAATGCAGTCATTGATGAAAAAGAGCATGACAGGCTTATGAACGAGAGGGAAGATGAGGAAAAAGATCAATCCAATATAATTCCCAAGTTAGTTGTCAAGATGGAGCACTTGTATGACCTGCATGATAAATTCAAGAAGCCGACTAACTGCAAAACACATAGCTCATCCATGAAGTATGAATCGGTCAACCTTGGAACCAAAGAAGACCCAAAAAATGTTAATTTGGGCTTGGGGTGCTCTCTACAAGAAAAGGCTGCATTTGTCAAGCTATTTAAAGAGTACAAGGACGTCTTTGCATGGACATATGGCGACTTAAAAACCTTTGATACCAGCGTTATGCAGCATGTAATTCCTTTGGAAAAGGAGGCTAAGCCCTACCAACAAAAGCTTCGTAAGATGCATCCAAGCCTAGAATGATTGGTGAAGAAAGAATTAAACAAAATGTTGGATGCTAAAATCATTTTTCCGATCAAACACACCTGTTGGGTAGCCAATCTCATGCCAGTAAGAAAGAAAAATGGAGACATCAGGCTGTGTATCGATTTCAGAAACCTGAACAAAGCATCGCAAAAGGATAACTATCCTGTCCCTTCTATGGAACACATTCTTTAGTGCATTTCTGGGTCTGAAATGTTGTCCCTATTAGATGGGTTTTCAGGATATAATCAAGTGTTGGTATCTAATGAAGATCAGCTTAAGACAACCTTCAACACTAAATGGGGCACTTACACATATCGCAAAATGTTGTTTGGACTTATTAATGCAGGCGCCACATTTCAAAGAGCTATGGACATAGCTTTCCGAGGGTTGATTAACAGATCAGTAGTGGTTTACATGGATGACATCACTGTGTATTCATATCACAAAAGGGATCATATTTATCACCTGAAACATATTTTCGAAAGATGTCGAAGATACGGAATATCATTGAATCCCAAGAAGAGCGTCTTCGCAGTTACAGAAGGGAAACTACTGGGTCATATCCTCTCTAAAGAAGGGATTTTTATTGATCCTGAAAGAATAGAGACCATCATGAGAATACAACCCCCTGCAAATAAAAGGGCAATGCAATCTTTCTTTGGGAAGATCAATTTCATTAGGAAATTTGTCTCAGGTTTCACAGAAATAGTGCGTCCCATGCAGCTAATGATGAAGAAAGACGTTGTGTATAAGTGGAGCGATGAAGCTAAGAAATCGTTTCAGCGAATTAAGGAGGCCATCACGGAAGCTCCTGCGTTGGTCAGCCCCAATTTCGACAAGGAATTCTTCTTGTACATGTTTGCTTCTGATGTTTCATATGCCGCAATCCTCACTCAAAAAAATGATGATGGCAATGAAGTCCCTATTTCTTATATGAGCTCTAATCTTTAGGGAGCAGAACTGAACTACCCAGACGTGGAGAAACAAGGCTTTGTGGTTTTTAAAGCCATAAAACATTTCTACCCTTATTTATTAAAGGCCAGGGCTAAAGTGATCGTTCCCCATCCTGTTGTAAGAGCCCTCTTCGTGCAGAAAGAAATGGGTGAATGGAGAGGAAATTGGATAACTGCACTCCAAGAATTCGACCTCAAGATTAAGCCGACGAAGACAGTTCGAGGGAAGGGATTGTGTAGGCTAGTTGCAGAAGCCTTGGCAGATAAAGAAGGGGTGTCCAAAGAACCAGAAGTGCAGAGCATGCAAAATGCACAAGTAGAATTCAGGGAGGAGCCCCTATGGATTAATGAGACGTTGATGTATGAGCGCGAAACGTTGAAAGCCCTTTTGGATCCTGAGTCGTGGTATTATGACATACGCTTTTATCTCACACGAGGGTCATGTCCTGAACACATGGATGCATCACAATGGAGAGCGCTCAGATTGAAATCTAATCAGTATCACTTGGCCAATGACACATTATACAGAAAAAATTATGATGGAATCTGGCTAAGGTGTTTGGAAAAGGATGATGCCGATCATGTCTTGAAAGAAATGCACGACGGCCCAGCAGGTGGTCACTATGGCGGAGAGACCACTGCTCACAAAATATTAAGAGCCGGATATTATTGGCCCACAGTGTTCAGAGACTCGCATGCCTACGCTCGGAAATGCAAGGTATGTCAAACTGCCACAGGACGAGAAAGAAAGCCAATCGTTCCCCTCAGGCCCGTTATGATTTATCACCTGTTCCAGCAATGGGGCCTAGATGTCATAGGCGAGATCACTCTGAACTCTTCATAGTAGCATAAGTATATACTCACAGCGACTGACTACTTCACCAGATGGACCGAAGCCATCCTGCTTCGGAAGGTAAACGAAGACGAGGTAATATCATTTATTGAGAAATTCATTATCAACAGGTTTGGCATCCTTGACGCTCTCATATTTGACAATGCTTCTTACTTTTCATCATTGAAATTGACTGAATTTGCTATTGATAAATCAATTCACATAAGGTATGCATCAAACTATTACCCCCAGGGAAATGGAGTTGCAGAGTCCTCAAATAAAAACCTCATCCGCATAATCCATAAATCTGTCACCAACAACCAGAGGAATTGGCACAACGCTCTAACAAATGCCCTTTGGGCTGATAGGGTCACCCCAAAAGTGGCCTTAGGAAACTCCCCATACTTCCTCGTCTATGGACAGGAAGCCATCTTGCCTCCCAACATTACCCTTCCCTCTTTACAGCTCTCCCAAGCCTCAAGAGGGACCCCTTCAGCCTTACTTCAAGAAAGGATCAACCAATTAGTGAGGTTGGAGGAATTGAGAGATAAAGCCAGAAATAAATTTAGAAATCACCAAATGATTGTGAAGAGATGGTTTGATCGCCATCTGGCAGGAGATAAAGATTACCAAATAGGAGAGCTAGTCCTGAAATGGGACAAGTTGAATGAGCCAAAAGGTAAACACTTATGGCTGGGCCCATTCCAAGTTGAGGAGAAAATTGGTCAGGGAACTTACAGAGTGAAAAATTTACAAGGAGAAACTGAAAAACTCCATGTTAATAGTGAACATATTAAGAGATACTTCCAGTAGCCACCACATGGTGGTTACCTCCTGAGTAGGTTAGAATTCATTTTTGTTGTTAGCTTAGTTATATTTTCGTCCCTTTCATTCTTGTTATTTCCGCAAAGTTTATCTTCCTTCTGTTTTGAATTTCATTCCTTTTTAGCCAATTGATTTAGGTCCTTCAATCTCATTTTCACCTTTATAACTCTCTTCAGATTGCCCTCATTCCTCACCTTCAGCTTTTTGCCTCCCTCAGTAACCTGCTGATGAGTCTGCCAATCCTAAATTCTTCGTTACCTTGCAAATCAAGCAAACTTTCAATGAGCCCATGAGAACTGGAAAATCAGCAGTGGAATTTAAATCGAAGCCACTCATTAGCATCTGTTGGGAACTAGGTAGGATCTGTTGATAACCTGGATACCTGGAGCATGTAGGGGCATCTTTATAAAACGAAAAAATGTCTAACCACAGCTGGACTGGCATGGCGGAACGCTGCATTTTAAAATCCCACTCAGACCTAGCCTATATTTGCCTGTAAGGTTTGCAGTTATTCTCCATTGGTCCCGTCCACCACATTAAGTTTCCAATACCTGTCATCTACAAGTAAACCTCCTTTCATGGGCTAAGCTCACTGTCATATACCCTGTGGCAAATCCAATTGTGCTCTAGTCCTTGTGCCTTAAACTGGAAGGACTTATCTAAAAGAAAATGAAATGTCGAGTCCTTGTGCTAATCTAGAAGGACAGGTTGTTTGGGAAGCCGGTTGGAGTAGGAACTGTTGTTGGGCTCGTAGTACCGGTTGACACAACAAGCCCAACCTCGCTTAAGCGGTTTAAAAATATGGCATGATCCATGACTGCGCCCCATTCAATCATATGAAAATATAGCACTGAAATTCTTATATAAAGTGCAGATAAACATATCTACATCAAGTTTGATGAGCGATAAAGAGCTGAGGTACACACCTAAACTAGTATTGACAGACCAGTGATGGCCCCGAAAGGATTTTGAAAGTAGAAAATAGGTAAAGGAGGGTCAATAAATCCCATAATACTGCCATTGGAGAATGCCTGTCAAAACCCTATCAGTAAGTAGAAGCTATTTGTCTTTATCCCACCTGAAGCAATTAATGTTGAAGTGGAACCCATGCCTGTCCATCTATACAATTTGCATTTCAAGTTTATCTTAACACCCTGATGTTCTATTGATCCAAGGTTTATTTGGAAACAGAGATAACTGATTCACCCAGCGGTTCGCCATTTGTTGTGGCCACAACCACCACCCTACCAAAACCTGCCCGAGTATCAATTTTGAATGGGTCCCCTAGAAGTTTGGTCTTTTCACCTCTCCGAATGATCTGCTTTATCCTAGGGATTTTAACTTCGTGCTTAGTCAAATCTTCAATTCCTAATGGTTAAGCCCCCCTTAATAAATCTCTGTCGCATGATTCATCTATAACCCTTTCTAGGCCTTCATTCATATCTTTTGTTGGGACTTTTTCAACCTTCAAAACCCCCCATTGCACCTTTATTTCTATGTCAATCCTTTGATAATAGAAAACACTCTACAAACATGCATACCTCACCCTTTCGCTTATCGCAATCAACATTGCGCACCATTATACACCGGACTGGACGGCATTGTTAACCATAACACATATTTATTTCAGGTCCGGAGCCCCATCACATATCACAATCGGCGGGATCCAAGGCTTGTATATAAGGCACACCGCGATCTACCGGACCCGCTGGGATCATTAACCACAATATATATATTTCGAGTCTGGAGCCCATCGAATATCGCGATCACGCTTCAATGAAACCCAAGGTCCATTCACTCGCCATTGAAACATTGCGATGCGATACGGCGGAGCCGCCGGAAGTATTAACCACAATATATATATTTTCGGGTCCGCTTCCCCCAATCGCACGTTACAATTGATGGAGCCTGGGGCTTGTGCAATATGTGAAGGGGTGATGACCGGACCCGGCGATAATTATACGCCCAGGTGCATAATATTTGAAGTCCGGCCTTATGGTCGGCCGCGGGTTTTCCCGTGTATTCCCATGTATTTCGCTAAAATGGTATGGTCCAGGTTTTCAAAGGAAAATCCCATAAAGTGAATGGTCTGCCTTTGAAGCGTTGTTAAGGCAATCCTCGACTAAAAATGAATATTAGGGGCAACAAGAATATGTGTCACAACAGGCTCGGTGGTTTGATAATTATAGTTGCTCTGCGTTGCAAGATTAAATAGAAACTGTGGCTGAATGCAAGGTTTGTTTGTGATCATGTTGTCATGTTTCATAATCATAAAACTAATGTTAATTATCTTTGCAGGCAAGGAGTAAAAGACGCATGAGCGGATCCGGAGAGTTCATATATGCAGATGTGTTCCGTTTAAAGATCCGGCCTTAGGCATTCTCGGTCGGGTTTCCACGCGTTGCCTGTGTATTCCGAAAGTGAAATTGTCCCAGGTTTCATCATGAAGAGATGACACACAATCATCCTCTTCTAATCAACATCTATTCATTTCCCCAGGAAATGAAGCGCTCTAGCAGATATGCCTTCTACGTGTTAGCGGTTACACCAACTGTTCTATGTCTGTATATTTTGATTTGTATATTGAAAAGAGGGGGGAGGTGAAAAGTTAAGGGAAGACCAAGGGTCATTTCCTTCGGCATAAATATTACCTCTAGAGATGAGGGGAGGAATTTTTTTTGGGCAGAACAACTTTTGATTTATTGTGAATAAAGAAGATTGTTTGGGTCAAGAAGGAGCCTTTTGTTTCAGATTTATTTTTCTCTGCTTTCATGTGTTTAGAATCAGAGCGTTGTCGCTGGCATAAAGATAAATGTGTTTTGCTTTGTGCATATTGATAACATACAGTTCATGATTATTCCTAGTTATTTGAATATAATTCAATAGCATGCTTAACTCATGAAAGGTTGTTGATTCGAAACTTTTTTAAACATCAGTTGCATGTGTTATTTGTATGGAAAGGAATGTGTATTCCTGTATAAGTAATTGGATTACAATTAGGGTTTAATACAACCTTGTTCTTATGTGAACCAGTAATTGATTCATTTGGATTTGGAATATATATATGATGTTTAACCTCTTTTGTTATGCTCCTGCAGGATCAATTAGGATAGTTAGGACTAGCTTAAGTAGTGAGAAGTAGTGTAGATAGGATTTGATACATATAGGTTAGCTGTTTATTTTGTTGATTTAATTGAAGTCTTCCTCCAGGAAGCAATCTCTCAACACCTTTAACAGTTTATGGGATCCTTTAAAACTCGTTGGAGCTAGCCACCCCAAACGAAAGCAGATCTAATTGGGGTCTGTGATCGGGTTAGTTCCCCTTGTTGGTATAGCGAAAATTCGCCATGTCAACAGAATCATTGATTTGTTAAAATGTTAATGGATCTCTTTCACCTTTAGATACCAAACGTCCTTGGCTTTTGCATGATAATTTTTAATGTAAACCTTACATTAGTAATAAATGTAATATTAAATACAAATTAAGTTTGTTATATGAATTAAAAAGTCACAGTTGTTAAGATAACGAAGTGTTGAAATCAAATGAAGTATTAAAACAAAACATGAATAAAATGAAATATATCTATAAAATCTAAACAAAATTTGTCTAAGACCAATTTCATAGAAAATAAAAAAGTATAAAACATGAAATAAAACAAGCCTTTTAAGGAAAAAGCAAGAAAAATTGAATGGTTGTATAAAATAAAATATCAAAAACATATATATATATATATATAGAATAATCATCATTGTAATATAGTTTTTTATATAGTGAGATTGTAATAACCCAAAGATGGGGCATGATAATCGGTTAAGCTCTCAAAAAGTGTGATGCTTCTAACAACATATGCTATTTGTAACAACAATTAAACCAAAGGAGTGAAACCTCATATGATGAAGGATCTTTACGAAATCAATAGTCAAATTGTTTGAAAGAAATTTGCATATATGATTGTTTTCAACCTCAAATAAAAATGTATAACCATGTATATGTTGAATTTCCATGACCTTGGGTCTAGGTTAGAGTCTTAAAATCACTAACGCTACCAAACCAAGAATCTCAACCATAAACTACTTTTCACAGCGGAATAAAATAGTAGTAAATCACACATGCACAGAATATAGACAACTTTTTAATTTTTCAACCCAACTTTGTTATATTAATCCAACTGATATAATACAACAGTCTAGGGCTCCCGTACCAGGGATAATGGCCCTCATACATCCACTAGTACAAGATACAAAAATGGGACTTGGTGTTTAGTCCATCGACAACCAATCTACCCTCAACAAGATACTTTGACCATCTAGCTGTAGCGCACTCTCTTAGCTCCTCTTAGTCGTACCATGTACCTACCCGGTACTTTGGCTCCTGATCTATAGCTCCTACCTCTATCAATGCTCCAAGTCCATCTAGCCATTGAATCTTGGCTATCCAATATGCTCTCTAGTTGTGCCTTCATCCATCAAGGCCACAACACATCGAGACTCATGTCGAGTTGTTCACAGCCCCACTTGTGAACAACTCTCAACTACCCACTGCTACTCCTAAGCTACTCAAGGACTTTAGCCATATACTCTATTTTAGAATGTTGAATATGACCATTTCTAATTTTATAAATAATAAGGCACAATCTTTTTTCTAAAATTGTAATTCATTGTGATACCAAAATCACATGAGTATGGGGATTCAATGCCATCTCTATTGGTACTTATTTCCTTCTTTTTTTAATGTTCTAAGAAGGGAAGCAATCTCCATGAGAAAGGATGAGGGGCATGTGCATTTGAGATTAGATTGGATTGAAATTAGAAATACAAGTGGAGGATGTATAAACAATCTTTATTGTAACTTGTTGAAGATATTTCTGCATTAATCAATAAAGTGTTGTTGCTCATTGATGGTTTGATTGTAATTTAAGGATTCTAGTCTTGTTCTTATTAGCATATGTCAAGCTTGGCAGGGTCCCCATCCTTTGGTATGTGTTGATTCCTTTCATAGATAGATAGAATAGTTAATTTTATATTTCTATCCTTATACTAGCATGTCAATTTCTGTTGTTTCTTTCTTTGTATTCTTTTAAATTACTAATGTGCAGATTCCCTACAAAAGTTTGACATTGAAGGTTAAATAAATAATTTGCTTTTCAAGTTATCATAGAGTTGTTTGATTGCCCTTGAGCCAAATAAAGAACTATTATCAACGCTAGAAAGTGCTCTTGTAAACATAAGCCTAGTGATCAAATGAATTTCTGTAGAATTTCAATTTCAATCCTTTTTTTGCATTTAATAATCACTAATAGGAAGTAATCATTTAAGAACTAAGACATTAGTTAGCTACTCCCACAAAGTTGCATGAACAATTATACATGAAAAATTGTAACTCAAAGCATTTATTGTCGCACATTCCAGTGACACATTCCTAGGTGTCACCTTCCAGCAGTTTATCATTTTTCCTAATTTTCTTTTTCTTGTAATTCGGATAGCTACACTTTGATCTTATGCATATTGTGCATGCATATCACAAGCTCACGGGCCTCTATTGACATTAAAATTAATGGAAATTGTCGTATATAATTTGCTCGATAGTAGACAACCTTGTTTAAATACAAAGTATCTCCATTATGAGTAGGAATTTGAATCCACTCAAGAATACCATCCACGACCTTAGATACAACCTTGATTTCCACTTTTGGTGAGGCAAAAACAAATTGCTTCCTATCTTGACATTTCATCTCCATGATTGTAATCAATGTAACAATTAAGTTCATATAACCATTATCGTCAAATTATGCATTAATCTACATATGTATGCTATAGGCACTAAAACCAATGCAACAATGACAAAATTGTGGATAAGGAAAAATGAGAGGTGATTGGTAAAATAGAGAAGTGAGGAAAATATCTCCATTGAAAAGAAATCATAACATCGTCCATATTATCATCATTAAACATGATCATCCTTACTTTATGAAAAAATAACTCTAGGCAACCATAATATAAGTCATTACGAGTATAGTCACAACTAATACAACTTCAAATCTTTAAGCTACCACATCATCCAAATGTAGCACATTTTTTTTACAAAGTGTTGTTCATTACTAACATATGCATATGCTACTATATAGGTCTTGAGACTCATAGAGTTTCAACATAATCATTATAATATTGTGTGTGACTATCCTTCAACAAATATAATACAATGATCACCCAATAAATATAAACCTATTATTGCTTCAAACATGGTATATCAAATCTAGACATCATGCATACCAAATAGCACTATGATTATGTTCATGATAACTTTATAAGGGACTTATGCATGCAATCAAGAGATATCATTAATATACCTAATTTCAAATAGTGGTGTGTATATAACGATCAACTGAGTGTAATGAAGACATTACACTTTACTCCATATTATGTAAAACCTAATAACATTTAAGGTTACTTTTATTTCAACATGCACTTATGACATTTATTTATGGATTACATGCATGCATAACCATAGATATAATCAAGTACATAAACTTTAATCAGAATCCAAGAAAATGCATCAACATAAGAATAAACATAAAAATACAAAGAAAACATTTAAGGTAAGGTAACAATATCAAACACATCTTTCGAAAGGAATCACTCCACAAGTCGCGCTTGCTATAATATATTATTCAACATCTAACATATCTCAATACAATGATACTCATATGTATATATATTTTATCATGAGTATACTATAGGGTCTATACCCATTGCGCCTTATTATTATAATATTTTCTCTAACTACATAACAATCCTATTTATTACCCACAAACTACTAAGTGGGCCTATTTCATAATTATGACCACATTACATTAATTCTCCCCCTTGGGTACCTCCTTAAATGCATCACATTCTATCACTCTTCACATGTTTCATTTCAAAACATGTGCAGACACAATATAATATGATCTACTATGCAATGTAGTCAATTGGTACGAATTATATACGTCCATCCATCCTAGTGAAATGTGGACACATGGACCCAATGCTTCTTTCCTAACTCGATTTTAATTCTAGTTTCTTCCTCAATTCCATGTTGTCATTGCAATACTTTGATATCTCCATGTATTTCTTTCAATCCTCCATGTACATCTATATTAGGTACATTTTTTATTACATGTTGGTTGATAGTAAGTTTTTTTATGCTCGCGACCTTGCCTTGATGAGTTTTGTTTCTTAGGGTGGTGTGGTTGCGATATATAACAACCTTAGCTAGTAGTTTTCCTTTCTTTGACTCTTCTACTTGTGGTTCCTTTAAGAAATGCAACTTCGTAAATTATTCTTAATTTTCCTGCCTCTCCTAGGGCTTTCCTTCAAATACTTTTGTAGATTACTCTTCTAACTCAATGTTGGAATCTCTAGTTGATGTCACTAATGGTATCACAATTAGTTTATCTCTAATCTTTGCTTCATGTGAAAACAAAAAGATTTTTTACATAAATATTACTTATTAATGTGATTGGATGTATTATTTTTATTCAAAATACCATTATGCCTACTAATCCCTAAAGCTCTATGAATGATAGATGAAAAATTTCAATATGCTAAAGATGAGCCTATTACTTAGGCAACTAAGGATGTCTTGATCACTATTTAAGGCCTCCACTTAAGCTTTACTACCCAAGGATAATGTTAATGAGAAGACATTGTAAAAATACTTTAAAAAAAGTTATATAAAAAAATGACATCATAAATACATTAAAAATTATGCAAGAAAAAGCAATCCGCCTTATTTGAACATAAAATAATATAATAAAACATTTATTAAATAAAATCAAAACTAAAATAATTACATCCCCAATTTAAATACCACATCAATGCTTTCATTATTGAGGACTTTAAAGTGGTCTCTATGAATATAAGCACAATGATGTTACCATTATTCCCAACCGCATTGACTACTATTTATAATAATATAAAACTATGATCATAGGTTAATATGAAAACAAATATTGTTTTGTTATATTGTCATTATGGAAAAAAATAAATAATAAATATTTATTACAAAGATATAAAACTAAATAAATTTATATACTAATTTTATAATCTAGATATAAATCACATAAACCTAAACTAGATTAAATAATTTTTTTAATATGATTTTAAAACTAAATAAATTCATATATTAATTAAATATTAATTTTTAATTATAAAAACAAATTCAACCATCATTTAACAAAAAAAATCCAAATTTAATTAAATTAAATTCCATGAATATTATAATTCAACTTGATTCAAATTAAATTTCAAGAATATTATGAATATTATAATTCAACTGGATTAATTACAACTTTTTAAAAAATTAAATTTATTAAAAACTCCAAACATCAAAATCTCAAAAGCAAATCAAAACAAAATTTACTCACCGCCCTGCAACATGAATTTGCGAACCAGTGTTATCCACCTATAAATTTTCTCTTTGTGCAAATTTTCCAAGTGACTTCAATATTATTTATTTATTTAAACTCAACATTATTTTATTTATTCATATTTAGATATGAATACAAAGATAAACACTAGTTTATTTAGATATGATTACAAAGATAAACACAATTTTGTTCGTTTGTTTCAGGATATCCACACTCAACGGTGACGAAATTTGTTTTTTCCTTGGCCGACCTCCCATGAGGACAACATTTATAAGGCCCCAGCCACAATATAGTATCACATTATTTCACTGGAAGTGGGGCAGGTTGCCATTTAATACAATTTAAGGTGATGGACCTAGAAATGACCATTGTAACCAAATTTTCCCCATTTTAAATATTCCATGCTCCTTGCATGAGAGCACATTTCTTCATTATTATCAATAATATTATTATTAAAAGAAACAAATATACAATTGCTTAATAAATTTTAATTGAGTTTCAACAATATAGATTTATTGTTATTATTAGATAGCGAACTTACCAAAATTTAACAGTAAACATATCCAGCCTTTCATTTAATGCCCATTGACCAACTACTTATTTTCAGCAATTACTAAAGAACAAAACTTGATATATGTTGAGTTTTGTTTTTCCTAACATATATTAAGTTTGATAAAGCTCTTATATTTTGATATACGTTGAGTCATTTTTTTGAAAAGTAGAATCGTTAGTTTTATATTTTTGTTTTTAGATTAGATTTTTGTTGTTTTTTCTTGGTATGTTTTTGAATTACTCATGTGCAGATTCTTTAAAAAATAATCTTGACAGTTTATTATTTTTCTTGTTTTGATTTTACTTGTAATAAAGATAGTTAAGCTTTGATCCTACACATATTGTGCATGTATCTTGTAAGCTTATGAGTCTTGGCTGACATTAAATGTAATAGAAATCATGGCATATAATTTGCTCGATAGTAGAAAATATTATTTAAATAAGCAATATCTCCATTATGAGAAAGAATTTGAATCCACTCAAGAATATCGTCTGTGGCATGAACTACAACCTTGATTTGCATTGTTGGTAAGGCCAAAACAACTTGCCTCTTAGCTTGACATTTCATCTCCATGATCGTAATCAATGTAACAATCAAGCTGATATAACCATTATCTTCAAATGATGCATTAATCTACATATGTGTGTTATATGCACTAAGATCAATGTAACAATGACAAAATTGTGCATAAGGAAAAATGAGAGGTGGTTGGAAAAACGAACAACTGAGAAAAAGAACTCTATTGGAAAGAAATCATAACATCGTCCATATTATCATCATTAAACATTATCAACCTTACTATATAAAGAAATAACTCTGAGTAGCCATAACATAAGTCATTGCGAGTAAAGTCACAACTAATATAACTTCAAATCTTTAAATCACCATAGCATCCAAATGTAGCACACTTTCTTTACAAAGTTTTGTTCATTACTAGCATATGCCACTCTATAGGCCTTGAGACCCATAGAATTTCAACATGATAATTATAACACTGTCTATGATTATCCTTCAACAAATACAATACAAAGGTCACTGAATAAACAAAAACCTAATATTACTTCAAGCATGGTATATCAAATTTAGACAACATGCATGCCAAATAGCATAATGATTATGTTCATGATAATTTTCTAAGGGACCTATGCATATAACCTAGAGATATCATTAATATAATATCTATTTCAAACAGGGATGTGTATAGAACCATCAACCAGTGCAAGGAAGACATTACTCTTTAGTCCATATTTTGGAAAACCTAATAACAATTAAGGTTACTCTAATTCCAACATGCACTTATAACATTTATTTATGGATTGCATGGATGCACATTGCACAAACATAGATATAACTAAGTACAAAATCCAAGAAAATGCATCAACATAAGAATAAACACAAAAATACAAAGAAAACATTTAAGATAAGGTAACACCATCAAATATTTCTTTTTGAAGGAATCACTTCACAAGTCGTGCTTACTATAATATGTTATTTAACACCTAACATATCTCAATACAATGATAATTATATGTATATATACTTTATCATGAGTATACTATAGGGTCTATGCCCACTGCCCCTTATTATTATAATATTCTTTCTAACTAGATAATGGTCTTATGTATTACTCACCAACTACCAAGTGGGCTTATTTCATGATTATAACCACATTACATTAATTATCCTCCTCGGGTACCTCCTTAAGTGCATTACATTCCTTCACCCTTCATATGTTTCATTTTCAAAACATGTGCAGACACGATATAATATGATCTACTAAGAAATGTAGTCAATTGGTGTCAATTATATACGTCCATCGATCTTAGTGAAATGTGGACACGGGGACCTAATGCTTCTTTGTCACCTCAATTTTAATTCTAGTTTCTTCTTAAGTTTCATATTTTCATTATACTACTTCAATATATCCATGTTGTAACATACCCACCTACCCTACTGGAGTAGGGGGGTGGGGGTCGTCACCAGTAAATCCAACCCCCATTGTTCCTTCGATCATGGAAATGGGATTGCGAAGTTTGAACCCCCATTGCTTGGGTGAACTTCTCCTTTTTGTCCCTTTTTTTTATAATTGTTTATGTCACAATTTCCTCCTCTCACTAAATCAATGGTTGTTTGTCTCACGTTTATCTCTAGTTGCCACATGGAAGTCTGTCATAGGATCGGTTAAGTGGAAGAGTCAGGTCATGTACGCTTCTTCACTCATCAACATTGTTGACGTCCCAACCCCCTGACCTCCGACTAAGTTGGGGTCAACCCATTTTTTAGCACAGGGCGTACCTCCTTCCTGTTGGCCCAACTTCTGCCCTAGTCGGGTTGGTACACCGTGCCTTAATACCATGCTTCTTTCCATTGATACGATGCCCAACCTCCAACTAGTCAGGGTCGACCCATTTTTAAGCATAGGTCTTACTTCCTTCTGACGGCCCGACCTCTGACCTCTATTACATCCTGGGGCTTAAGTGGTCATCGGAACCCTTGTACTAGCCCACATGATCACAACCGCGAATCAACTGTTGACGTCTATAGGGTTTATCTCCCATTCTTGGATAAGGTTGGGGTGATCGATCCTTCTAAGGTAAAGAGTGCCCTTCTTCCTTCTTCCAAGATAACTTGAAATCTTCTCGATACATCCCCTCCTATCACTAGTCATTCAGATCTAGATTCTTCAACCAAGACTCTAGTTCAGGTGTCCTTCAGACTCTTGAAACAATTACAGAGATTGGCTATCATTCTTCCTTACAATTCTGGCATGGCTTGGTCAAGAAATTTTAGTTCCTCCCCCTAAAATGCCTTATATAAGGATCTCTACAATCTCCCCGAGGATAAGCTCTACCACTGCGCAGGCTTTCTCGAACCAGTCTTCTCGACCGCGACCCTGTCTCTAAGGCCTAGTATACCTCGATATCCTCTTCAAGATTCCGCCACTCTACCAAGGTTAAACATTACCCCTCCTAGTCTTAGGTGATAGCTACATTGAGGGTTTTCTAGCCCGTGGGCCTTCCCTGCCTTTGGGTAGGGAATTCCTCGCATAGTGGTACATGAGCTCCTGCATCTGTTATCTACCACGAGATTGGCGCAAGCTCCAAAGTGGCTTTTGTCTCGCCTACCACACGCTAACAACTCCAAAACCCACGCAGACTCTATGAGCCACTTCTTGGCATTGTTCCACACCTCCCTGTGCCTCACCGACAAAGCGGAGGCGACACTGGCAAATATCCAGCCTGCTTGAAATACGAGGTTGTAGGGCATATAGATAAAGCGATAAGACAATTAGGGAAAGTTGCAGGGCTCGACTAGCCCCAGGAAATCTCTCCTCGACATTCACCCATTTCTTGTTTGGAAACACAACAACATGTAACTGAATACTTAACTTGTAAACAAATACCGACTTTGCCCCGAAGGGGACTTCTATGTAGAATGAACATAATGAAAGAGTCTCAAAACCCACTATCTTCAAGGATCAATTCGAGCTCTCAAGGATTTAGATATAGCCTTTAATTTATCATACAATTATTCTAGTGTTAAAAATGTATTATTCTTATCACAGTTAAGCATGTCATTCAGATTCAAGTCTAGTTCATCTCTCTAGCTTAGACATCATTATTATGTGGTTTTATTACACCTCTTTTGTATCAGGTACTCAGTGGTTGCCCCAATAAGTGATTAAACACCTTTACTTTTAGATTCAGCACAAGCATATATATATATATATATATATATATATATATATATATATATATATATATATATATATATATATATATATTCATTGTGCATATTAGGAGAATATACCCTCAAGGCTACACCACATACACATGCATTAACAACACAAATGCAGTCCTTGATTTCACAACAATACAACATGACCCATTCAAGTAATAAGAAAGCTTACACAAGTACTTATGTATGAGTTTGCAGGGAAACTAAGTCTGGGACAAGGACTCTCCACCCAATCATAGAAAACTACAACCACTTTCACTTGCAGTTGCCACCCCCGAGCCAGATTCCAAAGTCTCAGGGGGAGAATGCTTGCTTCTGAAACTGTGTGCCAACTGCTAACTGAACTAGAGACTTGTTGATGGTGCTGGAAATCTATCAACCAAGGGGGTCTCCCCGATGTGAAGTCCCAATTAGACCTCACACCATTTGGAATAAGAGCCCCATCCAGGATATTGACCCGACTGCCATGTATTCTTATAGGTTTTCCTTGGCTACAAAGTTCAGCACAAGAGAGTTATGCACAGGTAATCTCGGATCAACAAGTGAGTATGCCTAGTGAGTGTTCGGTTGTATGTGTGTCAAGATTCTTCTACTGTGGAGGGAAAGGAAAGTGAGCCTCTAGGAGAGAGGTAATAGTACCACCCTAGTAGAGACATACACATCCAGCGGAATAGTCTACAAATATGCGACGGTCATTGCAACCATTATAAACAAGAAAGATTTGTTTAATATCTAGCAGAATAGTTCACAAGGATGCGATAGTTATAGAAACCATTACAACACATTCTCAATATGATAAGTACTAAAATAACCGAAATAGTTCAACTACTTTAGCACAGATGAAAGAAAACATGAATTACAAACATCCACATAATAGTCTTACAAATATTCATAATCCATGCAGGAAGAACATGTTGGCCATGAGGCTTTTGATATTAAGTAAAAGTCACAAGACACATGTATACAACGAACACCACTAGCCCCAATAGTGGAGCATTGGAGCCACTCCTTGCTCCCCAAAAGAACTAGCTTGTCTCTCTAATGCCTTGTGGGAGGAGCCAAGGTGAAAAGTCCCTTGCTTGTACCATGAGGGTGTATATATAACAAATGGGGTGATCCTTCACCTCCCTTGTGACTCTTGGGCTACCCTCATGAATGTTTAACTTCTCTATGACCTTTTGAATTCCTACATGACTTTTCACATGACATGAATGACTCTTGGAATTCCACTTTACATTATATTTCTCCAATATTGAATTTACATATTCCACAAAATGATGTGGCACATGATGACTCATGACATGACACTGATGAAATGGACTTGCATGATGACATGGAAATGTCAAGCCATTATTTGTTGCTACTTTCTTTGTGTCTTCTAAAATATGGGTCGTTATCTTATTCTTTGTCCTCCAAATGGCTTAGAGATGAAGAGTCTTCAGTGGAATTTGATGTCCAGTTGTTGTTAATTTGTGTCCCTTTGCTTTCTCTTGATTTCTCAACTTGTCTTTGCAACTACTAAAGTGTCTTTGCAACTACTGAGCCAGAAATGGATGACAGGCTAAGGGAGAGGGTCAGTTACTAAGAAATTGCGCAGCTCAGGCAGTCATGGGTAAATCTTGAGCCTTGAGACTGCGCAATGCACATTTCAAGATGGACTGGGCAAGCATATTACACATTTTTGGGAGTCAGTGAGTCAGGCTAAGGGGTTTTGCACTGTTTTAGCCAATTGTGTAGTTATGGAAGGCAGAGGAGACCAAATGATTGTGAAGTTGTGGAACTCAAGAGATCAAGGGCTAGGCTTGAGGACTGAGACTATGTAATGCGCAGTTTAGGCCTGGCTGGAGGGCATGATTGCGTAGTTTTGGAGGCTAAGGCCAGGGATTGAGCACTGAAATTGCAAAATGTGCAATATTGGAAGGATAGGAGGTGAGGTGATTGTGTAGTTTTGCATTTCATGAGCTCAAGACTGAGGCTTGAGGACTGAGACTGCACAATTCACAGTGTTGGCTTGGCTGGAGAGAAAGATTATGCATTTTTGGGACTCATGGGTTGGGCTTGAGCACTGAGGTTGCGAAATACACAGTTCTTGGAAGCAAAGACTGCACATTGCTTAGTGCCAAGAGACAAGGTTGTTGCTTGAGGACTGAGACTGCATAGTGCGCAGTTCAGGAGTGTTGGATGACGCTGAGTGGACCAGTAGAGAATTTTTCTAATTTTGATTAATTGTTGGATTGTTGAGAGGAAGATGAGCAAGAGAGAGACTCAAGCATGATCACACACTTAGATCACTTGATGAAACAATAAGGAACACTCAGAACATATGAACACATGCATTCCTCAATGCAACAACTTTGCAATGACTCCTACCAAGTGCAACATGAAAGATACACTTTGCAGTGAAAGCGTTGACGCTTGTGTGACAATGCTTGAAATTTTGGAAATGAGTGTGAAACATGTCTACATGATAGGAACAACTCATTATACAAATATTTCCCCTTGAAATAAGCCAAAAATCTACTTTATGTAATAAACAACAGTTACCACGCCCAAAGACGACACTTGCGATATGAAAATAAACGTGAGAACGACACTTGCGAAATGCAAACGACAATGAAAGAAAGACATGCCAGAGCAAAGATAACATGAAAATGACACTAATTAGAGTGAGAGAAAGAAAAAATAACAATCAAAAGCATGAAAACGACACTTGCGATGGAAAGGGTGCGCATAAGCTATATTTTGTAAAACTCACCGAAATAGAAGTAAAAACGCAACTAAAAGTGATAAACTAGCAATGCCAGTATGCACTGACTATCGACATGGATTGATCATAGCACAAGCACTGTCTTGATAGACTATGATAGGTATATTCAAGCTTGTGTGTAGGAGTGCACTCATGAATTCATTATGAACTGAGCATGTGCGAGCATTTGACTTCGACACTTACAATCCAAAAGAGAGCTCAAAGACTTAACACAACCAGAAGTGACTACGGAAAGGTTGATCACAAGATCCATGGTAGGCTCCAAAATTCAAGTATAAGTGAAATTTTGGAGGGTGTTTGTCAACAAGACTCCAGATGACCTCTTCCTCAATCCCACCAACTGATGACTTATTTTTTTGTTAGCATAGGGAGTCCAGAGGTGCCCTACCTCACCCCCAAGTGCACACACAATGATTCAACCCCTTCTAGGGAGTCCATAATCCACTTTACCAACAGGGAAATGTTCAAAGTATTTAATAAAGTCTTCCTCTACTTCTGCTTCAGGATGGTATCCTCCCAAGTTGTTACAAGGATCCAAAGTAGTTATCTCAACCCACAGCCTCCAAGGGACCCAAGATGTTATAGGGTTCCAGAGATTTCATCCCAACACACAGCCTCTAGGGACCCAAGCTGTTACAGGGTTCTAGAGACCTCGATCTCAACCCACAACCTCCAGGGACCCAAGCTCTTACAGGGCCCCAGGGATCCTATCTCAACCCATAGCCTCCAGGGACCCCAAGCTATTACAGGGCTCCAAAGACTAACACTCAACCCACAACCTCTAGGGACAAAGAACCGATCCCCTTCTCTTCTCTTCTCTTCAACACTGCCTACTGAAAGATTTTGCTGGAAGTTGACTCCAGTTCCTTCCTCCCTCTACCTCCAAAGCTAGGTCTCTGTTAAAAGCAATTCTTTGTTTCTCTCTCATGATGAGTTCCCCCAAGTCCCCTCTCTCCAACTGCGTCCTTCCTATTTTTTTGCAACCCTCATAAATTATGTCCTCTTTTCTTGTTGCGTTTTTTCAAGCAAGCATGGGCCTGAGTACTTTCCTTCAGCCCATTTAGTTTCAGTAGCCAACCCCTTTACTTCATGCACCAACCAACCTTTAATGGTTGTGTTGAAGTTCATGTTTCTTCTTTGTACAATAAACCATAGCATCCCAAGCAACAATTCTCCATCCCCAGCTCTAGAATCTGTGTCCCTTGACTCAGTCCCCTTTCTTTTATTTCAGACATTGCAAAATATTTACATCATTTTGACAATTGTGGCTCATACGAGAACCTTGGGTGGGATGCCATAGTCCCCTCCACCTTGAGGAAACACCACCCTTGGTGTTCATTTACATCTATACAATGTCATATTTAAAATAATACACACATTGTTCCATGGAGCTTTATACACATAGCTCTATACAATGTTTACAATTGAACACACTTGTTTTAATCATGAAACAAGAAAGGATAATTATCTTTCATGACATCAACAATTTTCCATGTGGCATCCTCTGGCCCAAAGTGTTTCCACTGCACCTTGACTTTCTCTATGACTTGATTCTAGAGCATGAGACTCCTCTAGTCCAGAGTGCACAATGGTTCTGGTTGGAACTCTCCCTTTGGTTCCACCTGTAGCACAAACCAATCAATCACGTGATTAGAATCTTGCACATATCCTTTAAGTAAAGAAACATGGAAAATATCATGAACTCTAACTAATGGAGGTAAAGAAAGAATATATGCTATGGGGCTAATCCTCTCAAGAATTTCAAATGGCCCACAACACGGTGGTGCTAACTTGGCACATGTCCCCATTTTTAGGGAACTTTTCTTGGGTTTAATTCTCAGCTAAACCTGTTTCCACACTTGGAACTCTTTTTGCACCCTTTGCTTATCTGCATAGATTTTTTGTCTGTCCTGTGCCACTTTCATATTTTGCTTTATGATTTGAACTTGATGTTCCATATCCTTAATCATATCACATCCTACACGCACCTTGTTAATTGGGTCACTCTAGCTGATAGGAGTATTACATTTCCTTCCATACAATGCCTCAAATGGGCTCATCCTTATGGATTCTTTGTGTCCATTATTGTATGCAAATTCCACAAGTGGAAGATATTCTTCCCATTTCTTGGGTTGATGCATCACATACATCCTTAAAATTTCCTCAATGATCTGATTAATCCTTTCTATTTTCCCATCTGTTTGCGGATGATAGATTGTACTAAATGCTAATTCTGTTCCCAATCCTGTATACAATTCCTTCCAAAACATGGAAGTGAATTTAACATCTTTATATGGCACAATCTTCTTGGGAATGACATGTAGCCTCACAATATCCTTTATGAATATTTGTGTTATATCACTAGTGAAATTGGTGGATTTGACTGCCACAAAATGAGCTACCTTGCTAAGTTTGTCCACCACCACCATGATTACATCATGTTGCTTAGCTGTTTTTGGCAGTCCTATGATGAAATCCATAGAGACTACCTCCCACTTCCATTCTGGAATAGGAATAGGTTGCAACAATCCTTCTAGGTTTTTGCATTCAACCTTTACCTGCTGCCATTCCATGCACCGTGCTACGAAATCTGACACTTCTCTCTTCAGATTTAACCAGTGATAATACTTTTTAACGACTGTGAGGGTCTTTTGATACCCTAGGTGGCCTGAGTAAGGCTTAACATGGAATTCTTTCATTATTAGCATTTTTATTTCATTGTTGTTAGGCACATAAATTCTTCCTTTAAACCTGACTTAGTTGCTGGGTTGTGTTATATTCTTTCCACGACTAGCCCTTCTAGTTAACAGGGGGGTTCCCCTTCGTTGCGTCGATTGCGCAACGGGGGGGTCATAGGGGGTTTTAGGGGGGCAGGTAGCCCCCCTCTATGGGGTTTGGGGCAGCACCTCGGGGAAATTTTTTTTGGACCCTATATTAGGTGGGGCGAACCTACCTATGGTTTTGTGCATGGTTTTCACACATGGTTTTGGGCACGATGATTTTTGGTCCATGGTATTGGATGCTTCGACATGTATATATATGTATTGTAAAATTAAGGAACATAATGAAAAATCAAGCTGGTAGTCCCGGTTTTGGGATCTAGGGGAAAATCTCTATGTATATGTGTTTTATGTGTTATTCTCTCGCATTGTTTATTTTCTGTGTTTTAGAATTCGTATGCAGGTAATTTTTGTACGGATTTAAAACCTACATTTGGTATCAGAGTTGTTTTGGCTTCAAGGGGACGCCTTTGTTGCTGTGGGGTTTCGCTGGGGCCTATGGTAGACCCTATTCAGTGGGAGATTTGCAGGATCAATTTGGTGGTGAAAGAAGATGGCGAGTAGTGGAAAGATGGAGATCGAGAAATTTAATGGTCAGAGTTTTGAGTTGTGGAAACTCAAGATGGAGGATCTATTGGTGGATAAAGATCAGTGGATCGCGGTAGATCCGGGTACTAAACCAATGGGAGTGTCTGATGAAGAATGGAAAAGTTGGATCAGAAGGCAAAGAGCACAATACAATTGTGTGTCTCAGATTCAGTATTGCTGAATGTATCAGGGGAAGCTACGGCGAAGGCTTCGTGGGACAAGTTAGGGATTTTGTACCAATCTAAGTCTCTCGTGAATAAACTGTTCCTATGGAAAAAATTGTATAACCTGAGGATGAAAGATGGAGACTCGATGACGGAGCATCTGAGTGCATTTAATACTGTGGTAAGTCAGTTATTGTCTATTGATATTAAAATTTCAGATGAAGATAAGTGTATTAGTTTGTTGTGTTCTCTACCAGATTCATGGGATAGTCTGGTTATTGCAATAGGTAGCAATGCAACTGCCTTGTAGTTTGATGAAATAGTCTCATCCTTGCTGACGGAGGAGATGAGACGGAAAAATATGGAGAGCCAGAATGGTGATACCTTGTTTGTATGAGGACGGTCCCAGAATAGAATAAAAAATAAGTCATCTAGTGGGAGATCTAAATCTCCAGGAAAACCTATAAAGGTGGTTTGCTGGAAATGTGGAAAGAAAGGGCACTACAAAAGGGACTGTAAATCTAAAGCTCCTGAAAAAGGAAAGGGATCTGATGATGCTCCTTCTGTAGAGGCGAAAACCACCTCAGATGAAGGTGGGGATGTGTACTTGGCTTCTGCAAGTACACATATATATCATGAGGCATGGTTGATTGACTCAGGTGCATCCTTTCACTTGGCTCCCCATAGAGAGTCGTTCTGCGAGTATGAGAAATATGATGGTGGTGATGTCTTCTTGGGGGATGACAGGAAGGCTAAAATCATTGGTCGCGGAAAAGTAAAGTTGAATTTGCAAGGTGGAAGGGTTAGAACACTTCCGGGTGTTCTGCATATTCCTGCATTGGCTAGAAATTTGATTTCTTGTAGCAAGCTGGATGATGTAGGTGTAAAAACAGTGTTCGAGAAAGATACCTGCAAGATGGTTTAGGGAGCACTGGTATTGACGCGGGGAGTTCGGATTGGAACTCTATACAAGCTGCAAGGTATCACTGTTATTGATGGGTGCAACAGTTTTGTGGTTCCTGAAAGTTGAGCAGAAAATCTAGTGGTCTCTAGAGAAAATACCATGCTATGGCATCAAAGGCTTGGACATATTGGAGAGAAGGGCCTTCAAATACTTCATGGTAAAGGTATGGTAAAAGGTATGACTAATAGCTCTATGGATTTTGATTTCTGTGAAAATTGTGTATATGGGAAGCAAAATCAAGTGATTTTCCCCTCTGGTGGTAAGAGGGCAAAACAAATATTAGAGCTTGTGCACAATGATGTGTTTGGACCTATGAAGGTTCCATCACTGGACAAGTCTATGTACTATGTATCATTTATAGATGACTTCTCAAAGAATACATGGATATATTTCCTCAAGAAGAAATCTGAAGTCTTTGACAGGTTTAAAGAATTTAAGGCTCTAGTGGAAAACGAGATAGAGAAGAAGATAAAGGTGTTGAGGCCAAATAACGGTGGAGAATTTTACAACAAGGAATTTGAAGAATTCTGTAAGAAGTGTGGTATAGCACGGTAGAAGACTACTCCATACACACCTGAGCAAAATGGAGTTGCAGAAAGAATGAACAAGACATTGATGGAAAGGGCAAGAAGCATGCTCAGTGGTGCCGGGTTAGGACAGGAATTCTGGGCAGAGGCAGTGGAGACAGTGTGTTACCTGGTCAATAGATCACCTTCATCAGTGTTGGAGGATAAGACTCCACAAGAGGTATGGACTGGTAAGAAACCCTCTCTTTCACATTTGAGGGTATTTGGATGTGATGCATATGTACATGTTCCAAAGGAGAAAAGAACAAAGTTGGATAGTAAACCTGAAAAGTGCATCTTTATTGGGTATAAGGATGGTTTAAAGGGTTATAAGATTTGGAACCCAGTAACAAGGAAGGTTGTGTACAGCCGAGATGTGGTGTTCAGAGAGGTGAAAGATGTTATTAAACATGAAGTCCAACCAAAGGAACTTGAGAAGATAGAGTTTGAGCTTAAGGAGGAAGAATCAGACTCTATAGCAAAAGAGAATGAGAAGATGAAGAGCCACAAACTCCGGGTGTGAGAAAATCAGTTCGAGAAAGAAGGCAGCCAGAAAAGGTATAGTCCGTCTGCTTTCTGTTCAAATTTTTCTTTATCTATTACGGATGATGATCCCAGAACTGTGAAGGAAGCAGTAAATTCAGAGGATGGAAAACTCTAGAAAGAGGTCATCGTTGATGAAATGACATCTTTGCACAAAAATGAGGCTTGGGATCTGTGGAGTTGTCGGCTGGAAGGAAACCCATTGGCAACAAATGGGTGTTCAAGAAGAAGACAAATTCAGAAGGAAAGGTGGAGAAATACAAAGCTCGGTTGGTAGCAAAAGGTTATTCCCAAGTGCCGGGAATTGATTTTGGTGATATTTTTTCTCTTGTTGCCAAGGTAGCTTCTATTAGATTACTTTTATCTTTTGCTGCTTCTTTTGATTTTGAGGTAGAACAGATGGATGTGAAGACAACATTTCTTTACGGGGATTTGGAAGAGGAGATATACATGAAGCACCCTGAAGGCTTTGCGGTGAAGGGTATGAAAGTTAAAGAAGTCTATGTATGGGAAAAAACAGTCACCAAGGACGTGGTATCAAAAATTTGATACATTTATACAGGGACTTGGCTTCACCAGAAGCAAGGCAGATCACTGTGTGTATTTTAAATTAATTGGTGACCGTGTTATTTATTTGGTCTTGTATGTGGATGATATGTTGCTGGTTAGAAATGACAAAGAAATTATCCAAGATTTGAAGACCCAATTGTCCTCCAAATTCGACATGAAAGATCTTGGTGTTGCAAACTATATTTTGGGCATGGAAATTAAAAGAGATCGAGCAAATAGGGAGCTTTGGTTAAACTAGAGGAAGTATGTCGAGACAATACTGCAAAGGTTTAATATGCAAGATAGTAAACCGGTGAAGGTTCCTATTCCTGTAGGTGTAAAGTTATCTGCTGAATAGTGTCCCAAGACACAAGAAGAGGAAGAGGATATGTCCCATGTTCCATATGTAAGTGCAGTCGGTAGGCTGATGTATGCGATGATCTGTACTAGACCAGACATTGCACATGTAGTGGGCGTATTGAGTAGGTTTATGTCAAAACTAGGGAAGGAGCATTGGACAACAATGAAGTGGGTTTTCAGGGATTTGCGTGGCAGTAGTGATTATGGTTGGTGCTACCAAGGAAGACCAGGATTGGATAGAGTTTTGGATATCCGTGGCTTTGTTGATGCGGACTGGGCTGGAGATCTGGATCAAAGAAGATCTACAAGTGGGTATGTGTTTAACCTATTTGGAGGTGCAGTCAGTTGGATGAGTAAGAAACAATCTGTAGTGGCACTATCAACTATAGAGGTAGAATACATGGCAGCCACTCATGCAAGAAAGGAAGCAGTTTGGTTGCAGAGATTGTGTTCAAGTATGGGGTTAGTATAGGGAGCTATAAGGATAGATTGTGACAGCCAAAGTGAAATTTTCTTGGCAAAGAACCCTGCTTACCATTCAAAGACAAAGCACATTGATGTTCAGTATCACTTTGTGAGGGATATGATAGAAGACAAAAAGGTGTTGTTGGTAAAGGTGGACAGTTTGAAGAATACTGCAGATGCATTGACAAAATCTGTGAGCTCCGAGAAGTTCTCTTGGTATAGAGAAACAATGGATGTTGCAGGGCTAGATAAATGACTAAGCTCTCATGTGGCCCCTTGTGGAAAGAAAACAACAAGTGGGAGAATGTTGGGTTGTGTTATATTCTTTCCACGACTAGCTCACCTAGTTAACCAGGGATTAGAGGGGAGGTGGAGCCCTCCGTTTTTTGCGCTGATTGCGTAGAGAGGGGGTCACAGGGGATTTGAGGGGGGTCGGGGAAATTTTTTTTGGACCCTGTATTAGGTGGGGCGAACCTACCTATGGTTTTATGCATTATTTTCGCACATGGTTTTCGGTGCGATGGTTTTCGGTCCATGGTATTGGATGCTTAGGCATGTATATATATGCATTGTAACATTGAAAGGAACATAATGAAAAATCAAGCTGGTAGTCCCAATTTTGGGATCCAGGGGAAAATCTCTGTGTATATTTGTTTTATGTGTTATGCTCTCGCATTGTTTATTTTCTGTGTTTTAGAATTCATATGCAGGTAATTTCTGTACAGGGTTAAAACATACAGACTTTACCCCTCCTAAGCTTAGGTGATAGCTACATTGAGGTTTTTCTAGCCCATGGGCAATGCCCTCCAGTATTTAATTCCTCGCATGGAGACATAGGAGCTCTTGCGCCTTTTATCTACCATGGGATTAGCACAAGCTTCACAAAGGCTTCCACCTCACCCACCACACGCTAACAACTCCAGAACCCATGCAGACTCTACGAGCCACTTCTTGGCGTTGTTCCACACCTCCATGTGCCTCACCAACAAAGCAAATGTGACACTTATGGATATCTGGCCTACTTGAAATATGAGGCTGTAGGGAATATAGATAAAGTGATAAGACACTTAGGGAAAGTTGCAGGGCTTGAATGGCCCTAGGAAAGCTATCCTTGACATTCACCCATTGCTTGCTTGATGACACAACAACATGTAATTGAATACATAACTTGTAAACAAATACTGACTCTGCCTTGCTAGAGACTTCTATGTAGACTGCACATAATGAAAGAGTCTCAGAACCCACTATCTTCAATGATCAATTCAAGCTCTCAAGGATTTGGCTATAGCCTCTAATTTATCATACATATTTTCTATTGTTAATCATGTATTATTCTTATCACAGTAAAGCATGTCCTTCAAATTTAGGTTCAATTCAACTCTCTAGCTTAGACTTCATTATTATGTGGTTTTATTGCACCTCTTTTGTATCAGGGACTCCGTGGTTGCCCCAATAAGTGATTAAACACCTTTACTTTCAGATTCAACACAAGCATATATATCTATATATATATATATATATATATATATATATATATATATATATATATATATATATATATATTCAATGTGCATATTAGGAGAATATCCCCTCATGGCTACACCACATACACAAACATTAACAACACAAATATAGTAAATCTCTCCTCGACATTCACCCATTGCTTGCCTGGCGACACAACAACATGTAACTGAATACATAACTTGTAAACAAATACTGACTTTGCCCTGCAGGGGACTTCTATGTAGACTACACATAATGAAAGGGTCTCATAACCCACTATCTTCAAGGATCAATTCAAGCTCTCAAGGCTTTGGCTATGGCCTCTAATTTATCATACATTTATTCTACTGTTAATCATGTATTATTCTTATCACAGTTAAGCATGCCATTCAGATTTAGGTTCAATTCAACTCTCTAGCTTAGACATCATTATTATGTGGTTTTATTGCACCTCTTTTGTACCAGGTACTTTGTGGTTGCTCCAATAAGTGATTAAACATCTTTACTTTCAGATTCAACACAAGCACACACACACACACACACATATAGATATATTCAGTATGCATATTAGGAGAATATCCCCTTAAGGCTACACCACATACACAAATACAGTGCTTGATTTCACAACAATACAACATGACTCATTCAAGTAATAAGTAAGCTTACACAAGTACTTATCTCAAAATTTGCAAGGAAACCGAGTTTGGTACAAGGACTCTCCACCTAACCATAGGCAACTACAACCACTTTCACTTGTAGCTGTCACCGCCGAGCCAGATTCTAGAGTCTCAAGGGGAGAATGCATGCTTTTGGAACTGCGTGCCAACTGCAAACTAAACTAGGGACTCCAGAGGACCTCTTCCTCAATCCCACCAACTGATGGCTTCTTTCTTTATTAGCACAGGGAGTCCATAGGTGCCCCACTTCACCCCCAAGTGCACACACAGTGATTCACCCCCTTCTAGGGAGTCCAGAATCCATTGTACCAACAAGGAAATGTTCAAAGTATTTAATAAATTCTTCCTCTGCTTCTGCTTCAAGATGGTCTCCTCCCAAGTTATTGCGTGGCTCTAGCGTAGGTTTCTCAACCCACAACCTCTAGGGGACCCAAGCTGTTACAGGGTTCCAGAGATTTCATCCCAACCCACATCCTCCAGGGACCCAAGTTGTTACAAGGCTCCAGAGATCTTGATCTCAACCCATAGCCTCCAGGGACCCAAGTTGTTACAGGGCTCCATGGATCCTATCTCAGACCACATCCTCGAGGGACGCCAAGTTGTTACAAGGATCCAGAGACTAACACTCAACCCCAGCCTCCAGGGACATATAATTGATCCATTCCTCTTCCCTTCTCTTCAGTGTTGCCTGTTGAAAGCTCCTGTTGGAAGCTGACTCCAATTCCCTCCTCCCTCTGCCTCTAAAGCCAGGTCTCTATTAAAAGAAAGTCTCTGTTGGTCTCTTCTGAGGAGTGCCCCCAAGAGCTCTCTTTTCCTTTTCGATCCCCCTTTTTGTTCACTCTGTCCCTCTTTCTTGCTGCGTCCTTCCTGTTTTTTTGTAACCCTCATAAATTATGTCCTATTTGCTTGTTGCATTTTCTCAAGCAAGCATGGGCCTAAGTACTTTCTTTCAACCCATTTAATTTCAGGATTCAGTCCCTTTACTTCATGCACCAGCCAACCTTTAATGGCTTTCCCGAAGTTCAGGTTTCTTCTTTGTGCAAGAAACCATACCATCCCAAATGTCAATTCTCCTTCCCCGTCTCTGGAATAGGTGTCCCTTGACTCAATCCCCTTTTCTTTTATTTCAAACATTGCAAAATATTTACATCATTTTTACCATTGTGGCTCATATGAGAACCTTGGGTGGGTTGTCACACATGCATTGTTTTAAGTCCTCCATGTAGTATGTCTATACTAGGTACATTTTTTATTTTATGTTGGTCGATAGTAAGTTTGTTGATGCTCGTGAACTTGCCTTGATGATTATTGTTTCTTATGGTAATGTGGGTGGCAATATATAACAACCTTAGTTATTGGTTCCTCTTTCTTTGACTCTTCTACTTGTGGTTCATTTAAGTGTTTTTGTAAAATGTTCTTCTAACTCTACCTTGGACTCTTCGGTTGATCCCGCTAATGGTATTGCAATTAGTTTCTCTTTAATCTTTGCTTCATGTGAAAACAAAATGAAATTCTAGATAAATATTACCTTATTAGTGTGATTACATGTATTATTTACATTCAAAACACCATAATGCCCACTAATCCCTAAAGCTCTATAAATAGTACACGAAAAATTGCAATATGCTAAAGATGAATCTATTACTTAGGCAACTAACGATGTTACTTTGAAAACAACAAATTATATCCAAAAAATTATTTGACATCAATCAACCAACCTTATTTAGACATAAAATAATATAATAAAACATATATATTAAATAAAATCAAAACCAAAGTAATTACTTCCACAATTTATATTCACTATTTAAATTTTTAAAGTTGCCATCATAAATGTAAACATATTATCATTAAATGATCCCACCAGACATACAATTATTACATAATATTATCATAATTCCCATAAACATAAATTATGTCATCATGAATGTAGACATACAATCATTACATGATGCTACCATAATTCCCATGCACATAGATTAGGTTGACTACCATTTATAACAATACATAGAATATGTCATCATGAATGCAGACATACAATTATTACATAGTACTACCATAATTCCCATAAACATAAATTATGTCATCATGAATGTAGACATACAATCATTACATGATGCTACCATAATTCCCATGCACATAGATTAGGTTGACTACCATTTATAATAATATAGAACTATGATCATATGAATTTTTTTTGGGTTACTTTCTTTAGATTATCTTTTCTCTTGATAGAGAGAATTTTTGGAGGCGCGGAGGATCGAACCCGCACCTCCTAATCATAAATGCTACGCTTACCAACGTGGCACAAGGGTTACTTTCTTTAAATTATCATTATAAAAAATATATGAATAATAAATTTTTACAATAAAATTATGAAATTAAATATGTTCATATGCTAAAATTATGAAACTAAATAGGTTCAAAAGCTAATTACATATAAGTTATATGTGACTACGAAACTAAATAGATTCATAGATTAATCAAATATTAATTCTCAATTAATAAATTAAAAAAAAAAATCAACTATTATTTTATTAAAAAATATTCTAAATTCAATTTAAAATAAATTTCATATATATTATAATTCAACTTGTTTAATAACCACTTTTGTAAAATTTAAATTTATTAAAAAACTCAACAAATCAAAATCTCGAAAGCAAATCAAAACAAGACTTAGTCACCCAAATTGTGACTCTTAAACGTCGACGTGAAACATGAATTTGCCAATCAATTTTCTCCACCTGTGAAATTTCTCTTTCTGTAAATTTTCCAAGGAACCTTAATATTATAATTTATTTAAACTCAACGTTATTTTATTATACTGAATTTTAACATCCACAGTTAATTTATTTAAACTCAACATTATTTTATTATACTGAATTTTAACATCCACAGTTGATGGTGACTAAATTTGTTTTTTTATAGTGAGAATAGATTTAGCACCATCAAAAATCTTTCGATCATTTAAAATTTTAAATATTAAAGTTTGACAACTATATTTTATTATACTGAATTTTAACATCCACAGTTGATGGTGACTAAATTTGTTTTTTTATAGTGAGAATAGATTTAGCACCATCAAAAATCTTTCGATCATTTAAAATTTTAAATATTAAAGTTTGACAACTATAATCTAAATTGCCTAAAATTTCTGTTAAATTTTAACAAAAAGCATACCGGAATTTACTATTTTCCAAATTAAGCTTCAATATACTATTTTTTTCAAAAATTCTGATCATGAAAGTGTTTGAATTTTTTTTAAAAGGGGGGGAGGGCAGTCCCTGCAAAAGCTTAGGCGATTTTGTACAGTATATACATCAAACGTCATATCGACTGTCACATCAGATCACAATCACATCAGATCACAATTTAACTCTAGCATATGGCTGACCGCGCAGCAACACATAGACGGGATTCGATCACGGGTGGGGTGCCAGAAAGTCGTCAACCCCCACGGCATGAACCATGCACTCTGATGCATATTTGAATTGTATTTTATAGTGAAAATAAATTCAGCACCATCAAAAACCTTTGGACATTCAAAATCTTAAATCTTAAAATTTGACAATTATAACTCCGATTTCTCAAAATTTCTATAAAATTAAAAAAAAGATCCTCCCGCAATTTCCACCCTTTTCCGAACTAAGCTTCAGTATACTACTCTTTTACAGGGCAGCCAGAAGATCGAAGTACGGCAGGTTGCCATTTTAATACAATCGATTTTCCAAACTAAGCTTCAGTATACTACTCTTTTACAGGGCAGCCAGAATATAGTATCGCCAGAATATGGTATCGGATATTTCGATCGAAGTACGGCAGGTTGCCATTTTAATACAAGTTAAGGTAATGGACCTAAACTTCGGATCTTATAGATCGTCGGACACACCTTGACGATGTCAGAGAGCCGTTAAAGTCAACGGCTTTCAGTGTCGACTCGTACAACGAAACAAGATGCGAACATGTTCAAATTTTAAACGGAGTCTAAGGAAGACTTTTTCGCTGGAAAATAATAGAATTTTCTGCATGATTTTGATGGAATAGAAATTTCTAGAAATTTAGATTGCAGTTGCAAGTTTAAAGATTTTAAATTTATTTTTATTATTAAAAAAATTTCAAACACTACCAAGGTAATTTTTTTTGAGAAGACCGGATTGCAGTTGCAAGTTTAAAGATTTTAAATTTATTTTCATTATTAAAAAAAATTTCAAACACTACCAAAGTAAATTTTTTTTTGAGAAGACTGGATTTCAATTTGAAATGACCATTCCAACTAAATTGTCCCTTGGATAAGCAGAAATGATTATGGGAATGAAATTGTTCTCTGGAGACAACGTCAATTTTAATAGTCTATGCATCAAAACACATTTTATCATTATCATATGTAGTATTATGCTCATTTTTTATAGGCTAGAATTATTAAATTAGTTAACATAAATCTTCAAATAGTTTATTTAAATCTTTTGTTGATATTATGCCCATTTTTTATGGGCTAGAATTACTAAATTAGTTAACATAGATCTTCAAATAGTTTATTTAAATTTTTTGTTGGTATTATGCTCATTTTTTATGGGCTAGAATTACTAAATTAGTTAACATAGATCTTCAAATAGTTTATTGAAATCTTTTTGAAAAGTATAAGATTTAAACATGTGATTCACACATATTTTTTACTTCTAATTACTTTATAGCATATTCATTTTTTTTTAATTATGGGCCACATTATTTTTCAATTTAGAAAATAATTTTTATTTTAAAGGGGACAAACTTACACATCCCCTCACACTAGGATGTAGAATGATCCTCTCAGCTCAATGAGAAGTAGAGCATGTATAGGTGATCTTTATTTAAATGGTTGAAGATATTTTTACATTAATCAATAAAGAAAGGGTTATGCTTATTGATGATTTGATTGTAATTTAATGATTGTAGACTTTTTTTTCTAAGCATATGTCAAGCTTGGCAGGGTCCCCATCTTTTGGTATGTGCTGAGTCATTTCTTAGATAGGTGGAAACATTAATTGTATATTTCTATCCTTAGATTAGCATTTCAATTTATGTTGTTTCTTTCTTTGTATGTTTTTAAATTCCTAATGTGCAGATTCCTTAATGAAGTTTGGCATTAAAGGTTGAAGAATGAATGCACTTGTCAAGGTATCATAGAGTTGTTTGATTTCCTTTGAGGAAAACAAAGAACTATGATCAATACTAAAAAGTGCTCTTGTAATCATAAGCCCAGTGGTTGAATAAATCTATGTAGAATTTCAATTTCGGTCTTGTTTTTGCATTTAATAATCACTAACATGAAATAAGCATTAAAGAAGTAAGAAATTGGTTGGCTAGTCCCGCAAAGTTGCATAAACATTTATACATGAAAATTTGTAATTATGAGCCTTTTATAGCAATTTATTGTCCCATAATTAGTTGTAGTTAGGGACGCGATGCCATCTCTATTGACACTTATCTCCTTTTGTTTTGAAAATGTTATAAGAAAGGAAGTGATCTCCATCAGAATGGAGGAGGATCTTATGCATTTGAGATGAGATTGGATAATCAGAACTAGAAGCAGAGGATGTATAAGTGATCTCTATTGTAACCTGTTGAAGATATTTCACATTAATCAATAAAGGAAGTGTTGATGTTCATTGATGGTTTGATTGTAATTTAAGGATTGTAGTATTGTTCTTCTCAAGATATGAGAGCTTGGTAGGGCTCTCATCCTTTGGTATTTGCTGAGTTATTTCTTAGATAGGTAGAATTGTTAATTTTATATTTCTGTCCTTAGAATATCATTTCAATTTATGTTGTTTCTTTTTCGTATGTTTTTAAATTACTAATGTGCAAATGCCTGTTGTTTCTTTTTCGTATGTTTTTAAATTACTAATGTGCAAATGCCTTAAATAAGTTTAACATTGAAGATTGAAGAACATATGTGTTTGTCAAGGTATCATAGAGTTGTTTGATTTCCTTTGATCTAAACAAAGAACTATGATCATTGCTAAAAAGTGCTCTTGTAAACATAAGCCCAGTGGTCAAATAAACTTATGTAGAATTTCAATTTTAGTCTTTTTTTGCATTTAATAATTACTAACAAGAAATAAGCATTAAAGAACTAAAATGTTGCTTGGCTAGCGCCACAAAGTTGCATGAACATTTATACATTAAAAATTGTAATTATGAGCCTTTATAGCATTTATTGTCCCATGATTTAGCGATACATTCCTTGGTGTTGTTTTCCAACAGTTTATTTCTTTTTTTGCTTTGATTTTTCTTGTAATTAGGATAGCTAAGCTTTGATCCTACAAATACTGTGCATGCATCTCACAAGCTTACTAGCCTTGGTTGACATTAAATGTAATAGAAATTATCGCATATAATTTTCCCAATTGCAGACAACCTGGTTTAAATAAGAAATATCTCCATTATGAGTAGGAATTTGAATCCACTAAAGAAAATCATCCATGGCTTGAGCTACAATCTTGCTTTGCACTGTTGGTAAGGTCAAAACAACTTGCTTCCTAGCTTTACATTTCATCTCCATGATCGTAATCAATGTAACAATCAAGCTCATATAACCACTATCTTCAAATGATGCACTAATCTACATATGCTTGATACATGCACTAAGATCAATGCAACAATGACAAAATTACGCATAAGGAAAAATGAAAGGTGGTTGGAAAAACAAACAAGTGAGAAAAATAACTCTTAGCAAGAAATCATAACATCATCCATACTATCATCATTAAACATGATTAACCTTACTATATTAGAAAACCACTTTGTGTAACCATAATGCAAGTCAATGCTAGTAAAGACACAATTAATATAACTTCAAATCTTTAAATTACCATGGCATCCAAATATAGCACACTTTCTTTACAAAATGTTGTTCATTACTAGCATATGCATAGGCCACTTTATAGGTCATGAGACCCATATAATTTCAAGATAATAATTATAATACTATGTGAGACTATCCTTCAACAAATATAATACATGATCACCCAATAAACATAAGCTTATTATTGATTCAAGCATGGTATATGAAATCTAGACAACATGCATACCAAATAGCATTGTAATTATGTTCATGATAATTATGTAAGGGACCTATGTATGTAACCAAGAAATATCATTAATATATGTATTTCAAACAATGGTGTGTATAGAACCATCAAACAATGCAAAGAAGATATTATTCTTTACTCTATATTATGGAAAACATAATAACATTTGAGATTACTTTAATTCCAACATGCACTTATAACATTATTTATAGATTATATGCATGCATAACCAAAGATATAATCAAGTACACATAAACTCTAATTCGACTCCAAGAAAATGCATCAACATAAGAATAAACAAAAAAATACAAAGAAAACATTTAAGGTAAGGTAAATGCATCATATACTTTTTTGGAAGGAATGACTTCATAAGTTACACCTACTATAATATAATATTCAACATCCAACATATTTCAGTACAATGATACTCATGTGTATATATACTTTTTGATGAGTATATTATAGGGTCTATATCCACTGTTCCTTATTACTATAATATTCTCTCTAACTACATAATGGTCCTATTTATTACCCACCAACTACCAAGTGGGCCTATATCAAGATTATGGCAACATTACATTAATTATCCCCCTTGGGTACTTCCTTAAGCACATTAGATTCCATCACTCTTTGCATGTTTCATTTTCAAAACATGTGCAGACACAATATAATATGATCTGTTAAGCAATGTAGTCAATGGGTACCAATTATATACATCCATCCATCTTAGTGAAATGTGGACATGTGGACCCAATGCTTGTTTTCCACCTCATTTTAATTCTAGTTGCTTCCTCAGTTCCATGTTGTCATTGTACTACTTTGATATTTCCATGCGTTGATTTTAGTCCTCTATGTACATATATACTAGGAACAATTTTGATTCCATGTTGGTTGATAATAAGTTTGTTGATGCTTGCACTCTTGTCTTGACAGTTGTTGTTTCTTAGGGTCACGATGCATATAGTGATATGTAGCAACTTTAGCTATTGGTTCTTCTTTCTTTGACTCTTCAACTTGTGGTTCCTTCGAGAAATGCAACTTTGTAAATTCTTCTTAAATTTTATACCTCTCTTAAAGATTTCCTTCAAATTCTTTTGTAGCTTGTCCTTCTGACTCAATCTTGGACTCTCCACTTGATGTCACTACTGATAATGCAATTAGTTTCTCTTTAATCTTTACTTCAAGTGAAAACAAAATAATTTTTTACATTAATATTACTTTATTAGTGTGATTGCATGTATTATTTACGTTATGATGCCCACTAATCCTTAAAGCTCTATGAATGGCGCATAAAAGTTTACAATATGCTAAAGATGAACCTATTACTTAGAGAACTAAGACTATCCTATCACTATTTAAGACTTTCACTTAAGCATTGCTACCCAAGGATAATGTTAATGAGAATACAATACAACAATGTTGTGAAAGTCCAAAAAAATTATTTGTCACAAATACATTGAAAATTATAAAAGAAAAATCAATTAACCTTATTTGAACATAAAATAATATAATAAAATATATTTATTAAATAAAATCCAAACCAAAGTAATCACAACCCCAATTTAAATTCACCGGATCAATAATCTTATTATTTAGGACTTTAAAATTGTTATCATAAATGTAAACATATGATGCCACCATAATTGCTATCCACATACCATCATTACATGATGCCACCATAATTGCCATCTACATAGATTGTGTTTATCTTTTAGTACTATAAAACTATGATAATATAATATGTTAGTATGAAGAAAAAATGTTTTGCTTATTATCATTATAAAAAGGAAATGAATAATAAATATCCACAATATGATTATGAAACTAAATATGTTTATAGGCTAATTAAATATAAATTTTTAATATAATTATGAAGTTAAATATATTTTAATGTTAATTAAATATTATAAATTTAACAAAAAAACAAATTCAACATCTTTTTTTACATTTCAAAATTCAATTAAAATTAAATTTTATAAATATTATAATTCAACTTGATTAATATCAATTTTTACAAAATTAGTGACAACTTTCCTTCAAGTTCTTGTGTCTAACTTAACCTTGGACTCTCCACTTGATGTCATTAATGATATTACCATTAGTTTATCTTTAATCTTTACTTCATGTGAAAACAAAATAAAATTTTACATAAATATTAGTTTATTAGTGTGATTGCATGTATTATTTATATTCAAAAGACAATTATATCCACTAATTCTTAAAGCTCTATGAATGGTGCATAAAAAATTACAATATGTTAAAGATGAACCTATTACTTAGACAACTAAGGCTCTCATATCACTATTTAAGACCTCCACTCAAGCGTTGCTATCCAAAGATAATGTTAATGAGCACTACAAAAGTATTTTTTTTTAAAGCTTGACAAGACTACGTCTTTATCATGTTTAATATAACACCTCGTTTAGGGTGGGGAATTGAACCGATGACTTCACACCAAGTGAATGTCATTACCACCATCTATCTAGTCTTAACAGAGCACCCAATCACCATCTATCTAAAACCCAGTAGACAAGACCACAAAAATAGTTTGAAAACAATAAATTATGTCAAAAAAATATTTAACATAATAAATACAGTAAAAATTAAAAAAAAAATCATTTAAACTTATTTGAACATAAATAATAAAATATATTTATTAAATAAAATCAAAACCAAAATAATCACACACGATTTAATTTCACCACACAATGTTCTCATTGTTCTCAATATTTAAGACTTTAAAGATATCATCATAAATGTGGAATTTACACGATGCCACAATAATTCCCATCCCATCCACACAATGTTCTCATTATTCTCCATATTTAAGACTTTAAAGATATCATCATAAATGTGGAATTTACACGATGCCACAATAATTCCCATCCCATCCACATAAATTATGTTTACCATTTATAATAATATAAAACTATGTTCAATAATTCCCAGCCATATAGATAAGGTTTACCATTTATAATAATATAAAACTATGTTCATAGGTTAGTATAAGAAAAAATGTTTTGTTATTTTCTTTAAATTATTATGATGGAAAAAAATAATAAATATTTACCATATGATTATAAAATTAAATATGTGCCTATACTAAGTTTTTAATTTGATTATAAAATTTATTTATAAGTTTTTAATTTGATAATAAAATTTAATAAATAAATTAAATATTAATTTTTAAATGAAAAAAATAAATTAAAATAAATCAATTCAATATTTTATCAAGAAGGAATTCCAAATTCAATTAAAATTAAATTTTATGAATATTAAAATTCAACTTGATTAAGGCCAACCTTATTTAAATTTATTAAAACACTCTACAAATCAAATTCTCAAAAGCCAATTCAAACAAAGCGTACTCACCCCAATTTTGACTTTTGAATGTGGACATGCAACATGAATTTGGGAATCAATTTTTTTCACCTTTAAATTTTATGTTTAAAATTTCCAAGAAACTTCAATATTATCTATTTATGAATTTGAGATCAATTTTTTTTAAAGTAAAATTTGGAGTTGTTTTTATTGTGATTTTTTTGGATTATTTAGCATAAAAATTTGGGGTGTAATTTTGATTTGTATTTTTAAATTGGTTTTTTAATGTATTATAGATTGAGCATCCGGAAAAATCTCTAGGGTATTTTTATTGTACAAAAATTACTCATGTATTCTAGATTGAACATCCCGAAAAATCCATAGGGTACTTTTATTGTACAAAATTACCCATCAAACTTGTGATTTTAATAAATTCATGTCAAATTTAAAAAATTAAACCAAAAAACACACTATTTTTATTTAAATAACATTTTACCCACTTCGATATTATTTATTTATTTAAACTCAGCATTATTTTAATTAGATATAGATTTAAGGACAAACTCCCAATTTTGTTTTGTTTCAGAATATCCACGCTCAACGTCATTAAATTTGTTTTTTCCGGCTTGTCTTACCACGACGACCGGATTTATAAGGGCCCCAGCCACAGTATAGCATCAGATATTTCCATGGAAGTGGGGCAGGTTGTGATTTTAATACAATTTTAAGAAAATGACCAGAAAATTCGGATCTTATGGATCCTCCGCCACGCCTTGACGATGTCAGGGGAACGCTAAATTTCAACGGGGGTCACCATCGGGTGCACCCCCTTACAAAGAAACAAGATGCGAATATGCTCGAATTTTTAATCGGTCCCTGCCCCCCGCATGAAAACACACTTATATCTTTATTATCGGTGGCATTATTATGAGCTCATTTTCGATGGGCCAGAATTAAAGGGCAGAGTGAATTGCTGTAATCAATACGATTACTGTAATGGGCGACTCATCCCCTGTAGCCAGTCATGAATCTGTTGCTGTTGCTGTTAACCGTGGCTCCAAAAGCCTGCGCGCGTTCGCATGGGCTCTGCATAAACTGGTCTCTCCAGGACAGACCATTACCCTCATACATATTCGAACCCCAATTCGTGCAGTTCCCAGTCCAAGTAAATAAATCCTCTCACCCTATTGTTCATTTTCTTGTTCTCTCAAATTGTTTTTAGGATTTAAGGTTTCTTAAATCCCCTCAACCTATTCTTCATTTTCTTGTTCTCTCAAATTGTTTTTAGGGTTTAAGGTTTTTTAAATCCCCTTACCCTATTCTTCATTTTCTTGTTCTCTCAAATTGTTTTTAGGGTTTAACGTTTCTTGATCTGTTGCAGTGGGGAACTATATTCCAATCGCACATGTCAGCAACGAAGTTGTAGATGCTTACAGGAAATATGTGGAAATTGAGACCGAGAAGATGTTGAGTCAGTATCGGGAGCTCTGTGAGAGTAAACAGGTAATTTTTGCAGAGTAGATTTCTATAAGGCAGGCGTCTGATTGATTGATCCTTTTGGGTACTTATTGTTTGTTATTTGTTGGAGGTCAGGTGCAAATGGAAAGTAGGGTTTTAGAAAATTTCAATGTGCCAGACCTTTTGTGTACTTATTGTTTGTTATTTGTTGGAGGTCAGGTGCAATTGGAAAGTATGGTTTTTGAAGAGTTCAATGTGCCGGAGGCAATAGTGAAATCTATTTCAGTGTTTGGCGTATCTAAGCTTGTAATGGGGTCGCCCTCTCGCAGTTCATTCCCAAGGTAACATCAATGGTTTCATTCGAATATTTTGAAAACCCTGTACTAAATAAATGAGAAAGATTAAAACAGTTCTGTACTGAGTACTTTGGAAGCACAGAGAGGTTTTATATATGGAATATTTATGAAGAAGTCTAAACGTTGGAATTCTGTTGAATTTTCCTGTACAAGAATCACTACGTAGTGATATTAGGAGAAAGATTCTGTCTAACATTTTGGGTGGAAACTCTACTCATTTTCAAGATTAAGATTATAAGAAGCAGATTAACATTTTGGGTGTTCTCAAGATTAAGATTATAAGAAGCAGATTAACATTTTGGGTGGAAACTCTACTCATTCTCCAGACAGATTAATTAGGAAAAAATGATTGGATTCTTTTTAGTTCTTTCCCTGATTTCTCAAATTAATATCAATTTTAATATTAATATTACTAAAAATATTAATATTTTAAACCTATTTCTCAAGATTGAGATTATAAGAAGCAGATTAACATTTTGGATGGAAACTCTACTCATTCTCAAGACAGATTAATTAGGAAAAAATGGTTCGATTCTTTTTAGTTCTTTCCCTGATTTCTCAAATTAATATCAATTTTAATATTAATATTACTAAAAATATTAATATTTTAAACCTATTTGGTTTATTTTATTTTTATTTTTTTCTAAAATTTTTCCAACCGTCTCTTTGACCTTTGAATTTTTAACATTTCTCTGGACTTTTAACAGTCTCTTTGACCTTTGAATTTCTAACATTACTTTTGAATTCTAATGTTCTTTTCTCTGCATCTCAGTCTTTTTGATCTTTGAAATTCTAACATTTACTTTGACTTTTAACTTTTGAATTATAATGTTTCTCTAATGTTATTTTCTCTGCATCTCACCGTCTCTTTGATCTTTGAATTTCTAACTTTTATTTTGATCTTTAACTTTTGAATTTTAATGTTCGTCTCGTGTTTCTTTTTCTGCATCTATATAAATCTTTTTTTTTCACTCTTTTTAAACATTTTGTTTCATTTGGTCTTCGAGAATGGGTAGAGTGTCCACTAAAACATTGGACACAATCCTCAAACCACTGACACAACAATGACCTCTAAAAGTAGCATTATTATGATTATGGACTTTGGAAGCTTACATGCTCTTATACAAGAATTGCTGAAATTACAATTTTTTGTTAATAAATTTATATTTTTATTAAAAAAATTGGATTATGTTTAACCTAACTTCATCATATTTAGATTATGTAATTTTAACAGTTGAATTCTAAAATTTTAACAATTTGTAATTTGGAATTAGATTTATTTTAACAATTTGTAATTTGGAATTAGATTTTGGACAAAAATGAGTGTAAAAGATTGACTAAAAAAATTCAAAATATAATATGTCCAAAATATAATATGTTCAGACTGCTATATATTTATATCCGTGGATTTTAAATTCAAAAAACTTTATATATAAATTTTGTTATAATATTTATAGGGGTACTAGATCCAAATTAAGATGAATTTAGTCTTTAAACTTCAAGCATAGTCAACGCAAAAGCAAAGTCAAATGAATCCAACAATTTTACACCATTATTATAAACAAAACTCTTTTTCTCCTTGGAGCCACCCCCAACCCATCAGGGTAAAGACCTCCACAAGGATCATCCATCATTAGAGTTGTATTAAATATAATATTCCAATATGTGAGGTATTTGACATTAGATGGTATATATTTTAGGACACATCGTTGAGTATGCAATGACACAAACTAGTGTAGACTTTAGGAAAGATCTGTGCCGTTATATATTTTAAAGAAATATTATTGAGCGTGCCATGATACAAACCTGTGTAAACTTTATCGAATATATATATTAGGCATAGCAAACCAAATAGACTAGCAAGTCCCAGTGTTGAAACTTGCAAAACAAGAGGCGCTTGTTATTTTGACGATTTTAAGCATATCATCTGATGCAACTAACTATATGTCTTTTCTTTTATGATGTAATGAATAATGATGAAATGATAAATTTTCACACAAACTCATGTACACTTTAGGTAAGAGTCTAGGATGTATATATTTGTAAGAAATATTATTCAGCGTGCCATGACACAAACTTGGGTATACTTTGGGGAAGATATATATTATGCATAGCAAAACCAAATAGATTTGCAAATTTCAAGGTTGGAATTTGTAAATGATGGTCAGTTGTTATTTTGATATTTTTAAGTATATCATTATATGTATTTCACTGTATTACTTTTATTTTATGATGATATAGGATAAATTTTTATTTTATTTGATAACAAATGTTTCATGATATAATTTTACTTTGTTGAATAGATTTTTGAAATAACTTGTGTAATGGATTTTGTAATTTGTCTGACTTTTGGGTGGACATTCCACCAATTATTAGGAACTAGAATGCAAAGTGATATAAAATGAGTGTTAAGTAGAATATAATTCAAAGTAGTAGTTGAAGCTATAATATTAAATTAATTTAATCAAAGAAGAAGTTATTGAAGAATAATAATAATTAACTTAAGTAACGATAATAATAAAATAACTTGGATAACTATTGAAAGATTAAAATAATAAAGATTGAGAGAAGAATTGGGGAATATATAAAAACTAAATAAATAAATTAAATACAAATTAATTAAATAAATAAATAAAAGGGGAGTGAGGTTATAGAGAGTCAGAAGGGGGTAGAGGACCCAAACCCAAAAATTATTTAAAGGGTAAAACGATTAACAAAAAGTTAGGAAGAGGGGGGAATTAAACCGCTGAATCTAAATGAGAATAAAACAAGAAAAAAAGGATGGAAGGGGGAAGGGAAGAAAGGAGAAAGTTAATAGGTAACAAGGTTAGGGGAATCTAGAAATTAGATTATATAAATATATGAGGGAGAAATAGTAAGTGGATGTGGAGGATGGTGCCAAACCATTTTAGATTAAAACTAGAATAAGGGATGCCAAGAATACCAGAGGAAAGAGTAAAAAAGAGGTAAGGAAAGAAAAGGAAAAAGAGCGAGGGGAGAGGAAATGAATTAATGAGCGAGTTGATGGATAATTGACTTCCAGGATTGGTTGAGCTTATATTCGTCTTCCCTGTTGAAGTTGTTTGGGTGTTTCTTGGTCTCAAGAGCTTCTCTTATGATTCGAGAATTATAAAAAGGGATGAAGGCAAGGATTTTGGATTGGTCAAAGCGAATGAGGCGTTCAAAATTAAAAGAGTGCTCAACTATGGCCAAATTTGATAGCTAGGGATGGTTGGTATCAACTATATGCTCTTTAAGGAGGGCTTTGAAAGGATGATTAGTCTAGCCAACATAAGTCTTCCCACAAAAATAAGGAATTTGGTAAACCCTTTGATTTAGCATGGGGTTAGACTTATCTTTGGTTGACCAAAATATTTGCTTAAGGGCTTTATGGGGTTTGAAAATATTTTTTATATTTTTTTTTGATAAGATCTTAGCTATGAGATCTATGGTACCTTTTATGTAGGGGAGAGAGACCTGGCCTAGAGGAGGAGAGGAAGGGTGCTGCTTAGACTTAGGATTGGAGGTTGCTTGAAATGATTTATTGATCTTAGATGAGGTGTAGAAAACTGAATGTACTTTGCAAAAAGATGAATGTTCTATGTTGGGACTTGAAAGTACTTTGCAGAAAACTAAATATTCTATGTTGTTACAATTACTTAGAATGCGAATTTCTTCTTCAAAACTTTTCAGATCAGTAATTGTAGATAAAACATAAATTTAAGGATAATATGAAGACAACCAAGCACAAATATGAGACACTGGGATTTAGGTCCAGTGATCGGGGAAAAACCCCTCAAGGGGGAAAACCCGAATGATTATTCTTTTATTAAAGTTCTTTAATTGTTCCACAGAGAGAGAGAGAGAGAGAGAGAGAGAGAATGAATAAAGTCACCAATGTTTGATCAACTTGCTGCTGAAGTGCTCTTGCTCTTTTTGCCTGAAGATCAGATCTTGTCCTTCACATTTGCTCTATCTCTTCCCTTGCTCTTGCTCTTCACTTGTTCTCACGCTTCTCTTGCATACACTCAATACTTGCTCTCCTTCTTCACAATGAACATGCTTCTCTCAACTCTCACTTGCTCTTGCTTAAATAGATGAAAAAGGAGAAGAGTTACAAAATGAATTCATGCTTTGAGCCAACAATAGGAAAATCGAGTTTCATGAGGGAGGAGTTACTTGAGGAGAAGTGTAACTCATCCCAAGAATAGAGAGAGGTACACTTGTCTCGAGGAGTTGCAATTCGAATTAGGGAGAGAGAGAGTTACACTTCGACATGAAAGAATATTGGTGAGAGTTACAAATCGAATTGAGTGAGGGAGTTACAAGTGCACTTAATGAGGAGGAGTTACGCCTTTTCCATACATTGAATTAGTGAGGGAGAGAAGAATCGCTGAGTGAATGATGTGCAACTGAGGAGAGAGGTCTCTTCTATTTATACACTTTGTTGTGGGTGAAGAGACACATCTATTGGGCTTCTTGAGCCTCCATTACGCTGAGGCCGATTTGAACAATTTGTACATGTGAGAGAATAAATCCAACTGACTTGAATGAGATGATCTTTATATCAAACTTGGACCTCTCGAAAAGAGGAATCCAATGCAATAATCATCTCCATCATATGAGTTGTCCCAATGTGGAGTTTGGCCCTTGTTGCCAATTTTAACACCCCCTCTCAACTAGGGAGAATTCCACCTGCCAATTCATCTGTCATCATCATGCCATCTTGTCGTCATGTACCATCTCTGTCATCTCTGCTTTGTTGAACCATGAAGTAATAATGAAGAAGAAGTGATCAAGAGTGAGTCACAAGACCTTAACACTCCACCGACACAAGTTAGTCCTTGATCCAATATCAAGTTGTTGAACACTATGCACCCTAGTCATAGGGAGTACGACAATACACGATGCGTCCGTCGGTAGTGCTATGGTCCCTAACCACTTTTCCCAACTCATTGGCCAGATGATAGGTACTTCCCATGAGTTCCGGACTCCATAGGTAGGATGTATGCTGGGGCATTAGCAGGAGAAGGTGAACCACTCTTCCTGCTCATATGCCATAGGAGAAGATGAACCACTCATCCTATGCATATGTGAATCATAGGGGAAGGTGAACCATTCATCCTACATACATGTGTCTGCAATCGTAGGAGGAGGTGAAGCACTCACCCTACACACATGTCAATCATCATGGGGTATCACAGGGGAAGGTGAATCACTCACCCTATGGTTGCTCATAGCTCCAAGAAGTACCCCAAGCCCCTAGGAGCTCCCAGAGCTCAATGTCCAACTCATGCGGGACCCTCATAAGAGGGTCTTTCCACGACTCCAAGTCTCTCTCGGAAGGTTAAGAATTTGACCTTCCCTAAGGGCTTTGTGAGAATGTTTGCGACCTGCTCATCCGTTATGATGTGTTGGAGCCTTATTGCTCCCCGTTGTACCATATCCCGGATAAAGTGGTACCTGATATCAATGTGCTTGGAGCAGTCATGGAATACGGGATTCTCTGAAAGGTGAATCCCACTTTGGTTGTCGCAGAAGATCATGGTGGTATCCAACACGTGCTCAAATAACTCACTGAAGAGCTTCCTCAACCAAACAACTTCACAACATGCCATACTCACAACAATGTATTCGGCCTCGACAATGCTTAAAGCAACCGATTTCTACTTCCTGCTCATCCAAGATATTAAAGCAGACGCCAAAGATAAGCAACACCCAGACGTGCTCTTATGATCCACCACACTGCTAGCCTAGTCAACATCAGTATATCCATGTCACCTCAAATTCCCAGTAGTGTATCTCAGTCCATAATGGATTGTTCCCTGGAGATATCTCAAGAGATTCTTAGCAGCAATCCAATGAATGTGATGAGGGTCAGCCGCAAATTGACTCAACATGTTCACAAAGAAGCATATGTCAGGACGAGAGTTTACCAAGAACATTAGGGCCCCCACAAGTTGTCGATACTCGGAAGGGTTTGCTAATTCGGGCCCAACATCATTTCCACATTCTTCTTGAAGTTGAGTTCCATTGGAGTAGACACGAACTTGCAATCGACCATCCCACATCTCTCAAGTAGCTTCAAAATGTATTTTCCTTGACAAAGGAAAATATCACCTGGATTTTGCTAGACCTCCAGCCCTAGGAAGCAGTGCATTAGTCCTAGGTCCTTCATCTCGAATTCGGAAGCCAAATCCCTCCCTAGGAAGCAGTGCATCAGTCCTAGGTCCTTCATTTCGAATTCGGAAGCCAACTCCGTCTTGTATTAGTGAATGAGAGCGTCATCACTTGTTAGAAAGAGATCATCCACATAAAGGACTAGAATGGGAGGCATGTCCTTTTCAACCTTGAAGTATAGGTTTATGTCAACTTCACTCCTTGTAAAACCTAGCTTCATAAGATAACTATCTATCCTCTCGTACCAAGCCCTAGGGGCTTGCATCAACCCATAGAGGGCTTTCTTCAACATGCATACATGTGTCTTGTTTAAGAAAGTGTAACTAGGTTCGGTCTTCATAAATGTACTTTTGATATTTGTATTTATTCAAGAAAATAAATATTATTTTTGTTATACTTATCAATGAGTTTCTTGCTCATTGAAATAGGTCTAGCACATGATAAAGTGTTATAGGTAAGTCAAAGAGTCAAAAGAAAGTTTGAAGACCCTTAAGGGCATGTTACACCATGTACATATTTGTGTAAGAGTCAAAGAATATCCCTCCAAGCAAAGACAAGTCCTCTCCATGCAACGACATCATCAAAGGAGCAAAAATGATGAAGGAAACTCAAGTTGGCCTACAGTCATCATGTTGGCCTCAAGTCGGCCTAAAGGAGGGACAATCCTCTATATATAGAGGCTGTCCACTCCCTCAAACGACAAGCAATCCACCTTTGAAATCAGCGAGCAAGGAAGACTGAGAAAAGGGTGAAAAGGGATGAGTATAAGGAGCCTCTAATGTAGCGAAGAAGGAGAAGTCATCAAAAAAGGTTGGAGGATTGTTTCTAGGGTAAAACACAGTCACAGATGCGAGAAAATGAGGCATCTCTACGGTCATAACAATAGCAATGTAACTTAGGCCTATAAGGCCTCCCACTAGAATGAAGAAGACACTCTCTCAATCGAAGAAGAAAGGAACTAAATACTCAAGGAAACTTCCCACACGTGTGAGAATTTAGGGCTGCAGGATAGTCATATCAAGTTTACAACTACACGTTGAAGAAGGAGCTTGATTGGTCAAGAAGAAGGAAGGGATCATCACAAGTAAAGGGTCTCACTAAAGATCAAGGATAAGTATCTCTTCTAGAGCAAGTGCAACAAGGACTATCAACAGTTGTAAGAAGAACAAAGTGCCGAAAGAAGGAGGACGAAGTGCCGGGGAACGAAGTGCAGGAAGGAGGAAGGACTTGACTTGTGCTTGGAGGATATTCTTGTCAAGGGTCTAGGGTTTGGCATTGATCAATAAGAAGCTTCAATAAGAGAAACTTACGAAAGGGTTTTCCTCTCTAAGAGAGAGAGGTTTTGCCCTGACAGAGAGCCAACATCTTGTGTTCTCGTTATTATGTTTTTGGTAGCAGTTTGATGAAGTAAACACACATGCATTAATAATAATAAGAAGAAGATTAAGCTAACAAGATAAATTGTAAAAGAGCTTCACAAATTGTTATCAAGTCTAGAAGAATCCTATTATACCCCATTGCCCTAGATTCTTCAACATGTCTTACGATCTTGAACTTCGAACCCCTCAGGTTGTTCTACATAGACTTCCTCCTTAAGCGAGCCATGCAAGAAGGTAGTTTTGACATCCATTTGGTGTAAGCTCCATCCTTGAGAGGCAAAAAGGGCTATGATCGAATGGATAGTGGTATATAGGGCAATCGTTGCAAATATCTTATCGTAGTCCACTCCTTCCTTTTGAGAGAAGGTTCGAGCAACAAACCTGGCCTTGAACTTTTCAACACTCCCATCAACTCCATGTTTGATTTTGTAAATCCATTTTGAAGTGACCACTGACTTGTCCTTGGGTCTAGGAACCACATCTTAGACATCATTCTTCATGATTGACTCATATTCCTCGTTCATCGCATCCTCCCAAACTTGGTGCTTCACGGCTTCTTCGAATGTACATGGCTCAGATTGAACTATGGTACTCATAGCAGCGAAGTACCCTTGGTACCTATTCGGCTTCTCGCTTTCACAAAGGTCTTTTTCTTGAAGTAGAGGGCTCACCAGGAGGTGGATCAATGGGATCCATCAGGCCTTCAACATTGGGCATCAGATCATTTGTCGGAGATTCATCCTGATTTCCTGCATCATCATCATTGTCCTTCCTAGGGATAGAAAGATCTCAGACTTTTCCAAGGGCAAAATGTTCATCGAAAGTGACATCATGACTTATTTCCACTTCTCTTTGACCAAACACAAATTCTATATGCCTTTGAATTTTCACTGTAGCCCACAAACGTTGCTTTCTTCCCAGATGCATCTAGCTTGTTTCTTTTCTCCTTCAACACATGAAAATATACGGGGCAACCAAAAATTCTAAAATGAGCAACATCAAGTTTCTCATCGGTGAAAACTTCTTCGAGTGTCTTGAAGTCCAATGCTTGATGCAGGCATCTATTTTGAACATACACTACGATGTTGGCAACTTCTCCCCATAAGAACTTCGGTAGGCCTTGGTCATGAAGCATGGCACGGGTGGCTTCTATGATAGTTCAATTCTTCCTTTTAGCAACAACATTTTGCTCAGGAGTATATGCAGTAGTGGGCTCCCTCTTAATGTCATCTTCTCTACGATAGTCATTGAATTCATTTTACTCATTCAGTTCCATTATCGGCCCTCAATATTTTGATCTTCTTCCTTGTTTGATTCTTGACCAAGGCTTTGAAAGAAAAAAACCATTTGAATACTTCGTCCTTCTTCTTTAAGAAATAGATCTATGTTTTGCGAGAGAAGTCATCCACACAAATTGCATAATACAAGTATCCTCCCAAAGATGTTACGACCAACATACCTGATAGATCAAAATGGCCCAATTGAAGAATATCGATAGTTTGCTTTCACTTGAGGGGATTGGCCCCCTTGTATGTATTCTAGCTGCACAACCCTGGAAAACTCCTTCATGATCTATGTTGAATTCAGGCATACCAATGACCATCTTCCTTACATCGGGTAAGGCTTTGTAATGAAGGTGCGCAAATCTTCGGTGCCATAATTCGGATTGAAGAGAAGTATTGCAAGTCATTGCTCCCAAAGGACTTCCTCCAACCTGATAGAGACCTTCAACCCTAAATCCAAGTGTAAATGCATCTTTCAGGTTACATTGCCGAACACGTACCTTCCCATCAACGAATGTCACCTTGAAACCTTTATCTTCCATCGCAGAGATAGAGACCATGTTCTTTTTTAGATCAGGTACATACAACACCTCTTGTAAATGAAGGGTTTGACCTTGATTTAAGTGAAGAGAGACAGTCACAATTCCTTTCACGGGATAGGTGGCATTATCCCCAAGTATGATCTCTATATTTGTCTTATTTCCAACCAAGTTTGAGAGGGCCTCCTTGTACCTAGTGAAGTACCTTGAGGCACCACTATTAATCAACCAGTGATCCAAGGTATCCGGAGGAGAGGCGGTGGTGAGGGCAAAAATAAGATAAAATTGTTTTTGCTTATCTACACCATTAGTTTCTTCATATCTAGAGTTTCTCGACCTTTTGGGAGGACGACCATTTCCATTTCGAGCAGCGGGAGCATTCTTCTTTCCTTTGTTGTTGAACTTGTTGTTCCTTTTATTGCCATTGCTTTTGTAGTTGTTGTTGTCATCATCCCTTGGAGTATCCTTCTTGTGAGGACACTCTCTAGCAAAGTGGCCAAACTTGTTGCAATTGAAGCATTTTCCTTTTCTTCCTTCTTTGAATCTCGACTTAAACCCTTGACCTTGTCTTCTTGGACCAACATTGTTCTTTCTTTTAGCATGAGCAAAGAAAGCAGTAGGATTATTTCCGTTTGAGGGTTTATCTCTTTCCATCATCCTGATTTCTTCTTGAGTGCATCTAGCCAATAATTCATCAAATCTCAGAATCCTGCCAATGTTGAGGATGGTAGTGTTAAACAAATCCCATTATCTTGTAAGGCCTCCAAGTGCAATAAGAGTGACCTCCCTGTCACCAACAACTTCTACAATAAATAGGAGATCATTCTTGATTTCGGTAATCCTCTTTAAGTAGGATTGAATGGATTCTCCTCTATCCATCTTGATGTCTTTCAACTTGTTCTCGAGACATAGAACTTAATTTGCATTATTTACTTTGAACATCCCAACCAGTTTGACATACATCTCCTTAGATGTTTCCAAATCAGAAATATAGGTAACCAAAGGCTTGTGAATAGAATCAACGATCATTTTCTTAGTTTTGACGTCACATTTCTTATACTTTGTTTTTACAGCAACAGGTGCATTTGAAGGAGGCTCCGCTACTCTTCCTTTGACATAGTCCATAGCATCATTTTCTTCCAAAGTCAAATCCAGAGACATCTTCCATGGATGATAGTTAGATTTGTCCTTAAGATTGTCCTCGGATTTGAAGTAAGATGTAGTCGTCATTGAAGTAAACTCCAAATTCTTATCCAACAACTCCCCTTAGTGATTTCTTTCCTCACTCTTGCTTGGGCTTTGTCTTCACCTGAGCTCTGATTCCATGTTAATTTTAGATGACAATGGTATGTTATATGCTTAACACAATTTACTTCAATGTTCTTTAGCAACCTAATAACAATTTTTAGTAGCAATCACATCAACCATTAATCACAATGACAATAAATGCAGATAAAACATAAAAACATATGCAGAAGACAAGCCAAGACAAGATGCCACCGGATTTGGTGGATGCCAAGGAATCCCCTATGTGCGGAAAACCCTTTGATCAAATATTATTATTATTATTCAATAGTTTAGCAGAGAGAGAGAGTACAAAATTCAAATAGACTAGCCCAATACAAAGTCAAATCAAACCTTTCAAATTTTGCAGTTAACTGTAGTCAAACTTCAGCCCTAACCAGAAAGTCAATGTTGGTCAAATCAACAACAAAACACCTCCTTTGAAGCTCGGTCAAAGGAAGATCAATTCAACCTCCATCAAGGGTCAAAGTCAACTCAAAACAGTGCCACAAACACTGGTCAAACTCGGTCAAACAACAACTAGACTTGCGATAAAACCCAGTAGTCAACTTTGGTCAAATAGTGCCAAACACCTCGTTTTTCATGCCAATCAATGTGGCCTCAAGAGAGCGAAATTCTACCTCCAAAAACACAGTGAAATTTGGTCAAATCACTAGTGGTCAGCACTGGTCAATGCTGGTCAACAGTCTGCAATTTTTGGTTCTGTTTCAGCCCAGAAAAAACAGTCCTTCTAGCCACACGTGTGAGAGAGAAAGAGGAGATCCTCAAGATATGTGAACCAATCTGTTGAAGAGAGAGAAGAATGGTTGAGTGAATGATGTCCAAATGAGGAGAGAGGTCTCTTCTATTTATACACTTTATTGTTGGTGAAGAGACACATCTATTGGGCTTTTTGAGCCTACATTAAGCTGAGGTCGACCTGAACAATTTGTACATGTGAGAGAATAAATTCAAAATCACACTTCTGCTTGTCCGAATGAGATGATCTTTATATCAAACTTGGACCTCTTTAAAAGATGCATCCAATGCAATAATCATCTTCATCATATGAGCTGTCCCAAGGTGGAATTCAACCATAGTTGCCAATTTTAACACATTCTTTTAAGTGAGGAGTTACTATTTTATTCTAAGAGAAATGTTCGATTTGCCAAGTAAGAGATTCTGAATCTAATTGACTTATTCCATGAGACTATTGAGAATTCATTTTTATTAATCCATTAAAGGTGAATGACTTTAGACTTTTTTATAAATAATAGTATCATAATTAATAATAATACAAGTAAGGATAAAATATTAATTCTTGACTTGTATAATCATGATTGATTTGATTTTAAAGTGGATTCCATATGTTGAGACCATTCTTGATTATTTAGACATATGTTTCTATTTTTGGAAAGTCATTTCCAAATTGAGAGGTGACTTACTATTTTTGGAAAGCCATATTAAAATTGTCATAAATGAAATTTTATAATAGGTGGTTCAAACAAAACTGAAAGATATGATTTCTTCTAGGAGAAATTCATCCCTGAGCTGCCAAATTTTAATAAATTTCTACCATACCAAATTCCTTGAACCAATTAAGGAAGAAATAAATGAGATGGAAGAAACCATTAGAGGGAAGAGGCGAAAATTCCCAAATGAACAAATTTTAGATGAGATTGAAGGCTAGGTACAAGACGTTGGATTCTCAAGAAAACAATATATTAAGTTCTTTTTGGATCACTAAAATTTATTGGTTGATCAAGGCTTTTAATGCCTAAGTTATTGAGAAAAAAAGCCCGCTACAATAGATTATCCTCCACAAAATCAACTAGTGAAATGACAAATTTGCAATAGTTTTTGAAGCAATGTTTGGGGTTGAAAATGTGGTTTCCTAGGTTCAAAATGATAAGATGACAGAATGGAAATAAAAGATGACTTCCTCGGTTCTATGGGAACATAGTCCAATCCTATTTTTATAGAAAAGGACCCCCAACCTTCTGTTGCAATCCAAGAGGGACCTATGCAAACCAATGACCTAGATGACCAACTAATTGGAAAAGGTATCTTGCATCCTCTTACTTAATATGAGATTGTTTTAATTTTATCTAGCTCTTTGTAATGTTTGAGGCTGCTAGCATGCACAATTATACCTTTTTGTGCTTAGGACAAATTATAAACTAGTAAGTAAAAATGTAATAAACTCTTGGTGTTATAGTTGTTGGTATCTTTGATCCCGAGAACATAATTAAATTAGAAAGAAAAATTCATAAATAAGCAAAAAATGGAATTCGTACAAACAAACATAGAATTTATGTGTAAAAACTTGAGAATGTGTTAAGGAAACCTCCATGGGGCAAGGGATCAGAATGCTTAATTAATCAAGGTCAACAATGACTCTTCAATACAATAAGCCTCTTGGGCAACAACATTTTAATAAGAAGGCACTGTTATAAAACTTCCTATCGTTATACTATCGCCTGATTAAGATAAAAAATACATTACATAATCTTTTAAATTGTTCCCATTCTTAACAATCTTCACCTTGACAACAATTTTCCTAATCCCTTGCCCATGCCCATTCATCATATTTTCTGCAATCCAAGAGAAGCCAAACGCCATCACAACTTCTCTACCAAAACTGGTTTCATGAACATGCCTGCACAATTCTCCTATGTTTGGACCTTTTTGAGAGCTACTATGCTGCCATCAATCACCTGCGTTACAAAATGGTATTTTAGATCAATATATTTAGTCTTGTTGTGATAAGTTGGATCAATAGCCAAAGAAATAGCACTATGGTTGTCACAAAATGCATTCACTTTCTCCTACATCTTTCCAAGCTCACCCAATAGACCTTTCAATCATATTACCTCTTTACAGGCATGTGAAATAGCTATATATTTTGCCTCAGTAGTGGACAAAGCAATTGTTTCATGAAGCTTTGAGATCCAACTAATCGCTCCACTTGCAAGAGTGAATACATATCTTGTAATAGATCTCCTCTTGTCCAAGTCACCAACATAATCTGAATCAACATATCCGCACACTGAATCACCGCAACCACTAAAGATGATACAATGGTCACTTGTGCCTCTCAAATACCGAAGCACCCATTTCACTGCTTGCTAATGTTTTTTTCCTGGATTTGCCATGAACCTGCTGACAACTGCATGTGAAAAGTCAAGTCTTGTAGACACCATTGCATACATTAAGTTTCCTATTGCATTTGCATGCGGTACACGAGACATATACTCTTTTTCTTCATCATTACTAGGGCTTAAACCTGAAGAAAGCTTAAAATGAAAAGCTAAAAAAATGATAACAGAATTGACATTGTTCACCGAAATTTACAAGTATTTTCTCCACATACTTCTACTACTATAATTAGAGCTTTCCATTTTCCCTCTCTATATATTTCCATACTGAAGATCTGTTTTACAGCTCTAAAATCCTTCGTATTTAACATCCTAACAAACTAAGCCTTTAACAAACTAAACCTTTAACGTGTTGATCTCTTCCATATTTTTGCTTGCAATAAACACATCATAAATATAAATTTAATTTTTACATATAAATAAGCAAAATTTCAATTATAATACAATTAAATGTTCGATATTTTAAAAGCTTAATTATTAAATCAGAATCTCTATTTTTTAAGTTTTGTTAATCTTTATTTTTTTATCAAGTCTTTTAGAATTATGAAAATCTGTTAACGAAATCTGTTTAAATTGATGAGATGGACATTTAGTTTGATACCTATGAAAACATCTGTTTATTAGGAGGATCAAGTCGTCAGATGTACCGGCCTCCGTTGTAAAATTTGCTCCGGCATATTGTATTCTGTATCTTGTATCCAAAAACAAATACTTGTGCGTGACACCGGATGCTTCTACACCTGAATCGAGAAGAATCATCCAGGTGGGTGCCAGTGGAATTACCAGTTTCTTGAATATCAGCGACTCCACATCAAACAGAAGCCCAAGAAGAGGTAATAGTTTGCATCAGATTTTCTTGAAATCTGCTCCTTTGCCTTTCGGTTGCGTTTTTTCAAATGTTTGAAATTTCAAGTTTTGTCTGAAATTATGAGATGGTAAACTGGCTGCATTTCCAACCATAGCTTTTGGTTTTGAAAATTAATACTCGTTAAATTAGATGGGCATCAACTTTATATTGGGAATATCTGGAATCCGTAAAGTGACGAGAGATTGAACTATTTCTCTCGTAATTTTTAAATTTGGAAATATTTTTGAAATTTGTAAATATTTTTGAAATTTGTAATTAATATAAACTCGGCACAGAGAATAATTAAATATTATTAAACAATTAGATATTTTAAGTTAATATTGAACTTTTTCCTTCATAAATTTTTATTGAGTCGAGAAGCTCATTGAGATTATAGATTCATTCTACAGCCCAAAACGAGGGGATGTGTAAATTTGTTTGTCCATCTGTGTCCTTTTAAGATAAAAATAAAAAATAAAAATTATGTTCTAAATATAAAATAATGTTCACTATAATTAAAAAAATGAATATACCGTAAAGTAATTAGAAGTAAAACAAATGTTTATAGTTTTTATAGTTAAAATTTTTATTTGGTCCTATATATATTTTATTTAGCATTCAAAAATACAATTTAAATGATGAAAAATAACACATTGTATTTTGCACTCTAAAAAAAATTTGCACGTGAACTTTGTCTGTCAGTGCTTATCCCTTTAAAATAGAAATTAAAATTAAAATTATGTTGTAAATAGAAAAATAATGTAAGTTGTAATAAAAAAAAAAGAATAGAAACAAAAAATATCTGAGAAGCTGTTTATATCTTATATTTTTCAAAACTTTTTAAAATATTGATTTAAATAAACTATTTGAAGATCTATGTTAACTAATTTATTTTGATATCAACTTCATATATATAATTTATATTGATACAGGTGTCCTAAGATGAACCACATTACTTGGTTTGAAAAATTGACCAAATCTTAATAATGTGATTAATCCCAAAAACATTATTATTCAGATTTTTTTGTTAAAATAAAACATTTTAATGTATATAAAAAATATTCAATATGAATTATTAATAAAATATTGTAATAAGAATTAATATTGACATTTATTTAAAATATAATAATAAAATACCATTTTAATGTGTATGATCTTTCATATATGTGATGTAAAATATTTTAATGTAAAATAAATATATATAATATATATTTTATTTTTTTAATATATATTATGAAAAATTAACTTTTTATATTTAAATTTTTTTTTACATTTAAAAATACATGGTATTATGTACTTTAATGAAATTTACGTTAGAAGAAAATTGATCTCTTGGCTCATGTTAGATATCTATTCTGGTTTTTGGAAACTCATGCAGATGATAGCGAGTATTCCATGTTTCAGTCTTGCAAGTTTGACATGTGTGAAAGTCCAACCTCCTCCGATAAAAGACATTCACCAACTACGCCTACTGGAGCTAAATCATTCAGAACTGCATCTGAATTTGAATTCAAGATAAATTTAAGCATTACCAATGGGGAATCTCAAGCGCAAAGCCTGGTGGATCCAGACGCACGAGTCTATTCTGATAATGAGACAAGATTAGAGGGTTTTGCAGTGATTTCAAAGGTTCCATCAATGACAGAACATTCACCAACTAAGCCTACTGGAACTAGTTCATTCAGAACTGCTTCTGAATTTAAATTCAAAAGAAATTTAAGCATTGCCAACGGGGGATCTCAAGCGCAAAGCACGTTGGATCCAGACGCACGAGTCTATTCTGATAGAGAGACAAGATTAGAGGGTTCTGCAGAGATTTCAAAGGTTCCATCAATGACAGATGTCCCAAATCCTGGTAACAACAGATTTATTCCCAAACATGAAGTTATTTCCGATGATTATGAAATTATCTCTAAGGATCAATCAAGCATGGATTTCCAACCTGATAAACAGAATTCCAGATCTTTTGACATAAAGATAGAAGCGATCACAATTTCGACTAAAGGTCAAACTATAGGAGATCCAAGTGAAACTGGAAATGCCCGGATCAGTTTATCGCCAAGAGTGTTTGAGGGTAACGGACTCCATTCTCTTGCTATTCAGAATTCAGAAGGAAGCGGATTTCCTGAAGAGAATATGGAATTGCAGGCTTCTCCAACAGGCAATTGTAGGTTGCCATTGGCGGCAGAAAGTTCTGAAAAGCGGCCTCTTGATCGTGCCATTCTCAACATCGAGCAGAATGCATTGAAACTGGGCGAGGACTTGGATGAGCAATCTGCTCAAGTGAAGACTGGTTTGGGTCCATCGTCATCGGGGGTGAGCGGCATTTCAACTCTTCATGAACTCTAGAACAACTACATATTTTTTCATTCTATTGATCTTTAAATTCGACCTAGGCATGAAATATATTAATTGAAAGATCTTTCGCCATCATAATTCTGTACATGCATGCTGTTTGCCCATTCCACATTCCCTGTGTGTCAATGTGAGTATATGCCTGAGACAGGATTTGTATATGGGTCGTTCAAATTGTCTGATTTTCGCAGTGGCTTTTATGAATTTTTTTTGTTTTGTTTTCTTAAATGGTTTTGTTTTTTTGTTTTTTTTTTAATTAAGTTGAACTTCAACTTAATTTCAGTGTTGGATTAAGAATAATTTGTCTAGTAATGGATATTGTTATCGGAATTGTGTGGAGACCATTTAAGCCTGCACACTCCATGGAATATCGTAACCTCACAATCAGTTCGCATCTTCAACCCTCTCCATGAGATTTAAACAGGAGAGTGTTTTGCAAGTCAAAGTTTTTTTTTTTCAATTAGATTAACCTTACGCCAAGGCTAGTGCTAATACTATTGGATAGATGAGAAAACAATCTGTCCAACTACAATATACTATCACCAAAATTATATGTAAAACTTAATCAAAACCTAAATACTTCATAAAACAGTATAACCTTACAATTGACTCTCACCCTCAAAACCGTCTCACCCTGAGCGTTTCATCTTTTCTGATATTTTTCACACATCCACGATCTTGACTATTTTAAATTAACCAAAATTCCCAACACAGATGAAATTCTGACTTCCGACATTGTTTCTACAAAATTTAGAGCCAATTTTAACTAGGTAAGAATAAGATATGTGGAGATAATCTCCCGCCGATTGTTCATTATCTGTATCTGTATATGCTTATTCTTTACAGAAGCAATATTACCAGGGAAACGTGTAATACAGTAATTGAAGCTGCCCTGACATATTTACGACTTGGTATAAGTCGGTCCAATATTTTTTTAGAAAATTTAAAAATAACACTTTGACCAGAAGAGAGCTGGAATTACAGTTGAGGGAGTTGAAATTATGTGGGTGTGGTTTAAAATTGGGTAGGGATTTATTGAAATCACAAATTTGATCGGTAAATTTTTCACTATTAAAATATTCTAATTTTTTTTTTTTGAGAATGTTGAATCTATTTATATAATAAAAAACTAATTTAAACAACACAAATTCAAAAAAATTCTCACCTATAAACAATTATGTATCATAAAGTCAAAAAAGCCCTACGCTGCCCAGTCCTGGTTTGTTTGGGGGCTCCATTTGTGGAGGTGCAGCATCACCGTGACCAGATAAGGTATTCCCTGTTCACGCTGGACTCAACTTTCTAGGCAACTTTAGCGAGGGTTTCATTGCTTTTAAAAAGGAAAAGTAATGAACATTCTTCCATTCTCAATTTCCAAATACATAAACAGATACATGTAACAAGTAACTAGCCGATATGAGTAATAAAATGCTTCACAGTAATGAAGAATTTACCTTTTCCAAATGTCTTTATGATGACCAGCCTGTGGTGCAAACCAGAGTTGAGCTCCAAGCCGCCAACCACTTAGGAAACGTAGGTAGAGTCGCCGTTCACACCGGACTCAAGTCTCTAGGCAACTATAGCGAGGTTTCCATTGCTTTAAAGGAAAAGTAATGAACATTCTTTGATTCTCAATTTCCAAGTACATAAACAGTGTATCTAACAAGTAACTATAAGAAATGAGCAATAAAATGCTTCACAGTAATCAAGAATTTACTTTTTCCAAATGTCTTTGTGATGACCAGCCTGTGATGCAAACCAGTTTAGTTCCAATTCAACAATCACCGGGAAAAGATACCAATGTATTTATAGTGTAAGAGTAATTGTCCATCATTTTCAATAATTCTTTTATTGAGAATCAATTATATGAATTTATAGTTATTTTGGGAATGTAAGTCTAACCGTTTGCTCAAAGTAATTGATAAGGGTTTGGAAATTTATTTTGGTGCAACATAAAATCTCAACATGGTATCAGAGTCTTGGCCTAGGTTCGATTCCCTGAGTTGCATTTGACTGGGGTGTTGGAGTAATTGTCACACTCTCCTCATTAGAAATAACTTACACAAACTAATAGCTCTCCTGAAAACATGAGACTAACCACCGACTCAAAATAATAATAAGATTTAAAAATTTATTAGATTTATTAAATTTTAATATAATAAAAAACCTAACACCAAATACTTATCCTCCCACCCATACAAAACTAGGTACACTAATAATAACCCTCTTACACTGCTCAGCTTAATAAAAAGACTTGATATTTCAAACTAAAACTTAACCAGGAAAATAAAATAAACCGCAAACCACAAGTATAAGATAAACCACAAACAACAAGTATAAGAGCTCAAACAGTATCCACAAGACCACAGTATAGTGAAGAGGTCTCTAGCACCAAACACACACCTTGCCACATAATCCACCATGGTCGGGCTAATAATGTAATATATCCCCAATGATATCCTTTGATATCTTTTAGGCACCAAGAGTTTGAATCTTAATTTCTCTTTAATCCTGCTCCATAGCGAACAAATTTGGAATTAAGATGAAGCTAGGGTAATGTATTCATAATTATACCATCATTTGTATTCAACCCTGCTCTGTTGTTCTGTTTTTACTGTGTAGTTTGGGGCGACTTGAACACAAGGTCTAACTTGGCCTTTCTTTACCACGGACTGACTATAAACTTCGCAATATGTACAGATTGTTAAGAGACAACTAGACGATTTGAAGCATGAACTCGCCCGTATTCGTGCAGATTACAGTGCAGCATTCGAAGAGTTGGTTGCTGCCAAAAAGAAGGTAAGGAATTTACGATTATAGTTCCTCCATCATTGATTTTGAGTTTCTGGTGGGGTGATTCTGAAAAGCCTATGTTGTGATCGAAGGCTCAAGAACTCCATCTTCAGAGAGTTGAGGACTCAAAGCAACTGGAGACGGCAAAGGAAAGAGTAGAACTCGCTATCGCCATAGCTGCAGAAGAGATGGCAAGGCGTGAGGCAGCTGTGCGGGAAGCAGAAGCAGCGAAACAAATAGCAGATATTGAGGCGAAACTGCGGAAAAAAGTAGAATTAATGGCCAAAAGAAATTCACGGGACATCGAAAAGGCAAAGAAATTAGCTCTAGAAACAAAGGACGAAAGGTACAGAAAATATTCCGTAGAAGAAATTGATAAAGCTACAAGTTTCTTGTCGGAATCAATGAAGATAGGTGAGGGAGGATATGGGTCTGTGTACAAAGCTGTATTGGACCATATAACTGTGGCAATCAAGGTTCTTCACCAGGATGCAATTAAAGGGTGGATCCAGTTCCAACAAGAGGTATGAAGTTGATCACTGATACTCTGAGACATAAACACTCCTTCCAAATTTTGTAAGCATGTATTATACAAATCTGATATTTTCTCGGCCATGAATGTTGATGCACTTGTATTATAGTGTTGATGCACTTGTATTATAGGAAATTTACAGGAAAAAATAGTGGGGTGAATGTTGTTAAGTGGTTTATGTAAATTTAATTTGGTCAAGTTGTGAGGCTCATTTTTGAAGATTTCCGTTTCAGGTTGCAGTCCTATGCCGCATACGTCATCCCCACATCGTTTTGCTGCTCGGAGCTAGTCCAGAATCAGGATATTTAGTGTATGAGTACATGGCAAATGGCAGTCTAGAGGATCGTTTACTTCGAAAGGGAGCGACACCACCTCTTCCATGTTTTCTGCGCTTTAGAATTGCCTGGGAAGTGGCTTCTGGGTTGTTCTTCTTACACTCGTGCAAGCCCGAGCCCTTTGTTCACCGAGACCTAAAACCTGCCAATATATTGCTGGATCAAAATATGGTAAGCAAAATTGGCGATGTGGGTCTTGCCAGACTTGTTCCCCCAACTGTCTCATGCAGCATTAAAGCCACGTCAATTGCAGGTACAGTCTGCTACATTGATCCAGAATATCAAAGGACTGGGAAACTTGGAACAAAATCTGATCTTTATTCTTTTGGAATTTTGCTTCTGCAATTGTTGACTGGCAAGCCACCAGATGGCATTACATATATTGTTCAAATAGCTATTGAAAAGGGCACTTTCAGTAAAATTCTCGATCCAAGTGTAAAAGATTGGCCTGTCAAGGAAGCCCTGAATCTAGCGAAACTTGCATTGAAATGTTCTGAATTGCGGCGCAAGGACAGGCCGGACTTGGGGACAGTTGTGCTGCCAGAACTTCAGAGATTGAAAGATGTTGCACAAGCCCACTTTGAAGCTCACTTAGGGGCCAAGGTAATGTGCAATTCTCCACCACCAACAACCCAACCCCTCTTGGTACTGGGCAGACCCCTTTTAAAAAAATTTGTATGTTCATGAGGTGAGGTTTGGTTAAGGTGAATGCGACCTGCTGTGGGCAGGAATAGTAAAAAGGCCTTTGATCAAAGATATGTAGGCAGTGTTACGCATCTACACTACTGATCTTCCCAGAGAAAAGAGTTATGTACATACTGCAGACCCCTTTTTAAAAAATTTGTATGTTCATGAGGTGAGGTTTGGTTAAGGTGAAGGAGACCTGCTGTGGGTAGGAATAGTAAAAAGGCTTTTGATCAAAGATATGTAGGCAGTGTTACGCATCTACACTACTGAACTTCCAAGAGAAAAGAGTTTATGTACATACGACATTCAGTATGTACATACTACATTCGTGTATATAGACTCTGATTGACCTTCGAAGTTGAGTATTTATATACATTGTGATTATGATTATTCGAAGTTGAGTATTTATATATTACTTAATAATTTTTACATCCTAAACTGGATCATGAACGGAATTTTTATTTTATTTTTATTTAAGAAAATTTTAAGAATGGAAATTAAAATTTAAATAGAGATATTGGAAAATCTCATTAATCTTTTATATAAAAACCATAAAATGTTTAATGATATCTACATTAAAATATTCAAATTTTAATAGTTGTATATATAATCTCTATAAGTTTTTTGTTATTTTAAAAATAAAATAATTTAATATGATAAAATCTGAGCCAATTATTTTTAGAAGAAAATGGAAATTGGCAAATCTATTTTTCTGGAAAGATTATGGAAAATTAGCCCACAGAATATTAGTCCCTTGAGTGATATTTTTAGTTGAAGTTTAGGTGGTGAAACTAACCATAAGATTCAAATCAATTACCATTATAGAAGCAGCTTTTTAACAATGCGCCTATCCACGAACTATTGCAATGAGTTATGTTATCTACTTGTTACTTCAAAGAAAATGAATTAAAAGAATTTAATGTTTATTTGTAATGGACAACACAATTGTGACAAAACATTGATACAACAAAGTAAAATGGCTTTATCTAAGATTTACTAATAAGATTCAAATCAATTACCATTATGGAAGCAGCGTTTATGATACTTGTTCATATGAATTTTTTTAATTAATCAATTTAATTAAAAAAATAAGGCATAACTACTTTAGAGATAAATGTCAACTTTTGATTTGTGTATACGACTAAGAATATTATAGAATTTCCGATGAAGGTTAAAACCCTACCATCTACTTAATAAATATTGATAATTAGATTAAAATTCTGGAAGCTTGATGTGATCTTCGGGGGGTCCCAAAATCTGAGTAATTGTTGCACCAGGGAGCGAAAGTAGAAACCCACTTAGTAAAACAACTCAGAAAATAAATCTGAAATTATTTTTTTTATGAGATCAAAATGATGATTGCAATTGCTGGGAATGAAAATAGAAACCCACTTAGTAAAACAACTCAGAAAATAAATCTGTTTTTTTTTTTTTTTTTTTCAATGAGATCAAAATGATGATTGCAATTGCTGGGAGCGAAAATAGAAACCCACTTAGTAAAACAACTCAGAAAATAAATCTGAAAATTATTTTTTTATGAGATCAAAATGATGATTGCAAAACAACTCAGAAAATAAATCTGAAAATTATTTTTTTATGAGATCAAAATGATGATTGCAATTGCCGCACCAGGGAGCGAAAGTAGAAACCCACATAGTAAAACAACTCAGAAAACTTTTTTTTATGAGATCAAAATGATGATTGCAACTACATTGCCCTAGATTATTACAAAGTGAGCTTATTTATTTAAAGCCTTTTTTAGTTACATTACCATGGGTGTATAATACCATGGGTGAGTTATTTATGGCCTTTAATTACATTACCATGGGTAAATTCCCATTCAGATCATTCCTTCCCCTTTAGGAAGTAATGGTCCCCATTGCGTGAAGTCCCCCCCTGAGAAGCCTTTGTCGAAGATGAGTTGTGGATGACCAAGTGTTGTTGAAGACAATGGTTTTGCATGGTTGAATCATAACGAAGGGTTTGTGGATGACCCATAACCATGATACACGAAGATCCGAAGATAGAGATTTGTAATGCTTGTCAGTGAACTGCGATATTGATAGTGTGTGGCTAAGCAAATGGATTTCGATGGCAAGGGTTGTGCGTGGTTGAACCATAACCATGATGAATAAAGAGTAGAGGATAGAGATATCTTGTAATGCTGGTGGGCCAACTGTGAGGTGGACAATGTGTGGCCGAGTAAAATGACTACGTTGGCAAAGGGTTTTGTGTGATTAACCCATAACCATGATAAAGTAGTTTTCTTTTCGGTTTTCCTAGTAGAAATCTGGTGGCTTATCTTTGTAAATTCTCATGGGATCCATTGCAATAAACGTTGGCAAAGGGTTTTGTGTGATTAACCCATAACCATGATAAAGTAGTTTTCTTTTCGGTTTTCCTGGTAGAAATCTGGTGGCTTATCTTTGTAAATTCTCATGGGATCCATTGCAATAAATCTATCAAGAATTGCACCTGCTTCCACCATGCTTAAACAAAACATGTTTTCTAAGTAAGCCATCTCAACCATATTAGTTGAATTGAATCCACTCATATTTTTGATATTCTTGAGGCTAGCATGAGATCACCAAATTATTGTTCCATTTGTGCAACATTCAGAGCTCTTAACATAACATATTTGACCTTCTTGGCAAGGTGAACTAGGGTTTCCTTCTTGTTTCTTAATTGAAATGTCATCGAATTAAATTCAACCTTCGTAAACTTATGGAATTGAGTAAACGTGTGAAATATGAGCTTCAACAACTGCCAATACATAATGCCTTGCGCTATGTTACCTTCTTGTGTGAAAAAAAAAATTATCACTAAAAAGCCCAATATAATCTTATATTTTGAGCTCAAAATATTTAACATTGCAGTCTTCGTATCAAAACAGGGATTCCCCAAGTATTTTCTATAAAGATTGGCACAACATAAGTCATGCCTTAAATATTTTGTAGCTTTCCGAATGACACCATTTATAGCACGTGCAGTGGAACTACTTCTAAACCTTTTTAGCAATGCCACGAGAGAGGAAATAACACTTGCATCTGCTATACATCGTTGATGCCCCTGCTTAAGTGCAATAAGTCCTAGCACAAATGCAACTTCTTTTTCAACCTCATGTTCATATGCTATAGGTCCTTCGCCCTCAGCAACTAGAGGAGCCTCAAGGTGTTGCACTAGAGCCACAACTAAAAACCCCTGCTATATATATATTGCATTAGTTGGAAAATATGAGAAGATTACAATGTTTTTCTCAAGCTCGAGCAACCTCTGCACTATCTCTATCTGTCTCACAACTTCCTAGACAAGTCCATGCCAATACTTAACCAATTTTCTGCTTACCCAAGTCCCTATTTCCTTGCGTTATTTCCTTGGGAATTAGCCCCCTGTTAATTAGGGAAAATCCATCATAGGCCTTCCTCTAACTAGATGCACAATCTATATAATTCATATGATTATACAACTGATACTACATTGTCTCTTAACTCCAATCTCAACCGGGTAACTCTCAAATCTGACATGCATGAGTTATTTATGAGTGAATCATCAGTTAATTGGTTGATCACTACAGGCAACACCCCACTCCTAGACCTCCCACTAGTTCCTCCAATAGTTGGAACTAGTTTAATTGACTTTAACTCAATTAAATTGAATTAATTAATTACAACTCAAAATAAACTCAACTAGGGCTCCTATAAAGTAGGAGACGCTCTACATGACTCAAGTTAGACCTTCGACTCGAATTAACTGAGCCAACTAAGTCAAATTAACTTACTATTAACTAACACAAGTTGTCATGTGATGTGGAATTACAATTTTATTCCTGATTTAATTCATGAACAAAATTAAATTAGGATTTTCTTGTTGCATTTTCTACACTTCCTCTCAACAAGAAAGGGATTATTTGCTACCTCGATTGTCAGGCCCACGATTTGAGTCGGGAGCGCTCATGTGCGACGAGCGCTCATATTGACCAACTTAGTTATGTGTGATGATGCATGGGTGACATTCGATTAAAGGTGACCGAGTTGTAGCGGGCGCGTCCATGTGCGATGGGCGCCTGTACTACATGACTTAGGTTGATGTGCGACGGGCGCCTGTACTACATGACTCAGGTTGATGTGCGATGGGCACCTGTATTACACGACTAAGGTTGATGTGCGACGTGGAGAGTGTGTTCAATGAGCGTGTCAGTTAAAGGCGACGAGTGGGCACGTGAGATCGACGAGCACTCAGTGAGATGTGCGACGACAGAGGGCAACATGGGCGACCTGCAACAAAGGCATGCGATGTGTTGGCTGAAAGTGTGATGAGGAGGCCTAGTTTATACGAGCGACTGAGCGTGCGACGAAGGGTGGACGACGTGTTAAAGCTGGGTAGGCCGACTTGATATTTGTGATGGGGCCGACCCACACTTGGGTGAAGGGGTGCGACCCTTGGGCAAAACATAACATGTTGACATGGGTATTAATAGAAGTACGTGTGGAGCACTTGGAGGCATCAAGCATCAACACATTCAACAAAGAACAAGCAGAAAGCACAATGAAACAGGTGGATTGGCGCAGAGCAGGGCTGAAGTTCGCTGAAGGGAAGCTTGGGGTTTCTTTTGCAAACCGCAGGCGCGATGGACGTGTTGCAGGGCAGACAGGCAAAGAATAGACTGGCGGACACAGACCAACAGGCAGCTGAACTGTGACGTGCAACAGATTCTACTCGGCAGGGCGACTCGACCTGAGGGAATTGCAGGGCGAGAAGTTGCAGACCTGACCCGGTGGGTGACCCGACCCTATGGGCGACAAAATCCGGTGGGTGATTCGGCCTGTGGGTGATCCGAGTTGGAACATGGTGAAGTATTAAGGCACAAGTAGGTGCTGAGAGCATGCAACAATGTGAAGGTGCAGGGCACAGGTAGAGCAGTGCGATGGGTAGTGGCACGACAGTGTTGAAGTGAACTAGAGCTGGTGAACCGTGCAAGACACGACTTGGTATTTCTGCAGACACTTGTAAAATAGAAGTGTACTGGATGTGTTGACAACATGATTGTTGTAAAATTATTGTAAATTGGATTTGTATACTATATTTAGGCGAACTTCAGTATTGGGGGTTGCCCTTCCCATTGAATGTTGTGTATTTTATCCGTTGTGCATATATTGATGAAATGATGAAGTATAAATGAATGTTTATTTCTGCTGCGATATAACACTTGAAGAATTAGAAAATTGACTAAGCTTTGAGAGTTAGGCATAGTCCATACATTCAAGTATTGGTGAAAAGAAAGAGTGTAGCTGTGTCTCACTTGCCTATGTGTGGTTGAAAGACTACCACCAGGATAAGGGCGTGACAATTGGTAGCAGAGCTCGATTCAAGGCGAGTTGAGCTTTGTTGAAGAAGTTCAATAGTGACAAGTTACAGGGTCGAAGTTGAACAAAGTGGTGTATGGTCTTGACAAGATCACAAGCAAAACTGATGGCTGACTATGTGGAAGAACCTTAGGTAACAAAGGAATCTAGCAGGGATGCCAAGACAATTTTTACGGACAAAGTATTGGACAAGATGGAGGAATTTGCTTCAGAGATGGCTTCGTTGAAGGCCAAGAATGTTGAAATGCGAGATATTGAATGGCAGTATGCGCAAATAGAGAAGGATGTCAAGGAAATTGGTGCTACAAGAGATCAAGGTTTGGAGGAAATCCTGAAGTTGCAGAAATATCTTGACGATGCTTGAAATGAGATAATTGTTTTGAAGAAAGAAGTTGGGCAGGGACCGATTGGAGGAGCTGCTCATGTGAAAATCAAGGAACCTGATTCTTATGATGGGATGAGGAGTGCCAAAGCAGTGCCAAATCACTTGACAATTTATTATGGGATATGGAGCAATACTTGGAGCACTTGGGCACACCTGATGATGAAGCCAAGGTCAAGGTAGCTACTCAATTCCTTACTAAGAATATTAAGATGTGTGGAGACAGAAGTTTGATCAGATTGCCAATGGTGACGTTGATGACATCTCTACTTGGGATGATATGATAAAGGCTTTGCAGACTCATTTTAGCCCACAAGATGAGACTTGGGATGCAAGGATGAATATTAAGTACATTATACAGGGAGTCTAAAGGCATATTAACGGGAATTCTCAAGTGCGATCTTGGAACTCCTTGATATGGCGGAAAATGACAAGGTGTTCAATTTCATCATAGGATTGAAACCTTGGGCACACAATGAGGTGAAGAGGCATAAGATCAAGACTCTAGAAGAAGCATTTGTTGTAGTTGATCTCTTGGTAAAACATTATGAGGAAGGGACTGAAGAGAGAAATAAGAATTTTGTTAAATAGAAAGAGAAGTCTACAAAGGAGGAGCATTCGAAATCGAATGACAAGTCGAAGATGAAGAAGCCTCTTAAATGTTGGTTGTGCGGAGAGAACCACACGGTGAATAATTGTCCTTCTAGAATGACAGTGGCTGCAGCCACACAAGTCAATGTGAAGAAGAAGAAAGAAGAACCAATCGTTGGGGTGATGCAAATTTTAGGAGCTACGGTAGCTACGGAAGCTATCCCACGACAGAATCATGAGAGGAACAAGTTGGAGTATGTGAATATGAAGATTGGGCAAGGCACTTTACTCACTATGGTGGACAGTGGTGCGACTCATAACTTCATTAGGGAGGAAGCTGCAAGGAAGATTGGGCTGAAGTTTTCACCAACTCAAGCTCGACTTAAAGCAATGAATTCTCCGCTAGATATAGTGATTGGTATGGCAGAGAATGTGGATGTGAACATTGGTGAGTGGTCTGGGAAGATCGACTTCACAATTGTGTGGATGGATGATTATGAAACAATATTGGGTATGGAATTTATGAAATAGTATGAGGCTATGATGGTGCCACATACGAAGTAGTTGTACATTTACGACAGATGAGAGGATGACGTTATAGGGGTACCAACCATGGCAACTATGAAAGTTGGGTGTAAGTTGACAACGATGAATGTGGAGGGCATCAAGTGGGAAGAAGAATTCTATAAGAGGTTGTCTTTTGCGGAGGTAAAAATTATAGAGTAGTCACAGGTTATTAGAGCATTGTCCAATAGTATCCTGGACTTGACAGGCAAGCTAGAGGTAGTGGAAGGGAATGGAGATGCTAGACCCGAGATTCAGGAGGAAAGTCGGGAAGAATTTATGTAGATATTGGAGGAGGAATATCCAGATGGGGGGATTGAGCTATTACTCGAGGATGAGGGAGAGCCTTTGGCCTCCACATCCTCCCTCTCTTCTTAGACTGACATGGGGATGAGGCTCATTGTTTGCTGCTCATGGTAGTGAGTCCTCTATACTTATGAGGAGACACTTGGGGCGAGATGGACACGATTGACAACAGGGTGCGAAGATTGGTCATAATGATGTTGGGAGTGTTTTCACTCACTGCATTTTTAGTCACAAGTTGCTTCAAGTGCCCAATAGCAGTGAAGTTTGATATTAATTTTATGGGCCACATAAGCTATTAGAGCTAGATCGGACCCACTCCATTGCGTAGTGCTTGGAAAAATCTTTCTGGTGTTTTATGGAAGTCCAAAATGGACTCCTGGGGTAGAACTTAAAGCATGTTGAAGAATCCCCTTGAAAAACTCAGAAAACCCCAAAAGTGGCTAAGTCTGAGGAGACAATCGCAATCGGGACCCGGGCACAAAGCACATCGAAGGACCGACAGGTTCCATACTTAACAGACCTTGTGGGGGGCCGATCCCGCGATATAATGTAACATTGTCGAGGAGGGCCGATAAAGGCCTAACACAGGAAATGCCTGCAAAACAGGGCTATGCAGGCCCTTTTCTCTCTCCTCCGCGGGGTACATGTGTCGAGCCACAAGCAATATCGCACATTGGCCATTGACGAAGGCAAAGGGCTCCCACTTAAGAGATATCGATGGTTCCATCAACCGATTGTGATTTGCGATTTCTCATTGTTTCACCGGGGGAGGGCCGATGAAGGCTGACACAGGAAAGGCATGACAAAACAGGGCCAGGCAGGCCCTTTTCTCTCTCCCCTGGGAGACCACGTGGCGGCCTCTAATTGGTCCGCTGAGCTGACATGGCATTTGACATTAGTGATGATGTGGCAGGTATAGAAGATCACGTGGCACTCATTTTTGAAATTTTCAGTGGTGTTATGGGGATGTTTCTAGGTGCCACGTGGCACCACCCACAGGGTGACATGTGGCAGTGATAACGTTAGCAGGTTATTGACAATCGATGATCACAAGTCTCAAGGGCTAAAGAGCTAAGGACATAGAGAGGCGCTGATTGTGATATGCTGGATTTCTCATGGATGCAATAAGAGTTTATAGTTCGTTTTGTAAGGGCCCCGTGTCTAGACTATTGACCTTCGCCCAAGAACAAGGCTACAGTGCACGCTGATTGCGATTTGCAGGATTCTCCCCCATACATGATAAAAGATTAAAAGTCGAGTTTATAAAGACCCCGCGTTCGGAATGTCGGCCCGCACCAAGGAAAAAGCATATAGTAGGGTAAAACAAGGTTTAAAGCTCCGATATGTGGATTTACAAATAATAAAGGAATAAGGCCCCCACGCAGCTGTTGAGAGCCTTAGCACTCAAAGGACTCAGTCCTTGGTTCCGACCCCCGGTCATATGTCAGAAGTTACAAAAGGGGCTATGATAAGGGGGCTAAAGGGCAAATTAAAAGTGCATGCCTGTTCATTTGTTTTAAACAATAAGGTCCCATTGCCGTGGTGCTCTGATAGTGTTCTACGATGGTTTCAAAGGACGTATGGGTCAGTAGCTTCGGTATTGAATGAAGAAGGGGGGCAGTGCATAAATGACAATATGGGAGGCATCTACGGAGACTTAATGCCTCAACATGGAGTCTCGCTCCTTTGTACAATGCAACAATGCCCAGAAACACTCCATCACTTCTCCACGAAACAACTCACTCAGACGGTTAAGGCAAAATTGATAGAAACCGGTCGATTCAACAGTAAATCGCATAAACAATAGAGATAAGCATAACAACAGTAGGGGTGTGGCTCCATCCAAGGCTTCCACTGAAGCAACAAGGGGACACCTCCTCCTTCCTCTCTCGACTTTCTTTCTTTGAGCATTTATTTCTGTATTTTTCCACGAAAGGGATTCGATCCCTGTTGTAATCTTAGGTAGGTGATAATAAAACCTGACAGAGCCGAGACAACTAGTCTAGCATGATAGCTGAGGTTCAGGCTCAAATATTTTGATTGTAATTCAAAGCTCTCCCCCTCTTCTTATAAATAGGGGAATGAAACATAATACAAAGGTTCTGGATTCTCAGACCTGCGAGGGCTGAACTCTGTGTTGCCATTTTGGTTCAATATGTTTTTATGGGAATTCACTGATATCATGGCTAAGTGTATGGACTGGTTATTGGGCCCTTTGGAATAAATGGTGTTCCCTATTGATTCCAAGCATAATTAATGTGCAACGTGTTTCCTCTTGGTAAATATCACTTCATTTGTGTTTTTCCATTCTTGAAATAGTGTAATGAGGCTGTTGGTTTCTTGCTGATTTGTGGATTTATCTTCACTGCTAAATAGATAACAATACCCGGGGTAGCTCAGATTTTCTTTATATGTTGGCAGAGAATGATACCCATGTCATGTTTAGCTTGAAACCTTCTTTTTCTCCTCTATTTCTATCATCTCATTGGAAAACCATGGTTTCGGACTCTGTCTTTCTTACAACTCTATCCATCGAATTCCCCCATCTGCTGGAACATTTCTTCCCAAGATTCTGTTTGTTACAACCCTGTGCATATATTTCTCTCCCTCCTTTCCTCCTCTCACCATCAATACAACTTCAGTTTAAGATGTCTCATTTTCGTGTGTCGACCACCAGAAGGAGAAGTCATTTCTCTTTGAGATTGCCCAAATACGCCCCAACATTTGGATCCATGAGTTGGCCTGAATCTTTCTTTTCGAAAGCTTATTGAACCAAGCCCCTCATACCTTTTTACGTGACAATTGGAGTGCTGCAACCCCTCACATATAACTTTACAAGCACTCCTCTATTTAATATGTCTTAGGCATTGGTCTACAATCAACCCATAGTCTGTCTCTAGGGAGCTTTCTTTTCTGATGATGCACTTGTGCTGCATGGTGCAACATTTAGCGACAACAGGGAGCATCCATTATTGTGTAATGATGTTACGGTTGGATTAGCTACCCAACTAGTCACCATCACATGGGGATCCAACACATGATTTTCCTGCAGAGTTTGGCAGATTTGTAGCATGGATTAGGTTAGGGGTGGAGCTATCTGGGTGCCCAGACTTGTGGATATACATTAGCGATGGGAGTTGCTGGGATGGTGTTGTCAAGGACGAAAATATTGTTAGAGTGGTGGAGGATGTCAAGCCCACGAGTTGAGTCGAGTGCACTCACATGCGATGACATGGGGGCGACATTCAGTTAAAGGCGACTGAGTTGTAGCGGGTACACCCATGTGCGACGGGCGCCCATTCTACACGACTTGGGTTGATGTGCGATGTGGAGAGTGCGTCAATTAAAGATGATGGGCAGGCGCACAACCATAGCAGGTAGGCGAGTCTGGCGAGCGCTTGATGAGACGTGCAGAGGTTGTGCGATGATGGAGGGAGACACGGGGGACCCGTGCGACTCTTGATAGAGGCATGCAATGTGTTGGCCGAAAGTGCGAGGAGGAGGCTGCGTTTATACGAGTGGCTGGGCGTGCGATGAAGGGTGGCCGATGTGTTAAAATTGGGTAAACCAACTTGATATTTGTGATGGGGCCGACCTAGACTTGGGTGAAGGGGCGCGACCCTTGGGCAAAACATAACGTGTTGACGTGGGTATTAATAGAAGTGCGTGTGGAGCACTTGTAGGCATCAAGCATCAACACATTCAACAAATAACACGCAGAACGCGCAAGGCAACAAATGAACATGCACAGAGCAGGGTCGCAGATAGCTGAAGGGAACCTTGGGGTTTCTTTGGCAAACCGCAGGTGTGACGGATGTGTTGCAGGGCGGACGAGCGAAGAGTAGACAAACGGACGGGTGAACACAAACCGGTGGGCGGCAGAGTTACAAGCGGGCGGGGAAACTATGACGTGCAGTAGAGCCAACCCAGTAGGGTGACCCGACAAGATGGGCGACCTGACCTGAGGGCGTCACAGGACGCAGAGGTGCAAACCCGACCCAGTGGGTGACCTGACCCGGCGAGCGACACGACCCGATGGGTGACTCGACCCACGGGTGACATGAGTTGCAACATGGTGAATTTTTAAGGCACGGGTAGGTGTCGAGAGCATGCAACAGTGTGAAGGCGCAGGGCGCAGGTAGAGCAGTGCAATGGGTAGTTGCACAACAGTGCCGAAGTGAATTGGAGTTGGTGAACCATGCACGACATGAATTGGTATTTCTGTAGGCACTTGTAAAATAGAAGTGTTGGCAGTGCAACTATTGTAAATTGGATTTGTATATTATATTTGGGCAGAATTCAGTATTGGGAGTTGCCCCTCCCATTGAATGTTGTGTATTTTATCCGCTGTGCATAAATTGATGTAATGATGAAGTATAAATGAACGCTTATTTCCACTATGATATAACACTTGAAGAATTGGAAAATTGACTAAATGTTGAGAGTTAGGCGTAGTCCGTACATTCAAGTATTGGTGAAAAGAAAGAGTGTAGCGGTGCTGCACCCACCTTTGTGTGGTTGAAAGACTGCCACCGGGATAGGGGCGTGACATTGATCATGCCTCTATGAAACTTGAATTTGCATCTTGACAATGCCTTTGTCAAAATATCTGCATCCTGTTCCTCTGTAGGAATGTACTCCAGCAATATGATTCTCCTCTTCACACAATCTTGTAGATGGTGATACCAGATGTCGATATGCTTGGACCAATCATGAAAATTTGGATTCTCAGAGAGTTTGATACAACTCTAATTGTCATAGTAAATCATTGTAGGATCCATCTGTTGACCAATTAAACCAACAAGCATCTTCCTCATCCAGATAACATCACAAGCTGCTTTACTGGAAGCCATGTACTATGCTTCTGCCGTACTGAGTGGAAATGATCTCTGCTTCCTGTTGCAACAAGAAACTGCTGCTGACCCAATACTAAAGATTCTCCCTGATGTGCTCTTCTTGTCGGATGGAATCCCAGCCCAATTTGCATCTGTGCAGCCTTGAAGCTTCACTCCCTCTATCTGTCTGTACCAAAGACCAAACTGAGTGGTGCCTCTAAGGTATCTCAATACATGTCTAACTGCCTTCCAATAGAGTTTGGTTGGCTTAACCATTGCTTGACTAAGCTAGTTAACAACAAAACATATTTCCGGTCGTGTGTTCACCAAATACATAAGTGAACCCACAAGCTGATTGTAAATAGTAGCCTCCATTACTTCACTTGAAGTAGCATCTTCCTTCCTCGAGTTCCCTACTAGAGGAGTCTCCATGGGTTTGTTTCTCTCCATGTGGAACTTTGTCAATATCTCGTTGGCATACTTGCACTGAGAGACAAAAAATTCCTCATCTCCTTGTCATACTTCCATACCAAGGAAATAATGCATGAGCCCCAGGTCCTTCATCTCGAAATCTCTTGCAAGATTTTACCAACTTCTTATCACCTATTAGAATTAAATCATCAACATATAATACTATAACTAATAATTTACCTTAAACCATAATATGGTAAAGGCTTGCATCTGCTTCACTTTTGGTGAAGCCCAACCTGGTGAAATAGCTGTCAATCCTGGTGTACCTAGCACATGGTGCTTTTTTCAATCCATACAACGCTCACTTGAGTCTGCGCACATGTGAATCTCTGTTGAAGGTCTGAAATCCTTTCAGCTGCTCAATGTACACCTTTTCCTCAATCAATCCGTTGAGGAATGTTGTCTTCACATCCATCTGATGTATGTTTCATCCTACCTGTGTTGAAATTGCCAGAATAGATCTGATTTAAGAGTACCTTGTTACTGGAGCAAAGGTATCGTTGTAATCAATTCCCTCCACCTGAGAGAACCCTCTGGCCACAAATCTGGCCTTGTGTTTCTCCACACTCCTATTTGCATCTTGCTTTACTTTGTAAAGCCATATGGAACTCACCACTGACTTGTCTGTTGGTCTTAGGACCACTTCCCAAACACTATTTCTGATAATGGAGTCATACTCAACCATGGCATCAACCCATATTGGTTGCTACTCTGCTTCCTCTAATGAGGATGGTTCAATCTCTACAATATCGCTCATCAAAGCCATGTAGCCAGTGTACTGATATGGTGACCTACTCTACCTACGCTATGGTGCTCCCATATTCTCTCTAGCATCATGCATCAATATGTCAACCTCTCTGGTGCGCTTCCTTCCATCCTTGGAAGTTTCTTCCTGATTGGGTACTTCCACTCTCTGCTCATATGGATGTCGCTGCTCCACATCATCTTGAGGTTCTTCCTTTGGAGCTAAGATATCCTCTTCTCCATGCAACTGAAGCTCCCTCTCAAGGGAACATCTCAAGACCTTCTCTTCATTAAACTTCACATCTCTACGAACAACTGTCATCCTATGAGATGGCAGGTACACTCGATAGTTGTGAAGTGTATTAGTGTACCCACAAATATGCCCAACTCAGCTGTTGGTTCTAGATTTTTCCTTGCATCCTTGGTAACATGACAATAAAATGATGAACCAAAGATCTTGAAGTGTGCCACATCTGGGTTCTTACCTAAAAGATATTCTTCTGGTGTACTCACCCCGAGAATTCGATGAGGACTTATGTTTTGCACATATACAATTGTGTTGCATGCTTCAACCCACAAGTGAAACAATAGGCCTTGATCATATGTGATTGTTCGTGCAACTCCCACAATACTTATGTTCTTCCTTTCAGCCACCCCATGATGCTGTGGGTTATGGGGTGCTATTAATTCTTGTTGAATTTCTTTTGATTCACAAAATTTCTTGAATTGATTCGACACATATTCTCCATTGTTATCGCTCCCAAGAGCTTTAACTTTCCTGCCAGTATCTTTCTCAACAAGTGCTTTAAATTCACAAAATTTAGAGAATGTCTGATCTTTATTTTTCATGAAGAAAATCCAACACTTATGTGAGAAATCATCTATAAATATTACATAATACTTGTGTTTGGTTGTGGAGGCCGTCGAGAACGCTCCACACCCATTTGAGTGAACTCTTTCAAGGATCTCTTGTGCTCGATTGTCTTTATCATGAAAGATATCTTTGGTGTACTTCCCTAATGTACACCCTTTGCATGTGTCTCTCTAATCTATTGTACCATTGGGAAGTACTGTAGAAATCTGGTGCATTATCTTCAAATCGCCATGGTGAAAGTGACCCAATCTTCTATGCCACAACTCATTGATGTCTCAACTCTGCACCTTCTATGCTTTTGTGCTCAAAGCAACACAGTCTTCTACATCCAATTTGTAGAGGTTCTTAACCCAACCCCCAATCCTCTTCACTTGTCCCGAGGCTATGTGACGAAGGAAATCCTTTTCTCTGCTAAATATCACATCGAAGCCACGGTCCTCTAACTTAACAAATAAAACTAAATTCTTCTTCAGACTTGGAACATACATGACATATTTTAATGTGAAGGGAGAACCAGACTCCCTCTAAAAAGTAACAGTACCGATGCTGGTTGCGCTATACCTTCCATCATCTCCCATTTCGATATGCATATGGAGGTCCTTCTCCTCCAAGTCACTAAATAATTATTTATTTTCGGTCATATGGAATGAGGCTCCACTATACATACACCACACACTACCCATCATCGATGTCACCATGCAATTGACGAGGGTGAAATCCAACTTGAATTGTGAAGAAAGAGCTTCACCTACCACTCCTCTTGAGGGATTCTTGTTGGACTTCTTGTGTGGACACTTCGTGGCATTGTGTCACAACTCATGATAGTGAAAAAATTTAATCTTTGACAAGTCCTTCTTGCTGCCCTGAATGGAATATGATTTGGAATGTGATGACTTCCCTTTCCCTTTATTTTCATTTCCAGCTAAGGCACAGTTCTCCTCGTCATCATGCTTGGATGAGGATCCATCTCTGGTGTTTAGCTGAATCTCTTTTTGTACCAAGTCAGACCATAACCGCTCCCACTTTGGTAGCTTCTCCCTCCCATTATTGAGTCGTGGTAGTTGTGTTAGCTCTTAGGAAGGCTAGGAAGTGTTACACTGGTCAAGTCATCTTCGACAACTGTCACACCAACACTTCCAAGCTCATCTCGACATTGAGTGAACTTCGTCAAGTACTTTGGTATTGTGTCGCCCTTCTCCATCATGATTTTCATGAGCTTGTCCTTCAGTGCCAACTTCCTATGGTCATTGTTGTTTTGAAACAGGTATGTCAAGGCCTTCCACATTGCATATTGAATCTCCTTTTCGTGGAGGTTCAAGACAATCTCTGTTATACTGAACTTTTAGATTTTTAGTCTTCTAGATTTGGGATTTTCTTTATTTCCCTTGCAACTATTCATTCTTATGGCTTTCCACTTGGTCAATGATCACATCAAGATTTGAGCAACATTAAAAGTTTTAGTTAAAAGAAATTTCACATTTCCTGATCTTCATTATCTGGACCCTTTTCTCGCCATTTCAATCATCTCTGGGTGGAGTTCGGTGACAACACTGGGTGTGCAGTAGAGGGCATTGGAAACATACAGTTCCAGCGAGACTAAGGGTTTTTATGGAGGTGATGTATGTATCGAGTTAGAGAAGCATTTACTCTCAGTTTTGGCCATGGAGGACAAATGAATTGAGGTCAATTTCATGGGAGGTAAGGTAGCTATCAGGCCAAAATGGGCTGATCTTAGTGTAAGGCGAGTTATTAGCAGTATGAAGAATAATTTGTATCTACTAAGAAGACAACCATTAAATCCCTAGTACATAGAAATGACAACCATAGTGATATTTTACATAGGAGGATGGGATATCTACACTAAGGCTCTACCCCTATTATGGGGATGGTCACTAGTTTTCTGGAGTTTAGTATAGAGAATAATGGTGTGTTTATGGCATGTGCACTTGGAAAATAGGCCAAGGAAGTAGTTCTTAGTAATGATACCAAGTCCAAGGGTGTATTGGATTTGGTTCATTCCAACATATGTGTTCTTACGCTAGTGAATTTTGTCTCAGGATCCAGTTATTTTGTGACATTCATAGATGAAAAATTGAGGAGGACATCGCCCTTTACTTCCTCAAGGAAAATGATGATGTCTTTAGTAAATTTCAAGAGTTTAAATCTCTTGTGGAGAACCAGGATGGGATGAAGATCAATGTGTTGAGATCATAGAATACGGAAAGTATACCTCAAACGAGTTTAAGGATTTTTGCGAAGTAGGAATCAAGAAAGAGTTGACAATGCCCTAAAATTCATAACAAAATGATGTGACAAAGAGGAAGAATAAGACTATAGTCAGAGCAATAAAGGAAATAATCCATGATTAGGACTTTCCTATGTTCTTGTGGGTAGATCATTGTAACAGAGAAATGTACCTACTAAACAAGAGTCCTCATGGGGCAGTGGAGGACAAGACTCTTGAGGAGCCTTTTATAGGAGTGAAACCGGAGGTGAGCCATCTTTGCATTTTCAATATCCCAATGTATATCCACATTCCTTCAGAGAAGAGGATTAAATTGAATCCCTCATCAGGGAGGGACATTTTTGTTGGATAAAGTGAGGCTTCAAAGGCCTACAAGGTCTACATTCTAGGACATAGGAAGATAATGGTTGGGAGGGCTATCATATTTTAGGAAGGTATGACCTTTAGGAGGTCCCATGGGATAGATCCAATAGTGGCAAAGGATCAAGAGTGACAGGCTCCAAATATTGAGCAAGGACCAACAACACTAGTAGTAGGGGCACAAACTTTAGATTAGGATTACGAACAAGAAGTTCCTTCGATCTATACTAGAAGGAGGTTGATATTGGATGAGAAAACATTGAGATGTGAGGATCATGTGGAGACTCATGGCAACACTTTCAGGGAGAGTATACCAGTAACCATATATTCTACTAATTTTGCCTTGATGAGAAAGATCAAGGAGTCCGAGCCTTCTAACTTTGAGGAGGCAACAAATGAATAGGTATAGAGGGATGCCATGATGGAAGAGTACGATTCCATCATGAGGAACGATATGTGGGAGATAGTACCGAGGCTTGAAGGAAGTTAGTGGTCACTTCTTAATGGATCTTCAAGATCAAGCACTTAGTAGATGACAGTGTTGAGAAGTAAAAAGTGAGGTTCTTGGTGAGAGGGTTCTCCCAAAAGGAGGGGGTAGATTATGAGGAGAAATGTGCTCCTATCACTAGATATGCATCTATTAGGGTGGCCATTTCTATTGCTTCATAGATGGAGTGGAGGGTACATCAGATGGATGTGAATATTTCCTTCCTCAATGAGGTGATTGAGGAAGAGGTGTATATTAAGCAGCTCGAGGGATATGAGGTGCATGGGAGATAGTCCCATGTATGAAAATTGAAGAAGGACTTATACAAAATCAATCAGGAACCTCATACATGACAATCCAAGATTGATGGGTACCTACTTGGATTTTGCTTTACCAAGAGTGAGATAGACTCAAACTTGTAATATGTACTTGTTGACGGTGAGCCACTTATCCTGGTCCTGTATGTTGATGATATCTTCTTGAAAGGTTGGAGAGGATCATTGGGATGTGCAAGGAGGACCTTGCTTTGAAGTTTAAGATGAAGGATATTGGGCTCATGCACTACTTCTTGGGATTAGAGGTGTGGCAACAACCATGGTATATTTTTCTAGGGCAAGACAAACATGTTTTTTAAATTCTAAGGAAATTTAAGTATGGAGGATTGTAGGTTGATGTCTACACCTATGATCACCAACTTAAGGAAGCTATGTTATTTTTAGGGCGAGTTCATGGATCCCACCTTTTACAGGCAGTTAATTGGACCCTTAATGTATATGGTCAACACTAGGCTGGATATTTGTTTCGCTATGAACACACTTAGCTAGTTTCGTGGAGGGTTCATTGGGTGGTAGCAAAGAATGTGCTCTAGTAACTTTGTGGTATTGTGGAGTATGTATGTCAGAGTTAGTGGATTGGAGTTGTAGAGCTACATAGATTCAAACTGGGTAGGGAGTGCAGTGGACATAAATAATACTTTATGAGAGATTTTTCGGCGAAAATCACATGGAATACCATTTGTCGACGCATTTCGAACCAACTAGTGTGGTTCATCGTCAGGAC